>JAPTHN010000004.1:33533775-34733775 GCA_026936325.1 Platynereis dumerilii
TAGCTTGAAGCATTTTAACTAAATGTTTAGTTAACTTGTATTGGCTAAAGCTATATGACAGGTCATGATGAAAAATAAATTCTATGAAGAGACAAACTAAATTTACCTAAAAATAATTATATTGCAAGAATCGCAGGCACATATAAAACCAGTAAGAAATAATTATTGAAATTACATTTATTCATTGCAAATTCACTCATAAAAGAAACATAATTTCAGAAAAAAAAGTTTTTTCTCTGTATGTATTTTTCAAAAAATCTGCATACAAATTACATATACACAACTGTCAATTTTCACACAGATATCTATCTACCTATCTACTGAACAGTTAACTGTTCTGATTAGTCCATTACTGTTCTGCTGAGAACTTGAGAAGGCATGAAGGTGTTCTAAGGTGAATTTAAGAAATTTTAGAATTCGCCTGGGGCAAAGGAAATGAGTATAGTACAGTTCTTTTTTGCCTACAGCTAAATTTGTCAAAGATACCAAAACATTTCAGCCTATAGGTTAATTGACACACCTGTTCAATCTCAGAGAGATTTTGTTTGCCTACTTTTTCTTAGATTGAGAAGTTATTGGTGAAAAAAAAGCCTCTTAAATTTAGCATTAAAATCTCGGTGATTATTTCATTATTAATCAAATTTACAATGCCACAGATGAAGGAAAGAATCAATATTGACTGCACATTTTTCATTTTATTACCACTCTACCCGTCGTAAGACGGGTACACTGCTAGTAAGATATATATCTTTTAGGTTTTCAAAACTTCAAAAATTTAGTATAGATATTTTTCAATCGTTGCAGTTAGTGTACAAATATAAATTCTTACAAATTTTTAACTATTGAATATCATATTTTATAAAATCAGCTCGAAATTTCAAATCACCGACTTCTTGGATGGATATTTTACCAATTTGGACCATCTGAGCAAGTACATATACTCCTTTAAATAATTTAGGCCATTACCAAAACTTTGTTTTGACAAGGGATAAGCCCACAGAAAGCTGCTACCCCCCTCAGTGACAGTAAATTACACTCACTAATGTAACGGTTTCTTGGTCCAGTCTGTCTGTCCATATGTCTGTCCTTCCATACTCAAACTTTCTTTCTATCTTTACTCACGTTTAGTCTGTATTTGAGCGTTTTTGTAACAAACCAAAGATATTCACTTCAACAAGACATGTTACTATGTTTAAGCAGTGAGAGCACTAGAATTTATCCTCTGAGAAGTATCTATATACTACTAAATGTAATCAAATGTTCCTTGTTCTTATAATGAGATTCCCTGGTAGTGTTGTCCTAGTTTAGGAAATATAGCCTTACCAAAATACCACCAAGGCAGTTTCTCTGGGAGCACAAACGTATATATAACTCTGAAACTTTCTCACATTAATTATTGAACACCCCAGATAATACCCCCACACGTTCCAAGTGTTTATTCTACAAACAGAGATGAACTAATCTAACCATCTCACTAAACCCCAAAAGCTTCCAACAGGCTTCCAGAAGTACCAGTCAAACATCAAAAGGCATTTGACCAATCGACTGGTCATGAACACTTGTTGTTTATTTACTGTTCAAATAGGAAGGTTTCATCCCAGCCAATTTTGGTATCAGATGAGCTGAAAGTCTCAGCCATGCATAGAGGGATAGGAGAGAACTCAGAGGGGGGGGGGGGTGGTTGAAATATCCCCTGTGGTCAAATGTAAATACTGTTCAACTTGGTTTCAGCTCAAAATGACGTTTATACAACGTTTAGAAATGGTTCGGGCAATGTTGTGTGAAAATTCTGGTGATTCTACAATCTACAACTGAATTTGAAATTGTGCTTTGCTCACAACATGATAATTGCATTAAATTTTGAAAATTAAGCACTTTTATTGACTTATTATGAGACATGACTGACAAATTAAAGTAATCAAAGCCTATTATGTAATAACAGTTTATAAATGATATCTTTTTCATGCCATATTAACAACACCTTTTCTCCCAATTCTTTAAGTATATTTCAGGTTTTTGAAATACTTTTATTTTTTTTGAAATTCTTCAATCTGACTTCTGACCCAAAATACAATCGTTAATAGCCCAATTAAACCAAGAAAAATCGAAATCAAAACCCCATGTAATTAGTTTTTTAAGGGAGGTCCATCCCTGAGACACTTCTGCATTTAACGCCATCTGGGAGTGACAGATGGATGGATACATCACGTGATTAATTAGCCTCGTTTTGAATTGACACCCTTCTAATTGGGTTGTTTAAAGGCAAGGAGCCAAAAAGTCGAAATGTATCACTTTGTTGAAGTGTTATATGTTAAGTTGTTTAAGGATGGACATTGGAGGGTTGGGAAGGGGGGGGGGCTACTAACAAGGGTTGGAGCTGTACATGTATCTAGGCCTATTTAGTAAAAGATGTATTTGGTACTTGTTTTGTTATTTTATTCATAAGCCTGATAATAAAGTTTAACACTTTTAAATTCCCAGAACTTAAATTATAATCAAAAGGAAGAAAGGAAGGAAGAAGAGAAGGTGCAGGAAAGAAAGGAAGGGGGTACAGAAGGATCGATTATATATACCGGCATATGAAACAAGTATTTTCATAAAGTAGAAAAATATTGATTATTTTCTAATCCTCCAACAATATCAGAAAATCCCAATAAATCACTCACTGATGAGCAATATATTTGGGAAGATTCATAATCAAAGTTACATTCAGAGCACTATTAGACCCCTAAATGTGCCATATTAACATTAATAGGGCAGTATTTATTGCCCCCTGAGTCCCTTATTGCTGTTCCTATGGTGGGTGGTCTCCCTCCCCACATAGGCCCCACCCCATGGGACATGGGGGAAACATAAAAACAAGAAATAAATCCAACTTCAATGGGTTTGATGTTTGTAGTGCATCTGTAATATCATTTCATGGAATTCTGGGGTTTTTTCAGATATTTGTATCTGTTTTGTACTTCGAAAATTTGATTTGAAATAATATTTTTTAAGCCAATTGAGTGAAAAGCAAATTGTAAAGTCATTCTGAATCAACAAAATGTTTGTCTAGAAATAACTGACTTCACTGACTGATTACTAACTTTACTGACTATTGATAACAATCTGACTGACAAATTGACAACATATATACAAAATGACTAACACACCTTATAGTATAAAATGACTAATGATTAGCAATCAGCAAACCAAGAAACCACAAGTGTTGCTTTGCACCTATGAGAACTGTACTGAATATGGGTTAAGGATGCCATAAGGTACAGAGGCTGTACTGAAAAATAAACAAAATACCAAAATGCCCTCAGAAATACCTCAAGATGGCCTTTGAAAAAGCCTCAAAAATGCCTCAAAGTAGTGTAAATGCCTCAAAATCGAGTCTAAATCGTGTTTTGGTCTCAATCGTCAACAGTTCTCAGCAGATCCTTGTGAGAAATTTGAGTAAAAATACTAAACGTCTTGTTATCATTTTGGGATACTTATTTTGTGGCTCATTGCACATTAAATGGCCATTTTCTTCTGTCATCAAGAAAAACATCCCAACTACAAAGTATTCCACATAGCTGAAGGGTTTTATTGCACCCAAATGAGTTTATACCCTCAACAGAAAATAGTAGTGAAGACACAGATAGAGTTAAGATATCTGTGGGGTACTAACCGAAATCTTGATTTTTCTCGACTTTTACTGTCAGTCCCTGTAGGATGTTTTTATTCAAAAAGTTTTTGCTGATCTATGTTATTTTTCAAATTTAAGGGAGGGGAGAGGGGGGGGTATATTCAGTGCAGGGGAGGGGTGATGCAACAACATTGCTTTCTTGAGAAGTTGAGAAGTTGTATTTGATATTTCCAGATCTGTACAGTCAATTTAATATGAATAACACGAAAAATTCTTTGTCCTAGAAAATAAATAAAATACATTTTTTTTAAATCATGAAGGCATGTATAACAATGTGATAAACATATTTTTGTTTTAAAGTACCAAATTCTTAAAATCGACGAATAATAATAACTAAATTTGCAATATTACTAAAACACCAGTGCACTAAATATCTCACCCCCCCCCTCAATATCACCAAATTTAACCCCCTCACTTATGACTAGCTGACCCCGCCCCTTCCCTCCCCCAAATTCGACTCCCTGCTCCAATTTGTTCTGCCCATGTGTGATGTTGATACCCCATCATCAAAATTGGCTACATTTCGTATCAAGTTTCATGCCAGATATGGTGGAAAGATATATATCTGCGAATTAGAGTTTTAACGCTGATCTGATATGTTGGGGTTTTTAGATAGGTGTGGAGGGGGTTGGGGAGTGTTACAATAAAGTATAACAAAATATTAAGATCCATAAAATAATGAAAGTATATCAACTTAAAATAATGTTTGTTCAAATCAATCAGCATGCAAATGTAAGCATATATAATTTTTTGGTATATGGGTGAAGTCATTATAAATGGGGCCAAAAGTGTCACATAAGGGTAAATTTTTTAATGCATGTTTAAGGATTTATTCCTCATCCAGTCTGTGCTCCATAGTCTTAATTTTTATGAAATATACTTTTTATGTCCTTAAGTTACACAGACACTGCCCCACATAGAATTGTGCTCAGGAGAGTCTATGTCGTCACGTAGGTGAGAAATTTTGGTTGACTCCACTTTATTTAATCCCTCTTGTTGATAATAGCAAACATTGATCATATAATCATTGATCCAGGTATGGATGATCATTTAAAACAATTTTAGCAGACAAATTACCATTTTGCTTTGAAATACACACGTTGACGAAACAAAAATATATGTTTGTCAATTTTGCATCTTTGATGTTCTGTCAAAATAAAGCACATAGGTATACTCAGTAAATTTTTGGATTAAAATGTAAAAACACACAGAATGTATGAGAGAATGGTAAAATCCAAGCCATCTAACCTGTTGTGTAAAAGATATAGGGATATTTTTAGCGTTACATCATATTTGACATAGTCCTGTAGGTGAGAATTCTGTCACACGTACATCATAATTGACCAAGTTTCAAAAATTATGTCAAATTGTGTATAAATAAACTTTACCAGTAAATGCAATTATCCAAATTTCAATAAAAACAAACAAAGCTCAAATGTTAATTCCCCCTAATATAACACAAAAGAGAAATTTCACCAAGAAGCTGGAAAATAAGTTGCCAGAATCTACACACATGCACCAAACACTCATTATGAATAACCGACTCAAGCTAGAACTTAAATTCTCTGAAATTCCATAAAATATATAAAAAAACAGGTAAGGTAAATTAGATTTGTTAAAATCCTCATTCATAACAACAGTAAAAATAATCAGTAGAATTTTAAATGAAGCGTCAATTATGATGTACGCCTATTAATCTTGGCTGAACGAAATCAAACACAATGTATTGTTGAGATAAACAGCATTAGTAAAGGAAGCTAGCCAAAATACATGATAATTCTTAATTTAATGTTGAGATTAGTGTCATATATATCTAAGATTTATGCTGTACATCACATTTGACATTACAAGTGTCAAATGTGATGTACATCAAAGAATCTTATGTTATTGTCGGATAAGAATGAAATACATGTGCGAAATCTCATGACAAGGACAACAAAAGTCTGGGAATTTAATTAACACAACTTTTCTCTATTTTGGTAATGTTTCCATATCAAAAAGCACGAAAATTCATCTGTACATCATAATTGACCAATAATTACTTCTCGGTCAATAATGATGTACTGTCCATTATGATGTACCAATTTGATACTTTTTGACATATGAAACATTTTGTTGTGTGACAGTCCTGTATCTTCATGCAAGGCCAATTTCAGAAACAAAACTTATTATTCACAGCAAAATGAAAAATTTTGATTGATGTGATGCTTCTCTACACATGAGAACACCTCTATCAGTGACGTTACATCATATCTGTCCTGTAGGTGAGAATCCCAGAATTATTGACATTCAAAATTTGCATCCTCTGTATCACAGCCTTTGCTGCTCTGTAGGATATCCTTTTAAACATTTTAGATAAATCTTGTGGAATACTTATTTTGGCAGCATACAAACTCATACAAATATTACTGGGTGTGTCAAATTTTTTGGTTTGAAATTTGGCCGTCCTGTAGGTGAGAATTTTTTCAGTGACAGCAGGTGTCATGTTTGGACTGCAACCATTTGACTATAGCTGGATATTCCTTCCAAAGCTGACTGGTATGTGATTATTTATCATAGACTTTCTTGATTCAATGGAAAATAAATCAACCAAACGCCACTTAAATAGGAAAAAAACCCATTTTTAGAAAACGTTTTTTCTGGATTGACCATGTTTGACATTTATGATGTACGTGACGGGAGGTTTCGGTGGCCCGAGAAATATTCCCAGAACATTTCACATACCAAATGGAATTAAAAAACTTAAGTTCAGGTATATAGGTAGTCATTAAAATAAAAAAAACTGAGCATAACTTACTTCAGTTGCTAACCATCAGCTGTCAAAGTAACACCGTTTGAAAATGTGACGTTTGACATCCCAAAAAATGGACCATTTTGAGAGTTTTTGGTCCCTGGTCTCAATGACGAAGCCATAATTTCACATAAAAGTGGATTTATTATGAAGACAAAATTGTTTTCTACATCTCAGGGAATTTTAAAGAACTTATGACTAGCCAAACATTTTTTATGTCCTGTTAAAGGTCAAAATCCTGGCTGGCCTCGTTTAAAATGACTTCACCCATATATATTCATAACATTTTCAAACAAAATGAAAAAAAGGATGCACATGAATTATTAAAATTGATTTTTTTTATGAAATGCTTGAAAAATGATGAGTCCAAAATAAGTAATAGAAAATATTATCTAAATTGTGTGTTAGTGACTTGTTTACTTTCAAAATCAACAGAAGTCACAACCATGCATTTCTATCCACCACTGAAGAGATAGACTCATTTTCAAAACTGTTTGGTGATATACCATCAGGAATAGAGGGCAATCAGAGGTCCAATAAAACTGTTAAGAGGAGGCCAATAAAACTGTTTGCAATTGTCTGTGAGCTTCGAACTCTGGGTGGCTTATTTTGTAAGGGGTGCTTTACTTTTCACAGAAATTTACAACTCCCCAAAGAAAAGCATTGAATTAATGAGACTTGGTTGGGAGTCGAATTTTACTGTACCTCACAAAATACTAAAATTAAGTACTTTGAATTTGAAAGTTGGAATAATTTCTCTGATGTTGAAGACTTTTTATAGAGTGACATTTTGTTAATTATACACTTGAATGAGTCTGTAAAAATTACAAATTTATAAATGTCAATAAAAATAGGCCTATCAATTGTGAAATGGGATAAGATAGATAGCTAGATAGGCAGATAGACAGATATATAGATAGAGATAGGTAGTAAGATAGATCAAGAATAATGGAATAATCTTTGTCTTCTAATTAACATATCAATTCTACAATTCTTCACATACTAATTTCGTGTATCTTCTGTAGATACTGCTTCGATTTCTTGGGTTTAGAAATGCAACATAGCTTATTTATGCTAAACAAATTATTTCAACAATTTCTAGAACAAATAACTAATTTATTTTTACCTTTCATGACTTCGTTTGTAAACAAATGAACTTAATTAACTCATCAAACTGGAACTTTTATCCTGAATTTGCCAAAAGACTGATTTCTTTATCTCCAACATATTCACATTGTTTGAATATTCATAGGACGTTCCTGACGTTGCGTTTCCTTTGATGTCTAATTAGCATAACGTCGATTTAATCCCTGGACTGAAACATGTGTTTTTAGTTTAGGATAATTCCTTCAAATCTTATCTGTTCTTATCTAATGAAGGGAAGTTCAATTTCAAGGCAAATTTGGTCTAAATTGAATGCTGGGGGGGTATATTTTGTGAAACTGAACTTTTCCATAAATCTATCTTTTCAGGAAAAAATAATACAGATAGATAGATAAATGGATAGATGGAGAGTTGAGAGATAGATACTATGATAGATTATAGGTTTAACACCTCTACAGCACCTTATTTGGCTATTAGGCCTATATTGAGACAGATAGCTAGATAAATAAATAAATAAATAAATAAATAAATAGATAGATAGATAGATAGATAGATAGATAGATAGATAGATAGATAGATAGATAGATAGATGCAGCCCTCTTCGGGTCATCATTTCCACCATAACGATAAGATAAGCCAACAAGAATATTTGAATATATACCTTGCCCAATTGTTTCATTGTTGCATTGGCCACAAACTTGACTTTGATTTCAGCCCTGTAATTAAGCTTTACCCACAATGCCCTTCGCATTGTTGGGGTTCTTTGTTCTATTGTGACGTCATAGAGTGTCTCCTGCCCAAGTCTCGCCCAACGTCAGTAATTACGAGAAATTGGGTGAAATTACGAGATGTCACACAACAGTGGGTGATAATGGAGGAAGTGACTGCAGAAGTATGGCTGTTGACTGGTAACAGAACCCCGAAATAAGATCATTACATTGTCCAATGATCAGGGTACCAGGATAGAAATACATAATAAGTTAAGATTGAAACTTTGAAAGGATATTGGAAAGAAATAAAGAAAGAAGAACAACTTACAACTCAACTATAGATAGATAGATAGATAGATAGATAGATAGATAGATAGATAGATAGATAGATAGATAGATAGATAGATAGATAGATAGATAGATAGATAGATAGATAGATAGAACCTAACAAAGATAAACACAAAACCCAATCCCAGCAAAGTTTCAAATAATGCACCTCAATCTAGCCCTGAAGCCATAACTTCTTCCCATAAGTTAATTGTTGGGCTAATTTCTTGCACCTATGGTGAGGCAAACGACAGACCAACCCTCGGGGTGTATTTACAAAGTTGTTGGTTCGTCTGTCTCAAAATTCAACCCTCCTGAGAATACAGAACAAATTGCATGGCTCTTTATTTGTCCCAATAATTTGGTGTTTGTAAATTCAGTTTAAATGTTTATGAGTTGGAATTAGAATATGCCTAATTGCCTATATCTTTCTATCTGATCTGTCTAACTATATGTCTATATATCTATCTATCTATATATCTATCTTGCAGGCCAGCTATCTATCTCTAATCAAAGGCAGATTGGCCTCTGATATACATGTATATCCAAATCATATAGCATTTTCTAGATTAGGGCATGAATACAGGACATAAAGCCCAAACCACCCACAAACAATAATCTTTTAGGCTTATGCCTAAGTTTGCAAACGTTTCTGAACATCTTCAAATCCCACATAAGGCCTATATTTCAGCAATCAACATATATTTTTCTTGTCCTAAAACTGCACAGTAATTAGAGGGCCACAAAGGGTGAAAAGCTAAAGAGGCAATAGAAGCTCGTGCCATCGACAAAGGGGGAAGGGGGGACATTTCAGCTGTTAGCATAGACCCCCCAGAGTGAGGGGCAACTATCAAAGCCCACAATTGTCCCCTCCACTTAGTGTCTGAGCTGAAGCAGGTAAAAGACTCCACTCATGTGGTATTACAAGGTAATAGTGGGCAATGGTGACGTTGATGTGACCAATATGTTTGTGAAAATGAAAGTTTTTTAAATAAGTGATTTTTGGAGAATTATGAATGTTGGAATTAACGTTGATGCATCACGCAATTGATGAAGAAATGCTTTTTTTTTGCCGTTTTTGGCTGCATCTTCATCATTATTATGAATGAAAAAAGCTAAATATTAATTTGTGGCATCAATAGCTTTGAACTGCATACAGAAGGAATATTTATTAAATTATTATCTGATAGAATTATGTTGAAATTTAATAACCCCAGATTATTCCAGGGATTATCAAAGTTGGAATAGCGAATTTAACTCTTTCACAAAACTACAATCTTAAAAATTCTGAACTACTATACCATTCTCTATCTCAATGGTCAGAGTCTGGTTTCTTCTGTCAAGCATCTCAACAAGTGAATATCTGAACTTTTGAAGTTGTTTTCAAACTTTCAAAAACTCCAAAAGTGTCAAATAAAAGCAGGAAACTCATAGTCGACCCTCAGTCTCTCTCTGCAGGGAGTGACGAAAATATGACGTCATTAACGTCCAAGACGCGTGCGTTTTCTGTGATGTCACAACGTTACATCATGCGTCATAAAACGATGATATACAATTAAGAAGAACTGCTTTGATACACCGTTCTAACAGATGTGACTTCAGTTTTTTTTCTACCCCTTTTAAGATTTTTTTCTTTGAAAGTGTTCAATTTCATGGTGTTTAAATACACTTTGAAATTACATAAGAATTATGTATCTTACTTAGTAGAATTATGTAATTTAACTTTTATTAACTGTAAATATATGTAATTGTGTTCTAACTGGCGTGTAATTGATATTAAGATAGGCCTATGCCCATATTTGGCTCGAGGGTAAATGTAGCCTATTTCAGAAAACTTCTGATTGGTTTCCTGATATTTCTTAGGAACTTTGCATAAATTCACTTCTTTTCTCACAAGCCTTATCAAGGTTTCATGATTCATTTAGGCCTGATAGTTTATAACCAATAGCCTAACTAAGTCGATATTATACTCCTCATGCCCTAACTTCCATCAAGTGCATAAATACAAGACGTAAAGCCCATGCATCCATTCATCGCTGTCATTATGGGAATTTTGAGTGAAAAAGAAATATTTCAGTCCCTGTCCAATGTATGGTAGACTTTTCTTGTAGGCTAGATTCAATATCTGTTGGCCCACGTTTTGCCTAAAATCTGGAGAACTTTAAGTTGGCCTATTACCAAAATTGTAGGCCTATAAAATTATAAAATTAAAACTAAGTACTCACATCATCGGAGTTGAGAATGGAATAAACTTCCAACGTCTCCAATCTTATTCTCCCTTGTTCTGCTAAGAAGGTCCGTCCAGGATATAGAGCAGTGTTGGTCCAAACGGTGGCTGTCATTTCCAGGGGTTTTGGCAGCAGGCATCGGGGGGTGACGGCTGAATTTTTCCCCGGGGCGCCGTCGGAATCATCTGTGCCCCCGTGGTCTGATGAAACAGAGTCTTTTGAGTCATTTAGCTGATGATCTGTTGAGTCATTAGAGAGTTCTTTATCTGCTGAGTCAAGAGGGACTCGCAAGACGAGAGACAGTTCATCAGGGATCAGAATACAGGATTCCATCTCGATAAGTGTTGATGTGTAGTCAGTTCGATACCAAAAAGATCCTTTCTGTGAGTGCTGCACTTGATCAGATCATCACAAATTGATCAAGAATCGATTAAAGTTGATCAAATTTATAAATTCGATCAAAATTCACCAAAGGTTAATATTATGCAGTCCTTTACTATGATCAAACTGTCTTATTCAATCCAACATAACAAACAACAGGTGTAGCCTATAAAGTCCAAATATGTAGAAAATTCACCAAATCACCCAATTTAGGGGTCAAATGATCCAAATAGGGCTTAATCACCTAATATATCTTGTCCACTATCTCTAAATGGCCCTTCCAACTGATGACTTGGTATTTGGGTCAAATAGTAGAAGTGATAGTCCTTAAGATCAAGCTTATAATCTTATTTCACCCTTAAGAAATGTTGTCTATTTATTTGAAAAATGTAAAAAGCTTAAATCATTCAGATTTTTGGGATAAAATAATGAAAATATGACGTGTGATCAATGAGGCAGTCCTGAAGTTATTTTGAAGTCCAGATTAAAATGGAGAGACTGGCTGTATAAGTCCAAGTTTTAGTCCTTTCAAGTGAATATAAGTCCAATTTACCAGTCTGTTTTCAAGTCAGCTCCAGTAAGGTATCCAATTTAGCAAAAGTCTTTCGGATGTCCTGAGAATTATGCAAAGTCCTTTTTTAGTGCAAATCCATGCTTGCTTGTGTAAAATCAGGTATATTATGAAATTACACCAAATCCATGATATGTAAAGTCAAACAAATCAGGAACTGTTGCAGAAGTCACTCCAAAACATCACAAAATCATAGAAAACTCAAAGATGCACATGTATGTATCTTGTCCAAGTCACTTTCACAATGAGATTGCTATTGCCATTTGCAACTTAGGAGTCATAAAGTCAGTGATGTCACACTTTGGTGGTCATGTGACTGACAGCGTAACGACCAATCAGAATCCAGCACCAGAGCTATACCCCACCCCTATCTATCTGTACAAGGAGGAGGGGAGGGGGTGAGCAGAAAGGGGGGGGGGTGTATTTTATACCCTCAGGCTTGTATCAAAAAGAGTAAACCCTTTACTAAGTAGGTATTGATATAGCCACAATTTCAACAACCCCCCCCCCCTTCAACACTAGAAAGTCACTTTTACATTTGTTTACATACATGTAGGCCTACACATAGTATCACATACCATGCTTCGATTTTTATTTTTGAAACAATACGTTAATCTCTCCAATTGTTCCTCATTAAAAAAACTAGCACTTTCACGTGAATATTTATATGAAATATATAAAACTTACTATATTGCTGATTAATGCAATGCTCAAGACTCAATGTTAATATTGGTAATTCCATAACAGTGTTGTGATATAGTCATGAGCCTATTTCACATTTTATAAGTACTGCACATTTGTAACTTTCATTATGGCTACATGTATGTTATTGACATAGGCGTATGGGCGGGGGGGGGGCAGGGGGGGCGATCGCCCCCCCAAAAGTTTGGGAAACAGTAAGATTCGGGCAAAAAAGGCTAAAAAATTTTGGCAGATGATTAGGTAAAAACTATTTAAAATTAGTGATTTTCAGGCTATTTCATTTGAAATGGTATTAAATTTAGATCTCGAAATTCGGGCAAATGTCGCTCGCCCCCCAAAAATCGCGCGTCCCGTACACCTATGGTTATTGAGAGGTATATTACATTAATAGTGAAAAGAAAATGAAGAAAAGAACATAACAGAATAAATAAATTATCTTTTAGACTCATGGATGTCTTACACAGTAGCTCACAGTTACTTTACTAGAGGTTTAATATGTAAAAATACACACCTGCAATTTGCTTTTATAATAAGTTATATAATCCACACCCTGTCAAGTCATATATGAATTTGATAATCCATAAATCATTCAGATTATCATCATTTATACTAAAATAAATAGGTTTTCATATTCCTTCTGCCTTAAACACATTGCATATCAACACACTGATCAAAACTTTGTGGAATTTACCTTTGAGACTTATAGCATTGAACATTCACAAAGTGATCTTGGAATGGTTAGCCTCCCAGCTAAATTAAAGACAATTCTTTTAAGAATAGTTCATATCCTAAGGCCTTTTTTTACTGTTAGGTATTTCACTTTTTACAATAATCTACGGCAGTTCGTGATTAAGATTTTGCAAATATTTCTCAGGTCACTTTCAGGTCAAGATTGTGTTTTCATTTTGCCACGACCTTAAATTCTTAAGGTCAGTTTTCAATGAGATAAATGCAATTATGATTCACACGAAAACTGCACATTTTATGTCTTGGGGGCAATTTCAAAGTATATATATGTCAAAGGTTTTGCCTGTGAATGCCATCTGAATGAAAATGTATATCAATTTGAAAATAAAATTTAAATGTAATCACTATATGATCCAGCATATAAGATGTTTCGCCTTATCAACCAATGGATCAATCAAGCAATCAATCAAGCAAACAAATAAACAAACAATCTGCCCATCAATCAGTCAGTCAAGCAATCATTCAGTCAGTCAATCAATCACTCAGTTATTCCTCAAATCAGAAATTAAGAAAATCGCTTGTGGTTAAAGAAAACTTAATATGATTTATTAATATGTTTATTAATTTTGATCAAAAACTCTCCTAATATGCAACTATAAAATTAGCATGAAATTTACAATTTTCTGCAATTAAAAATTACTGATATGATCTAAAGAAAACAAAAACATGTCATTAAAACCAATACAATATTTCCAAGATGCAGTGAAAGTTATGTTACGTAATAAACAATGAAAAAATTTCTCTGAAATTGATAAAAATCTGACAAAAAGCTACTTCTTAAACATGCGGGTATTGTATGTATCTAACATGTGGAAAATTGCAGTGAAATTTCAATGAAATTCTTCAATAACTTTTAAAGGAAGTATTACGTAACTTTATGTCACATAACAAATAGTTTTATTGTGTGATATCATAGAAAGTCAGTGTTAATTCATAAAAGGCTATTCATCCCAAAAATGTGGAATATTTTCTCAGATTTTTTTGGCTTTTTAGACTTCAAAGAAGAAATTGTGTCATAAAAACAACGTCACTTTGATCTTCAAGCGTCTTCAAAGTTCTTGTGGAATTTAAATTTTTAGGAATTATAATAAATTTTATATCAATGATAAATTAGTCTTATAATAAATTATTAATCAACTTCTAGAGAAAGTGAAGTGAAAATGATTTACGATAGACAGAAAAATAGATAGCTAGCTAGCTAGCTAGATAGGTAGGTAGGTAGATAGATAGATAGATAGATAGATAGATAGATAGATAGATAGATAGATAGATAGATAGATAGATAGATAGATAGATAGATTTTTGAAGCAAGAATAGGTATAAACAGACAATGGCAATAAACAAAAGGCTTGGAAGGCACAATACTTATTGAAGAAAATCCGATATTTCACGAATAAATCTTCAATTAAATACCATAAATTCATTCAATCAAAATAAACTATTGTTTATGACATTAAATTGCACTCTGTCATTTCAGTGTCTTAATTAAATAAATTAAAAAGTGCAAAATTTTCATTATATTCTTGAATGTGAAGTGTACATTTGATCTATATGCTATTATAGTGACATATCTATTGTTTTAGCAACCCCTGCTAAGATTATAGATAAGAAAATAATATCATGTTAAAGTAATTAAGGGTAATTAATTGTACCCCAAAACTCCACCCCCTAATTATTTTATTATTTCTTTGGCATAGTGTACCATTTCACCATTGCCCCTATGGTGGGATATCAGATTTAGGTCTTCCTATGGAGAATTAAGTTGAATTTAATAGTTCAATGACGTCATGCTTAGATAAATAGGAACATTACTTGACCCCCTATATATGTTACATAGTAAAATTTAAAAACAATTTTCAAAATAATTACTTAAAAACCCAGCATGGGTAATATTATTACACTTTCAAGCATGCTGGGATTAGAAGGCTTTCCCCAAATTTAAGATATCTTTAATTGTTAATGACATTTCTATCTATTTATAATCAATGAGTCTGTCCATTTATCCAAGGATGTTTACCCATCTATGTATCTATGTATCTATCTATCTATCTCTCTGTCTATCTATCCATAAAGCAAGCTATCGGGCTATCTAGCTAGTGCCACACTGTAATAACTCCATTCGAAAAGGTCCAATTAAGATTATCAAGTTATTGAAACTTTTTATTCCATGAACAACCTCAATCTTCTGCTTCCCTTCCCTCCTTATCCTTTTAAATCTGCTGTTGCCAAACTCCCCATTCCTTCCCTTTGTCAAAACACTCTGAAAGTCAACAAACATATCCCTGCTTAGCTCTGCTTTCTGTCTCTTCGCAATCCTCTTCTCCAAGCCACTGACTTTCTACAACAGTACCTTATGAAAGTTAATTCCAAAACGAAATACTGGGTACTATATAGCACAACATCATTATGCTAGCCCATTGAAACTTGTTATTATATTATTCTAAGAGATTTAGTCCAAAACATTTAGAAGTGAATGATTTACTATGAAGTAACCTCTGTCATTATTTTGTTTATCAGTCAGATTCTATCTATCTATCTATCTATCTATCTATCTATCTATCTATCTATCTATCTATCTATCTATCTATCTATCTATCTATCTATCTATCTATCTATCTATCTATCTGTAGATCTATCTATCTATCTATCTGTAGACCTATCTATCAATCTATCTAATTTTAGCTTTGTGTGGGCACCTCAGTTTGTGGCATTGATACCATTCTCCTCAGGCAAAGTCTTGTAGGCCTATTTCACAAATATTTTCTAAACAATTTTGAATTGTCTTTTTCATGGGAAGCAAGACACGTGTCTTGCTATTTTTAGCCCTCAGGTGTCACAGGAAAATGAACCTCACGAAACAATGCCACCTGGTGAAAAAACATTACACTACTACAAGGTCAAAATTGTAATGATTTTGCCCTCAGAGGTCAAACATTTGACCTGAAGCAATTTGAAGGCCTTGGAAGGTCAAAATGTGTAAATATATTACCCCAAAGTTATATTTCACAAGGCCAAATTGACTATTTAATGTTTAGGGCGTTTTTTGTAACTTTTTAACCAACTTGTAGGTTAATAAATGGTGAAATAATGGCCTTTGTTTTGATCTAAAATGTAGTGAGGAACCATCTGTTATTACTGTTAAAACCTCAAGGAAGAGGATTGGATTCAAGTAAGCAATCAATCAATCATGTAAGCAAGCAAACAAAGCAAGCAAGCAATGAAGCAATATGCTTATTCCCCAAGATCTACTGTGTTCCACGACAGGAATTTTGAGCCAGATTGACAATCTGTGATGCTCAGTTTTGGGGGGATTCACATTGGCTAGAAGCTGGGGAATCTGACCCAGTTTAAAATGACATCAGAGCTGAATTATTTACAAAAAAGCCAAAAATCTAATGTCTTTAATTCCGTATTAATTATTCACAATGGAGAATTCCGAAATAAAGGAATATAATCCTATAGAAACTACTGTCTCAAAGATGTATTAAATTAATTTCTGTCTAAACAGACGCATTTTGTGAGAAAATATGGGCCTAGATATACTAATAATAATTAATTTATCATTCATTTTTTATTTCTGTGTACATGTATACCATATATCCTATTGTTTACAAGATTTATTGAGGCAGAAACAATGGCTCAAAGTGAAGAAAGGGCTTTTAACTCCTTTACCAGCATGGGCACTGGGCAGGCAAAGGGTAAAATCAAAATAAAAGGAGAAGGAGGGGGAGGGGGGTGTAATGAAATATCTATTCCTTTTCCAGATCAAAGCTTTTGGTGTACTCATTGCATAATATCAAACATATTTATATATGTTTTTCTTTATTTTAAGAAGTCTTGATTGTCTTGTGTAGTTTGTTACTTTAAAGCAAATGAATATGACTTTTATCTATCTATCTATCTATCTATCTATCTATCTATCTATCTATCTATCTATCTATCTATCTATCTATCTATCTATCTATCTATCTATCTATCTATCTATCTAGTGTCGGCTTTTCCTAGATAATTATGTTATTTGTTCGGCAATTGCTATATATCTATAGACACAATTTTATCTTTAATTATTTTAGATAATTATACATAGAAAGTGCAATACTAAAAGAACCCCTGACAAATCTATATTCCCCTAAATACATTTCAAGTGCAAAATAAACTTTGATAAGTTCAAGTCATGATTTGACCTTACATTTGAGTACAAATCAATTTGTGCAGGTCCAAAACGTGCAAGGGCATATGTTGAAAGATTGTAGGTGGGAATGTTGCTCCGCGGTTTATGTTTTACAAACTTCAAAAGCTAATGTTTGTGCTCTATGGTGAAGCTGCATTTGTGGTTGGTTCAAGTAGGGTTGAGTTTTTACATCTTGAGGAGTATGAGTTTCCAAGGCTTGAGAAAATTTCGTAGTGGGGTTTTTTTTTTTCGGGGGGAGGGGGGATCATTTTCTTTCAAAGAATCATATTCCAAAGCCTTCTTCATTGCATTTTTCCTTCATTGCTTACTCCCTTCTCGTTTGCTTCCCTCATTCTATAAGATGATTCCTTCCTGCATTGTTTTCGCTTTTCCTTATTTGTTTGCTTACTTGCTATCTTCCTCTTGCTTTCTTCCTTTCTTGCTTGCTTCCTTTCTTGCTTGCTTCCCTTTTCTTCCTTCCTTGCTACCCTCCTTCTTTGTTTTATTCCTGGCTCTGCCTCCTGGTTTCCTTCCTTGTTTCCTTCCTTGTTTCCTTCCTTGTTTCCCTTCATTGCTTTCTCCTTAATTCTTTCCTCCTTTCTCGCTTCGTCTTTCCTCCTTTCTCGCTACTTCTTTCCTCCTTTCTCGCTACTTCTTTCCTCCTTTCTCCCTCCACCCTTCCTCATTTCTTCCTCCTTCCAGCCTTCACACTTGTTTTCCCTTTTGTTTTTTCGGTCATTTTTGTTTCAAGGATATATATTTCATCCTCTTTATCCATAAGCGTACAGCACACAGTTTTTTTCTTTGGAAGGGGGGGGGCGAGCCACATTTTCCGAAATTTCAAGATCTTGATTTAGTACCATTTCAAATTAAATCGCTTTGAAATAATTAATTTCGATAGTGTTTATTTAATCATTTTCCCGAAATTATTTTGCCTTTTTTTGCCAAAATTCCCCTTAATTTTGGGGGGGGGGGGATGGAGGCAACTAACCCCCTCCCATATGCCTATATGTCTTTGTCTTTGCACAATTATTGTGTTGAATGTGTTCCATATTACGTTCTGTTTTTCTTGTTTTTTCCTTTATTGGCCTTTAATGACTTCCTCAATTTTTTAAATAGGTATACCGGATCTGATCAAGTGCAGCACTCACTGAAAGGATCTTTTTGGTATCGAACTGACTATCCAGGTCGGAGCGGGTGCGGATCCAGAGAATGTCGAACTGGGGGTTTACGAATTACGAATGAAAATGCACTAAAATATCCGGAATTTCTTCTTTTTTTTACATTAAAATATACAGACCAAAGGGGGGGGGGGTTTGAACCCCCTAACCCCCCCCCCCCCGGATCCGCTACTGCAGAGGGGGGGGGCAAAGAAATAGGTATTATATATCTTGAAAATATGTGGTTCCTAAGATGTCCATTTGAAATGGCATAAAATCCACTTGACCATCTATCTATCTATCCATCTATCTATCTATCTATTTAATTTCTATTCATCTCCTTGCAGTACACCAGTTCTCTTGATAGAGGGCGTGTCAGTTGCATAATTTGAAACTCTACCCCTTTGAAGCATCCCCTGTCCTGATTGGTTGCATCTGTTTACAAATTAACCCCTTAATGACACGTGACCTACACAGTGCCCCCAGGCGGGGGTGGATTGAACTAAACAAGTATCAGTGTTAATTGCTGCCTTGTGTTGAAACAGACAGATAGAAGAAAAAATTAATAAATGTGAACATTATTTTGCATCATTTCTTAATAAAATTCAGGAAAAAAGGAACACTTTTTGGAAAAATCTACAATGACCATATATCTAATTCAAAATCACATCTGCAAATACCTTAAAGTTAATGTTGAAAGATTTTTATGTGAATATGCCAATTACTTCAAAATGAGGCCTTGATTAATGAAGCCCTTATCTAAATCACTGACTAAATGACAAACAAAATTGTGCCCCCTCCTGAACTGAGCCCTTTCAAGCCCTTAATTGCCCTTTAATGAAGGGATCTGTTAAGGCTGTCTAAACAGGGTCATGTGACCACTGACCATAGCCCTCTTCCTGTATCCGCCACTGAGGGGGAGATGCAGGAATTTTTTTATATTTAATTAGAAACCATGTTTTTTTATGCACTCTCCTTTTCTCTTATGTTTAAAGAAAAGTCAATCAAACCTTGGAATCGAACCTTACAAAAAATTCAAACTTGGCTCTTCTGCACGTAACAGATCATGTGATGTAAAACAGCGACAGAGGGTGGGGCTCCCCGCGAGATCACCAACATGGATAGCGGCATCTTGAAGAAAAAAATTAATGCGATAACGTAGGCCGCCAGTGCCGAAATACGTCCAGCCCCCTAGACTATCATGTCTGGATCCGCCACTGACCCCTCCCCCCCCCCCCCAAAGATTGTGACTGATGAACTTTTTTTCAGCCTTTTGAAATTGCTCAGACTATTATTTCTTCTATGTAAAATTTGTTCAACCACACGTGAGAATTAATTGACCGATCACTGGGTTTGGTTTCCCTCAAGGTTTATGCATAAACTCTGTCAAGTGGACCGCTGTTACATGCTATTCCGAGAGCTCCTGCGAGTGTCCACGTCATTTCAGTCTGAGGAACTCACTCAATTTTGTCTGGAAGAAACCGGGCCGTTTCTGAGTGTGCTGACGGCCTTGTCTACTTCCTTAGAGAATTAATGAGATTGCCGAGTCTGACTCTGGTATACATCAATGTCGAATAGAAATTTTGTGAATGTGCAATGAAACTGGAACTATTTCTTGGGACAGCAATGCTGTAGCATACAAAATCAACTTTGTGCCAGGTGCCAGCAGCATGCAGTTCTCATTTTCACTAGACTGGCATAAACTTGTTTCAAATTTGTCCAATTCTTGAAAAGCTTCAATCTGCGCCCCCTGGTGAAAGTGACACAATTTTATAGAAATTTACCTAAACATTTCAGACATGCAGTTCTAATAATATGAAGGGTTTTTGTTTGAAATAATGATTTGCGTTTTTTAACAAGGACAGATCTATTGATTCAGTAACCTTTGCAAATATTGAAAGGATCGAGAATCGAACCAAGTGCCTATGGTGTGCTGCCAACTTATAACTCAAACTGCAAGCAATATAATTTGCTCTCTTTCATTCCTTCCTTCCTTATTTATTTTAAAATCTTTGACCACATCCCTACTCGTCTCATCTCATCTGGGGTGCCCAAAAAACAAACTTTTAAGTTTCTCTGGGTACCCCTCCAACAAGCTACTGTATACCACTTTCATGTTTTTGTAATGCTGTAAAGTTCTGCTTTGTTGGTAAATAAACTATCTATCTATCTATCTATCTATCTATCTATCTATCTATCTATCTATCTATCTATCTATCTATCTATCTATCTACATGATCTTTCTGACTACCCTAGTAATTTACTGATATCATACCTCAATGACAGAGGGCAAGATATCTCACCAGATCTCAGCTGATTTTAAAGATATCACCTGTGATTCCATGTTATCTGTAATGATATCAGAATTTGTCCTGATATTATCACAATTTGGCATATGGCTCTTTTTGTGCACCAATGAGTATTTTGTGAAGAACTCCAGGCGGCTATTTAAATTGTGATATATGAATGATCTAAATCTGCAGTTTTTATCTGTTTTTTTTTATCGGAAACTACACCAGGGATATTGCATTCTGTGTTTATGCCCAAAATCGAAGATGTACCCAATGTATTATATATATATTATAGTGATGCGGACCGGACGACTTTGCAAAAAACGGGTACAGAGGTTGTCTGCAATTGGGCCATCCCCCCCCCCAGGCCCAAAATTAGCATGGAAGAGATAGGAAACGCCGTGGAGTGCTGCGTATTCACCCCATGCAATGCCCCCCCCCCCATCAGGCCATTTCTAGATATGCCCCTGGGTATGGCATCGAATATTTTTACTTTTGGCAAAATATATCTTTTGGGTATACACATTTTTCTTTCTACTTTTCTGTGATATTTTACTTTCTACTACTTTTACTCCATGGCAACTTCCTACTTATAGGTTTGTGTGCTTTCTACTTTTCCAAAACTACGCCACTTTTCCGATTGTGTCACATTTATTTTCTGAATTTTTATTCTAATTTTGTATTTATTGCAACTTCCTGTCATTGTACTACTCTTCTACTTTTCAACTTTCTACTTTTTGACTAATGTCTTTTTTCTTTACTGTATTATTACATTCTACTTCTGTACTTCATGGCAACTTCCTACTTATTTGTGAAGTTGTCTGACTATGTAACTTATGTAAACTATTTTGCTTCTTTCTACTTTTCTAACTGTGTTACTTCTGCAGGGGCGTATCTAGAAATGACCTGAGGGGAGGGTGTCACATGGGGCAAATAATGGCGATCTGCAGCATTTCCTATCTCTTCCATGTTAATTTTGCGCCTTGGGGGGCATGGCCAAATGCCCCCCCTCCCTAAATACGCCACTGTGCTTCTGCTGCTTTCTATATTTCCCTGTCTTTCCAAACAACAGATTTAAGCAGGTGCTTATGAACTGCATCACAATCCACTGTTAACTGGACAGCCTGCCTGCGACAACTACATTTATCTGTTTTTGTCAGATTTTGCCCCTGATTGTGCATCTTGTTAACAGTGTCCATTGTCAGACGTTGACACTGTGCTGACACTAACTGACCTCTGGTGGATAATGTTTCAACCATTGTAACGCCACCTATCGGTTTGCACTTAATTCTGTATTCAAATGCCATTTTATCAAACTTACAATCTTATGATTTCACAGATTTGTTATTTGATAGGGAATTATTTTCTAGTATATATATCAATGAAATGGACATAGCTGTATTATCTGTTGAGCAATTTTTCACTTCTCAAGTAGGGGTAAATGTGTTTATTGCTATCTGAGCCTATCTCAATGAAGATCTAAGGTGAACTATTTGGCAATGCCGACCGTCGGATCAAATCGAAAGATTTAAAGGAGTATTTATATATATATATATATTTTGATCTGAATCTGATGGAAAACAAAAATTTCTCATACGGTACTTTGGAAATCTATCTCTTAACTGGGCAAATTTAGGGAGAAAAGCATAGGCGTAGGACGCATGGGAGCTGGGCAGGGTCAGACTTGCGACATTTTGGGCCCGTGGCATAATGAGGCGATGGGGCCCCCAACGACACTTCTATTTTCGACATTACTCCATTAAAAAAAAAATTTCACCCTCCATGCCTCATAGGCCAGTCCGCGCTCTCTTCCCACCCCCTAAAAAAATGTGGAAAGGTAATTTTTCATGTAAATTTGCCCGAAAACTACATGGAAAATTGTTTTCCACATTTTTAAGGTGTGAATTTAGAATTTTGTGGAAATATGGGCTTTTTGGCAGCTAATATTTTATTAACCCCTACGTAGGCCTAGCTATATATGCTGAAAGAAATCTTTGTATATCAAATTTTACAAAATGTAAAAATTGGTTTCTTTGTGATGTTCTTCCTTGAAGAGCATTTTCCCTAAAATATTAAAGTTAATAAATTTACCTTGATAATTGGCCTACATAGCCATACCCAGTATGGGGTAATGCCTTACCACAGAATACAACAGTTCTGCAACAATTCCATGCCTGACATTGGCCTCATCTCTTCCCTGGTCAGTGTCTCCTCAGTTGACTGGTGTCGACCTCTTGTGTTAGTAATAACCTACACCAGACTGACCTCTGGTGGTGGAATCGCTCACCACAACCAATGTGTTCCCATGGAATTGACGAATTGATGATGATCAAGGTAATGATTTGATGAAAATGGAAATGTCATAATGCCTGAGGCTTTTCCTGTATGATGATTTGTTGAAAAGTTTGCGTTTTAGTTATATGGTCTCATATAACTGTAATTGTCTGCATTTTTTAACTATCATGACTGGATCCGCCACTGGACACCAGGGGAGGATCCAGAAAATTCCGGTGGGGGGGGGGTCTATCAGGCTATCGCGTCGCGGAATGCATAATTCGCGACATAACGTGACTGCGTACGGATAAAATTAACATGTAAAAATACATCAATTTTGGTGTGGTGGGGGGATGCATCCCCCCCATCCCCCCCTGTGTCCGTCCCTGCAGTGGACCCCCTCCTCCCCCCAAAGATTGTGACTGATGAACTTTTTTTCAGCCTTTTGAAATTGCTCAGACTATTATTTCTTCTATGTAAAATTTGTTCAACCACTTGATAGAATTAATTGACCGATCACGGAGTTGGGTTTCACTCAAATTTTATGCATAAACTTGTTTCAAATTTGTCCAATTCTTGAAAAGCTTCAATCTGCGCCCCCTGGTGAAAGTGACACAATTTTATAGAAATTTACCTAAACATTTCAGACATGCAGTTCTAATAATATGAAGGGTTTTTGTTTGAAATAATGATTTGCGTTTTTTAACAAGGACAGATCTATTGATTGAGTAACCTTAGTGGCACATTTAGGGGGGGGGCACTGGGTCATGCCCCCCCCAACCAAAATTAACATGGGAAAGAAAGGAAAAGCCGCTAAACGTCCCGTATTGACCCCATGTTATGGCCCCCCTTAGGCCATTTCTAGATACGCCCCTGAGTAACCTTTGCAGATATTGAAAGGATCGAGAATCGAACCAAGTGCCTATGGTGTGCTGCCAACTTATAACTCAAACTGCAAGCAATATAATTTGCTCTCTTTCATTCCTTCCTTCCTTATTTATTTTAAAATCTTTGACCACATCTCTGTGTCTGCCCTAACAATTTACTGATATCATACTCAATGACAGAGGGCAAGATATTTCACCAGATCTCAGCTGATTGTAAAGATATCACCTGTGATTCCATGTTATCTGTAATGATATCAGAATTTGTCCTGATATTATCACAATTTGGCATATGGCTCTTTTTGTGCACCAATGAGTATTTTGTGAAGAACTCCAGGCCGCTATTTAAATTGTGATATATGAATGATCTAAATCTGCGGTTTTTATCTGGTCCTTTTTTTATCAGGTAAAACTACACCAGGGAAATTGTATTCTGTGTTTATGCCCAAAATCGAAGATGTGCCCAATATATATAGTGATGTGGTCCGGATGACTTTGTACCGGTACGGTCCAGTACCACCACCTCTTTAGTACCGGACCGCCCCCAGTTCCAAAAAACAGGTACAGAGGTTGTCTGTACCGGTATGGACCGGTACAGGAAAAATTGGTAAAAATGCCAAAAAAACTAAGAAATACATTTTTCACACCTTCATTTTTCGAACTTTTCTTAGGATATTTGGCAAAGAATGCACATTTATAAATCGAAAACCGGTACGTGCCGGTATACCGGACCACCTATGCCCTGGACCGGACCACCTCACCTCTGGACCGGGCGGTTCTGGAACGGTGGAGGGTAGTCCAGTCCGGTCCGCACTAATTATATGCAAATTGGGTATGGCCAGTGGCCCGAAATTAACATGGAAGAGATAGGAAACACTGTGGAGCGCTGCATATTCACCCAAATGCCCCCCCCCCATCAGGCCATTTCTTGATACGCCCCTGGGCATGGCATTGAATATTTTTACCTTTGGCAAATTATATCTTTTTGGCATATATACGTTTGTCTTTCTACTTTTCTGTGTTATTTTACTTTCTACAATTGTACTGCATGGTAACTTCCTACATAGGTTTGTGTGCCTTCTACTTTTCCAAAACTAAACTACTTTTCCGACTGTGTCACATTTATTTTCTGAATTTTTATTCTAATTTTGTATTTATTGCAACTTCCTACAGTACTTCTATGTCATTTTACTACTCTTCTACATGGCAACTTCCTACTTATTTTGTTGTCTGACTATGTAACTTATATAAACTATTTTGTCACTTTCTACTTTTCTAACTGTATTTCTTCTTCAGGGGCGTATCTAGAAATGACCTGAGGGGAGGGCGTTACATGGGGTGAATAATGGCGCTCCGCAGCACTTCCTATCTCTTCCATGTTAAATTTGTGCCTGAGGGTGGGAGCATGGCCCAATGCCCCCCCCCCCTAAATACGCCACTGTGCCAAACAACAGATTTAAGCAGGTGCTTATGAACTGCTCCTGCATAACAATCCCCTGTTAACTGCACAGCCTGCCTACTACAAATATATTTATCTGTTTTTGTCAGATTTTGCCCCTGATTTTGCATCTTGTTAACAGTGTCCATTGTCAGATGTTGACACTGTGCAGACACTACTGACCTCTGGTGGATAATATTTCAACCATTGTAACGCCACCTATCGGTTTGCACTTAATTCTGTATTCAAATGCCATTTTATCAAACTTACAATCTTATGATTTCACAGATTTGTTATTTGATAGGGAATTATTTTCCAGTATATCAATGAAATGGACATAGCTGTATTATCTGTTGAGCAATTTTTCACTTCTTGAGCAGGGTTAAATGTGTTTATTGCTATCTCAGTGAAGATCTAAGGTGAACTATTTGGCAATGCTGAGTTGCTGACCATCGGATCAAATCGAACGATATAAAGGAGTATAAATCATAGATATATTAGATCTGGATCCGACGGAAAACAACACTTCGCACACAGTGCTTTTGATGCCGGAAGAATATTCGAGCGGGAGGGGCAGTCAGACGATAAAGGGGCAAATCATATTTGCGCGACAAAATTTCAAGGGCGGTTAATATATAATAATTATTTTGTGCCTAAATTTAGTAAAATAAAGCTTTTAAAATAATGTTCTTTTTTCTGAGATCAAAAAGACAGTTGCGCCCTCCCTTCCTCCCTCCAATTTTTCTTTTTTGAAAGCAATTTGTCATGTAGCTTCAGACAGAAGAGTGTGAATTTGTACGTGGTAATTTGGGCACTTTTTTTTGGGCAGCCCCTCTCCAAAGATTATTAAACCCCCTGCATCTATGGTGAAAGAAATCTTTGTAGGCCTACACTCAAAAAATGTCGGGACAAAATTGGTTTTTTAGATTCAAAATGGTTTTTTGAAAAACCGAATTTCAATGCAAAACCAAAATGGATTTAAAAAAAATCCATTTTGGTTTTTTGCATTGAAATTTGGTTTTTCAAAAAACCATTTTGAATCTAAAAAACCAATTTTGTCTGAATTTTTTAGAGTGTACCATAAGTTTTACAGAATGTAACAGTTGATGTCTTAGTGATGTTCTTCCGTGAAGAATGAAGAGCATTTTCCAGTGGCGTAGCTAGTGGGGCGGCGGGCAGGGGGGGGCAAGTTGCCCCCAAGACAACTTTTTGGGAAAAAATGGGGAAATGGGCAAAAATGGGGAAATGGGGAAAATGAATTGAAAAGAGAGGAGGAAGATGGGAAAATGGGGAAGCAAAAGGAAGCAGACATTTTCTCTGAAGTTATTTGGCCTTATCATTGTGTTATCAGTGCTAATCGGAAACCAAAAGCTACAACGTTTAAGATTTTTGCCTAAAATAAAGGGCTTGTTTCACACATTAATGCAGGTAAACCGAATTCCCCGTGTTTTCCCTGAATTTGAGGCCAAATTGCAAATTCCCCTTTTTTTACCCCCTACAGGGAATTTTTTTTTTATTCATAATTTTCCCTGCTTCTCTGTTTTCCCTGTCCAGTGGGTACTCTGCAGGAAGGAAAAAGGGAGGAAAGACGAGAAAAAAGGAGGGGAAACTTCCGAAGTCTAATGACGATTTTTAAGAAATCCTACTGAAATTCATGCCAATGCTATTTGAAACTTTGAAGTATGGTCTTCCAGTTGTCAGCTTTGGTTTCCCAGTCATTCCAAAATGGGTGTCACTGGAAGACCAATTTTTCAGAGATTCAAATTTGCTTCTTTCTTTCCAAAACCACTTCTGATTCTGAAGATAAAATGTTGTAGAAATTTCTGCTGATGTGGGTTTTTTTTCATGAATTTCAACATCATCAACACTCTTTGTTGGAATTTATGGAACTCGTTAGTTATAGGCTCAGTTGTAAAACTCCTTCTTGTAAATATATCTGAGGCCAATATGTCGTGTGTGTCTATTAAACTTTTAACTTATTTATGCGGCGCAACGCAGTGCATTTCATATGCAATTGCTCTGTTAGTCACCAGTCGAAAATCCTTAAAAGAATGCTTTGGGGTACCCCATGTTTTCGATTACATTTTGGGGAAATTCAGGATAATTTGCCCCCCCCCACCCAGAGAAAAATCCTAGCTACGCCACTGGCATTTTCCATAAAATATGGTTGATTGTCGGAAATATTTGTTTGCATTGCATTTAAATTAACATGCATACCAATAATAGGTTTTGGCAGCTAACATCTGAACTTTTAAATTTACATTGATAACTGGCCTATAGGCCTACAGCTTACCTTACCACAGAATACAACAGTTCTGCAACAATTCCATTGCTTGACATTGGTCTTATCTATTCCCTGGTCAGTGTCTCCTCAGTTGACTGGTGTCGACATCTAGTGTTAGTGATAACCTACACCAGACTGACCTCTGGTGGTGAAATCTCTCACCAGAACCAATGTGGTTCCCATGGAAATGATGAATTGATGATGATCAAGGAAATGATGAAAGTGGAAAATGTTAAGATGCCTGAGGCTTTTCCTGTATCAGATGTTTTGTTTGAAAAGTTTGAGATTCGGACCTGGGGGGGGTACTTACTATGTTCAAGTGTACACCTATGCTCGGCTCAGTAGGACCCCTTTTTCAGCTGGAAAATTCCTAGAGTTGGGTCTAAGAATCTGTAATTCCTAGAGTTGGGGAAAAAAAGGCAAATACCATTGCAGCAAAAAAAAAATCCTAGAGTCGGGGTATTTTCGCGATGACCGAGTGCCTAGCACCGAGTCTGGTCGCCGAACTTTCAGCCTAGCATACGTATCAGAAAAAATTTTGAGTACCCCCCCCCCGGGATTGGGATTATATATGGTCTCAACTGTAAGACCAACGGAAGTCAGAGGAATATGTCAAGTCTCTACATTTAGGCAGTGGTGATTCAGATCTCTACAGTCTAAACAATGCTAAACACAAAAGGTTCTTGATGGCATTTATAAAGAATCCACGGCCGAAGAACAAAAGTGTTCAACTGAATTGATAAGGTTTAATACTGGTGGGAAGGCCATATGATGGAATCTTTTGGCTCCCGTGTAAATGCACATTTTCCTCAAAATGTCATCGGTAATCTCCATAGGCGTACTGCGTGCGCGATTTTTGGGTGGGCGAGCGACATTTTCCCGAATTTCAAGATCTGGACTTACTACCATTTCAAATGAAGTTGCTTGGAAATCACTAATTTTCAATAGTACACTCTTGATCAAAATGCTGGAATAATTAAGATTTTCAAGGTGTCAGGATTTCAAAGTTCTAAAATTGGTGATTGAATGTGTGCAATTGCAAAGAATTATTTCTCAGACATTAAATTTATGTATATATGATATCATAAACCATTTTTAGTTGCTGAGAATTATTTGAAAAAAATCATCAAAAATCGCATAGTGGCTCAACAACAGAGACATAAAATTTCCACATACACAAGATGTGCCAACTTAATCTTGATGTGTACAACCAATAAACATAACAATATCATGTTGAATGTCACATTCATTACCTCAGCCTTCACTTAACTTAACATGGAGTCCGCCAACCTTTTTTTAATTCTTTTTGACCAATATGGCCATTCTTTAGTGAAAGTCACTTGCACCTGATCCTGAGTTGTTGGCTGGACCTCCATCTTGTGTGCAGAATTGTCAAAGATGTCCCTATGATGTTATTTAGGTTCATATCAGGTAAAGTTGCCAAATGGCAACTTCTCAATTTTCTCAATTTCCAAAGGTTTTGGAGGGTTTGTGGTGCCCTACAAGCTTTAGTATTGCTATAAATGAATAAAATGTTTCAACTGAAGTGTTCTCTACACTGAGTTATCATTTTTCTGCCAACAAATGTGCACTCTCAACAAAAATGCTGGAATATTTTGCGAATTTTTCAAGTAAATTCCATCTCAGTCAATCCTAGCACATGTTTCATAGAGCTTGTGGAGACAGTTTTGTGTGATGTGAAGATCGCCAGATACCGTCCGAAAACTGCCTCATGGCCACAAGGGCTCAGGGTGGCGGTTTAATGCTTGTTTTGTGTGTCATCCATTATGACGGAAATTTGTGTCTGGTAGTGTGGTAAAGAAATGTCCCAGCATTGTCCAATCTAAGTTTGCTGGAAGAGGAAATGGTACCTCAGTTTTGAGAACACTTCAATTGAAACATTTTATTCATTTATGGCAATACTAAAGCTTGTATGGCACCACAAATCCTTCTAAACCTTGAAAATTGAGAAAATTGGGAATATGCAGTTATTGGCAACTTCACCTGATATGAATCTAAATAACATTATATGGACATCTTTGAACATTCTGCACACAAGATGGATGTCCAGCCAACTACTCTGGACCAGGTGCAGATGACTTTTACGAAAGAAAGGCCATATTGGTCAAAAAGAAGCAAAAAACAGATTGGCGGTATGGTCGCATGTCATAAGGTGGGCCACAAATGTGTGACATGGTCAAAATGGCCCATTTTTCAATATTCCCATAGGTTACTGTGTGCCATGCATCAAAAACAGCAAACAGATCTTCATTACCTTTATTTATAAGTGAGGTATACTCGTTTATGTGCAATCAATTAACAAAGAAATGCACTAAAAGCCTGATCTAAAAATGCATTTTTCTCAATTCGGACCTTTTTTACAAAAAACATCATTGCCAGGTCGAATCCCTACAGAATTGACTCTGGTTTGTTTTAAATTGTAAATTACAAATGGGACTATAAGATAAAGCCAAAATAACCTGCTTTATCAATATGTAAAGGAGTATGAATTGTGAGTAAAAAATAGCAAACATTTTTCAGACGTTTGTAGTAAATATCTTCTCAAGTTGACTCTTTATGGGTCCTTTGATCCAATCATAGACCCCAAATTATATCAATATGTCATCCTGAATGCCTTTCCAATGAGCAAATGCCGACTGACACACCTAATTATGGAAATAAGTGCTCACAAGGCCCTATTGAGCACATTATGTACTAATGGTCGAAAACAGACCAAAAACGGCTTGTCTGTGCCTGTGGTACCATTCATTTCTTTTAAACTACACAGATATTACAACACCAGAGAGATCTGAAAGGCCGAGTAGAGACATTGAAGGAACTGAAATATATACACTTAAACAGTTTGTTCAGGTTAGAGTCAAGCACTTCAGAGTTACAGAGCATTATAGGCTTGATTACTGTTTTCACCTCCCGCCTCCGCCACCGCCTCCGCCACCGCCTCCGCCACCGAACCACCCCTGGATTTTTTCATTTGCATGGTAGCAGGGCCCAAACTATTCCATCAATATAAATCAAGTTGATGTCAAATTAAAGGGAACTTTCAGGGCTACAATATGAGACTACAACCACATTGATAGACCTTTTAGTTCTTGAGAAATGGACATTTGAATGACAAATTTCTTTGAGAAGTGTCACAGAACCACCCTTTTTAGGTGCCCACCTCACGACATGCGACCGTATCCATGTCAAGTCTGGAGGTGGAGGTCAATGAATGTGGCATTCAATATGATATTGTTATGTTTTTTGGTTGTTCACATCAAGATTAAGTTGGCATTTTTTGCATATGTTGAAATATTATGTCTATTGTGTTGAGCCACTATGCGATTTTTTATGATTTTTTACTAAAAATGATCAATTTTTCCGAGTCACTCAAAGAAAGTTTTAAAATAATTCTCAGCAACTGAAAATGGTTAATGATATCATTTATACATAAATTTAATGTCTGACGAAAAAATCTTTGCAATTTCACACATTCAATCAACAATTTTAAACCTATGAAATCCTGACACCTTCAAAATTCAAATTATTCCAGCGTTTTGATCAAGAGTGTATTTATTTTTATCATCTGCCCAATTTTTTTAGCCTTGTTTGCCAAAATTTTTCTATCTATCTATCTATCTATCTATCTATCTATCTATCTATCTATCTATCTATCTATCTATCTATCTATCTATCTATCTATCTATCTATCTATCCCCCCTGAAACATGTTGTTACAAAATAGTACCCTCCTTGAAACGTGTGAATAATTAGTATCTGAAAGGACAAAACTCCCATAACAATAATATTGGACAAATTGAGTTGAGAATGCATGTATAATGTGTACAATAATGCATTGTCAAGCATACACATACAAAATGCTGATCATGTATTTGTGCCATAAGTCAAGGCAATTACACCAATTTTCATACCCTATTTTTCCCACTGTGAATTTACTGACCAAAACCGTGTCAGAGATTTATCGCCATACATCATGGGGGATTGAAATTGTAAAATTCTGAGGATCTTATTTATGCAGGTTAATTGATCAGAGCAGGAAAGGATTGGTTTAAAAAAAAAGTGAAATTATAAACTAAACATAATAGACGGTAGATCTGCCTTTCATTAGTTGATTTTGTTATTTTTGTCGTCAAGAAAATTATAAAATGTCGATAGGATACAGGATAAACCTGACTTTATCATTTTGGACTGTGTTGTCTCTCATTAGTACTACATTTCTGATTGCAAAATCTGTTCATTCGGTCAACAAGTTCCTCACTGCAAAACATGGGGTAAGGCTTTTACAGCAATTTCATTATTTATTTTGGAAAGAGATAAGGTTTTCTCTCTGAAATCAGTAATTTGTAAGTTATGATACATTTTGATGTGCCATGATCACACTATGGAGCTGGGTAGCTGAGGGGTTAAGATGCCCGCCTGCTCCACTGAAGGTCTTTGCCTGCATGGGTTCGACTCCTGGTTAGGGAACCTGCAATTTTCAGTGGACCTTCATGACCAAAATCCCAGCTGGATGTCATTTGGATGAGATGTTAAATTGGCGGCCCCTTGTATCAGTGTCTGTGCTGGGCAAGTAAAAGATCCATCACATGGGGTAAATGTGTGACATGTTGAGGACTCTCTCCCATCTCATCAATCAATCCTCGAGAGCGCCCAGAACTGGGCTTAGAGGGCTGCACTTACCATTCTATCTATCTATCTATCTATCTATCTATCTATCTATCTATCTATCTATCTATCTATCTATCTATCTATCTATCTATCTATCTATCTATCTGTCTATCTATCTATCTTTCTATTGGCATAATAGAGGCTGTTTAGTTCATCTGGGCCCCTCTGACACTTACAACATAGAAAACTGCCCTGCAGCAAAAAAAATTATTTTCTTGAGCTAGCTTTGTGGTCTTTTAAAAAAAAATGTGCATAATCAAGTTACTATATATGCTTCCAATTCCTCCTCTTAAATCTTGATTAAAGATTCCATAATGTTATGATGCACATTGGTGTGAAGATTTTTTTTCACATCGCAATGTCATGTACCTCAGGGGCTGAGTGCATGGATTGCATGCTGGTCTTGCAATTTTGAGGTCCAGGGTTCGATTCGATTGCATGACAATACCTGACTGCTAAATTTAGATACTGACTGGGAGCCATCTGGTGATAGGCATGCTGCGAAGTGTCCAAGCAAATGGAACGCAGTTGTCAGGGCCGTATCAACACATTTTTGGGCCCGGGGCAAACTGTTACAAATGGGCCCCCGCGGCGGATTAGCTCCACAGTGGGTTCCTGACCAAAATCATTGGTGGGCCCCTGGCCCCCTGCTAACACAATAGCGTCGTCTTCAATCTAGCATTCTGAATAAATTTGCACCTGGATATACCTGCATCAAAAACCAAAGTAATTGCAAATTTTTTTTATCTGCATGATATTATATTAAATCATGAATAGTAGAATATAAAATTAGACAAAGACGTGTGCACGAAAATCAGGGAAGGGGCCCTTGGACTCCTGCTTTATACAGTTAATTAAGAGGGTAGATATTGTCAGATTCAGGAAGAGTGTAGGGGGCTCTGGGGCCCATCCATTTAGGTCCGTGAAACGAAAAGTGTCATTTTGAAGCAAAATGTAAGTAGTATGAGGATTGAGGGGGGCCCACAAATTTCAAAACACAACTATGCCGCTCCCAGGCTACCGTATCTGGAGATTAAACTGGGCAAAGGGCCCCTTACTTAATTTTTTATTAGCTTGTCAAGCTCTAATTGATGATATTTTTTTGCAAGGCGTGAAATTCAATTTTGACCTCTAAGTCTTTTACATCATTTTTCATAATTCAGTTTTTTTTTTAGGGTTGCCGGTGGGTCCCCTCAGGCGGTGGGCCCTGAGGATTAACCTCCTTTCCATAGGGCTAGTCCTCCCCTGGGCCTCCCTTGCACCTCAAAAGCTCTCTAAGTTCTGAAAAATATGTTGTCGCGTCAATTACCCGACGCATTTCCTTAACTGTCGCAAATCTTTTCAGCTTCATAATGGGCCCCCCTGAGGTCATGAGCCGGGGGCAAATGCCCCGATTGCCCTATGGTTAATACGGCCCTGGCAGTTGTAAACGTAGCATTGAAACTCCTACCGCATCATTATATAACATGTTTGGGAAAAATGAGAGACCCATTGAAACAACATGAAAAAAAAAACTCAGTCAAAACTCTCAACCCCAGTGATAGATTCTGAAAAATTCCTTAATAATGAAACAGTTTATTGGTGACAGCAAAGGCAGATTACCAAAGGCGTACAACTTTCCCTTTACCCCACTTCTCAAGCATATGTGACCTGCTCCACCAAAATGAGTTCAAAGTAGGAATTATATATTTCTCAAAAATGAGCAAAATGTATCAAAAGGTCACATTTTGATGTTTTTTAGCTGTTGGTACCACGTTTTAGCAAAAGTAATTTTCTTTAAATATTTAAGACCATTTTACCAAAAATTGATTTTAACCTATCTGAATTGAATTTCCCTCTCAATTTTCTTAGTTCTTTAATTGCAATGGCGGGAATTTCAAATGCCATTTTCTCAAAGTTTGATGTTTCGGATCACCGATGTTTGAGGTGCCTTATCTTTGGATTGGATTGAGATATCAGAACATACTAAATATCATTTTAAAGCTCTATTCCAGTTGAATAAAGTCATTTTCCTAACTAAATGTGTTAGGAGGCCGACTTTGAACCCATTTTGGTGGAGCAGGTCAAATATTCCAATGAAGGATATTTTAACCAGCATTTTACCCCTCCAGAACACATGTGGTTTGTCACTGCACCTTTAAAATTGCATTCTAACTTCTAAGGTCTGTTTTTCACACTACAGATAACAAATTAGCAGATGCAGTTCTGCATTTCAAAGGAATCCGTTTGAACTTTGACATGTGGGCGCTCTGCAGGTACCCTCAAAACATGGCTAACCATCAACAAGAAGACTTCCCTAACCACAAATGGTTACGTATGGTCTTTCTACAAATATCCTTCACCTGGCTTTGATCAGTTCCAGTTTGCTTACAGATCGAATCGTTGTACAGAAGATGCCATTTCTCTATGTCTGCATGGGATTTTACAGCACCTTGAGTCACCATCTACATATGCACGGATACTTTTTATTGATTACAGCTCCGCTTTTAATACAATTATACCATCAAAACTGCACAAAAAACTTTTATCAGATCTTAAATTTCCAACACCATTGTGCGACTGGATTTTAGATTTTCTTATTGAGTTCGTTTACAAAATATTTTCTCTGATCTCAGGTTTTTATCAACTGGTGCTCCGCAAGGGTGTGTTTTGTCACCAATGCTATATTCCATCTTTACGTATGACTGTGTTGCTCTTTTTGAAAACACTGCTGTCGTAAAATTTGCTGATGACACTACCATCTGTGGAATGATTAGCAAAAATGATGAGTCAAACTACAGGTCTCAAGTTCAGTCAACAGTGAAATGGTGCGAAGAGAATAATCTGACTCTCAATGTGGCAAAGACAAAAGAAATTATTATCGACTTTCGCAAAAACAAGAGTGACAAACATCCCCTGGTTATTAATGGTCAGACAGTAGAAGTGGTAGACAACTTTAAGTTTCTGGGGGCGTACATTACAAATGATCTCAGATGGAATACGAACTGCACTGACATTGTGAAGAAAGCACGCCAAAGGTTATATTTTTTGCGAACACTCAAGACATTTCATGTACAGCAAGCTATTCTAGTCAATTTTTATCGTGCCATAATCGAAAGTATATTAACAAGATCAATCATTGTGTGGTTTGGGTCTGCTTCAAAAAAGGATGTGATGAGACTTAATTCTGTGATACGCACAGCTGAGAAGATCATTGGAACTGGGCTGTAATGATGCAGACCGGACCACCTTTTAGAGGGTGGTCCGGTATTTACAAAAGTGGTCCGGTCCTGGTCTGGTCCAGGGTGAGGTGGTCCGATTTTGTTACTGGACCGGTCCAGAAGCGGTCCACCGGCATTTAAAAAATTATGATAAAATGAGGGTTAAAACAAGCTATATGACATAAATTTCATTTTTAGATTTGACAAAATTCATGCGATACTCTTCATGACATGAAAAATCACTGGACCGGTCCGGACCGGCACTTTACCGGTCCGGTCCAGCAATGGACCGGTTTTTTGTAAGTGGTCCGGTATTTTGGCGGTCCAGGGCTGGACCGCGGACCGGACCGGTCCAAGGCGGTCCGGTCTGCATCACTACTGGGCTGCCATCATTACACAGTATATACAATGAGAGAATGAAGAAAAGAACTTGTGCCATAATGAAGGAAGAGTGTCATCCAGCTAGTCATCTCTTTATGTTTTACCTTCAGGCAAAAGACTCAGATCCTTTTATGGCAATAAGCGATTTATCAATAGTTTTTATCCCTCAGCTGTTCGTGTTTTTAACAATAAGTAATCTTGGTATTTGCATTTACATATTTATTAATTCGCTTTTACTTTTATTATACATCATCATTTACATCATTTTTATAAACTGTGTATTTGTTTTAACAATGAGCTCTGCAGCAAAACAAATTGTACTGTATATTACTTTACTTGAATAAATTCTATTCTATTCTATTCTATGCCCGGGGGAAAGCATTGCCAGTTCTGCACCTTTGTTAATCTGCCTTTGGTGACAGAGATTTGCATTTACATATTTATTAATTCGCTTTTACTTTTATTATACATCATCATTTACATCATTTTTATAAACTGTGTATTTGTTTTAACAATGAGCCCTGCAGCAAAACAAATTGTACTGTATATTACTTTACTTGAATAAATTTACATATTTATTAATTCGCTTTTACATTTATTATACATCATCATTTACATCATTTTTATAAACTGTGTATTTGTTTTAACAATGAGCTCTGCAGCAAAACAAATTGTACTGTATATTACTTTACTTGAATAAATTCTATTCTATTCTATTCTATGCCCGGGGGAAAGCATTGCCAGTTCTGCACCTTTGTTAATCTGCCTTTGGTGACAGAGATTTGCATGTTTTGTGATCATTATATGATTTCATTAATTCTATTTTTCAGATTATGTCTACAGAAGAGGCAAAAGCAACTGACTATCCGGCAATAACAATTTGCAATCAGAACCATTTAGACAGACAAGCTATCCATGCAATGGAAAAGATACTGTTGAATGAAAACTGCACTTATGCTGAAGGTTCGGACTTATTTGAAGTCGCAAAACACTTCGGACTTTTTGTGGAAAAAGCTAGTTCCTTTTTTGCTCCTTATTTGAACTTTCCAGATACTTCAGCTAAGGCGAGACAGGATTTCAAAGCAGTTTTTTCAAATCATGGATTTTTAGCCCATGTCGGTGAAGACATAGCATTGAAAAGTGGTGTTAAAATGAAGGATTTTATCATTGCATGCCATACAGGCCAAAAGGAGTGTTTGGCTAATTTTACACAACATTTTGATTCTAGTTATTACAATTGTTTTACTCTAAAACTTAATGTGTCACACTTAAATCAGGATAACTTATTGCTGTTACTCCTTCACACAGGGAACTATGAGGATAATTTACTTCCAAGGAAAAATCGACTCGAGCAATTCATACCCGAGTCACAAAGGAATATCCACACCCAAAAATCGGGTGTTAAAATATTCATCCACCAGAGGGACAAGTCTTATCAAACTATGCTGCCCTCTAGTGTTAATATTCCTACAGGATTTGGTGCAAACGTAAAAGTGAAAATCACTCACACTTACCACAAGAGGGCAGCACTGAAGCCATGCAACCCGGATAATGATTACGTACAGAAAATATGTGAAGATAGAAATTTCTCTGACTTGACATTCAAGGAATGTGATTGTGTAGATAAAAGTGTGCTGGATTCTAACACAAGTGAGTTATATGTACACAATGAACACTGTCTTCACCTACCTTATATGCCGAAAGAATGTGCTTTTGACATGCGATCAAACAAACAGTGTTCTGTGATTCTCCAAAAATGGTGGAAACGCATGAGATGTTTAGAAAAAATTTATGACCGAGAAACGAAACCAAATTCTGGTTGCTTGCCTTCATGTGAGAAAGTTACCTATGACTTTGACACCAACATGGTTTCTTTGGAGCATACGCTAACTGAAGATATGGAGGAAAAGATGGATTATTTTCTGCGAGGAAAAAACTCAAGTCTGGACGCGAACAACAAGACACGGCCTTACTCTAGATTTTCTATGTTAATGCTTCATGTAGACACTTCAATGTTGAACTACAAAGAAGTCTCAAACTATTCATTTACTGACATAATCAATGATATCTGTATTGTTTTATTCATAACAATTTTGACCGTAGCTCAGCTGATAACCATCGCGGCAAAAAGGCTGGCAATTTGCAGGACACAAGGCATCAACTTTAACTCAATAAAGAAGTAAAGTTAACGAATAAATGCAGGGCCTCTGCAGTTCTTATTTCAATATTGTTGTATATTCTGCATCAAGATTTGTCAGCCAATCATCTAGCTAGGGATCAATCATGTGAAACGCCAATAAATAACAATATTAGTGTCTTAAAAGTGTGTTTGGCGCCTGGGGGATATTGGCATGCCTGCAGTCTGGTGAAAATGAGAACTGCATGCTGCTGCCACCTGGCACAAAAGTTGATTTTCTATGCTACAGCATTGCTGTCCCAAGAAATAGTTCCAATTTCATTGCACATTCACAAAATTTCTATTCAACATTGATGTATACCAGAGTCAGACTCGGCACTCACATTCCCTAAGGAAGTAGACAAGGCCATCAACACACTCAGAAACAGCCCCGGTGTCTTCCAGACAAACCAGACAAAATTGTGTGTGTTCCTCTGGTTGAAAGTATGTGGACGCTCGCAGGAGCTCGCGAAATAGCACACTAGTCACTAGGTGGCAACACAAGACAGCATATGTTCTGATCTGTGGCAATGCAAGAGCAGTCCACTTGTAGACAGGGCATGCCTGTGTGATCTCAGCTGCAACCATGTATTTTAATTGTCTATTATTAGCTAGCCAAAGGCGTAGCTATTGGGATGGGTGATGAGTGAATGGGATTCTGAAACCATAAACAAACCATGAAACCACAAACCATGAAACCACAAACCATGTAAGTCAAGAACAGGCCAGGTGGCAGCACTGTCCATTGTATGTATGAAAAAGAGCCCTCTGGTGGATAGGCTTGCAGTATCTTGAGTTCATTCCCTGACAGGTCTATAACAATAACAATAACAATAACAAATTTATATTTTAAGTCACGGGTTACAACAATAAAACACTAGCCGAGGCTATTATGTGACTAAAAGGAATTATATATACATATGTACACACGAAATTTACAAATATTTACAGAGTGAATTCATTTATAGGCAAATTGCCTAGGCTAAAATAATTGATTTAAAATGGGTTTAAAATGATAACATAAAACAAAAACTTTAAAAACTGTTTACATGAAACCATATATTATCAGGAGGAACCCAATCCTGTAATAATTTCCTAAAATCATTTAAGCTACCAGCCTCCTTCAACACATTAGGTAGATGGTTCCATAATTTAACCCCTGCATATGACACACTAAGTTTTCCATATCTGGTAGTGCGAGGAGCTCTTAATTGTAATGATCTATGACCACGTAGAAGATAATTATTTTTCTAGACGATTTGAACATCTGACACAAATAGTGAGGTGATATATCATTTACAATTTTGTACATCTCTATCGCTACCTTAGTCATACAAATAGAAGTGACACTGGTTGTATTGCAATACTCCAGGAGATCCCTACCACTCAGATCGAAATTACACAACACAAATCTCAGAGCCCTTGTTTGAAGTTTACAAATTTTAACAAGGTCAGATTTGTAACATAGTGACCATATTACAGGGCAATAATCAAAGTTAGCAGAAATAAAGGCTTTGTATAGTAAGAACTTAGTGTCATAATCAATAGTGTTACAGAGACGCATTAATGCACTGGCCTGCTTACTGGCCTTTGAACACAATTTTTCGACATGATCATGAAAAGTCAATTTATTGTCGACATAGATGCCCAAATATTTAATAGAAGACTGACTGCAGATTTCTGTGGTTCCAGCTTGTATCGAGTTGAGAGTACTACCGAAGGATATCAGTTGAAACTTCTCGGGATTGGCCTTCATGCCATTGTCTTTGAACCAGTTTAATACATTTCGTACATCAGATTCCAAATGAGATTTTAAAACAGTTAAATCAGTAGAAGCATATGAAATTACGTTATCGTCAGCATAGTTATACAGGTTACAGTCATCAATAATACAGAAAATGTCGTTAATAAACAGATTAAAAAGGGTCGGCCCGAGGACCGATCCTTGCGGGACTCCCTTCTTGATTTTATACCATTTACTTTTTGAGTCATTGATCTTTACCTGCTGTTTTCTTTCACTTAAATAATTACACAGAAGTTCTATAGAATTCGAGTCAAAGCGACAAAGCCATAGGCACTAAGCTTGGCGAGGAGAACGCCGTGAGGCAGAACGTCAAAGGCCTTGCTGAGATCAGTGCTAATCGCCGCAGTGTAGTGACCCTGGTCGAGACTCAGCTTCCAGTCTTCAATTGCCTTAATAGCGACACATTGAGTATTATAGGATTTCCTATATGCAGAGATATTGACGTGAAGAGTCTCATTTGAGAAATTTTGAATTTGAATGTTAATGAGTTTTTCTATTATAATTGCCATAGAAGGTAATATACTTATTGGCCTGAAGTTCTTTTTGTCATATTTGTCTTTACTCTTAAAGATGGGCGTAATTTCCGCTTTCTTAAGGTCATTTGGGAAGGACTTGGCTTCAACAATCCGATTAAATAACGATACAATGGGGCCGGTTAACACAGTAGCAGAAATCTTAAGTAGTTTCGGTGGAAATTGGTCGAAACCAGTCGCTTTCTTAGGGTTTATGTTACGTAGTGTCCCTGCTACGTCAGAATAGGACACAGGCTTAATTGTGAACTGCCGATCGCTGTTTTTCCTTCTAATCCATGATACACTAGGGTGATTATCGTACACCGAGATCTTGTCGGAGAGGTCGGCTTCTTCGGCGAAATTTTCGTTGATGCCTATGCTCTCTGTAATATTGCCGAAATAATCCCCAAACGCCTCAACAACAGATTCAGGGGTCGTAATGATGGCATTTTCTTCGCGTAGTGCATAGCAGTCACTATTTGAATTTTTGTTCGAAAAATAGGGACGGAGAGTGGACCATAAGCTCTTTGACGACGGACCATCAGCACATCGTTCTTTGAAGTACATTTTGATCGATTTTCGTTTCAAAGAGACAAAGGCATTCCGTTTACGCTTGAAGTCTTCCCATTTTCTGGAGTTGCGAGGGTCTTTACGGGCCTTGTTGTGGGCAACTCTTTTTTGGTACATGCACTTCCTTAGTGCGCTATTCATAAATGGTGCGTTCGTGTGCTTTATGATCTTCTTTTTAAGTGGCGCATGCTTGTTAACGACGTCCTTTAATAGCAGGTCAAAAGCCCAATATGTGTCTTCGACATCAGTAAACACATCTGTCACTTGAAAAGGAACGGCCTGTAAATCTTCAAGGAAGGCTTTATCGTCGAATTTCTTAAAACTGCGGTAGAATTTCACTACAGGTGGTCGTTTAGGACATGTGATCCTGGTTGAGACAGCCACAACATTATGGTGGTCGCTGAGACCGCAATCAAAGTTGATTGTTGAAGAAAGTCGTTTGGGCCGGCTAATGTAGAGATGGTCTATCAGACTGGGGGTACCCTTGTTACAAGTAGGGCTCTCACGATTAACCGATTAATCGCCGCCGATTAGATTTTAGTTAAAAATCGATTCCAGTTTGCAAAATCGATTAATCTTTTATTTGTATATTTGTACCTGTAAGACACTGTACTGCATTCAAATTCCAAGTGTCAAGAGTGAATTGCAACTGGATTTGTCAAGTGAATTTGGGTAATTGGATTGGTATTACCTGGTTGAAGCAGATTGGAGTGAATGAAGTGTGAAGTCCTAATTGCAATTAATATCTCGAATGGGATATCAAAGTCTCGTGGCTCTGCTTCAAGACAATGTTATAAAAAGACACAGATATTCACTTGCTCTCTGGAATGGCGGGAAAACGGCGATTAATCGATTACGATTCGATTTTAGGCTATAGATTAATCGATTTTGAAATTCTGTAATCGTGATAGCCCTAGTTACAAGTGGGCGTGCGAACAACTTGTGTAAGGGAAAAATTATCAGTGAAGTCTCTGATCTGCTTGGCCTTCGATTCAGACAGAGCATTTATGTTGACGTCTCCCATCATAATAATAGTACTTGAGTTAGCCAACATATTGTCAGCCATTTTATACATATTTTCCCAGAATTCTTTGGGATTTGCACTTGGCAGTCTGTAGATCGTATTTATAATCCATTTTTCTTTATTGACTGAGAGTTCAATGCACAAGCTCTGGATCGATTCATTATTAATTTCAATGTCAAGCCTTCTGGAGTGGGGAATATCGGACCTTATGAAAGTCATTATGCCTCCACTAGTGTCACTGCAGTCCTGACGAGATAATGAGTAACCTGTTGGGGTGAACTGAGCATCAGGGAAGCTGTCATCCAGCTTGCTCTCGATCACACTGAAATAGTCAACCAGTCCTTGTGAGAAAATATCAGAGAGGCATAAGTATTTATTTCGGACACTGTTTATGTTGAGAAAGCCTATAATAAGATTGGTCGGATGTCTCAATCTGAGTGATTTGAGATCTTGCCAATTATCCTCTGTACATATGGCTCCAGAGTCACTACCTTCAGAGTCACTATCTCTATGTGTTTCTTCAGAGTCTCTATCTCTATGTACTATTTCAGAGTCTTTTTCTCTGTTGCTATTTTCACATTCACTACTTTTGGCAGGAGCGGCCTTATGTTCTTGGCCAACAACCTAGTAGTCATAAGAATCAATATTTTGAGATGACCAACGATAATTCAAGTAATCTGTCGCATAATTTGAGTGATGTTTCTCCTTGTGGCCTTCGAGCCCGCATCCACGACAGGTCACAGGTCCTTGATGTCGACAGGTGTCTGTACTGTGGCCCGGTTCATTGCAATAGTAGCAGCTGTCGGGATTGTAATAAACATCATCATGGTCGTATTGATGTTTGCTGTATGAACGAACAGATCTTGGTTGAACGTTTCGTCGACGTGCATTACGTTCAGTGGGTTTCCGGCCAACTTGAGGATTGGTGCGAGACTTGCCAGTTGTTTCTTTTCTATTTTGACGCTTAGTAATATCCGAGATGTTACTCTTGGTTCGAAGCTTCAGAGTATTAACCAGTTTGTTGATACCGGCCTTTGATAAATTCGGGCCCTTACCGGCAGCCAGGTATCCATCATTTACGGTGTTGTCACTTAATGTGAAAGCTGGACTGTTGTCAATAAAATCACAGTCATTGTCCGAACACATCACTTGAAGCTGGGAATTTAGCACCTTGATTTTTTCACTCAATTCTGGCTTGTCGAGTCTGGGGCACACACTGCTAACACAGACCTTTGAAGCCTTCGATTTCGCCTTGTCGAGAAGGGAGGTATATTTCGGGATGACATCTGTTGTTGAATCAGCATTTTCATCGCAGACATCATTCGCACCAACCACAAAGACGATGCGATCATACCGGTCATGGCCAGATGTTACTTTGGCGAATTCATCAGAAAAAGTGTCAACTTTAGCATCAGGTTTAGCAATAACCTTGGTATTTGCCAATTTGTTTTCGTCAACATGAGAGAGCGTGAAATCCGAAAACAGGATTTCTGCACCACAGTCATTGCTGTTTCCCCTGAAATTTTTCCATTTCTCTGCCGTAAGGTCTGATGTCAGAGTAACTATTTGCTTCTGAAGTTTAACATTTTCTTCAAGCAGTTTCTTGTTTTCAGAGTCTTTTGTTTGAATAACGGCAGTAAGTTCAGTCATGCGATCATTAAAGAGAGTCCGGAAGGATGACAAAAATATAGCAATATAGCTCAATACCTTTCAGGAGTGTAATTAGATACAACACAATGCATTAGATTTCCTGTGTCAATATGGTCAAGATGTGAAATTGAAATGCAATTACCCAGCAATGGCCATTGACATGGTTTGATGCCAATGTCAGTTGTAAGTTGTAACTAGCCTAAAACTGGGTCCAGTACACAATGCCAATTTAAAACACTTGTATCCAACTGTGTAAACTTAATCTTGACCTTTGGAAGTTTATAATTTTTAGTCAATCATCACACAAAGAGCTCCTTGGTGAGAAAAATAGACCTTTGTGTCATGATTGATTATAAATAATTTTATTCAAATTTAACAATTCTGAATATAGGCACTGTGCATGTACTGGATATTTGGTGTACATATCACAATGCAGTGGTTTTGAAAATGATAATTAGTTCCCCGGTTTAATATCAAGTTAGGACACCCCTGTGGTGCATTGAATCAGCCAATAGCAAAATAGCCAGCCTCATAAACAAGATCAGGAGGGAGAGTAATAATAGTCTCAAGGTAGGCAAAGTTGGGCCTAATTCAATATAATTTGTATGAAATTACATTATTGTGAGTTAGTTTATAAATTCCACCCAAAACTGCTCACGACTGAATGCAAGTATACATAGCTACATGTACAGCAAAGAGACCTATGTGACTGTGAGACACCAGATGTAGACAAACAGATATATATGCATAACAGGTAGAGCCAGGCAGATGGTGTCCCTTCATAATATGAAACAAATCCATGATTTTGGATCCTAGTGATTTAGCATAGTTTCTCATATGCCATGTGTTTGCTGTCTACCGGCAAGGCTCTATCAGCTTGGTGGATCAGACCTATACCTGCTGGGCCTCTTCACTTAGGTTGCTGGTCTCTTGCGATATGGTATAGAAAACCTTGGTGGTACAGAGAGATTTTTATCTTCTTTCTTTTCTTTGATTTCCTGTCAATACGTTTTTAGAGGTGCTTGCTTGCTTTCATGCTTTTGTTTCTTATTTTGCGACATCAACAATTGATTTTGTGGCTAAATTGTTTAAAAAGAAGTGCCACCACTGCCGCATAGTTTCGACTTCATGGAAATTCTGTCAGTTAACACCAGGGGAAAAGAGGTGCTTGAATCTTTTAATCCCAATGGCTGATAGATTTCCGACCTTGCCTCTGATTGGTCCAGCCAAGAGACTATCTGCAGTATGTTTAATCAATTTCAATGTAACTTTAAGGCTTCACAACTTGGTCACTCCTTTAGGTTAAATTTTGAAAGTTGTGTTTTTGGAATTAAAATAATATGTCTGCTTCATGTGGTAAGCAAATTAAGAATCACTGATTTAATAAATAGTTGTTTTCCCTCCAAATTACAAGCAGCTTGCTAGTTGCCTTTTATTTCGAGGATTTCATGATATTATTCACATTCTTCAAATTGTTATTTACATGTCTTCAGTATGGATATAATATAGATTAGGTCAACATTGCTATCAACCCATTCCATGTAAACCACTGCCCCTTTAATATAGTAGCAAATGGCTAGCTTTGAATCCGCAGATTCTTGTTAAAGGTAACACTGGGGTAGGAGGAATTTTAACTTATTGGAATGTCAACCTATCAGTTATTACAGTCCTCGTCATGTACGTGGAATCTCAAGTTCTGTTCTATGCTGTTGAACTGTGATGTCAGAGATGACTCTATTCTAGCATTGCAATCTATGTAAATTAACTACAAGCTGTGATGTCATTTTAAACTGGGTCTGATTCCCCAACTTGCAGCCAATGTGAAGGCATCAAACTGAGCATCACAGTTTCAATCAAGTGTAAGAGTAAGCATTTTATCAGGGATAGCCCCTGCAACCACGTCGTCACAGCTTGATAGCCAATGGGCTGACAGTAAACTATACATCACAGTTCAAACATTGATATATTGAAGGAAGCATTACATTTGTGATCCCAATGATTTATCACAGCAATCACCAGTCTAATCCTACCAAATGGCAGCTTCGTGAGCATTCACAGTAGACAACTGTTATAATCCCCACAGAGTTGTTTGATTAATCTACAAACTAGCTAATTCACAACTTTCAACTCTGATGGCACTTGCTATAAACAAAAGGCTCTGACAATTTGTTTGTAAACACATGGATTATGTGGTGTATATTTGTTCTGGCAGCCCATTGGCTGGAAGGCCGTGATGGCGAAGTTGCATGGGTTTTCCCAAACTCAACTGTGACACTGAGTTGAAACAGTGATGCTCAGTTTGGTGGATTCACATTGGCTAGAAGCTGGGGAATCTGACATCACAGCTTGTAGTTAATTTACATAATTATATTGCAATGCTTGAATAGAGCCGTCTCTGACATCACAGTTCAACAGTAAGCAAAAAAACTTGAGATTCCACACAAATATGTCGAGGACTGTAATAAGCCCATTGTATATATATAAAGGGAAAAAATCATTAAATTTCATATAGATGAAGTACAAGTAAATTGGCCAAAAAATTAAGTAAATTATACAAGTCTAAAAATTTCGATGCAGAATATAAGAAATAGAGGATGTTCAGTTGACCAATATTGACTTTTATTGGCCTCAGCATGTAACTCATTTGAAAGCTTTTTTTGTAAGGAATTCAAATATGCAACTTATTTTTATATACATTTAGAATTTGCGAAACCACGCAAAACCACGAAAATATAGTATTTGAGTTGATAATTCTACCAAAATGGATTCTAGAAAGCCTAAAATAGAACTTTGAGGCTACTAAAAATGTTGTAGTAATGTTCTGAATAACTAGAGAAGGAATAACTAACGCTATTTGCATGCATTATATTCATAGGAACTACACAGAAAGCAGCAAAATGGAAGAATTGGCGGCCATTTTTGAAAATGGCTGCCAGTAGCCATCTGTGCTAAATCTGAGGTGGCTCCCTATCCAATTATATTTGTAGAGATGTTTTTTAAGTGTGCGCCAAGTTTCATGCTTCTATGTATAAATGCACTATTTTTTTTACATACCTGCCCCGCTAACAGTGCAGCTATAGCTTATACCCAAATGGAGCTGAACCATGAAACTTGTTGATGCACGACATGCAGCGCCACCAACATTGACTTAAAGAGTGTCAAAAGATATCTGAGATGGTAAGGAATGAAGCAGTCTGTCCAAGACTAGCAGAACGCCATCGAGTTGTAATTACTCAAGCTGGTAAAATAAATAAACAAGAAAATCTTTTTGAAAAAAAAAGATATGCTGGCTGTAGTGATTACGATTTCAAAATTTACAATAAGAGTATGTTTTGCCAAAAGAATTTTAAAATATGGTATAAGAGAAACTACAGATGAACCCATGATATGGTATAAGAAGCTATAAGAAGAATTACAGATGAACCCATGATATATCTATCTATCTATCTGTCTATTATCTCTCACCCTCTCTATCTCTTCATCCCAAGGGGGCATGTGATACTCCGGAGACACCAACTATACTTTTTCTATATCTCTCACTAACTAGGTCTGGAACACACATATATCATGGGTTCATCTATAAATCCTCTTATATAGCTTCTTATACCTGCTCTGCTGATCTACACTAACTTGTGTATTGTATTGACTGTTATTTTTATTCCTATGACAGTTTAGCTGGAGTTGGCAAGTTCATATGGGGGAGCATAGGTTCAATATGGCTCACTATTAATTAGTAAGTCACTATATATGACTGTCAATCCCTAACTGTTAATCAGGCATCCCTTACTGTTGTTCATCAGTTAGTCACTACCTGTTAGTCATTAAGTCCGCTGTTTTGGTAGTTACTATTTGTTAGTCACTAAATATGTTATTTAGTCACAAACTGTTAGTTAGTCGAAAAACTGTTAGTCAAAAACTGTAAGTTAGTCAAAAACTGTTAGTTAGTCAAAAACTGTTAGTTAGTGAGAAAGTGTTATTTAGTCAAAACTGTTAGTAGTCAAAAAACTGTTAGTCAGTCAAAACTGTTAATTAGTCAAAAACTGTTAGTCAGTCAAAGACTGCTAGTCAGTCAAAAACTGTTAGTTAGTCTAAAACTGTTAGTAGTCAAAAACTGTTGGTAGTCAAAAACTGTTTGTAAGTCAAAATGGTTAGTTAGTCAAAACTGTTAGTAGTCAAAAACTGTTATTCAATCAAAAACTCTTAGTTAGTCAAACGATTTGTAGTCAAAAACTGTTAGTAGTCAAAAACTGTAAGTCAAAATGGTTAGTTGGTCAAAAACTTTGAGTAGTCAAAAAATGTTTGTCAGTCAAAAACTGTTATTTAGTCAAAAACTGTTAGTCAAAACTGTTAGTTAGTCAAAACTATTTGTAGTCAAAACTGTTGGTAAAACTAAGTCAAAAATGGTTAGTTAGTCAAAAATGTTAGTTAGTCAAAAACTGTTAGTTAGTTTAAAAACTGTTAGTCAAAAACTATTAGTTAGTCAAAAACTGTTAGTAAGTCAAAAACTGTTAGTTAATAAAAAAACTGTTAATTAGTCAAAAACTGTTTATTAGTCACTAACTGTTAGTCACTAACTGTAAGTCACTAACTGTAAGTTACTAACTGTTGGTCACTAACTGTTAGTCACTAACTGTAAGTCACCAACTGTTGGTCAGTCACCAACTGTTAGTCAGTCACCAATCACTAAGTGTTAGTTGGTCACTAACTGTTAGTCAGTCACTAGGGCAAGTTGTCCTAACTTCAGCCTCTCACCCAACTTCAGCCCCCCAACAGACAACTCCTTTTAATTAAATTTCCATTAGGCCAAGTTGTCAGTTTTTCGGTTTAAAGTTATTGTCAATGTGTTTAGAATAAATTTTCAAAAAGTTATGACCATCATAACACATGAATCAGGAATTTTACATGTTTATTTGGTGGACAGCATTTTGCTTGTTTTGCAACGCGAATACAAAGTTTGATAAAACGTTAAATCTGTCAGTTGGCTGTAACCAATTCACCCAAGCAGGAGCAACCAAAAAAAATTTCATCACAAGGGAAAATTAGTAATCTTCCATAAATTAAGGTTTTTTCAATATTTTCTACTTGATCATTCACTGAATTAGGTGATTTATAAGACATGTCAATATTACCTAACTTCAGCCTCCATGGTCCTAACTTCAGCCCCCACCCAACCCAACTTCAACCCCAGGTTTCCCAAACTCCAGCTAATAAATCTCACGTGAGAAGTTTGTTTTTTCATCTCTGAATATCTATCTATCTGAAAAATTTATTTTTTAAAGCATTTTTACATCTTGCATACTGGAATAGACCAGTTGCCTGAATTGGAGTTTAAAATAAATCCTCTTTCCGCAAAAACGATGACTTCTTTCCAAGCTTTTTTGAAATACATTTTTGGGGGATTGATTTTTTTCAGACCATCATGTTTTACATACAGGTAAGTAATTAAAGCCAAATTTAAACTGTCTGCTGTTTTTATGACAGAATAGGGTCAATTGGTTGAAGTTAGGTACGGGGCTGAAGTTAGGTACACCCTAGGCTGAAGTTAGGTACTACGCGGCTGAAGTTAGGTACACATCTCACTATTGTCTTTGGAGCGTATTTGCACTGCCTTGTGAGGCATATGGCTGTTTTTTCAAAAAATGGTCATGAAGAAGAGTGGAGGGTTGGGTTAGGTCCACAGCTACAGGTTATTCCCATGAATAGCCAGCCACTGACAAGCCATCAAAAACCAAAGTAGGCTGAAGTTAGGTCAACTTGCCCTAACTGTTAGTTAGTCATGTAAGTCAGCTAGTCCTTAACTGTCAGCAAGTAACTGTTAGTAAATTACTTACTGCTAGTCCCCAACTGTTAGTCATTTTGTTCCTAACTGTTGTTCATCAGTTGGTCACTACTGTTGTTAGTCACTTACTGTTTATAAGCACTAACTGTTGTTGATTCGCTAACTGCCTGTTAGTCTTTAACTGCCAGTTAGTCACTAACTGTAAGTCACTAACAGTCTGTTAATCACCCCAAGGATGTGCCACCCAGAAATTGGACCTATAAATAGAACAAACTGCTCTCATTACTATTCACCCCCAATTGTTACAACTCACCCCCAATTATTTCAGGTCCTGCAACAATTGTATCTGCACCAATTGGTCGATTAATGAGTGGCAGGTGTACTTTTACATCAATGCAACAATATTAAGTATTTGTGATCATAAGATATTTTGTAATGCTCTACCTGATATTACTAAATGGTGGGGACCAAACCGATTGACACTTTTCCGTATGGGGCAATCAGTATAGTATGCTGGCTGCAGAGCCAATACTGTACTATAACAAATCTTGTCCTAAAGTTCAAGAAGCCAGCATAAAAAATGCAAGTACTTCAAGCGTTGCTTATATAATTTCTCAATGATGGAGTGGTCTTCTGATTACTTGGCGGAATATGTGAACAAGAAGAAGAAGAAGACTGCTTTCTTTTCGTTATTGAATTAAATCGCATGTTAGGCCACCAAAAGATTTTCGTCTCAAGTTAAATTAGAGGTGAAACTGTTTGCTAGATTTGAATGAAATTGGATTGATATGACTACCTGCAGAGTGGTCACAAGATTTAACAAACTTCTTTTGGTAATAGCTGGTGCTAGGCACTGCTAATAAAAATGTATTGTAATCAAGTGCGCAAAAAACTTTTTTTGTGTTTGTGTGTAAAATCTGCATGGAACCGAAGAGGCCTAAGACAAGGGGTATAGATTTTTGATGACAAGGTCCAACAAAACTACCCCCTCTTCCCAGTCAAATATTCCGAATGGTGCACATGTCTTAGGCTTATTGTAAAACAGCTCTTATCATTGAATCAAGTTCTGCTGTAAAATTTTATGTACCTATTGCAAATGGAAAGCAGCTAGATGATTTTTAAAATACATATAGTCAATACATGATATGTTGTTATGGCAGGCATTTATTTGTTTAATCTCAAAGCATGCATTTTGCTGTACCGAAACGCAATCAAAAATACATGAGTGTATACATCTGTTTTGTTGTATAACTTGATGAGCCAATAATTTTATTTATCCGATGATGTTCGCTGCCACTCAACACCCTTCTCAGACGACTACCTGTAAAATAAGAAACATTTCTTAATCGCCAACATGACCATTTTCGTCAATATCCCATTATATGGAGGCAGACCTATTGCTTGTGCTGTTTGGCCAAAAGGGACGGGAATCACCGAATTAGTCTGGTAAATCCAAATTCATTAATCTTAACTGCAAGTAAATCGTAACTTTCTGTCAGAGACAAACTCTTTCATGGTTTTTGAAAATTTGGATTACTCATATTATACTTTGTATCTCTCTGCAAGCGGAGTCATTTGCCAAAATCGCAATTATTAATGATTTTATTCAAAGTGATAATTTTTTTTTTGTCTCAATAGCTCACAGCAGGAAGGTTGCCAGACTTGTTTTTGATTTACTGTCTGTCACTTTGTTATAGCAAACATGAGGACCAGTTCACTGTGAAAAATGCACTTTGTGACTCATGATAGCTGATGAAGTGTCATCTTCTCTACTTTCAACTTGGGAAACATAGAGGCAGTTTGATTAGTCATGATCATTGATCAAGAGAAGGCCATTTGACTTGTCATAACTGATTTTAGGGTGAAAATTAGAAGCATAATCCTTTCGTTTGGCTCTGACCAACAAGCGGGATAAGTGTCCTTCACTGTAAAGTTTGAAATTTTGAGTTAGCTCAAATGATTGAGTGAGATGGTTGCAAAATTTGTTTGAGCCATGATAGCTTGCCGTTTTGAGTTATGATAATCTTTATGTTGTTATAACTTGCAAACAACAAGCTATCTTGGCTCAAAAGAATTGTGCAACCATCTCACTCAATCAATTAAGCTAAGTCAAAATTCAAAATTTACAGTGTTGAATCAAATTAACATTGAAAGTATTGGGTATGATCATGACAAATCATCAGCATGATGATGCACGAAGTGCCATTTTCACAGTGCAACAGTCCACTCTTTTTCTATATCAAAGTGATGGACTGTAATGACATACCCTATCCGTCTCGCAGATGCCGCCAAAATTTGCGTTGCACCCAAAGTCATCCCAGACGCCGGGGGTGCCTCCGAAGATAGGATTGGCAACGGCTAAAACGCATCTTTGACCATTGTTGTTGGGTTGGTTGTTCCCCCAGTTTGAGAAGGTCAGATTTGAATTGTCATTAATCCATTTCCAGTCAGCATTATTGCCAGTCCTGTCCCTCAATCCAATCCAAAAAGCCCAGTCAGCACGACTGGCCTTCAAAGCTGAAAGAGAATATGATTGAAACTGAATTTTCTGAAATTGAATAAGATTGACAGTCAGTTTTCCAAAATTGAATAAGGGTGACACAAAATCTTCTGAAATGGAATAAGATTGACACAGTTTTCTGAAATTGAATGACATTGACACAAAGTTTTCAATCGAATAACAACCGATGAACACTGAACTGAACAGCACGACTGGCCTTCAAAGCTGAAAGAGAATAAGATTGAAACTAAATTTTCTGAAATTGAATAAGATTGACACTCAATTTTCCGACATTGAATAATATTGACAAATTCTCAATTGAATAACAGTCGATGAACACTGAATTGAATAAGATTGACACTCAATTTTCTGAAATTGAAAAAGATTGACTCACAATCTTCTGAAAGTGAAAAAGATTGACACACAATTTTCCGAAATTGAATTAGATTGACACTCAATTTTCTGAAATTGAATAAGATTGATACACAGTTTTCAATTGAGTGAGATTGACAATTTTCTCAATTGAATAACAATCGGTATATTGACACACAATTTCTCAATTGAATAAGATTGACACTGAATTGAATAAGATTGACACTCAATTTTCTGAAATTGAATAAGGTTGGTTTGGTGGAAGAAGGGCTGAAAGGGGGAGGGGGGCAGAAGAAATTGTTTTGGAGGGGGTGGGGTTAAAAAATAACCCTACATGTATAATATAACTGATTTAAAGAAGGGTGAATGAGATAAATTTACATATGGATAAAATTAGCTGTTTGCAGTTCATATAATTTTCTAAGCACTTACAAATGAGGTACTGCGCAAACTGTGTGTTCTTTTCCGCAGTGTCGATTTGGGCAAGATGTCCGTCCCTATTTGTACACTCCGTTGTCATGGCATCAACATTCATTTTCGTGAATACTGCTTGATAACAATTCCCTTCAACATCTACATAAGGTATCGGGCAAGCTGTCTTGACAACATTTGCTGAAATTAGTAAGAAAGAGTGTTTTACAATGAAAATAATATTATTAATTAAAGTTACCCTGTATGTTAAAAATATTGGCTAAATATTGGTGGTATTATGTACATTATGATACTAACTTTTGATCATTAAATTATTTTGCTGTTTTATTACAGGATGTCTTTGATTTCATAAATTATCTAATTATTTTAAATTATTTTCCTTGATAGTTTTCTGGCAATCAGAAGAGACTTACATATTCCTGTTGAAGCCATGTCAAGTCATTTGTTTCTAAATTATTATAGTAAATAATTGCCCTTTACTTCCTCACACTATTCCATGCTAAAATAGGCCTAAAATGATTAAGATAATATGCAACTTATTCCGTCATTTCTTCACTGTAGTCACTTAGGCCCGATTTAGTCCCTTACCTAAGTCTCAAAAGAGCCTTATTTTAGAAACACCACATCCAACATTTTGACTTTGGTATCATTTTCTAGAAAATATTCTCTAGTTTAAAAATCTGCTTGTTGTCAAGATTGCAAATTTACTGCAACATGCTTAATTTTTGCATAATATGAGACAAGGTTTCGGTGTCAAAAATTGACGCTTTCACTAACATCATTACGACTCTCTTTGCTTAAACAGCCATTACTCAATCACATAATTATAGGTTATTTTGGTGTATCATTTTATGCCTTGGCACTATATGTGATTGAGTAATGGCTGTTGCCATTTTGAGCGCCAAGAAAAAACACTATTATAGGCCTCTATTCACGGTGAATTTAGCCAAATTTATAAGTATATAATCAAAATTATTATTGCCGCTACAGTAAATTTTTGTTGTGCAAATTACAGTTGCCCTTTCTTTACAAACCGCCCCTACTACCCTCATTTCCTTCCGGCACCCCTGTTTTGAAGGTTAGAAAATCGGTTGGGTTGGTCTCTCCGAAATGCTAAAAATTATTTTGAAAAAGCCACTGGATATTTATAGGTTATCCCATGGCTTGGACAGTATTTTCCTGATATTGTCACCAGAGACTCAGTATTTTCCCCGAGACCCGAAGGGTCGAGGGAAAATACTGGTCGAGGGTGACAATATCAGGGAAATACTGCCCAAGCCATAGGAAAATCTTTTTATCCAATGTCATATTTCCCCCTAAATGCCATATTTTCCCTCTAAATGTCATAATTTCCCTCTAAATGTCGTATTTTCCCTCTAAATTTAATGTCATACTTTCCCTCTAAATTCCATATTTTCCCTCTATATATCATATCCTCCCTCATTTTGCCATATCCTCCCTCATTTTGCCATATCCTCCCTCATTTTGCCATATCCTCCCTCATTTTGCCATATCCTCTCTCATTTTGCCATATCCTCCCTCATTTTGCCATATCCTCCCTCATTTTGCCATATCTTCCCTCATTTTGTCATATTTTCCCTCATATCCTCCCTGATTTGTTTATATTTCCCAGGGAAAAACACCAGTATCAGGGAAAAAAGTGACCTTGACATGGGATAATTATAGGTTATTTCATGGCTTTGACCTGTATTTCCCTGATATTTTCACCCGAGACCCCGTATTTCCCGAGACCCGCAGGGGTCGAGGGTGAAAATATCTGGGAAATACAGGTTTAAGCCATGTCATAACCTATTTATCCCATGTCGTTGGCCCACTTCATTGTTAATCTGCATTTTGTAAGACTCACTTGTCAAAAAGCAGAATTTACGATGTCGCCGATCGCCGAAAAAAGTGCCGTGCGGCAAAAATAAAGAGCGCTGAGTACCAAATATCCATCCACATCCATAGAGCAAATGTTTAGCTACATGTCAGTTTTTTCCCCAATGAAATCGGAGCATTTTAGAGCAATCTGAGGCCCAAAACACTTATCAGTATTTTTTTGCCTTCTCTCTTGCTCTGCTGATGTTTACACTGCATGAGTATGAGTATGGTGACGTCGTGTCGTCATGGTGACGTCATTGCTTAGGCTGCTTCTGATTGGTGGATTCTCGTATTTTCCCTGTCAATCTCATTAATTTCTTGTATTTCCCTCTTCAGCTCATTAAGTCTGTATTTTCCCTCGTATTTTCCCTCTCCATGTCGTATTCACCAGGGAAAAAGCTCAGTATCAGGGAGAAATGTTGCTAGACATGGGATATTATAAATTGCGCCCCTGGACAAAAAAAAAATACATAGATAAGCTCTTACCATTGCATTTTTCAGTCAACTCCTTGAAATGCGTTCCGTTGCAAGGGAACAGCCCCTCGCAGAAACCGAATGTTTTATCTGTGATCAATAGAGAAAAAATTCTGGTCACATTGAAAAAATAAAAATGCAAACAAGATACAACGGACCCCCAAGTGAAGTGAAAGTTTTAAATTTTTATATGAGAAGGAACAATACAATGCTCTTCATTTAATTGATTCGCAAGGATAGAAAAATTCAAATTTCCAGTTTTGTATACAGGACCACCATAGTGGAATTTGTTGCCAGATATTTTGAAAAATGTTGATACATTGGTCCAATTTATACACAACATTATAAGAAATTCATGTTTGCATCAAACAACAGGAAATTTTGAATCTAAAATTAAAGTGTTTTGTACCATTATTTAGTTTGCTACCAATTCTTGTTTTTAAGTTCACTGTACTTAATGCTCTGTTTGTGTGTGCTCGAAGTTATCCTATCTCAGGCTAACAAGCCCCTCAGGGTTTTATGCCATATTTGCACTTGAATAATTGTATACAGTCTACACTCTAAAAAATTCAGGACAAAACCGCTTTTTTGAAATCCAAAATGTTTTTTTGAAAAAATCCGTATTGGTTTTTTGCATGGAAGTTTGGTTTTTCAAAAAACGATTTTCCATTTAAAACACAATTCTGCCCTACTTTGACAAAAGGCATTGGATGACAAAAGGCATTAACTTTTTTTTGGGCTCAGAATGTTCTATAAACCTAGATCTATATGCATATAACATTTTTTGGTCATCACATACATATTTGTTGTAGTCAGATTTTAAAAAGGCATTAACTTTACAAAAATACTTTGACAAAAGGCATTATCTAATGATGAAAGGTAACTATCAGATGGAGAAAGGCATTATCTGGCCACTATCAGATGACAAAAGGGATTAAATCAGCAATACTCTGACAAAAGGCATTATGTTCAGTATTTTTATTACCTGCTATCAATCCAATTACACCTCATGAATCTGTCTACCATGTAAGCCATACAAAAGGAATTTACAAAATTTCAAATATTTTTACCATTTTGGCACTATTCATGTATTATATCTTGTCATAATAGAAGTTAATGCCTTTTGTCGTCCTTGCTCCAATTTTGAAACTGTGACAAAAGGCATTAACTTCTATTAGAAGTATAAATTCAGCAAAAAATGACAAAATAAATATTTCTGGAAAAATTCTGATAAACCTGCCTTAATTTGACAATGCAACAGGACACCTATGTTCAATACTCTTTATGGGGTAATTCATTGAAAATCTAGCAGCGTTTTTGGGCTCTCCTGAAAAGTGGCTATTTTGGAGATAATGCCTTTTGTCAAAGTAGGGCAGAATTTTGTCCTGAAATTTTTTAGAGTGTAGATATCTATGGTGAAATGAAAAAATAATAGAATGGAGTTTTAAAAAGTGAACCTTATTTTTTGGTATTTCTAAGGTGACTTGATTCTTGCCAGAATCGGTTTTTATGAGCATTTTTGCGCAGCTAAGTAAGTCCAATCCGGACAGCACCATAAAATCCACAATCTTATAATAATAATAATATAATAATAATAATAACCTAATATAGCGCTAATTCCAGTAAACTGCTCATTAGCTCTTACCTCAGTATTGAATGACATACCAACTGGAGTTTGGGTTCATACAAATCAAGTGCGCTATAGTTATTAGGCATTAGGCCACACATAATTGATCTTTTGCTTCTCGGATCTTCTCAAGGCACTTTTTCTAGGGTCGGTTGGTATGACAAAAAAAAAGTGAAATTTTTTTTTTTATAATGTAAAAAAAACAATTTTTTTTCTAGGTTTTTTTCTTTCCTTTGGCAGAAAATCTATTGTGTTGGCGGGTCCGTGAAGCTAAGAATCAATTATGAGTGGCCTTATTGTGACTTATTATAATAATATTACGCATGCATAGATTTGAAAATTAATGTCTATATTTCCTTGCAATGTGCCGCTGTACCTGATAACATATCTGCAACCCCTGATATATGCCATAACTTATTATAGTCTGAACAGAATGGGACAGATTCACATGGAAGAAGCTTCGACCTCAACTCACTCTCATACTGAAAGATTCAAAATTATTAAAAATACTTTCATTGATAAGACAAAAACATCACTGCATGAGGAGCCGGCCAGATGATCTTTGGAGGGAGGGGGGCTACGGATTTTTGGCAAAAAAAATAAAATTTTGTTTCCAACTTGACACTGAGAAAAGTTTGATCAGTACATGAAAAAAAAGAAGTTTGTTTCCACCTGTAGCTGGGGCACCATGATGTTAAAATTGAGATAAAAGAAGTTTTTGCTGGTCTGCATGCAAAAAAAATTGTTCATCGAAGCTTCCCGAACGAAAAAAAAAATTGTCCTGACTCCCGGGTGTAAAATCCATTACCCCAACAACTATCATCTGGTCAGCCCCTAATAGACCGGCAGCCCAGGGGCTCTAGCCTAGTCGAACGAGGTACCACTAACGGAGCATATGGGTATAAAGGGAATAATAAGGCGCACCAGAAAACCCATTTCTGGCGCGGCGTATCGGTCGCGTTTACCCCTGGCGGCCATTTTCCAAGATGGCCGCCATAAAAATAAGTGCATGCAGTTTTTAGTCTAGATCTTTAATGGCTTATCCGATTTTGATAATTTTTGGGTCAAAATATATGTATTTCAATATTCCCAATGCAATGATGTCATAAAAATTTCAATATTGTAAGCAATTCATGCTGTTTTTAAAGGTTCAAATGCAAAAAAAGTGAAAAATTTGAAAAAAAATCGAGATTCTCTGGCAAAATAAGGCATCATAGTCAATGAATGGTTGGTTTTAGGGCAAAAATAACATCATAAAAAACTTCCTGACATACAGAAATACCAGAAACCATGTCTTATTTGTTGCTGTGTGACATTTAGTGTTGAAGATATTCCCATTTACATGACTGGTCACATCAAGTGAGAATTGTGACGCGACGACGTCACGTTTCAGCAGTGGTGCATCTTATGTGTCTGATTTAGCATAACTCTCCAACAGCTTATCAGATTTTTATAATTTTTGTGTCAAAATATATATTTTTCAATATGCCCAATCCAATGGTGATGCCAAAAATAGGATATCACAAGTATTTTATATTGTTTCTAATGATCATTTGTAAAAAAAATTTAAAAAGTTAGGAAAAATTCAGGATTTCCAGGCAAAACAAGGCATCTTATGACTTGTATTATTGACTTTGGAGTAAAAATGCCACCTTTAATCAATTCCAAATGTTCTAAAATATCAGCAGGTATGCCTATTTTGTTGCTATGTCATTTTTGGTCTTGATAATATTTACATTTATGTGAGAGACCAGGTCAAGTAAAATTGTGGCGTTGTGACGTTATATTTCCGCAGTGATGCATTTGTCTAATTGGATGTAAATCTTAAACATATTATCAAAGTTTTGGATCTGCATATTAGCATGGTGCATTTTCTGCTATTATGCAGTTTTGTCAATAATAAGTATTAAATGTATGCTTTTTTCATGGTCAAATACAAAAATGTGAAAAAACGCATAAATCGCACATAATTATCATTGGCATTGTTGTTAATTGCCATATTGGTTGCAGACTGAAAAATTAAGCCATAAAAAAAATCTCACCTATTCCATTCTATTCCTACAACCAACCATGCAATGATTACAATCCCCCATCTCTTCTTTATCAATGAATGGTTCACCTGCAACACCTGGGAATGGTCCCAAGCTATTGATAATTAGACATGTTCCTTGTAAGCAAAATTATTCAACCCCTTTGATTTCTTCCCAATAGTAAACAGGTTTTGTAAAATGAGTGTGATGACATCAGAATGTTTCAAATCACAAAAAGTTTGATAGCATCACTTACCAGACAACATGCTAAATCAGCTGTGGAGAATAACTACACTGTAAATCTAGTTGACAGGACTGGTTCCATTTCACAAATGGGTCAAAACGTTTGAACAACTATTTAACCCTGTGCTCCAATGCTAATCCAATGGCGGCAACAGGGTTGAAACATTTTTGACATTGTTGACCCCTATGCGAAATGCAAACCACCTACCAGGTTCTGGTGCCCTTCCTAACAGTTTGGCATTATGTTGTCTGATACAAATTGATGTTATCCTTTTCATGATTTGATATATATGCTGATGTCACCACACTCATTTTGCATTTGTCAGCTATATAATTCAATGGAAAAACATCAAGGGGTTGAATTATTTTGTTGACAACTGTAGAGAGTATTTGCCTGGACTATATTCAGTACATACTGGTAAGTTGCCTGCTGCTTGGAGGGCACAAAATAGAACACAATAGAAAATATAGGATTGTGATAAATTTAGAAAGATAGATAGATAGGCCCAGATTGATTTATTGATTGATTTGTTGATTGAAAGGGCCGAGATAGGCCGAGATAATCTGATAACAGATAGATGGGGATTTTTATGAGAGTGTGGGCTGCTGTGGGTCAGAGATTTATCACACGGGGCGGGCTGGGGCAGGCCGGGTTTTTTTTTTTTTTGTTACACATTTTTAGTGCGGGTGAGTACCCATCTCCATTTATGCAGTCACAATGAGGGAATGGAAGTTGTGGGGGGAAATTTTAAATTTGAGCATTTTCAGAATGTCTTTTGGGCCTTGACATAGCTATTTTGTTCGGAGATGTTTGGAGTCAAGAAATAAGAATAACTTGATTATAGAGCGTGTATCTGGCATAGTTATGAATCGCAGGCATGTTGTAATTTGGACAAGATTTCCTTTGCTTTGAATCTTGATTGGATGCACCGTTAAAAAATTATGTGAATTGTGTTTGTGTTTGCAAATCAGCTGTCCACCGTTTGTAAATCATGTGTGTTGTGTTCTGTGTATGAAATGAGCTGACCTGGAACTATGTCATGGTGACATTTGGATGTTTATTGCTCAGTTTACTGACCTTGGAATTTATGTTATCATAAAACTAGGTCACAGGAGATGAGATTTCAATAGTTATACAAATTTCAAGGTATTTCAGTTAAATGTAGTGTAGGATGTATTGATGGATAGAAGAATTATCGACAGATTGCTAGGTAGATAAATGGATAGATAAATACTGCTAGATATATAGCATGGCTGGAAAAGTAGGGAATTCGGTTATGTCATAGCCTGGAAATCTCTAAATCTCACTTAAAATTTTTGAAAAAAGGTCCAAATGTCTGACTTGGAAGAATGGAGACTTGATTCGCGAGAATTCATGGGCAATGTTATCGTATTTCATCAAATTGCCTTGAAATTCATATTTTTTCTAGCCCTGGACAGATAGAATGGATGGATTTTATGAATTAGATAGATTGCACCACCCAGAGAATCTATCCTAGACAAATAGGTTTGATATGTCAAATTATCATAAATTCACATAATGCTTTCAGATTCAACAATGTCTAGAGACTCTAGTTCGATTCACATCTTTACAGCCAATTTTGACCTTAATTTTGAGGTATCAAACTCAATCTTTACATTAATCAGCATGATATCCACGCAGATCTGGATCTATCCAGAAGTGATAACTTTCTGGGCCTTACGGTTGAGCTTCAGCGGTCATTTTCCTAAAAGTCTGGAAGTTAAACATGAATTAATCTCATGAAGTTGTGCTGATCGGTTCAGTCTCAGGAGTGGTTTGCTGCATTTAGCAGAGGCTGTGCTGGAGTGGATTGCATGAATTAGATGGGTAGATTATAAAGATGAAATAGGTAGCTTACACTGATTACAATAGTTAGAGAGATAGATTACAGATTTATCAAAAGGGTTTGGTAAGCAAGAGCAATAGGATGCAATTTGGTACTTGTGTTATAATTTGTGACATGGTCCAACATGTCCAGGAGGGGTTAGGGTCAGCTCAGTTGGTAATGCACTGGTTTGCCAATCACTGGGCCCTGAAATTGTGATGGAAAGGAATTTCAATCATCCTTTGCGCTTAATTGCTGTAATAATATACAGGAATTAAAGTTCAAATGGTCCATCCATAGGTCCAAAATATCCATGCCAATCAGACATGGGATTTGAACTCTTTGCAAAGTCTAGATTGACAAACTGAGTTGGTCATTTTGGCACTCTCCAAGTTAGCTGACTGTGGTACACTAATTCAAAGTAGTATAGACCAGCATAATTAGTGATAGATAGATTGATGGAGAGATGTGGTAGGCACAGCCCTGTAAGTGCAGCTCTGGGCTCTCACAAGAGTTGATTGATGAGATGGGAGACAGCAGAAGTCCTCACATGCTTCACATTTACCCTATGTGAGAGATCCTTTAATTGCCCTACAGACACTGAAACAAGCGATTGCCAATTTAATGTCAGATGCGAACTAGAGTTTCCAGCCAGTTAACTTTAACAGTTAACTGTTACAGTTAACTGTTTGAAATAGCATTGAAATGACATTTGAGTCAACTGAACAGTTAACTGTTAATCTAACAGTTAACTGTTTTATCATAGTGACAGTTTTAAGGCTATTTAACATTTTTGACTAAAGATGAATTAAGCACTTAATATTATGTCAAAACTTATAAATGGCACACACAAGAATGTTAAAATTGTGATAATCAAGTCAATATTGTTCATATTTATCATTGGAAAAGCATGATCATAGTCTTGTTAACGACCTGTTGTTATTTTTTTATGCAGTGAAAAGTGAATCATCTGTAGTGTTTGCATTTTTTCCATCCAAAAATATAGTTAAACAAGCAGAAGAGGTCAAAGCTAGTTATTAGCTCATATTTGCTATCTTGAGGCATTAAATTAGTCAATCCCACCAAACCTATAACTCGCACGGGGTTTCGATTCGAGTTAAAACCTTCAACGGAGAAGGCAGGAATCATAACCGCTCTGCCACCTGGCTGCCCCAATGAGAAAGTAAGATCTTTATTGACATGGTTGTATGGAACTAAGCAGGTCTTAGGATATATTATATGACAGCTGGGTGGCCAAGTGTTTTCAGTCCTGAGGGTCTTCTTTGCCTGGGTTCGAATCTTGGGCAGACAATTTAGAATATTTTCAATGTATTCTCAAGATCAAAGTCCCAGGTTGATGTCATTGAGATGAAATGTTAAATCATTGGCCCTTTCAATCTTTTCAAATGGAGTAAACGTGTAATGTGTAGGCCTGGAGGACATTTGCTCTATCTGCCATCTCATTGATCAATCTAAGGACCCACTCCTCTTAAATGGCTGCACATGTGCATGCCATACATGTATTTATCTATCTGATATCTATCTATCTATATCTATCTATTTAGATCTATCTATATCTATGTAATATCTATCTATCGAATATCTATCTATCTATTTATTAATATCTTCAGAACAATATCTATCTGAATAGTTATACTTACAGCAGCGCTGGACGAATTATCTGCTGGATTCAGAGGATTTGAACTAAGACATCACGCCACCTCCATTTAGCAACCCGTCGATTCTTGTTGGATTTTACCTTGGAAAAAGATACAGCATAAACTACTTAAAATTGACAATTTGTCCTAAAACTATTACATATGGCAGGCATAAATGTATATATATAAATTGAAAATTATAAAAATCTGATATGTTTTAATGATTCACACCTGAAAAGACAAATGTATGCAAAACTGCGGAAATATCATGTCACAACATCACAATTTTACTTGACCTGGTTGCTCGCCAAAATGCAAATATCTTCATCTCCGAAAGTGACAAAGCAGCAAATCAGACATACCTATTGATGAAAGGTGGCATATTTTTACTCTAAAATTAACATTACAATCATCAAGTGGCCAACCAGCAGCAACAATATTTTTTGGTCTTTGGTGGGTCTCCTCATCATCTGTATTTACAACTCATCTCATGTCGTTATCATACTCTATACCGTTTTATAATAATACAATGTTATTCAAATGATGATGATGAAATAAAATATTTTTTTCTGTCTGCCGGTGTGTCAAAGTCAATAATGCAAGTCATAAGCCTTGCTTTGCCTAGAAATCCCAAATTTTTCACATTTTTGACAAATGATCATAAGAAACAATATAAAATACTCATAATTTCTTCATTTTGGCATCACCATTGGATTGGGCATATGGAAAAATATACAATTTGACACAAAAATGATAAAAATCTGATAAGCTGTTGGAGAGTTATGCCAAATTAGACAGATTTATTCGTTAATGCTAATAAGTGATGTTGTGACGTCACAATTCTCACTTGACATGACCAGTCATGTAAATGGGAATATCTTCATCACTAAATGTCACACAGCAACAAATAAGACATGGTTTCTGGTATTTCTGTATGTCAGGAAGTTTTTTATGATGTTATTTTTACCCTAAAACCAACCATTCATTGACTATGATGCCTTATTTTGCCGGAGAATCTTGATTTTTTTCCAAATTTTTCACTTTTTTTGCATTTGATCCTTAAAAACAGCATGAACCACTTATAATATTGAAATTTTTATGACATCGTTGCATTGAAAATATTGAAATACATATATTTTGACCCAAAAATTATCAAAATCGGATAAGCCATTAAAGATCTAGACAAAAAACTGCATGCTCTTATGGCGGCCATCTTGGAAAATGGCCGCCAGGGGTAAACGCGACCGATACGCCGCGCCAGAAATGGGTTTTCTGGTGCGCCTTATTATTCCCTTTATACCCATATGCTCCGTTAGTGGTACCTCGTTCGACTAGGCTAGAGCCCCTGGGCTGCCGGTCTATAACCCGCACTTGGCACTTGTGTTGATGTACATACTTTTGGCCTCGTCAGGTGTGAGATCAGGACAAACCGTTTGTTTGACTCGGTTTACGTCATCATCGCCACGGCCTCGTAGGACGATATAGCGATCACAAAATCTTCTTGTGTACTGTCTACCCCATCTGGGCCTTATCCATCGTGCAGTCGTGAGCACCAGACATACGTTAGTAGCATCTGGGCGATCCCCCATTGGTTCGGTCAGAAGTTGTCTTTGAGTTTCTCGGAGGGCTCTCCCGAGGTTGCGGCCGCCTCGTCGCATTGGAAGGCTCGTCTGCAAATAGTTCCGGATGAACGCACCATCGTTGTTCTCATTCAGCTTCATTGCGACCTAAAAAATAACGTGACCTAAAAATAATGTGACCTAAAAATAACGTGACCTAAAATAACGTAACCTAAAAATTATGTGACCTAAAAGAATAAGGTGACCTAAAAATAATGTGACCAAAAAATAACGTGACCAAAAAAATAACATAACCTAAAAATAACATGACCTAAAAATAGTGTGACCTAAAAATAATGTTACCTAAAAAATAATGTGACAAAAAATGACGTGACCTAAAAATAACGTGAAAGCATTTCACAGTCTGTAAATTTGATTTAACGCAGTCCAGTGAGAAATGACCCTTTTCCTATAAGGCTGCATACGTATGTTGAACTTTGCAATTTATTTTAATTTCCAGTGATTTGGACAAATTGCTGAGCAAATTGCTTATAGGACTGTTTTGTATATGCAAAAATAGAAGACAAGTTCAATGTGAAATATATTCTTTGTAACTCATGATAGTTGATGAAGTGTCATCTTATCTACATTAAACACGGGAAACATAGAGGATGTTTGTGTTTGATTAGTCATGATGAGAAGGCCATTTGATTTGTCATAACTGATTTTAGAGTAAAAATCAGATGCATAATCCGTTTGCTTGCCTGTCATCAACAAGCGGGATTAGTCTCCTTAAATCAGTGGCATTAGTTCCTATGGGGCCAAAAGAGGGTAAAAAAAATCAGAACTTCCATAACTCTGCTGTGCTCTTGCAAAAATTAAAAAAAGTTGTCAGTGCCCCACCAATTTATTTTGAAAATGACGCCACTGCTCTCTCATTGGGGTGCAAAATGCACTAAAATACTACTTAGTGCGGGAGGGAGGCGGTCTCATAAAGCAAGTCGGTCTTACAACAGCAGGGGGTCATATAACGCAGGTACCGCCATAAATTGAAATAAACAAGCAGTCACAGTGGCGTATCTAGAATTGGCCTGAGGGGGCGCATAACATGGGGTTAATAATATTAATATGGGACTTTTAGCTTTTCCTATCTCTTTCATGTTAATTTTGGGCCTGAGGTGGGGGGGGGATGGCGCAATGCCCCCCCCCCCCTAAATACGCCACTGAGCAGTCACTAAGTTACCTGAGCATTGTAGTTGTACAGCACAAGTCCGAAATGGTTTCCACCTTCCTTGATATCAAATACACCAACCAAGTCCTTGAGGATTTCCATGTAACCCTTGTATGTCTCTTCGTCTAGTCTGTTGCTCCTGTCCAATATGGCCACCACGTCATATTTCCCGGCGCATGGAACTTCAAAACATCAAAGGTAAGAATACGTGTACATCCATGCTCTTATACAGTGGTCCCTGTGTATAAGACCGCCCCTTCTGCGATCATGAATTGGTCTCTTGTGAGGTGCATAATGCACTAACAATACTACTTCCCTCCCGGACAATTTCCTTTGAGGAACGTTGGTCTAAGGAAGCATTAAACCTCCAATACACATCGGACCCAACGTTTGAAAACTACGCATTTTGTCGACAATTGCTTACGAGATTATTACGTACGTATATATCGTATTTATTGCGTATTTCTCCAACCTCTGATATGAACGCACCCCCCACGTTGAAGGATCGGTCGTTATACGCCTCTGGGGCGTCAGGCGTGGCAGGCCAGCCCAGCGCGCTGTGTCTTGCGCATGCGCAAACATCCGACAAGAAGGACGCCATGGCGAGCGAGTGATGTGTATTCCGTCGTATTTCGGTCCAGAACAGCAGTAATTTCACAGAAATACATAATTTAAGCAACCAGAAATGTTAGCAGGAATATTTGGGATAATCTGGCACCATCGGACGGAGTGTGGCGGTTGTGTATGCTTCACAGTCACACTGTCAATCGGCGATGTGAAATTTGTGGATTCGTGAACAGCGCTTGCAATTCGGAATTCAACGGATTATATCTAGTGAAATACGGTCTGAAATGACTTGTTAGAGGATGGATGCCATGCATAAGATCGAGGAGAGACTGATATTGAAGTATTACGTTGGATAACTCGTGTTCTGGACCGATTGTTAGGTGTACACGATGGACAGAATTTGCCATGTCAACCTTCAATATGGGAGGCGCCGGCCAGGGGCGGAGCGCTCGGATGGCCCGGGGGACTGCCGCATTGCTTCTGGCGGACCAGCCACCCTACCAGGCTGCGGCCCCCGTGGAAAAAAATAAAATAAAATAAATAAAGCCCTTATACACTGGCCCTTATTATTTTGATAAAGAATGCTCATATATTTTTACTGCAGTTTTTTTTTTGGGGGGGGGGGGTTTTCAAGAATTTTTTTTTTTTGGAGGACTGGGATGGGTGGTTGGTCAATATTTATAGTTGGAGATCTGCAATGAGAAAACGTAAATTAAAACAGTGAAGAGAACAGAAGAACAGAGAGAGATAGAGAGAGCAGAGCCAAGCAGCAAGCACTGCAGAGAATGTGGCTCCAAAATTAGCAGACTTTTCTTCCTTGTTTTACCAAGCAGTCTACAGTCCATTTAAGGACTAAATTAAATAAGAAAATTCACTTACCTTGTACGGGATTAATGCTGCAACTCTGAAGAGTTGGAAAAATCCCAATCCAAATTGGCCTGCTGGATAGGTGGCATTCAGTTGCAAGTAGGCTCAGTTCAACTCCGGTCTCAACTGATTCTCTCTTGCTCGTTTGTGGTTGAGCAGTACTTGGGAAATTTTTTTTGCCCAATCTAATCTTACGCAGTTCAAGAGATATTTATTTGGTAATTTTTGTACTAGTGTAGCAACTATTTCTTTATGGCTTCATCCAATTATCACCAGCAAGCATCCTGTTGGAGGTTTTATAATCCCAAAGTTACCAGATAGATTGGAATAGGTATGAAATAGATGGCGCTGCAAGGCTCTCTGAGAATCAGGATCCTAGGTTCTGCAACTTTGTGCAAACCTTCAACAAACCTTTGGCAGATACGTATGATCAGACGTTTGCCCTGAACATTACTTTCAAACGTTGTCCATACATACCAAAATCACGTTGGAGAAACCTTGAAACTTACGTATTTCCCAATGTGCGACCATACCTTTGATAAACCTATGAATCAAAGGTTTGGTCATACGTAATAGGCTAATGTTGTAAAAACCTCTCCAATGAATGTTCGACAAACCTATGAATCAAAGGTATGGTCATACGTAATAGTCAAACGTTCTTCAAACCTCTTTACCAAAGGTATGACTTAAGTAATAGTCTAAGGTTTTAAAAACCTCTCAAATGAATGTTCAAAAAACCTATGAATCAAAGGTATGGTCATACGTAATAGTCAAAGGTTCTTCAAACCTCTCAACCAAAGGTAGACTTACGTATGACTGACACGTTTAGCCAAATGTTACAACCAAACGTTCTTCCAACCTCTCAACCAAAGGTATGACTTACGTGTGACTCGAACGTTAGGCCAAACTATAAAACAAACTATCTGCCAACCTCTTACTGAGGTTGCGACCTACGTATGGTTTTCCATCTGAGTGCAACGTTTGGAAATTACCTTTGCCCTACCTTTGTCATACGTCGCTTGGCCTAATCAGGTTCTTACCAAAATAATTACTTAGCGAAAGGTTTGATTTACGTTGCTGCTCAGGAGGGTTAGTGCGGGAGGGAGGCACCCACATGAGGCAAATCTCTCCTACAAAGGGGGTCTTATAACGCATGTGCCACTGTACATGGAATACTGTTTTGGAATAAAAGTGGCAAAAACCGAATTTGAGAGTTTCAGTGCCAGCAAGGTGCATGCGATATAAATCTATTTCCCTAATCATTTTTGCAAGTCTCAACTGCTATTTCAACAAGGATTTTTGGTTGGATTATCCCAACTGTCATACACCCCTCGAATTTCCATTTTTCACCTGGCTCTAGCTCTACACTCATTACAAAAAGGATTTATATGGAACCTTCAAGGGTTCTATAAGCTGGTATAGATAAGGAACCCTAAAAGGTTCATTAACTTTTCAAAAGGATCCAACCTCAAACAAAAACAACACTTTAATCCAGCTGCACTAAGCTCCCACACTGGAACCCCATTCTCTCAAATTGGGAGCAAAGGTCTCCATCATAGGGCATTCCCACCAGTATTGAACCTTTTCAATTCAGTTGAACCCTTTACAAAATTTAGAGCCTGTGGGTTCTTTATAATAAATTTTATACCATCACGAACCTTTTGCGTTAAGATTGTATATTAATTATAGTTCACCTGGCTGTAGCTCTATCACTTTTTTTTATAGCGGCATGTTCTTCCGTATGGTGATCATTGGAAGTATGCAGTAATGACTGAATTGAGCCATCATGTGCTCCAGCAGAAGTTGCCAAAGTTATCTACTTCCATGGAGTTGGCTGAAGTACTCCATATTTGTGAGCAAGGGTGTGTTTATTATCTTTACTCCTTGGAATGCAGAATTTATATACCATTGCTCATAAATATAGAATACTTCAATATTCTCCATTGAAATTGACAACTTTAGCAACTTCTGCTGGAGCACATAATGGTCTGATTCAATAGCAATTACTTGCAATGACCACTAAAGTGAAGAACATGCTGTCGTTTAAAACACATGCTGCAACGTTAACCCCAGGAAAAGTTACAGCAGCACGAAATATGGAAATTCAAAGGTTTTTTCAGGCGAGGCGCATTAAACCAAAAATTAAAAATCCTTGCAAAAAATGTAGTTAAGGCTTTCAAAGAGTGATTAGAGAAGATGACTTGACCTTCACAATGGACCTTGCTTTCATTCACACTCTGAACACAGCGCTCCTGAAAAACATTGGGGTTAAGAAAATGAGCCCGAAATGGAACCTATACCACCTGAAACTTCACAATTATAACCAAGACAAAAACAAAAAAGGTCCGTTGGGAATTTCTTGAGAAATTAAAGTTAAACAAATCTGGTTGATCCCACCAGTGTAATGGCACATAAAACATTTAACAAACTTAAAAATGTGATGAAACCTGTTGGCTTAGCTCTGTAATGCATTTCGAATAAGTTTCAATGATGAATTTAAAATATTTACTAACTTTATTGAAATAAATGTGACAAATTGTTTATCACACACTGTAAGAATGCAAAAATGCTGAAAGTTACCAATTACCCCAGATTTTCAGTTTTTTGTTGTTGAAATGTGAAGCTTTATAAAGCTTTCGAAAAGTTAAAGCATGCCTAAAATGGAAATAAATGTTCCTGGTAAGCTGAAGCTCGTAAGAAAGATCAATCATAATTCAGCACAGATTCCTAATTAACCTTTTTAGTTTATGGCACAATATCTACATGCAAAACAGTTCAAATATAGAGCAAGGTGGCAGCACTGTGACAGAATGATGCATGTTAATATGTATGTATGGTGACATGTCAGGTCACGACAAGCAAACCACAAGCAAGCATCTTCATAGATTTGTGCAGGCAGTAAGCATCTCCCTCATGTATAATATACATTAAAACCTGAATAAGCATATATATATATGGTTCAAATTAAATACAATTGAAAAGTTTGGCTAAATTTCTTCAAATCATCAGCTGTTGGACATCCTGTAGTAGTTGGCACTGCAGTTATCAACGACCAGTGTGGAAAATCAAGCAAGATGTTTGCTACACTTTTCAAGGTATGCCTGGTACCTGTCTTATCCAAATGAGTACTCTGGTGGTTTTTGAAAAATTTTATAGCATAATAAAATTTACTTGACATAAGAATTTCTTTGATTGGAAAGAATTATCTTAAGAGAGTTATCAAAGTATGCATATGACATCATGGAATGCAATAAAACAGCTGTAGTAAGGCTCCATATTTTCTGTGCAACATACTGGACAGCATATTAAGGGATACTGAAGATCAGTGATTGGATGAATTTGTTCTAAATTAATTTCCCCCCAACTCGGCCTTCACTGCAACTTTAGTCTTCCACAGTGTTAGACTACACTTAGGCCTATGTTTAGGCTGATCATTCCAAATCAGAAAGAGCTTCAACAGCTCAATAGACAATTCATTCATGACAGTCATTTTTTAAGGTAGAGGGAAAGGGGTACAATTCTCAAAATGAGTTTAGTTAGTTGTGAATTTTATGCTGGCGAGTTCACAATGCATTATGTGGTATGAGAGTTGATTGCTTGCCAATCTTTCCTAGCCTAGGAAAATACATTTGAGGCATTCTTTCATGTCAAAAGCCAAAATGTGCTTCCCGTATCCTGGTTTAGGATAATCTTAGCCATCAAATACTGGAAAATTCTCGAATTTGGGCAAGTTCTAGCATTTTTGCTTATTTACAGTGTGTGATATACAATTTGTCACACTTTTTGATGTGGGTCAGTCGATATTTTTAATTCATCATCAAAACTTGTTTGAAATGCATTACAGAGCTTAGCCAACATCTTTCATCATACTTTCAAGCTTTTTAATTGTGTTATATTAACTAATATGCCATTAAACATGTATTGTAGTGGTGGGATAAACTAGAATTTTTAAAACTTGAATTTCTCAAAAAAATTCCCAATAGATTTTTTTTTCATTTTTGTCTTAAAATGTTCGTATGATCGTGTAGTTTCAGGTGGTGTAGGTCCCTTTTCAGGCTCATTTTTAACCCCGAAGTTTTTTCAGGAGCACTGTGTGGAAATTTACTTTTATTTGACACTTTTTTTCCAAAAAAGTATTCCATATTAATGAGCAGGAATGTACAAATTGTGGTTGTGATTTAAATGAAATGAGGATGTTCATTGATATGATAGAATGTTTTTACCTGTAGGTAGGAATTTTGCAAATGCCTCAAACTTAAATGGAGAATTTCTGAAAATAAAACATTATCACAAAAAAATCAGACATCAGCTAATGGTAGAATGTTTCAAAGAGAAAAGTAAATGAAGATTGAAGAATGTGCACATCTTAATCATAAGCTAATGGTAGAATGTTTGGAGAGAGAATTTAAGTGAATGAAGATTGAAGAATGTGCATAACTTACTCGTATGCAGTTGTCAGGACCATCGCACTGGAAAACAAGAGAAGAGCGAAGCAACATCTCATGGGAGACATCTTGACGAGGATCTTGAGAAGTCGTTGAGGATGAATGATGTGACAATTTCTTGTTCACAAAATAACTTGATACACATCATACATAATGGTGTTTATATACTCGACAAATTGATTGACAAGTTGACCAATTTACACTAATGAATTTATTGCGCAGCGTTATTATAAAGAAAAATATGGATTTTTCAATAACTATATACAATTATACATATATGTATGATGACGCAAATTTCCTTGTCAAGACAAAGATCATGAAAAATGGAGAAAATGGATTCATTATACTGATTGTCAATTAGGTGCCAGCTGCTTGCAACATGATAGGGTTATGGACTAATGTAGGACATTTACAGATTAGTCGCCTCTACCTTTGAGCCTTCACCTTGTACTGAGAAATAAATAATTGAGATTTGCCACATCATAACAAAAAGACATAGTGGCATATTTAGGCCAGACTTTTTACAATTTTTAGCTTATCGATCGACCGACCCAACAGATTTTCTTCCTACGCAAAAGAAAAATTGAGCATAACCAGAATTTTTATCAAATTGACATTATGAAAAATTGAGATTTCACCTTTTTTTTCGTTCTACCGACCGACCATAGAAAAAGTGCCTCGAGAAGATCCGAGAAGCTAAAGATCAATTATGTCTGGCCTTAGGGAGGTCATCATTTGGCCATGCCCCCCCCCCGCAGCCAAAAAATGTTTGATTGATTGATTCTCTTTTTTACTGGACACTTTCAAGGGTCAAATGCAATATATAGAAATTTGACATGTTCATTCGCTCAAAGAAGAAAATATATAGAAATCGATCTTATTTAAGACTGCCAAGGGCTCTCTTTAAGAGCTAGAACACTCTGCATTGACACTTTCCGGCATTAGAATGTTGCAACGGTCAGTGCATTTATTAACATAGAGACTGGGAGACCAAATGGTCTCCCAGTGTTCAGATTTGGTCTCCCAGTGATTGCCGTATTGGTGTTGCGGGGAGACCAATTTTTCCAGAAACTCTCATAAATTTCCATTTCGGTTATCTTAATTTTTAGCTCTTGCATTTGAAACCAAGGCTTCTTTTTCTCATATCAAAAATTATCTTCACTTTCTTTTAATTTACTTTTGCTGCTGTCATCTTTCTGATTTTACAAAAAAATTGTCATACCAGTTTTGGTGGCAATCGGCAAGACTCCTTAATTAGCAGCCAGCTCAACTGTTCAAACTGTCTTTGGGAAGCAAACAATTATGAAAATATATTCTAACGGATCTACATGTACAGTTGCTGATCTATGAATGTCTCGCATCATGACGCTGCAAAGTTTGGTCAGTCTCCCAGTCGAAAATCTTTAAAAAATGCTCTGCCAACGGTTGTTCACTTCCCCTGAGCTGTAAAAGATCCTGACCCTCTATTGGCTGAAGAAGACGCTATTCTGCCATTGCAACACCTTGCAGTGGTTGCATTTTCTACCATTTTCTGCTTCTTCAAAATGTGTCGGTCGATTCAAAAATTGGCAGCTATTAAAACATCAAATCCCCGCACAGTACAGGCACCTCAGGTCAATTCAGATTTTCTTTTTACCTTCAAGTTCGAAGAAGGTATTGTAATCACTTGGGTAAAAATGTTGTCCGTCCGCCGGGTGGGCGGGCGGGCGGCGGGCGGATAGATCGTTTCCGGGCCAGCACTCGGCCCCTATTGAGTGTACATGGATGAAATTTGGTACACATATAGCCTGTATGGTCTAGTTGTGCCTTTTGATGGTCTGATTGATAGATATTCTATAGTTTTTGAAATAATTAAAAAAAACAAAAAATTATTTTTGTTCGTTTCCGGGCCAAAACTCAGTCACTATTGCATTTGCAAGAATGAAATTTAGCACAGATGTAACCCATATGTGACCTGCTCCACCAAAATGGGTTCAAAGTCGGCCTGCTCTCATATTCAGTTGTGAAAACGACTTTGTTCTAATGGAATTTGGCTTTAAAATGATGTTTCATTTGTCTTGATATCTCCACCCAATCCAAAGATATGGCACCTCAAACATTGATGATACGAAACATCGAACTATGAGAAAATGGCACTTGAATTTCCCACAATTACAATAAAAGAACTAGGAAAATCAAGAATGATGCCCAATTAAGATAATCTAAAAGCAGTTTTTGGTTAAAGTGGTCTTAAATAATCAAAGCAAATTACTTCTGCTAAACCGTGGTACCAACATCTAAAAATCATCAAAATGTGACCTTTTGACACATTTTGCTCATTTTTGGAAAATGCAGATTGCCTACTTTGAACTCATTTTGGTGGAGCAGGTCACATATGGTCTAGTTGTGCCTTTTGATGGTCTCATTGATAGATATTCTATACTTTTTGTAAAAATGAGCAAAAATAGAAAAATATGTATTTTTTTGGTTTTCGGGCTAAGACTCGGTCACTATTGCATGTAAATGGATAACTTTTGGTGCACATATGGCCCATATCTTCTGGTTGTGCCCCTTGAAAGGTCTGATGGAAAATATTAAGTACTTTTTGAAATATTGAAAAAAAAATATATATTTTTGGTTTCTGGCCCAAGAGTCGATCACTACTGCATGTACATGGATAAAGTTTAGTACACATATGACTTATGTCGTGTACCTGTGTCTTTTCATTGTCTGCCTGGTACATATTCTATACTTTTTTTAACATCGATAAAAATATTAAAAATACTTTTTATCTCATGGGAGCCAAAACTTGCCCGCTATTGCATATACAGCAATACAATTTCTTGCACATATCACCTATACAATGTAGCAGTGCTTCTTGATGTGCATTTTTTAACACTTTTTGAATGATTGGAAAAACTTGAGAAAGAAAAAACAGCTTTATGTTTTTTGGTTTCCAACCACCAGCTGACAACCTATACTTTTACATGCATAGCATACAACCATACCATAATATTGGTAAATTATATATAGTCTAAGAAGGCCTCTCCCTGCTTATACAAACCCTGGCAAGCACACGGCCAGCAGGCAAATAGAGATAATAGAAGGACGTGACTCGACCACTATTGCATACATATATACAATTTCGTAAACACTTGTCATCTTCTAAAGTTGTTTTTTCGCTGAAGGTTTGCTGCTGCGCAGCCTATGTTTATAGATATTTCTCAGAATTACAGTCCAAAATTTCCCGGAATTTTGTCAAGATAGCCCAGTTCAGCTGCGACATGAAAGCTGACGCAGTCTGTTGAAATCTCTCAATGGGATGTCAGCTGACCAATAACTATACGTTGTTAGTCAGCTTCATCTGACTAAAGAAAGCCTCTAGCTTTGCTGAGAAGCTATCATGGTCCCTGGCACATATGTGCGTTAGTGTGTGTGTGAGTTGCTTCCTGCAAAAACTACTGGATGGATTTAGATTTCCTTTGGCATGATGTGTTCATTTGTACTACACAAGACCTGCATGATTAAATTTTGGTGACTAATGAAGCTTTTTTGAGCCCACAATTAAAGAAATCTGTAAAAGGCCTCTACAGTGCGGCATGCACCATCATTTTTTGCTGCAGCACTAGCAGCCAAGATAGATAGATAGATAGATATGGTAAGTGCAGCCCTCTAAGCCCAGTTCTGGGTGCTCACGAGGGTTGATTGATGAGATGGGAGAGAGAGCGGTCCTCAACATGTTACACATTTACCCCATGAGAGGGATCTTTCACTTGCCCAGCATAGACACTGATACAAGGCCAAGAGGGTAGATATTTCTGCATTTTCTCTGCAAAAGCGACCACAAAACGTTCGTAGAAGCACTCAATTAGCAACATTTCAATGTTTATTTGATGAAAATCCGACTAGAATTGCCGAAATTCTGATGCAATTGTAGATAATCTAACGAATGATGCTTAATATCAATTTTTTATGGTCCGACCAGATGATCTTAGGGGGGGGGGGAGCATGGCTTTTTGGTGAAAAAAAAAGATTTTTCAGCACATGAAAAGAAACAGCTGTTTGTTTCCACCTGTAGCTAGGGTAACACAATGTTCATCTTACGAAAAAAAAGTTTGTCGCATTTCCACGTGCAAAAAAAATTGTTCGTCGACACTTCGCACACTAAAAAAAAGTCTGTCCCGGGGGGTAAAAGCCAACTATCGACTGGTGGGCCCCTTCTGTGCAGCATCTTGCAGTCGTCAAAGTTCAATTTTAAATGGAAAGCGAAACTATGTGCTCTCCGTGTACCTGTTCTAGTTTGTAGTAAGATATAGTATTATCCAAAGGCATCAGGGACAGAGCAAAAGCTAAATAATGAAGGAGAACTCGACAAAAAATAGCTCAATTATGTGACCTTCCCTATGGGCACATCTACGTTGTAGCAACGTTGCAACAACGTCACCCTGTTCGTCAAATGATGTAGAATTGTATGGTAGAAATTATGTTGTCACAATTAACGTTGTGAAGCATTATAAATGATATGACGTGAGCATACGCCGTTGTGGCTACGTTTTCACAAAATTGTGAGACAATGGTTCAACGTCAGCTTGCGACGTTGTGGCAATATTGTAAAAAAACTGTGCCATTGTTATCTCACATATCGGCCTTTATGACCCAATATGTTTTCCTCTCATCGGATGAAAATTCATGCTTCCACAAGCAGTTTGGTTGAGGATGTTTAGCATTGATGCAGTGGCACAATATCATGTGTTTCACTTACTTACAGGCAGCACTGTAAGCAGTGCGCTTGGCCACCTCTGACGCCCGAGATGCGGATTTCCAGCCTGGAGGGTACATTATCAATAAACGTTGGAGAAATGCTCAATATTTACGATATTATATAAATATTGGATGGGAAGGAGTCCAATATAGAGTATAACTTTTCTGAATATAGATATTCTCCACTCGGAGTGTGTCAGCCAATCACAAGCGAGTATTCTTGGACAATATCCTTGCTATATTATGCTGAGAAAAGTTATATTGGATCCTGAAAAGTTATATTGGATCCTAAAAAAGTTATATTGGATCCGACACAGTTTTTAAATGAAGAACAATCACCTCCCTACTTGTTGTTCAATTGTGACGTCACCACTGGTGATGTCATAATGGTCAACTTGTCATTGTGACATCACAACTGATGACGTCATGAGAGCATACTGACAATGGACTTGGTGACGTCACCATTGACTGCTCTTTCATGGTTTGAACACTAAAATTACAGCTGCCTGTAATGTTAGCCTTGAGTGGTATTGAATAGCCTTCCAAAAATTTGGCAATTTTTTTTTCTTTTCAATTAAGAGGGGAAAAATACTCTCTTAGCAGCATATCCTGAAAATTCAAAACATCTGAACAAATAATTTTTGACCATTCGGTGGCAAGTCAACTTAAAAGGAAAATATAACTTATATTGGATGGAGAATATAATAGATATCGGATGGTAAGTCGTCCAATATAGAGTATAATTGGATTCAGAAAAGTTATATTGGATTCGGCTGCGCCTCATCCAATATAACTTTTCTTCATCCAATTATACTCTATATTGGACTCCTTCCCATCCAATATTTATATAATATAGAATTTTATTGGACAACAGAATATATACGCACGTATCATGGCCATAAAATATTGTCAACATTTTACGCAATTTAGTACTGTAGGGTTCAATGTGCACTGGAGATTTGTTGAGAGGTTGACATTAGTGACGCGGACTAGACCAGACCACCCCCACTGGTTCAGAACCACCCGTTCCAGGTCTAGTATACCGGTACGTACCGCTCTTCAATTTATGTGCAATTTTCACCAAAATCTTCGGAAAAGTTAGAAAAATGAAGGTGTGAAAAATTAATTTCGTAGTTTTTTGGCATTTAACCAATAATTTTCCCTGACCCGGTACAGACAACCTCAAGACCGGTTTTTTGGAACTGGCAACGGTCTGGTTCTTATGAGGTGGTGGTACTGGACCGTACCGGTACAAAGCGGTCCGGTCCGCATCACTAGTTGACATGAGGTTGCCTGGATGAAAAAGTCCAGAGGGGGCGTATGTAACAATCTCTTAATCAAGTGTAGAAAAATTACATGATCTAGTTTTTCATTTGACTTGAATGCGGATTGGAGGTTTATTGCTACCTAAGAACAACATTCCTCAGGGAAATTGTCCTGGAGGGCTGCCATTAGGCTTTTTGAACTTTCAATGTTTTACAAATTTAATTGAATAGTTTTTGAAAAAGTTCACATAAGTCAGATAAAGACATTTATATAGGGCATAATGAATTGCAGCGAAATCAGAAAGTTCTGACCTTTACCTTTTTTCAAATATTTCTTCATCCTACTCAAACAGCTGTTAAGTTAGCTTGATCATCTTTCTAACAAATGTCAATGAAATTAATTCAGTTGCTGGATACCTCCCATTAATCATAATAACAAATGGCAAATTCGGAGACATAAAGATTGTATCTATGCTAACTGTTTGCATTATTGTAATAGTTTCAATAAATATTCGGTTTTATGTAAATTTGAATGGGCCATGCTGACTGATGGGCAAGTCTTAAGTCATTAGGAAAAAAAAACATTGACTTATTCATCATACACTCTTGCTCATAAACCTAGAATACTTTTTTGAAAAAAAAAATACAGAAAAATGTTAATTGTGGAGCTTGAATGCCAACCAAGTCCAATTATCTTCCCTAATCTCTCTTTGAAAGCCTTGACTACTGAACATTTTACCAATAAATTTGAATTTTTGTTCGAATGTGAATTTCCATATTTCATCCTGAAGTAGCTCCATCTGGGCTTATCACTGAAGCATATATTTTTGACAGTGACATGTTCTTGTTGGTCTAGTGGTAGCGTGCTGGACTGCCAATCGCTGGGTCCAGGGTTCGAATCCAGCTCTTGCCGGGTCACCTGGGCCTATGTTGGACCGCTGTTTCAATCATCCTTTGCCCGATTGTCGTGCCCTCCTCCTGGCCTAATTAGCCTACCAAGTGCATAAATACAGGACATAAAGCCCCAATCATCCATCCATCCAAAGTTATCAATTTCAGAGGAAATTGCTGATGTATTCCATAATTATTAGCACGAGTGTATTTGGTATTCACACGTGTATTCATGTGACTTTCACCTATATTACGTAAAACATATATATTGTAAGTATTAATCAATAACAAAACCAGTTTTCAGTAGACTAAATTGGACTAAATATGCCCCTTGATATATTCACAATCCTGCTCATTTACAGTAGACGAAAAACGAGTGCTTACAGAAAGGCCGTTGATGGCCATCAATGACCTCACAACATGCCCTATCAAACACATTGAATGAAGTGTCAATTTGTCATTCAGTGTCATTGATGAGTGGTATGATACGTCAAATGGGTACGGCCCTGAGTGAAGGATATAATAACTGTGGATTTAACAAGAACATCGTTAGGGACCATTCAGAATTTATGACTTGGGAGGGCTTGGAGTTTTGCCCGAGGGGGTACTAACTTTTCACACAAGTTTAAAGGGGGGCACTCATTTTTGACAACATGTCTAAGGGGGTAAGAAATTTTGACAAATCAAAAATGTTATAAAACGTGCATACATTCAGTTTAACCACGCATTTTTACGCGCAAAAGTCTGCGAATCTGTACGCGAGACTGTCCAAGGGGCACATGTATAACAGTATATGTATCTATTGCTTTGCATGTCAAGGGGGTGGAGTACTAAAAATATGTATGGAACATAAGGGTGGGGTACTAAAAACCTGCATGGAACTCAAGGGGGGGGTATCAATTTTTGACGGGAAGTTCTGGCAAAACACCAACCCCACCAGTCATAAATTCTGAACGGTCCCTTAGGGCAGATTTCACGAAAAGTGCTCTTAAAAGGTACCTTAAACTTTCTAACCCTTTTGTAATCTCTCTGTTGCTTCCCGAAGCAAGTAAATCTATTACTAAGTACATCTGTGAGGTAATGAATAAATATCAATAAGATATTCCTCAAATATGTAGCTTTTTCCTCTTAAAAAGATATTCTTTTATGCCTCATGAGGACAATTTTGGACGACCAAACTTACTGGTGATCAGACATGCTTACTTTGGCGCTCTGTGGTATCTGCTAAAACCAATTCAGGAAAATGTAATGGTATGTGATTGATAAAAAACATCTTGAAAATTATTTTGGAACCATTTTTAATTGTCTTGGTCATTATAAAACTGAAAAAAAAAAAAAAAATAAAAAAGGACTGCTAATGTAACTCCATTCCGTCTCAGGGCACTGAGGTTACATTAGCAACTTTTACATGGAAATTTTTCTGCGTTCTCGCTACTTATGCCAATTTCAAACATGAAATTATAATATTTTATTGAAAAACGATTTTTATTTGCCTATATGCATCACCAAAAACATAAGCGACTGGGTGTGGTAACTGTTTCTTTATTGCTAATGTAACTGCAATTTTGCATCCGTCCATTTCATAGTGTTACATTAGCAAAATGTGTACATAAAAATTACGTTAAAAAACACATGATTATATCTCAATTTTTTTCTTAACTGAAAGCCAGGTCTCCCAAGAGCAGGCCAGTGGTGGTACCCTGCTGGTGACTTCATTTATAATGCAGTAGGATCAGCATAAAAAATTCCGTCCTCCATCGTTCATCGTGGTTACATTAGCACAAGGCCATATTTTTAGCCACTCTGACCTACCAATCCAACAGAAAAGATTGTTTACCCATGATTTTATTTAATGGATTGACCCAATAAAAGATTTAGGTTTCAGTTTTTTTTTGTCCTGCCAGCTATCCTCAGGAGATGTGCCCTGAGAAAATCTGAAAATCTATGAATCGATTATGTCTGGCCTTATCAGTATTGTGCTAATGTAACTTGTGGACAAGTTGTGGTAAGTCATTTTGCAGCTTTTTCGTGAAATCTGCCTTAGGTTTGATTGCCCATGCAGCTACAGAGAAAACAAACCTCAGTGCTTCGTTCAATGACGTTCATGTAACACATATTTTCGTTAGATAACCATCTAAACTTTACAAAAAATCCTTTGAATGAACGAAATACGCATTGAATCTTTTAAAATAATTATTTTAATGCACACCAATCAAAAGTCAGTTTCGTTCACTCCAATTCAGACTCAGTTGTTTCCTTCCTGTCTGATCATGTTTTCCTTGGTCGCCCAAAACAAAAATGTAGGGGAACCTGACCCAGTTTAAAATAACATCACAGCTTGTACTTAATTTACATATATTTCAATGTTAGAGAATGGAGTTATCTCTGACATCACACTTCAACATCATAGAAGAGAGTTGAGATTCCACGTAAATGTGACGAGGATTGTAATAACTTGTTGGTATGTGATTGCTCATTTTCTGATTGTACAATTCAGGCTATAACCCAGATGACTAGTTTAACATCTGTGATTGTATCAATTCCGAAGTGTTTAAAATCAAGCATGAATTCCAGTGATATATTACTATAGTGGTATAGCTCACTGCTCTTCTTTGTGCAAGGTTATTGATTATGTGTTTATCATAAAGTTCAGGAATAAATTTAAATGCTGTATTGTGTTCTTCTATGGTTATAATAGTTTCGCACTACTTTAGCAAACGCCTTATATAATGTCACAGCATGCCTGTTAGATGCCAGTAAGGCATTTGATTGTGTACACTTCGGTAAACTTTTTAGGTTGCTTATCAAGCGCAAATTACCAGCTGTTGTAATTAGGCTATTATTTGACAAGTATGCTATAGACAGCGTCTTAAAACTTAACCGAATAATGCTACATCTCATGAGTTTAATTGTATTTATGGTGAATGGCAAGACGGAGTCTTATCTCCACTTTTCAACATCTATTTTGATGAATTGATTAATAAACTTAGGAATAGCAGTGTTGGCTGTAAGATTGGTGAGTAGTATGTTGGCATTGTTGCACATGCAGATGATGTCACGTTATAACATTCTAGCCGTAGTGGTATGCAGAACATGTTGAAAATATGTGAGGAGTTTAGTCTCGAGTTTGATGTCAATTTTAGTGCTAAGAACACTCAGTGTATACTTTCTTGACATCTTAGCGGATAGCCTACAACAAATGTAAAGAATTATTTTCAATTGGAAACATTTTACAATGGATAAACAAAGTCTCTCATTTGGGTAATGTTTTAAATTGTTGCTTATCTGATGCTGATGACACTAGTTCAAAAGCAGGTCATTTTATTGGCAGTGTTAATGAGATGTTAGCAAATTTTGGCTTCGTGCAGTCTCATATTGTTTAAATTATTTCAGAGATATTGTTTTTGTGGTTGTAGACTTTGGAATTGAGATTGTCAAAGTATCGATGAATTATATTTGGTGTTTTCCTTATACTGCGCACACTAGTGTACCTAATGAAGTTTTTCAGGATAAGGGAACTTAGCTGGCTTCTGAGAACTTATGTCCATTAAGGCTTAGTGGAGGTCATTAAGAGGGGGTAATCGAACGGTTTTATGCGAATTTTTTTAATAATCTTACTAAATATGTGTGCAAACATCTGTTTCACTTGAGTAAACCTGCTGTGTGATTATTATGTAATGCATTACAGAAATCATAACATAAGCATTTAAAGGGACATTCTTAGTAGCCACCTTAGTTCCCTTATCCTGAAAAGCTTCACTGGGTCCCTTTAGTGGGAAGCCCCATATCTCTGAATAACTGGTCTGAAGATTTGCTCGATTTTATGAACGCGTTGTGCAGAGTAAAAATTACTTCAATTTTATGATGAAGAATTGTATGCATGAGAGCAGAAGTCATATGAAAAGAAATTTGAAATTTATATATTTTAAGAACAACACAAAACTACATACTGAAGGTGCTGGACAGTGCTAGGATATTGTTAACTTGAGGTTAAATACCTGTGCCAGTGTTGATATTGAAATTTTTATCAGGTTTTAGTCACCGAGAGATTCTAGATCTCATTGTTTTATTACATAGTAATATTTTATTTTTTATGACCTTTTACAATTGTTTACTCTACACTTGTTCTTGTTCTGCACAGTGATAAAAAAATAAGCAATGCATGATATTCTTTATTGTCAGCATTTATTTTTTCAACCTAAACATCATTTTGTTAGCCAAATCATAAATAAATTGAAGATTATTTCTCATTACGAAAGTTGCTAAACTTGATGACTTGAGAAATCTCATGCATCCAACGACAATGACCAATTAGCTACCTTCCGAGACGGTCACCTGTAAAATGTAAAAAGATAAGAAAATACCTTAGCAATCACTTATCAATTTTTTGGTTAAAACTTTATGACTGGGCAGGGGGGGGGGGGGGCACCCAGAGAATCTTTGCTGAAGTGGGGGGGGGAGCGGGGAGAGTGTTTTGCCCGAGCAAGTACTAATTTTTCAATTGTTTAGGGGGGATATGATGCAACGTTAGCGCTTTAACCAAAAACTTCATAAAACACGCATACACTCGGGTAGAGGAGGCTACAAAAAATTCGTACTAAAAGAGAGGTACTCTTCATATTATGATATAATTATTTCTGATCAAATAAGAATCCATGCATCCACAAGCAGATTCGCGTAACAGTAAAGCAATGGCGAGCAACACACTGTCTCCAAACTGTTTTAAAAGTCATCACTTCATTATCTAATGAGAGAGTGAAGGTCATTTTAGACAGGTCAGATTTAGTTACTGTGCAATGGATGTTGTATTTTAACTGAAACATAATCTATTACAGTACAGTCCGAAAAGTTTTTCCTGAATCCTACGTCCTCAAGCAGACGCTCAGCCTTCCACACCCATGGGATCAGTTCTTATCCTCATGCTTCTATGCTCTTACGCCAGTGTTCAAAATAAGGGGGGGTCAAGGGGGGTTTGGACCCCTCGAAATGCTCCTGTGACCCCCTCCAATACTCTTTTCAGAAGGACCCGGAGGGGATCCTGAAACCCCCCCCCAAAAAATACAGAATGCATATGGAGGCATAAGCATGAGGCAGCAAGTAAAGCCTAATCAGCATACAACAACCTCTTGTGATGTATATACATCAGCAAGATTGTTTTCAGAACTAATTTTCTGAGCAAAACATGCTTTAAATTCCCATGATTATTTTTTTTACCACGAAAACTCTTCGGCTTCAGGGCGCGTCAGGCTGTACGCGGTTTTCCTGGCTAAAAGGGCTTCAACCCTTTGGGCCTTGCAACTGAGAGACCCCCTTAAATAACAGGGCCTATTTCGACAACTGCCTAACGCCACTACTGTGCTTACCCTGTCAGACTCACAGATGCCGCCGTGATTTGGGAGAGAACACCCGAAGTCATCCCAGACGCCAGCGTTACCTCCGAAGATGGGATTGGCAACGGCCAGAGCACATTGCTGGTGGTTGTTATTGGGTTGGGTGTTTCCCCAGCTGTTATCGGTCAAATTGGAATCATCATTAATCCATCTCCAATCCATGTTATCACCTGTCATGTCTCTCAATCCAATCCAAAATGCCCAATCATCTCTACTGGCCATTAATGCTGCAATAGAAAAAGATAAACTGTAAGATTAAAATGAGACCGAAAAGAAAGAGTAGGGTCATATTAAACCCTCTCTTACTACCAAATTGACCTGACTGTCATTCTAAGCTCTTGCGGAACTTCATTTTTAAACGTTTTCTTTTTCATTCTACATGTATACCACTGATTGCGTTGCTTCTGTCATATCTCACAATCCAATCCAACAAGACCAGTCATCTGTACTGGCCATGAATGCTGCAATTGAAGATAAGAAGGCCTCATGATAGGATGCACCCCTCACCCCACGGGGTAAAGCCAATATAAGAAAATTTAATTAGAGATCTACAGTGAGGATAAAATAGCAGGAATATTGGTGGAAAGAGGAGTTCAGGCGGCGTTAATGGGAGCAAGTGGGTGGCAGTGGGGGCAAGTGGGGGAAGTGGGAGGAAAGTGCGGGGAAGAGGGGGTGGAAGGGGAAAAAGAGGGGCAAAATTGGGGATAACTGATATTGCAGGAATAAGAAAAGGGTGCGGAGGGGATGTATCATGTCATTGATGACATCACAAAGAACATTGTTAATATATGTTGCTACAAGTTTTTACAGTCCTTGTCATATTTACGTGGAATCTCAAGTTTTGTTTTCTTTGCTGTTGAACTGTGATGTCAGAGATGACTCTGTTCTAGCATTGCAATATATGTAAATTAACTACCAGCTGTGATGTCATTTCAAACTGGGTCAGATTCCCCAGCTTCCAGCCAATGTTGATCCTCCTGAACTGAGCGTCACAGTTTCCACTCAGTGTCAGAGTAAGAGTTTTATCTGGGATAGCCCCAACAATACGTCATCACAGCTTGATAGCCAATGGGCTGACAGTAAACTACGCATCACAGTTCAAGCATTGATATATTGAAGGAAGCATTACATTTGTGATCCCAATGATTTATCACAGCAATCACCAGTCTAATCCTACCAAATGGCAGCTTTGTGAGCATTCACTGTAGACAACTGTTATAATCCCCACAGAGTTGTTTGATTTATCTACAAACTTGCTAACTTACAACTTTAAACTTTGACGGAATTTGGTATAAACAGAAGGCTTTGACTATTTGTTTGTAAACACATGGCTTATGTTATGTATATTTGTTCTGGCAGCCTATTGGCTGAGAGGCTGTGATGTCAAACTTGCATGGGTTTTCCCAGACCCAATTTTCACTCTGACACTGAGATGAAACTGTGATGCTTAGTTTGGTGGATTCGCATTGGTTAGAATCTGGGGAATCTGACCCAGTTTGAAATGACATCACAGCTTGTAGTTAATTTACATATATTGCAATGCTAGAATAGAGTCATCTCTAACATCACAGTTCAACAGCACAGAAAAGAACTTGAGATTCCACGTAAATATGACAAGGACTATAAACTCTTCTTGAGTGGTTTTATTTGAAACACTTACAAATGAGATACTGCGTGAAGAGACTGATCTCCTCTTGAGTATCGACCTGCGCAAGATATCCGTTTCTATTCGTGCACTCCGTTGCATGTTCATCAAAAGTCATTTTCGTGAAAACTGCTTGATAACAATGTCCTCCGACATCTACATATGGTAGTGGGCAAGCTGTCTTGTTTGCTGAAATAAGTGAAAAAGAAAACTTTTATTCATGGAATCATCATTGGTTCACTGAAAACTTTTCAGGTGGGTCATTTTGACCAATCTGGTCAAAATGAAGCATTTTGTGAATTAGTCAAAAAGACCAATCATTTCCATACTCCTAGTCAATTTGACTAACAAGTTTAGTCAAAATGGAAGTTTGCATATGCTCAGAAAGCACTTCCTGTTCAGTTTGAATGTTTGGGCTCCAAAATGGAAGAGAAGAGAGAAGACAAAGTCTGTCATAAAATATGAGTGTTCCATAGGTTAATAGTGAGTTACAGTTATTCTGTATGATGTTATTGTGTTCAGGTACGGACCTGGATCACACTGGAATATATAAATAAATTGTTAGTTTGGGCAAAACACAATTTAAATACAGATCTAGTAACTAAATTTTCTGTCACATCATCAAGAAATGTTGTTAGAGTAACACTGTTGAAGTTTTATACTTATGTAATTATAATATTTTTGTCTGCTGAAGCATTTGTATTGCCCGTAAGTAAGTGAAACAGGAAATGTCTGCGCCATTGAGCATCGGGGCACATTAATATGTGCCAATTGGAACAATAATTCTTACGACTCACATTTTGCTGTCTGGCTGCAAAAGGGTAGGTGCAGTCTAATTATTATGCCTTGCATTTTTTTTAAAACTCAATACTATTGGTGATATAATTCATACAAACTTATGATGGCTAGTTCTCACGGAGACGTAACAGAGGGTTTAAGCGACGGCGTTTCTTATATTTCCAGGAAAGGGCAAAGATTTGAGCATGTTCGCCGTCAATTTTGGCTTTACGGCGCAACAGGAACAGCATGCGCCGTTTTAAGAGGTCTTTCTACGCAATTCCTAGAAATTTGACGATGCAGGAAAAAAAGATTCAACCGGTTGAATCTTTGCGAGGAAAGAAGTGGTGAAGCAAGAAGAAGCGTAAAAAGAAATCAGTGCGCGCCGCAGATTTTTAAAGTTGCGACGCACAAAGAAGAGCTTCGACGCAGAAACAGCAGTGTAGCAGAAAGCTCTTGCTTCATGTCACATGTTTCAGACACGCGTTGCGGAAAGTCACATGTGCGACGCACGTGAGAGGGTGCGCGCCGCGTCTTATGGACCCCCAATGCAGCAGACAGAGTGGCGCCTGAGTGCATGCGTTGTTCTATTTTTAGCATCAACCCTTTGTCTGCGTGTCACCCTCTTTTTGCGCAGCGGCTGGGGCAGCAGCAGCGAAGCAGGGGGGGCGAAGGAGGGGAAAAGAGGCGGTCCGCACCCTGCATATATATAGAGGGGGCCAGATTAGAGCACCATACCCACTCAGACCTTCGACCAGAACACACCTAGAATCCACGACACTATCAACTGCTACATTTGCTGCTACTTTTGTTGCTACAATTGTACTTTTGCTGCTACAACATGGGACCAAAGAGGAGAAAGGGCACCGTCGTCACCAGGGCACCAACCAAGCTCAGCACCAGGTCAACACTTCACACTCCTGGGAGCACTCCAGTGACAACTCCAGCTACAACTCCAGCTGCAACTCCTCTCCATGAACCTTCAGATGCTGCAGTGACTGCCTTCTTCACAACAGCCATGGCAGACATCTCTCTACCTGGGCTCTACACCTCCACTACAGCTGGCAGCCAGACGAAGACCACCTCTTCAACCAGCAAAGCCACTGTCGTCAGCGAGACCATCTTCGAGGGCCGGCCAGAAGACAACACAACAGAAGAAGATTCATCTGTTGAATTGTTTGAAGAGGAAGGAGACAAGCCGCTGACAAGCCTTCCAAGTCTGCTGACAAGCCTGCTGCCAAGTCTGCTGACAAGCCTGCTGCCAAGCCTGCTGCCAAGCCTGCTGACAAGCCTGCTGACAAGCCTGCTGCCAAGTCTTCCAGAGCCTACTGCCAAGTCTACTCCAAAGAAGACTCCAAAGAAGACTCCAAAGAAGACTCATCAGACTCCAAAGAAGACTCAGACTCCGAAGAAGACTCCGAAGAAAACACAAGAGAGCCAGCCTGTTCTTGCTCTAGATAGAGTGACCATACATGAGGACACCTTCGAGGAGGAAGAAGACTCTGCTGATGAGACCCCTGCAGCTGCTGAAGCCAAGTCCAAGGGCAAGAAGGGCAAAGGGAAGGCCCCCAAGAAAAACATCAGGAACAACCTGGGCATCACATCTGACCAAGAAGACGACCTCATCAACTGGTTCAGAGAGCATCCTGTCCTCTACATGAAGGGCTCCAGAGGCTACAAGGGCAACAAGAAGCTGCTGCTGGACACAGAAAAAGCCAAGGAGCTGGGACCCAAGTACACCTCCCAGGACATCTTCAACTGGAGGAAGACAGTCCGCACCCACTACTCCAGACTCGTCAGGCCTGAAGCTTCAGGATCCGGCAGGAAGGAGACTCTGACAGACAGGGACCAGTACATCCTAACCAACTGTCGGTTCCTGAAGGACTCCATCGTCCACAAGCCAGGCAAGGAGCTGTCCGCCATCTCTCAACTGTCTGCCAACCGGCCAGCCTCAGACTCCGAGGACAGCTACAACCCTGAGGATTCCCTGCCAGCTTCCTATGACATGCCGGACCTGCCACCTGAACAGCCAGCACAGGACAGACCTGACAGCCAGCAGTCCCAAGTCTTCCCTGGAGCACCAAAGCCTGGAGCCGCTGCCAAGGGAACCAAGAGGAAGGCCCCAGGAGATGAAGCCATGCACTCCGCCATGCACGTCATCGCAGGCAGCATGCAAGCCATGTCCTCCGCCAAGAAGATCCTGAAAGGCTCTGGCTGCAATATGTGCCCCGACCACCAGGAGTTGACACCCGATCAGGAGTACTGGAGGATGAAGTGCCAGGACCTCTACCACGTGGGATGTCACGCCAGCCCTGAAATCAGAAGGAAAATGGTGAGGGCCATTGCAGAGGCCGCCTTCTACTGGGACAAGGAGAGTGAGATGGATGAGGCCAGCCGCCAGTCAAGACATCATCAGGAGCAGACCTTCCAGCCTCCTCATCCTCCTCAGCGCCTGCAGATGCCACCTCCTCCTCCTCCTCCTCCTTCTTCGACGTATGTGCCATCCCACCACCAGCAGCACCACCACGCTTCCAGCAGCAGCCATCACTACCACCACCACCAGCCCAGGGAAGGAGGATCCTCCAGGCAGACTCCCAGCTACACCGTGATGCAGCCCAGCCCATCCTCCATGACACTGATGATGTACGGCTACCCCCCTGGACCCAGCTTTGGTCAACCGGCCGCCCATCACCAGCACCAGCCTTCCCCTTCGGCCAGTTGGACTGAGAGTCTCCTTTCTCCACGAAAGTAGAAGACCAGATGCAGCAAAGACAACAAAAAACCTTGGCCCTTTTAAGGGCCACCAAATCCTCCCAAAAGGGCAGGCCACGTACACATCTTATGTTGACAAAAAAAAAGAGCTTGTGTTGACCGAAAAGAGCCAAAAAAGAGCAAAAAAAACGTTGACAATCCCCCAAAAAAAAAGTCCCCCAAAAAAAAAGTCCCCCAAAACAAAAGTCCGGTCCTGGCCTTCATTAAAAGTAATCACCTTCATAAAAGCAAGGTGCTAGTTCCCCCTTTCTTTGCCCCAAAACATACCAAGTGCAGCACTAGTACAAGTGCTGCATTCTTTGGTATAAACATATTTTTATTGCACTAGTACAAGTGCATGAATTTCTTAATTAAAATGTAATGCACTAGTACAAGTGCTTTGGTTTTAAAACTTGTGTTGGTTGGTTGCACTAGTACAAGTGCATCACTTTGTAATTTCACTTGTCTAGGGCAAGTGGCAGGTAGATAGCTAGCTAGATAGATAGATAGATAGATAGCTTGATAGATAGGTAGATAGATAGGTAGATAGATAGCTTGATAGATGGAACACAATGCTCGTTACATATATACACTGCAGCAAAAGAAAAGCAGTTGTCGTCACTTTGCAGGAATTGGACTTGGATAGATAGATAGATAGCTTGATAGATAGCTAGATAGATAGCTAGATAGATAGATAGATAGATAGCTTGATAGATGGAACACAATGCTCGTTACATATATACACTGCAGCAAAAGAAAAGCAGTTGTCGTCACTTTGCAGGAATTGGACTTGGATAGATAGATAGATAGCTCGATAGATAGCTAGATAGATAGATAGATAGATAGCTTGATAGATGGAACACAATGCTCGTTACATATATACACTGCAGCAAAAGAAAAGCAGTTGTCGTCACTTTGCAGGGATTGGACTTGGATAGATAGATAGATAGATAGATAGATAGATAGATAGATAGATAGATAGATAGATAGATAGATAGATGGATGGAGGGATTGATTGATTGATTGATTTTTGGGCTTGTTTTGTCAACATAGGATGTGTACATGGCCAGCTCAATTGGGAGGATTTGGTGGCCCTTAAAAGGACCTGGGGTTTGTTGTTTTGAATGCATCTTCTTCAGATTTTCTCCAACTGCCAAGGGACACTTCCTGCCGGACTGTTGACCCAGTCACGTAGGTAGTCTCGAGCAGCCTTGGCATCTCTGGAGGCATTTCCGTGTCGAAGTGGTTCTCCTAGGTCATGCAATTGACGGTCTCCCCTCCAAACTCCTTCAGCGACGTCATGTGTCTGTGGATCTTCTCTGTCCATCACTTCATTGTCACGGGCATGGTGGACGCCTACTCTGTCTCGCAGAATGTTGTGTAGAACACAAGCAGCCATTGTGATGTATGTCACTCTTGTAGGTCGTTGGGGCATGGTAGTCAGGAAGCATCTGAACCTGTGTGACAGCAGACCGAAGGCATTCTCCACCACTCTCCTGGCTCTTGAAATCCTGTAATTGTAGACTCTGGAAGCAATGTCAAGGTTCCTTCTTGGCACTGGTTTGAGCAGCCATGTCTTCAGGGGAAATGCCTCGTCACCCACGATGTAATATGGGAAAGGATTGTCTTCTGTGCCAGGTAGAGGTTCTGGAGGTGGTAGGCCTAGATCTTCCTCTTCCAGGAGTTGTCGAAGTACTGTGTCCCTGAAGACGCCGCCATCAGATGCACTTCCTTGACAGCCAGCCTGCACATAGATGAACTTGTAGTCGGCATCAACGAGGGCCATCAGGACAATGGAGTGAAATCCCTTGTAGTTGTAGAACAAGGAGCCTGCAGCCTTGGGACATCGGATTGCGACGTGCTTGCCATCCAGAGCTCCAATGCAGTTGGGCAAGTTCCATTTCGTCTCAAAAGCCTTGGCTATCTCCTTCCATCTTTCAGGCTGTGTGGGTAGTGCCAGCTGTCTTTCGAAGGCATGAACGATGGCAAGGCAGACCTCAGGGATGAAGTTGCAGATGGTGTTGGGTGCCACACGGAAAGCATAAGCTAGGGACTTGTAGCTGTTTCCTGTTGCCATGTACCGCAGGGTGATAGCCAACTTCAGACCAGGTTCCAAAGCCCTCCTCATGTTGGTGTCTTGCTTAGCGATGAGTGGTCCAACAGCTTCCAGGATTTCAGCAAAGATGGCAGGGGGCATTCTAGTGTAGTTGTAGTAGCCGGACACGTCACGCACTTGCAGTTCAGGCAGCAGTTGATGGAAGTGACCATGTTGTTCCCTCTGCAGCAACCAGTTGCGAATCCACCACCTTTTCTGTCTCCTGGCCCTCCTCCTCCTGTGTCTCAAATAGACAGCTCCGATAGCAACAGCAGCAGCACCAGCCACAACAATAATTTCTTCTTCATTCATCATGCATATGTTCAGTAGGCAGTCGTTGTGTTCTCATTGAAGGGCAATCAGCAAATGAAGCAAGGAGGTCCTCTGTGTCCCTTTTTATAATGACCAAAAGTGACTCCTGCAGCAGCCAAACACACTTTGCCGCAGCGCTGCAACAACAGACGTTCGTCGATGCTTAAGAGACCTTCGTCGCTGCTTAAGGCAAGGACGACGAAGAAGGTCAGCATCGACGCGCCTGTAATGTCCTCGGCGCTTTATGAATGCATGTGCGACGATGAACCATCAAGGTACGCAGTAACAAGTCCCTAAATGCGGCGTTGCATCCTTACAGTCGTCGACGAGGCTGTCATTTTCAGCGGCGCATCTTACCTCGGGTGTACGCCGAAGGTTTCCTGATGCGTCGCAGGTCGCCAATTTCAGACGTAGCTGCCTCACAACCATCAGCGGCGTAAGAGGAAACAACATTGGGCGAAGTAAAAGCAGCCTCGCCGAATTCCAAAACAAAGTGCGACGCGTCTGTTTGGAACTGCGCTGAGGAAAGAGAGGCGGAACGCGGCGAAGAAAGCTTAAGCAGCGCCGCGGACACCTCAAGACTCACCGCGGCTACTAACTTTAAGCGTCGCACATGACACTAATTGATTACGTAACGTGCCAAAACCAACGTTCTACGCCACAACTTTCCAAGAAATGACTTCTCTTGATGCGTCGCTCTCAAATCGCCGTCGTGAGAACCAGGCATGAGTTGCTCAGTGCCTTCAGCATTGAGCAAAATTAGTAGACGTTAAACCGTCCCAATGTGCCCCTGTTCCCCTATTGAGGAGGCTGCATGGTAAGTTTGAATGAGATTGGCTTAGTTCATGAGCCAACCCAGAAAAAGTGGCTTAGTTTTTGAGTTAGTTCACATCATGAGCGCTCCGCTTGAATTTGGTATCATTGAAAAGAAGACGTTCTGGACTTCACTTCCCAATGCCTTGTAGAGTTCTAGCTGGTCAAGGAATATGCAAATGAGGGGTGAAGTCAGTTAATTCCCATACAGTCCAGACAAAAATATTCATACAGCCGAGTATTCTGCACATAACTGGTATTTACTTTTGATTCAGGGATGCGAGGAGAAACATTTCACTTTTAAGTCATTGCCTAATCAATTATCAGTGTCAAGCACCACAAACTTAGGCATATCTCTGTGTTCAAGCTCAGGGAGCACACTAAAGTAAAATTTCAACATGACAAAAGTATTCATACAGCTCGAACACACTGGGTATAAAGTGCATGAAAAGCTTGAATTTCTATTCCAAATAATTTGTAACTTTCTGTGGCTTCTTTGGATAACCTCCTTAGAAGTCCTGAGTGCTTTTTGGGGTGTTTTTATCTGTTTTGGTTGACCCATATCAACCTATAGCGCTGGTATCATTTTACCATTAAATGTATATGAAACTTCTGCAAAGATTTTCACTAAGCCAAGCTAAATGCTCACACACAGTCAAATTTGGTTTCATGGCTTGCTTTAAACATTAGTGCAAACTCATTTGGACTAAAATTAACTTGTGGCATGCAGGTGATGATTTGCACATGATGCAAAAGACCTAGGTGAAAAATTGGCCAAGGCCTAATGCTATTTCAATGGGCAAAACTTTCAAGACTTCGCCAGACATTTGGTACCCATGTCTAAATCTTGTAGTTCACATCAGGCACAACCAATGGCATAAAGAAAACTATGATGGACCATTTGAAGAAATGAGGTTATTCTTCTTGGACTTATTGCCATCTTTTGAGAAATGTCATATACATTTAATGGTAAAATGATACCAGCGCTATAGGGTGGTATGGGTCAACCAAAACAGATAAAAACACCCAAAAAAGCATTCAGAACTTCTAATGAGGTTAATGTTATTCAAAGAAGCCACAGAAAGTTACAAATTATTTGGAACAGAAATTCAAGCTTTTGATGCACTTTATACCCAGCAATGTTCGAGCTGTATGAATACTTTCGTCATGCTGAAATTTTACGTTTGTGTGCCCCCTGAGCTTGAAAACAGAGATATGCTTAAGTTTGCAGTGATTGACAATGACAATTGATTAGGGCAATGACTTAAAAGTGAAATGTTTCTCCTCACATCCCTGAAAATACCAGTTATGTGCAGAATACTCAGCTGCATGAATATTTTTGTCCGCAACTGTATCTCAATGAATGTGGCTCAGATTGAAGAAAAAATGTGCATAGCACTATTTCATAAAGATGAAACTTTTATTCAATGCCCTATATTAAATGAATGTATAACTATTTTAATATCTCTGAAGATATTACTTGAGAAGTTAATGAAATTATTTGAAGTCCAAGTATTGTGTTTTTCTGACATTTTATCAAGTATTGCATGGAATAAAAGTTTCATCTCTATGAAATAGAGCTCCCAATTGAGGATTGCAAGTTAGAAGAGACTTCCTAGTATAACTGGTCATAAGTTTTGGCAAAATTTATTCAGGAAGAGCTTGAGCTTCGCGCCGCTAAAAACCTACCATTGCATGTATCGGTCAAATCGTTGTAATATGTGCTGGTGCAGGAGAATAGCAAACTGCAGAAAGCAACAGTCCAAACTGTAATAACAAGAGAGAAGTTTATAATAATATAACTGTTATGGTAATGTATATTTTCAGTGAATATACAAAATGTCAAACAAAAAAAACCTGGATCCTTATTAAAGTTGGTTGAGAAACATGTTTTGGAATATCAAAAATTCTGCTATGAGTAGTTAAAGAAATCTAAAAACAGTTTTTTCAAACCACCCTAATGTCTCTGTGAGAGGACTGTCTGAAAAATTGTTATACAAACTTTTGGCCTCTTCCTCTGTCTTAGCAGGACACACTTTGGCCCGGGTCTTGTACAGATCAGTGTCGTCGCCCGAACGCAAAACAACAAATTTGTTGCAAAATCCGTTGTCTTTGATTTTTCGGAATTGCTTGTTCTTTCTGACAGCTCCATCAGCTTCGGTAGTTAGGAGGAGACATACGTTCGGAACGTCCGGTCTGTCTCCCGCTTCCTCTGTCAGAAGTCGTTTCCTAGTTTCTCTGAGAGCTTTTGGGATGTCACAATCGCCTTCTCTCTCAGGCAGGCTTGTCATCAGATAATTGTCGATAAATGCAATATTGTTGTTCTCATTGAGGTTCATGACAACCTGAAACAAGTTAAATTAGAACTAAAAGAAGCTTATTCGGTGCACAACAGTAAAAGCACTAAGAGTAAAGCACTTTGAATCAACTAAAATATGACCAATTTAATAATAATAATTAATTTTTATAAAGCGATTTTCCACACAGTGCTCAAAACGCTGCACAAGCAATAAAATATTAAATCGAAATGCATAAATATGTTAAATTGTATAAAATTAAAATAAGACAACATTAAAAGCAGAAATAAACAGATAAAATAGGACGAGTTATTTGGAAACAGGTAAGTCTTTAGTCTGCTTTTGAAAAGTTGAATACTGTCAATGGATCGTAAACTGTATGGAAGATCATTCCACATTCGGGGTCCAATGACGCAGAAGGCCCGAGATTGGACGAGTGATGATGAAGTGCGGGGTACCCTCACAAGATGCTGGTCAGATGAGCGCTAATGTCTTGATGGTGAGAAAGGTGTAATTAACTCCTCAATATAAGCCGGAGAAAGATGATTCCTGTCGAAAGCTTTGGTTTATAATTGAGTTTCGAAGGTCATTGCTATATGTTTGTGTTGAAAGAAGTTTTGAAAGATACATATTTTAATTCATCTATGGAAATTAACTGTTTCCACAATTGCAACGTAACAAGTGAGGCTGGGGAATGCTAAAAGGCAAGGAAGCGCATGGAGTGTTTTTTTTACAGTTACATTGAAAAGTAACTAGTTACTGATCACAGAATACTTTTGAAAAGCAGTCTACCCTTGTGGACAATTTCCTTTTAGGAACGTTGGTCTAAGGTAGCATTAAACCTCCAATCCACATCGGACCCAACGTTACTAAACTACGTAATTTGTCGACACTTGATTACGGCATTTTGATGCGTAAGTATTTACGTAAATATTGCCTATTTCTCCAACCTCCCATAACTGCGTACCCCCCACGTTGAAGGAACGGTCGTTATACGCCTCTGGGGCATCAGGCGTGGCAGGCCAGCCCAGCGCGTTGATTCTTGCGCATGCGCAGAAGTCGGGGAGGCGGCCATGGCTGGGCAGGACGCTCGTGTGGATAAGATTTATATCGGTCAAGAACACCATTTATACCACCGTAACGATTTATTTAACCATGGCCGATTGATTCTAGGATGTTTTTTAGTTAAATGACTCCTTCGGATGGGCTGGGGAGGTTGTGTAGGCTTCACGGCGAGCGAGTCAACTCTGTCAAATCGGCGATGTGAAGCCTGTGGATTCATTGACAGTGCTTTATTTTTCGGAATTAAATGGACTGTATAGTAGCGGACAAAAGTTTAGGCCACGTCAATTTTTTGGCAATATTACGGAAAATAGGTGCTCAGCTGAAAAATGTCTGCATGGATTTTCTTGCTTATGTGTCAGGGAAGTTCTACAAGAGAGAAAACCTGATCTATTTTTAGTACTTCCTTGAATATGTGTAATAAACAAAAATTTCAGGTGGTCTAAACTTACGTCTGATGCTTGCTTACATCCACTAAGGCCCTTAATGGCATTGTCCATTAGCGGAAAGGTGGCTAAATTATTCAATGTTATTTAAGACAAGTTATACAAACATGTTTCATGTAATCTAAAGGCAATCAGTCATGAAACAGGGAAAAACACATTTTTTAAATTTTTTTTAAAATTTCAACTTAGGAGGTAATAGTGGTGATTCAATGAGCCAAAATTGTTAATAAATAAACTGTCGACTAAAATCAACTAGGAAAATATGTGTCTTACACATCCTTCTAATGGAGTATGAATACACTTGACACCCAGTCATACTGCAAAAATGGCGTTTTTGCCTGGTTTTGTCTAAGAGACTCCTATTTGAAGCATCATAAAACAGTGAAAGGAGAGTTTTCATTCACCTGAGTATGTGTCCTGATAAAATCAAACAACTTTTGTTTGTTCGCTTTACTTATGATGAAACTACAGCCACTTTTATGGAAGGCGTAAAACTGGTCCATTCATTAACATTACGTTTCAGTACACTTTCCAGAGTGGTGCCTGTAATTTTGTCTGTACTGTGGGAAAAGAACAAAAGTTTGTTGATTTCATCAGGACACATACTCAGGTGAATGAAAACTCTCCTTTCACTGTTTTATGATGCTTCAAATAGGAGTCTCTTAGACAAAACCTGGCAAAAACACCATTTTTGCAGTATGACCGGGTGTCAAGTGTATTCATACTCCATTAGAAGGATGAAAATGTGTCAGACACATATTTTCTTAGTTTTTTTAGTTGACCTTTTGTTTATTAACAATTTTGGCTCATTGAATCACCATTATTACCTCCTAAGTTGAAATTTAAAAAAATTATTAAAAAATGTGTTTTTCCCTGTTTCATGACTAATTGCCTTTAAATCACATGAAACATGTTTGAATAACTTGTCTAAGATAACATTGAATAATTTAGCCACCTTTCCGCTAATGCACAATGCCATTAAGGGCCTTAGTGGATGTAAGCAAGCATCAGACGTAAGTTTAGACCACCTGAAATTTTTGTTTATCACACATATTCAAGGAAGTGCTAAAAATAGATCAAGTTTTCTCCATTGTAGAACTTTCCTGATGCATAAGCGAGGAAATCCATGCAGAAATTATTCAGCTGAGCACCTATTTTCCGTGATATTGCCAAAAAATTGACGTGGCATAAACTTTTGTCCAGTACTGTATCTAGTAAAATATGACTCGTTTGAGTGTGGATTCCATGTATACATCGAGGAAAGACCTGTACACGACTGTTACGATGGAAATACTGGTGTTCTGGACTGATTTCTTGTGTGTATGATGTACATGAATTTGTGTTCTCGACAAGCAAGCAGGGAGGCACCGGCCAGGGGCGGAGCGCTCGGATGGCCCGAGGGACTGCCAAATTGCTTCTGGCGGGCCAGCCACGCTACCAGGCTGCCGCCCCTGTGGAAAAAAATTAATTAATTAATTAAATAAAGCCCTTAAACACTGGCCCTTATTATTGTATAAAGAAAATGCTCTCATATGATTTTACTGCAGGAATTTTTTTTTAGGGGGGTTGATTTCAAGAATTTGTTTTTTTGGTCTTGAGGGGATGGGTGGTTGGTCAATTGATTGTTGGAGATCTGCAAAGAGAAAACATAAATTAAAACAGTGAAGAAAAGAGAAAAGCAGAGAGAGACAGTCAGAGAGAGCAGAGTAAAGCAGCAAACACTGGAGGTAGCTCCAAAATTAGCAGACTTTTCTTCCTTGTTTTACCAAGCAGTCTACAGTCCATTTAAGGACTAAAATAAATAAGAATATTCACTTACCTTGTGAGGGATTAATGCTGCAACTCTGAAGAGTTGGAAAAATCCCAATCCATATTGGCCTGCTGGATAGGTGGCGTTCAGTTGCAAGTAGGCTCAGTTCAACTCCGGTCTTAACTGATTCTCTCTTGGTCGTTTGTGGTTGAGCAGTACTTGGGAATTTTTTTTTTGCCCAATCTAATCTTACACAGTTTAAGAGATATTTATTAGGTAATTTTATGACTCATATAGCTACTATTTCTTTATGGCTTCATCCAATTATCACCAGCAAGCATCCTGTTGGAGGTTTTATAATCTCTAAGTTACCAGATAGATTGAATTAGGTATGGAATAGATGGTGCTACAAGGCTCTCTGAGACTCAGGATACCAGGTTCTGCAACTTTGTGCAAACCTTAAACAAACCTTTGGCAGATACGTATGATCAGACGTTTGCCCTGAACATTACTTTCAAACGTTGCCCATACATATCAAAAACACGTTGGAGAAACCTTGGAACTTACGTATTGCCAAACGTGTGACCATACCTTTGATAAACCTATGAATCAAAGGTATGGTCATACGTAATATTCTAAGGTTGTGAAAACCTCTCAAATGGATGTTCGACAAAACTATGAATCAAAGGTATGGTCATACGTAATAGTCAAACGTTCTTCAAACCTCTCAACCAAAGGTATGACTTACGTAGTAGTCTAAGGTGGTAAAAACTTCTCAAATGGATTTTCGACGAATCAAAGGTATGGTGATACGTAATAGTCAAACGTTCTTAAAGCCTCTTAACCAAAGGTATGACTTACGTATGACTGACACGTTTAGCCAAACGTTACAACCAAGCATTCTTCCAACCTCTCAACCCAAGGTATGACTCAAGTGTGACTAGAACGTTAGGCAAAACTATAAAACAAACTATCTGCCACCCTCTTACTAAGGTTGCCACCTACGTTTGGTTTTACATTTGAGTGCAACGTTTGGAAATTACCTTTGCCCTACCTTTGTCATACATTGTTTGGCCCAACGTTTGATTCTAACCAAAATAATTACGTAGTGAAAGGTTTGATTTACGTAGCTGCTCGGGAGGGTACTAACATAATAAGTTACGTATGTGACAAAGGTAACTAAGAAATTACTAGTCGATTACTTTTATCTCCTGGACATGACTGGCATGAATTAAACCAACAACTGTTCCGCGAATTTCCTTATGATTAATAAAATAAAATAACCCAGTTTTTATTCAAAACTTTGTATTAGAAAAAGTGCGCAAACATTTTAACTTGGCAAAACATAGAACAAAAGTCATCCGGTTTGATAATTATTAACAACTGACAGATAATATTGTTTACAAACAACAAAATCTGAGTATGACCAATTTTTGGAAGTAATCAAATAGACGTAGTTACTCCTATTATGTTATCTGACTAAACAGTGACTGGGTCATTCTCAAATTCCGGGACAATTTGCGTCACTCTAGCTCCCTGACATTAATATGAATGCGATAAATATCTCAAGCGTCACTCTGCATCTGTTATTCATATTTCTACTTAGAACCACTGCATTTGGAACAAAAAGTCATTCATTAGACTTTTTTTAATGCATTATGTCCAGAAATCCGTGCATATCAATGGTTTTTCCCTGTCACTGGACCTGGCATGACAAAATCAAGTGTTCATTTTCCTCCTAATATACCATTATTTTCAAAGTTCCTTTGCATGGTTTATGAATATGGACTAGAATTTATACCTAGTTCAAATTCAATTTTTTTGTGTGCATAATTTCATTAATTAAATTGATACAATTATTAAGTCGTGTCACTAATTTATGTTAATTTTTTTGTCCCCTCCGTTACTTGCCATAGCTCTGTTCGTTATTGTTTTTTATGAGCTATTTTCACTGAATATCATCAGACGCATGTGCGCCATAGTACCACTGCCTCGCAGACTTCATAAAACATGTATTCAATAAATTATGACATAATGTTCATAAAAAAATTTTTTGGTCCCACTAAAATGTCCCCTCCGTTTCCTTCATTTCCAAGCTTACCAATGATAATTTTACAGAGCGATTTCATGTATATGTTGCTGAGGGTGGCAGGTTTTAATATTCTGCAATTATTTTGTATAATCTCCAAAATAAAAAGCAGTAATGAGCGAAAAGCAAAAAATTGTTCCCCTCCGTTACCGTCCACTCCGTTACCAGGTCATGAGCAAGAAATCGACATTTGGACCAAAAAATCTACTGATACGAGATTAAGTACTTCTGAAAATAATAGTTACATCAATCTTTTATCATTTTTCCTTTTGTCGCTGTTCCTACAGTTGGTTTTTTACATCAAAATTCCCCTCCGTTACCACATTGTCCCCTCCGTTACAGGACAATTTTCCTATACCCGTTGTCCCGAAATTTGAGAATGGCCCGACTACGTAATCCAATCAATTTGTAATCTGAATACTGACACTGAGTGTAGGGGAGTGCAGGAGCCAGCATGACACTGTGTCAGAATATTTTTGGATTGTACTGTACCTCTGCATTGTTGTTATACAGCACAAGTCCAAATCGGTTTCCACCGTCCTTAATATGAAACAGGCGCAGCAGGTCCTTGATAAGTTCGGTGTATCCAGCGAACATTTCTTCGCTTATTTTCTGGCTTCTATCCAATATCACCGCCAAGTCATAGTCGCCTGGGCATTTGACTTCTGCACATGAAAAGTGAAATATTATAGTCTCTCACTTTGATATAAAAAAAAGAGTGGACTGTCGCCAAATGAAAGGATTCTGCATCCGATTTTCACTCTAAAATCCCTTATGAAGAGTCAAATGGCCTTCTCTAGATCATGACTAATCAAGCAGCCTCTATGTTTCCCATTATGAAAGTAGAGAAGATGACACTTCATCGGCTATCATGAGTCACAAAGTGCATTTTTCACAATGACTGGTCCTGATTTTTTCTTTTTGGATTGAAAATCAGATGCATAATCCTTTCGTTTGGCTGTCACCAACAAGAGGGATAAGTGTCCTTAAATCAAATTAACATTGAAAGTATTGGGTATGATCATGACAAATCATCTGTATGATGACACACAAAGTGCCATTTTCACAGTGCAACAGTAAACTCTTTTTCGGTATCAAAGTGAAAGGCTGTAAACCTTCTCCATTCCTACTTCTAAATTATGAAACCGTCTACCTGAAGAAATTATAGCTGTTTGCAGATTGGTGGTCCAAACAGTTTCAAAATTGACTTGCAACTTTGTCGTGTGATGTCACTGGCTTAAAAATATTTTGTCTATGTCACTTATGGTTAATCTGTTGATTCAGTGCTTCTCATATCTTGCAGCATAGGTGACAATAAAAAAACTAATTGAGTGACTTATGGCATTTCATCAAATACAAACATTAGTGGACCAACAGAAAACTGTCACTGATGTGGCAAAGCCAGTTTGCAAATTGAAAATAAGACTTTTTTTTTTCCAGTGGACCACCAATCATAGAACTCAAGCACCCTTGACAGATTTTTTAAAAGTTTGAAAATGCTTTTATTGATTAAATCCCACAATTATCCATTAATAAGCGACGGCGAGCAATTTATTCGAACTGTCGCTATGAAAATTATTATTAGTATTAATATAAACCTTCACAATGAACTGGCCCTTGCTAGCTAGGATTTTTACTCGATAGCTTAATTTTCCTTGCGAGATTTTCTTGAAAAGGTATTCAATATTTATGAGAAAGAGTGTCATTTTGATGTGCATAATAAAGTCATAAATATTCATATGCATTGAATATCTGTCTTGATGGCAGCCGTGTTTTCGAATTTAATATTATAGCGCTTTGCAAAGGACCATCAAAAAACATTTCAAAATGCACAATAAGAAGATTAGCAAACCATGAGCTTTGAACAGGTTCTGTTTTGAAAATTGTTTTTCAAAATGAGAAAAACTCAATATAAATTTCACATCAATATTCATTATTACCAGAGGCGTTAAAAATTGTCAGAATTTTAATTCATTATCCATCCCAAAGCTATGTATCCTTCAAATTTCCTTCATTGACTGAGAGCATGTCATACTGAGGCTGCTTGTGGATCATCCTTGTGTTTGGCAGTTTAAAACGATAGCTACTAGGGACCGTTCAGAATTTATGACTGGGGGTTGGCAGTTTTGTCCAAGGGGGTACTAACTTTTCACACATGTTTCAAGGGGGGTATCATTATTTGACAACACTTCCAAGGGGATAAGAAATTTTAACAAAGAAAATATATCATAAAACACGCATAAACTCACTTTATCTAGAATTTTTTACCCGCAAAAGTCCGCGAAATGACGTGAATCTGTACGCGTGACCTTGTATAACTGTATCTATATAGATGTGTGCATTGCTTTGCATGTCGAGGGGGGGGGGGGTACTAAAACTACGCATGAAACCTAAGTGTTTGGTACTAAAAATTCGCATGAAACTTGAGGGAGGGGGTGGTATCATTTTTGACAGGAAGTTCCAACAAAACTCCCACCCCCCAAGTCATAAATTATGAACGTTCCCTCAATTGTATAGTGGTAATCAATAACACCTGCCAGGTATCTGGCTTGTTGTTCATCCAATAAAACAACAATTATTCGAAGCTGGTACATGCTATTATTATCGTTTTCATAGCTGTGTGTTTTTCTGAAAACTTCATTTTGCAGTTAAACCGTGACATCAGAGGGTATCGGTGAATGTGATTGGTCTAATCTTCGACATGTGACTCTCACTTTAGAGTTTGACATCACAGCTGTTGACGAAGGATTCTAAAACTGCAAGGCACTGTTATTATTTTTGTACAACTGCAACAAACAACTTCTCTCCAAGCCGAATGTTGCACCTCACCAGAAGAGTCTCAACATGCTCGATGTTTTCCAAAAAATCACAAGACACTAAGTCTTGTCATAAAAATTTCAAATAAATTTTGTTGTCAGTCATTGTTAGGGGCAACCATGGGGGGGGGGGGTTTGGAGTTTTTCACGATGGAAAAATGATTTATTTCATGAAAACGACAGTAATAATTATCTATTTCAAGAGCTCCCCAAATATTCATTCGAAAGTCAACCGACACCTTGTGTAGAGATACCCTCACCAGAAATGATTTAATTCAAGACTGCCGAGAAAGAATTTATTTATCTCACTAAAACTGAGCAAGAAATGAGCTATTTCACTAAAACTGAGGAAGAAATTATTTATTTAAAAAAACTCCAACCCTCCGGTCGGGATCTAACTCACAAAAATGCATGTTAGAACTCTCCAAATCAGTGTCTAACTAATACTCAAATTGCCAAATACACAGGCTGATCCTAGCCGTCTGAGCATGACATAATACTTTCAGTCACTGGAGCAAGAAGGATGAAGCATTGTTAATTTCACTTGACTTTCTGTGCATCAGGCAACAACAAGTTTCACATATACATATGTGACCTATAATCAACAAAAATGGGTTCGAAGTGGGCAATTGATATTTCCTAGAAATGAAAAAAAATGGGGGGAAAAAGGGCACATTGTGATTTTTTTTAGCAAAGTTATTTTCTTTGCATAATTAAGACCATTTTTACCAGAAATTGATTTTAAATTACCAAGATTTGGTTTCCTTCTTCGTTTTCTCAGTTCTTCACGGCTGGAAATTCAAATTCCATTTTCTCAAAGGTTGATGTTTTGTAACACCAACGTTTGAGGTGCCATATCTTTGGATGGAAATATCAAAATTTATCATCCATCTTGTCAAAGCTCAATTCCAGTAGAATAAAGTCATTTTTACAACTAAATAAAGAGGTCTACTTTGAACTAATTTTGATGGAGTACCTCTATCTTATCTCATCTTATCGTAGTGGAAGGATTATACAATTTAATGCAGATTTGCAAAGAAGATTTTTACCTGGTGGAAGGACACGTGCCAGTGCCTCAAAGTTTGTCGATGCGTTTCTGAAAGAAAACTTTAATTTGAGTTAAACTCTACATTTTATTTGAGTATAGATCTACCATACACATAGATTAATGTCATTCCCAGTGAGATAAACACTTGAGGTCACCCTTGTGATACTTTTTACAAATAAAATGCGAATTGGAGTCGGAGGACAGTATAATGGGGATTTTTATACTGGCCTGCACCTGTACTGGAAACTACCTTTTACAGTAATGATGTAAGTCTCAATTGGCCACTTTGTAAAAGACTGATACTAGGCAATACAGGAAATGGGGACCCACAGAAGATACCACCTTCTTCTGCTGTTCTCAAATGTGATGAATCAAGTTACTTCAAATGCCCCCTATTCCTGTCTTGCCTTTAAAACTCAGTTAAAGATTCCACAGTGTTTCGAAGCACATTGGTGTGAAGAATGTCATGGTATGTGACTGAGTGATTAGCATGCTATCCTTGAAATTTTGAGGTCCAGGGTTCGATTCTGAAAGAGTGAACTATATAATATGAGCACAGCTCATGGCTGCCGAAGGCAGCCATGAGCAAAGCTTACTTAGCACAAGGACAGCTCATTCTGTGTGGTGCTCCTGTCTACAGTGACTGCCTGAACAGGAAGTGCCTGTAGTTACCATAAAAGTGGAGCTAGTAGTATAGTCAGAGTTTAGTTTGGTAAATAATTAAAATACCTCAAATATCTTCCTAAATAGCTTTAAAATGTCAGTCTTGTTGTGTAACAACCTCCAATGACATATTTCAGGGATTTAATTCAACATGTGTATCAACATTGGAAATAATTATTTCCATACCCCTGATTGTATGAAGTGACTGAAAATTAAAAGTCAACACAAATTAAAGTTAATAACTTAAATGGCTCACCAAGTAAGAAATCATAACAACACTTAAGGTTGCATAATCTTCATTAACTATCAACAAATTATATAACAATCTAATAGCAAACAGTCATCTCTGAATAGCTATGGTTTTATTGATTTCAGTTATGTAACATCAACAATTTAACATAACAGATCCAAATTTGTAGATCCAAATTTAACACAGATTTGAATTACACAGCTGTCAGTGCAATCTGTCCATACATCTATCTATCAATCTGTCTATCTATCTATCCATCTACCTATCAATCTATTTATCTAATCTTATCTATTGATCTGATCTTATCTATCTATTCTATCTATCTGCCCATTTGCCCAGTCCTTTAAAAAGATAATTTGGCCTACTACATGGAAAGTTGAAGATGATGCAGTAGTTCTAGCACAGGTGTCTCAGCTACAGCAGTTCTATGACAATGCTGTGGGAATTTCATGGCAGTGCCATTTACATATTATTTGTTTGAAAGAGTGAACTATATACATGGTCACACAACCCTTTGAATGAGAATCCAGTTTTAATCACATTTAAATGGGTGTCAAGTTCAGAGTATATCGACCTGAGGCTCAAGACAGGGGATTACAGCCAGCAATCAGTGCAAAACAATACAACAAGATTAAAATCTTGTCACCTGTTTCTTGAAAGAGCCTCATGAACACTGCCAAAGCAGAAGATATCAGAGCTGAGCCATGGACTTTCAGCCAAAGATATCTCAATTGAGACATTTTCAAGTCGATTTATAAACATGGAATTATTTATTTACTAGACCTTCATTGCAAGGGATATACCTGGAGAGGGCAAAATAAACGTATTGCTCTGTAGACGACAATATGCAAGGTAAGAGATCGCAATTCTCCTAAAACTATGTCAACACAGAAAACTTTTGCCAACTTACCTTGCAACTTTGAAGCCATTTAATTCAGAATCAAAGAAGTTTTAATATGTACTTTAGCATAGATATAACCAACAATGATTACATAGACAGTTCTGCATGGTGTTATGTTGCTGACAACAATTAGATTCATAGTAATTATACTTTTTTTTCAAACATGTGCTTTTCACAAGACATTGTTATGATCAATCAGGAAGTGGAACAACAATGCCACCTTACCTACACATGTATATACTACTATGTTTATTGAGATACTGTAAGCCACCCGGTGATAGTCATGCTGCAAAGCGGCCTGGCAAATTGAACTCAGTTAGGCATGAAACTCCCAAGTAGGGGAGAGCGGGGCATGATGGGCACCTTAACTTTGAAGGTCCACCATGTCATTACTATGCCAACAAAAATTACTATTTGTTGCTGACTGGTTTTGCATTAGGTTCTACTTTAAGCATAGAAAATCTTGTTTCGCTCAATGAAAATGTGTTTGAGTTATAAGCACTTTTAATTTTTTGACAGGTGCCCATCATGCCCCGCAAGGGTGGGGCATGATGGGCACCGTGTTGGGGCATGATGGGCAGCTTTAAGTGTTATACTTACGGCATTATAGGTGTAAAACTGAAATAATTCCAATATTCTTAATAAAAAACTTTCATTACATGATAAATGGTAGTTATTGAACCAACTCAGCAAACCGTAAACACTTTTTTGTCTCAAAAATGCAGGTAACGATCCAAAAACGTAAATTTAACATCAGAAAAGGTGATTTGGCACACAGATTATGTTCTTAATTCTATACCTGGTGTAGTAAATACGATAATACCAATAGATATTGAAATAGGCAGTATTGTCCATTCTTGCCAATCTTCCACTATTATATTGCAAGAAATACACTTAGTTCAAATGGGGCACAAATTTGGAGAAAATTCACAATTACTCATTGAATACTATTTAACCTACAGGTTTCAGAGAGTTAAAATTCAAAATGCTGTTAGCCCCTGGGAAAGGCTTATAAAAGGTTTTCCACAGGGTAGCATTACAGGACCGTTGTGTTCTAACATTTATATTAATTAAATAACGACTTGCTTTTATTGTTAGAAAATGAAAACCTTTTACCAAGTTACTATGCTTGCTGACGATAACAAGAAGTCATTGGGAGAATAACAAACTCTCGCATCATGGTTTAAAGACAATTTAATGAAGGCAAACATAGAGAAATTTCAGTTGATGGTTTTAGACCCGAATAGTCGTGATGTAAATGAAAATGTTACTATACAGGTTGATGATGTTTGTCTTAATAGTCAGGACAGAACTAAACTTCTGGGTATTAGCTTAGACCGGGAGCTTAGATTTGATTTTCACATCAAAAACATATTTCATGTTCGAAACCGGAAAGGCTTGACTTTAGAGGAGATACGAGTACGGAGCAGCAAATATGGAACACATTCATTGAGGGCCTACGGCCCAAAACTATGGAACTCTCTATCTCCTGAGATAAAATTGTGTAAAAACACTGATGATCTAAAGTGCAAACTCAAAGACATTAAAGGAAAAAATTCAAATACTTGTCCCAGCCAAAATCCATGGGAGAACCATCATTTGAGGATTAGGGGGGACCGGGGCACAGTGGGACGTTGGGGTTTTCTTGTTTCCTGACAAGGTATATGATATGGTGATGCCATCAAATCTTGTAAATTTGCATCCTGATGTTTCTATCCTTTTACCGGGAAATTACAGCCCCATGCAGTGGTTTGTAGAATAAGTTTGTTTGCTACAACTCAAATAAATTCAAAGGGGTTCAATTCTAACCATTCTCTGGACAAACCATGAACAAAGGCTTTCTCAATGCTTGTATGGATTTGATCGTAACAATAGCTATGAAATTATGAATTGATGTCCCAATGTGCCCAGGGTATTTATGTATGTATTTTATGTATTATGAGGGGATAGGCTATGGCACAACCTTTCCTTATCGAAGAAAAAAGCCGATTTCAATAGTTTTCCAATTCACTAGACTACGCTGGGATGCCTGGATATCCCTTTAAGTCACCAAAAAATGAAAATAAAAAAATGTACAAAGCTTACACAGTTGAAAGGGTCATCACTGTCAGAATGAGAATCAGAGTGCGGATACATCTTTGGCTATACATCTTCCCAATGATCTCATGTGAAACTGTAGAGTTGCCAATGTAGTGTCCTCTGCTTCAGAATGTCAGTGGATGCTGATGGTTATACTCGAGAAAGTGAAGAAAATGAATTTATTTGAAAACATTAATATGATATTAGTATTGATTTCCACCAAATGTGTATGTTAAAATGTGGAGAAAACTGATGAAACTCTTAATAATGCTCGATTTATACACAAATTGTCATTTAAATCTCAGCTGTTCACTGCATGCGTAAATGCTCATCTGAACTTTATATCTAGAATGTCCTGGAATAATAGGCGAAGAACAAGCTGGTTTTGGATAATCGTATACAGCACACTAGATCATATTTTCATTTTGAACTCTCAATTATCATTGTATTTACATAGACGCAAACATATCTGGGTCACTCTCAAATTTCGGGACAATTTGCGTCACTCTAGCTCCCTGACATTAATTTGAATGCGATTAATATCTGAAGCATCACTCTGCATCTGTTATTCATATTTCTATTTAGGACCACTGCATTTGGAACAAAAAGTCAATCATTAGACCTTTTTTTTGTGCATTATGTTCAGGAATTTGTGCAAAATCAATGGTTTTTCCCTGTCACTGGACCTGACATGACAAAATCAAGTGTTTATTTTCCTCCTAATGTACCATTATATTCCAAGTTTCTTTGCACAATTCATGAGAATATAACCTTGAATTTATATCTAGTTCACATTCAATATTTTTTTGGTCTTATTTCATTGATTAAATTGATACAATAAACGTGTCACTAATTTATGTCAATTTTTTTGTCCACTCCGTTACTTGCCATAGCTCGGTTCGTTATTATTTTTTTATGAGCTATTTTCACTGAATATCATCAAACGCATGTGCGCCATAGTACTACTGCCTTGCAGACTTCATAAAACATGTATTCAATAAATTAGGACAAAATATTCATAGAAAATGTTTTTGGTCTCACCAAAATGTCCCCTCCGTTTCCTTCATTTCCAAGCTTACCAAATGATAGTTTTAAAGAGTGATTTCATGCTAAGTGTGACAGCTTTGAATAGTCTGCAATTATTTTATCTTATCTCCAAAATAAAAAGCAGTAATGAACGAAAAGCAAAAAATTGTTCCCTTCCGTTACCGTCCACTTCGTTACCAGATCAAAAAAAAGAAATTGATATTTGGACCAAAAAAATCTACTGATATGAGTAACACCAATATTTCATTGTTTTTCCTTTTGTTGTTGTTCCTGCAGTTAGATTTTACATCAAAATTCCCCTCCGTTACCACATTGTCCCCTCCGTTACAGGACATTTTTGCTATACCCTTTGTCCAGAAATTTGAGAATGGCCCATCTATTGTGCTTTTGTTGATTATAGGAAAGTGTTGGATCCCATTAACAGGTCCTCACTATGGAGTAAATGGATCTGAAATGGCTTATAATGTGATATTATTAAAGTTGTTTATAATATGTATTCTAATGCAAAATCCTGTGTAAAGTCAGGTTATTTGGTATCGGAGTTCTTCTATAGTAACATTGGTGTAAGGCAAGGTGAACATTTATCTCCCCTTCTTTTTGCAATTTACTTGAATTACTTTGAATTCTATGTAATCCTATCTAGAAAGTATATTGGTTTCAGTTTGTGTGGGAATGAAATTAGTTATACTCTAAGTGATGATGATGTGGAAATATTTTTGCGTCTGTATGTTTTACTTTACGCTGATGACACTATTGTCATGGCTGAATTCCCATCTGTTCTTCAAATTGCCCTAAATGCAGTTTTTGATCACTGTAAATTATGGAGGCTAATGGTTGATACCTCCAAAACCCAGGTAGTACATTTTTCAAAGGGCAAAGTCAGAAACTATCTTCAGTTTAAATTTGGTGATCATGCACTTGACGTTGTTGATGAGTATTTTTTACCTTGGTGTAAAATTTAACTATAATGGGTCTTTTGTCAAAGCGATTGATAAACAGGTAACCCAAGCCCAGAGAGATATGTTTGGCTTGTTCAGTAAAGCCAAAAATTTGGAATTGCCTTTAGACATCCAATGTGTACTTTTGGATGAGTAGGCCCTGTATTACTATTCGGTTGCAAAATTTGGGGAAACCAAAAGTTGGACCAAATCTTTTTATTCCAAAGAAAATTTTTTACGTCGTCTCTTAAAGTTTAATAAGAGTACCGCTAACTGCATGGCTCTAGCAGAAACGGGTAATAATTATACTTAACCTATATTATAGAAAAAAGAATGTTATGCTTTTGGCTAAAAATTAGTCAGGGCCGCCAGTCAAAAGTAAACTGAGCCAAATTAAAAACGCAAAACTATTTCCAGGGCTGTATTTTTCTGTATGTGTTTCACATGGGCTTTTGAGTGTATGCATATGTGTAATCAGGTGTCAAAGAACCCAGCTGTAAAAAAACACTGAAATGTGACCATTTATTTAGACGTTTGTAGCCAGGTTTGTCACATTGGGGTACGGACAGTGGACAGGGGTACTAGGCACCAAATAAAGAAAATCTAATGATTTCGTGTTGAAGCTTGAAGAAAATGATGCAAAAGGCCACACAATTCACTTAAGTGGGTGCCACCTAACTTGTTAAAAATTTCGTCTTTTGAGAAGTCAGTTCAGAGTTAGTCACACACAATGATGTTCCAATGCAACTATGGAAAGAAGTCCTTAAACAGCCTATACAATAGCTGCAGCATCAAAAGGAGGCTCTATTAGAAATAACTCACACAACCTGTGTAACAGCTTGAGAGGCAAACATTGGTATTGTGAGAGCCTTCCTTGTGCAATTTTCACAACCACATGTCTGTCCCCTTAAGAAAAGCAGGAGGAGGGCACAAATTGTATGCTGTTTATCTTACTACCGCTATACAGTTTTTTTTTGAGGACCTGTTTCCACAGTTGATTTGGTTCACTTGAATATTATTGTGTGTGACAAACTCTGACGATATGTGACATGACTTATCAAAAAGCAAAATTTTAGCAAGTTTTGTGGCACCAACTGAAGTCAATTGTGTGGCCTTTTTCACCATTTTCTCCAAGCTTTCACATGAAATCGTTAGATTTGCTCTATGGGGTGCCTAATACACCTGTCCACTGGTCAAACCAAATGTGACAAACCAGACCACAGATGTGCAAGAAATGTCACACTTGATTGGTATTATGCAACATGGTCCTTTGACAACTGATTATACATATACGTGCTCTCAAAAGCCCATCTAAAGTATATACAGAAAAATGCAGCCCTGAAAATAGTTTTGCGTTTTTAATTTGGTTCAGTTTAGTTTACAGTTTACACTATGTATGCACTGCAGAGAAAATTATTTGAATTGAATGATTATGATCAAAACAAACCAAACTGGTGTAAAACTATAAAGGGTATCCTAGACAAGTGTGTTATGTCTAATATTTGGGTATCACAAAAATTTTTTTTCGATTGGTTCAAAGTTGGTATTGATGTTAAATTAAGAGACATAGCTAGGCATAATCTTGTTGCTGAAATTAATAGAAACATACTTTGTACAAATTATAGAATCTTTAAATTAAATATTAGTTTTTAGAGCTACGTCACCAACTTGGAGTCTGTAAATAGATACAACTTGGTTAAATTTAGATTTGGAAATCACAGACTACCAGTATCTGATAGGAGATATGATCCACAGAAGGCACACAGGCCTTGTACTAAATGTAACAGATGTACAACAAACCATATTTTTATATCAGACCCAACACCCTGTAGTTTAACCAGCTTTTTTCATTGCAAAGTAAGACTCAAATAGTCAAATTAGCTAAATTTGAAAAGATGATTGTGGACGTGTTCTAACTGTTCTTTTTCTTAAGATAGTAATAGTTTTATTCTTATTGTAGTTCAAATGAGTACTCAGGAAGTTTCTTAGTGTAGTCATAGTGTGAAAGTGCTGTGTATGTACACCTTTTTTTAAATTTTATGTTACAACTGATGTTCCGATATATGCCAAATCTGTTTTCTTCTGTTTTATCATGCCAAATTAACTTTTATATCTAACAAATTATGTAACTCGCATACCCCTGTGAACGGTTTTTTGAGTGATAATAAATCATTTGTCATTAATTTTGTCATTTGTCATTTAGCTGATCCAGATATGACTTGGTCAAGGGGGCATTTGAAACAACCCAGCAAACACTAACATACATAAACTGTGAACTAATGTCATAAAAATGTCATAAAACCAAAGTAAAGGCTTGCTGGGAAATCTCTAAGTTAAACTTTCCGCACCAACCATCAACTTGAGTGCTTCATTGAAGCCATAGCATCAGTTATGCAAATGAGCATGGACTCCATGCCATGGAGCAGTGCCTATCCTCGTAGGTTAGTAAGTCCGATATAAGTTTGCAGCAAAGATTATACTCCTCCAAGACAGTTTTCTATTGTCTTTTGCCGTGGTATAACCAACAGATTTGTTAGTTATACCACTGTTGGGGATTAAGTTAGCCTGTTGTACTGTTTTTTCTGCAAACAACGCACCTAAAAATGACAACAAAGCCATAAATTCAGTAAAAAATCGTTCAGTGGTCATTAGGGTGTTTTAGGTGCCCCCAATATTTTCCGATCCAGCTTGACCTTGGTCTGGTATTGCAGTTTATATAGTAAAAGTCACATGTAAAATTTTGGCCCATTCTATAAATACTTACCTTTACCAGAATTCGCTTGAAGTTTATAATGTAATTCCCCATTGGCGAACATGCAAATTCTCAAGATATTTCAAAAACCAATGAAGAAATCAATATTTTTTTCTCAATCCACAGTTCCTGGGTAAGTTTTGGGAGGGAAATTCAAATCTGGTGTTATTTTTTGTATAACCCCATTTGCCAATTTGGCTGCCAGAAGCTTTTAAATTTGTGAAAATCTGCATAAAATGGCAGAATTTTAGGAGATTCAACACTTGCTAGCTCATTAGGGAGACCTACTGTAAAATAGCTGATGCCAGATTTGAATTGCTCTCCCAAAACTTACTGGGAAACTATGGATTGAGGAAAAAATATTTATTCCTGGATATAGATTTTTGCAATATCTTCTGGATTTGCAAGTTCGCCAATGGGGAATTACATTATAAACTCTAAGTGAATTCTGGTAAAGGTAAGTATTTATAGAATGGGCCAACATTTTACATGTGACTTCTACTATACAAACTGCAATACCAGACCAAGGTCAAGCAGGATCGGAAAACATTCGGGGCACCTAAAAAAAAAACCCTAGTGGTCATATGGAATATAAGTCGCTTATACAACTCATTTTTGGTGTATAACTAACATTTCAGGGGTTATTTACCTCGGGCTACTAAAGCCCTCGGTAGATAACCTACTGAAATGTATAGTTATACTCAAATTCGTTGTATAACCCAGATTTCACGAAAATGTGCTCACAGAGTATCTTTAACTGTCCCACCTTTTCTATTATCCATCTGTTGCTTCCTGGAGCACGTGAACCCATTACCAAGTAAATCAGTGACCTAAAGAATAAATATCAATAAAAGAATCCACCAATTTGCCACTTTTTGCTCTTAAAAAATATTTTTTTAATCTCTCATAAGGCCTAGTTCAAAAATAATGAAGCCACGCAGCATATTTTCTGTAGGGGTCTCAAAATATGAGAATGGCTGTATGTGACAACTTAATGATACACCATTGCTTTAATGAAGTGTCTCTGAGAATATCAGGCGGTGTTGTTCGGATGACCATCTCAGAATTTCACGAAATTTTGCTGAGTCACCCATTGACTTCCTAAACCATGAAAAAACCTGCAAAAACACCCCGAATTGAGGCTTTCATTACCGTAATTTAGACTTGCTTGGCACATACAAAATTGGTTTTATATTATGCCTAATAATGTTCTTAACATGCAGATATTTAAAAAAATTGATTTCATCAAAATCCTGGCTTCTGGGGTAAAATTGAAAATGCCCGATTTTTGCCTTTTTGTCATTTTCAAAAATCATGCCAAGTTCAAAAGTCAATATTTTCTATAGTGGACCTTAAAACTCTATCATTTTCACTCACAGCTTGGGAAAACATCTGAAATTTGGTTACTAAGTGAAATTTCCGTGGGGAAATTGGTATTTTTTAAAATACAACTGGAGTAAATATCCTATTTTTCGTTATTTTTCTGATAAATTAGAGATAATATTGACGATATGTATTGTGCCTGCACCCTGCAATTAGTTCTCTCATGGAAGTTTTTTTCTCACTAAAATAGAAGATTTTAGGGTCCTTTAGAATGAATGTTAAAAAAAGAGCATTTGACCTAGTTTTGGGGTCAAATAAGGTCAAATAACTCTGAATTTAGTTAAATTTCACGAAAATTCCACAATTTTTCACACATTCATGACACATCTTCTAATAGAAATTTGCAATTTATCAAGATATTTTTGCTTGTGAATTAAAGCTCAATAGCATGAGCAAAATTTATTACAAAATTGTGGTTGGCATGGAATCACAGCATCCATCAAGAAGGCAAAATGACAATTTTTCAATGTAGAAAAATTTTGCCGAACAGTATTGATATTTTAGGCTTTCTGGCCAAATGTCGTCAGGAATTTCTGCCACAATGACATCGGAATTACTTTATATTCATCAAATGTCAACTCTCCTTTGTATGAATTTTAAAGCAAGAGCATTGAACTTTGTTTTGAAGTCAACTTAGGTCAAGAAAACTCAAAATTTGTGAAATTTCTCGCAATTTTTAAAATTTTTCATCGTTTTAAGAGATCTTTTCAAATAGAAATATTAAATTCATCATGATATTTATGTTTCTAGACTATAGCTCTATAGCACGAGTAACATTTATTACAAAACTGTGGTTGCCATGGAAACATAGAATCCACGAAGAAGGCAAAATATCATTTTTTTGTGGCCGAAAAATCTTGTCGAGCAGTATTGATATTTTAGGAATTTTAGCCAAATGTCAAATGGACATTCTTCGACAATAACATCAGAATTACCACAAAACTCATCAACTTTCAAGTCTTAGAGGTATAAAGTTTAATACAGGAGCATTTGGCCTTGTTTTAAGGTCAAATGAGGTCAGTAAATCTCTGAATTTAGTGAAATTTGCAATTTATCACCACTTTAAAGGATCTTTTCCATAGAAATATACTTTCATTGAGATATTTTTGCTTCTGAACTATAGCTCATTAGCATAAGTAAAATTTATTTGGAAATTGTTGTTACCATGGAAACCCAGCATCCACGAAGAAGGCAAAATACACTTTTTTCGCTATAGCAAATCTGCAAAGAATTGTAGTATTGATATTTTAGGCTTTTTAGCCAAGTGCAATCAGGATATCCTACCAAGATGATATCAAAATTACTTAAAACTCATAAAATGTTTAGTCTCTTCAGCAAAAATTTTGTAAAAAAAAAGAGCATTTATTTGGTCTTGTTTTAAGGTCAAATGACGTCAGGATTCTAAGAATTTATTGAAATTTTTCACAAATTTTGTGATTTTTTTACCACTTAGAGATCTTTTCAAAAAGAAATTTAGAATTTATTGAGATATTTTGGTTTCTAAACTATAGCTGTGTAGCATTAGTAAAATTTATCAAAAAAATTGTGGTCGCCTTGGAAACATGACATCCAAGTAGAAGTCAAAAATATAGTTTTTCATGGTAAAAAAATCTTGACAAACAGTATTGATATTTTAGACTTTTCAGTCAAAATTGTCATTGGGATATTCTGCCACAGTGACATCACTATAGTGGTTGTCATGGCAACAAAGCATCAGTGTTGCAGGCCTTGGGGCCATATTTTTATGGCCTCAACCTTGGCTCTGTCTCAGATGCCAAATCCTTGACCTTGCCTTAGTCTCCGGTGTCTTTGGGCCAGTGTTGGGCCTTTTTGGTGGCCTTGGCCTCGGAGGGTCATGCCTCGGGTCTCCTCCTTGGATGTCCTGGCCTCGACTGCATCACTGCAGAGCATACACAAAGAAGGCAAAATGTCAATTGTTGTTCTCTATAAAAATTTCTCCACAGACAGTATTGATATTTTAGGCTTTTGTCACATTATGCGCTTATGCAATATATATATATACAAAATTTTGGTTTTTAGGAGTTTTTGACTTTGTCCTTACAGAATGAGAGATAGTTAAAGAATTAATTAATATTCAAACTAATAATCATCTGTTTGCTAATATTCTACAAGAAAATCCTTTGGGAGATTGGAAAACCACTTTGGGTTATTGGAGACGATTGCTGTAACTCTAGCTGGATAAAGGACCTACATTGCTTGTTGAAATACGGTTAGGCAAACAATTTCTAGTGAAAAAATGACATTCTGCCTTCCTGTATAAGCTATGGCAACCACTATTTTGTAATAAATTTTACTCATGTGATAGAGCTATCATTTAGATGGCAAAAATATCCTGATAAATGGCTGTTTGAAAAGTTCCTCAAAGTGGGAAAAAAATTGCCAAATTTGCATGAGATTTCAGAAAATTTTGAGATTTCTTGACCTCATTTGACGTCAAAACAAGGCCAAGTGCTATTGTTTTCAAATTCATACTGAAGAGACTTGCAAATAGATTTTTTAGTATTTCTGATGTCAATGTGGCCGAAAATCCTGATGACATAGATGCCTTAAAAGCCTAAAATATCAATACTGTGAAGCAAGATCTTTCTGTAGTGAAAAATGGGCTTTGAGCCTTCTTTGTGGATGCTTGGTTTCCATGGCAACCTCAATTTTTTAAATTGTGCTCTATGTACTCTAGATAGAGCTATCGTTCAGAAACCAAAATATCCTGATAAATTGTAAATTTCTATTTGAGAAGATCTCTTAAATTTGCAAGAAATTAAATTTTTAGATTTCTTGACATAATTTCACCTCGAAACAACGTTAAATGATCTTGTTTTAAAATTAAAACAAAAGAGAATTACAATTTCATGAATTTGGAAGTAATTCTGTTGTCATTCTAAAAAGCCTAATGTCAAGACTGTTCGCCATGTGCGGCAAGATTTATCTATCATGAAAAATCAATATTTTGCCTTCCTGATGGATGGTATTTTTCCAAGACAATCATAGTTTTCTAATTTTACTCATGCTATTTAGCCATAGTTTACAAGGAAAAATATCTTGATAAATTTTAAATTTCTATTTTAAGGGATCTCTTGAAAATCTGAAAAATTGCCGAATTTTCGTGAAATTTCACATAATTGAGCGATTTCTTGACCTCATTTAACCCAAAACTAGGTCATTTTGCTCTTTTTTAAAAATTCATACCAAATGAATTTGAAATTTGATGAGTTTGCAGTAATTTAGTTTTATTGTGGCAGAAATGTCTGATAAAATTTCGCTAAAAATTCAAAAATATCAATGTTATTCAGCAAATTTCTATAGAGAAAAATTGACTTTTTTGCCTTCTTCGTGAATGTTGTGTTTCCATGGCGACCTCAATTTTGTAATGCCTTTTACTCATGCTATTTAGCTATGATTTAGAAGAAAAGATATCTTGATAAATTGTAAATTTCTATTAGAAGAGATCTCGCAAAAATTTGAAAAATTGCCCAATTTGAGAGAAATTTCACTAAATTATGGAATTTGTTGACCTCATTTTACCCTAAAGCATGGTCAAGTGTCATTTTTTTTTAGAAATTTGTTCCAAAAGAACTTAGGAAATCATTAAGGTATGGTATGTATGATGTTTTCATGCTTAATACTTCTGAATAAATTGGACTAAAAGCCAAAAATTTCATACAATGCTCAAACAAATTTATGGATCTGGCCAAATTGAGTTTTCACATGTTCTATGACCCCATGGTATCCCTGGCAACCCATTATTTGAAGTCATATTTGAAGAATAGGGGTTATTCATATGATACATGCATACCGTTCTCAGTGAATCAGGTGCAGTCTGGGAAGAAAGGATTGACAAGTTAATCCAATTGTTTTAAAAAAATGAGTAAATCTGTGAACTTTGGGAACCCTGTTTGACCCCAAAAGTATGTCAAATTAATATACTTTAACATATTTTGCAATGCCTCTGGCCTATACTTATATTTCAGAAGATTTCATGTTTACGTATAAAGTATTTGTAAAAATATCAAAAATAAGGAAAAAAATTTCATAAAATCTAGGGTGTCCTTAAAATTAGAGGTTGTTGACCTTTCACCCCCCCCCCCCTAGTGCATAGTGGGATTCTGTGGGAATGAGTTATATTTCTGTTACCAGTCCTCAGTATTAAAAAATTGAGTCTGTAGTAATTCTGATATCATTGTGGTAGGATATCCTGATGACATTTGGCTAAAAAGCCTAAAATATCAATACTGCTCAGCCAAATTTTCTATAACAAAAAATGTATATTTTGCCTTCTTCGTGGATGTTTGGTTTCCATGGCAATAACAATTTCCAAATAAATTGTACTTATGCTATTGAGCTATAGTTCAGTAGCAAAAATATCAGGATAAATTGTAAATTTCTACTGGAATAGATCCTTTAAAGTGCTGAATAATTACTAAATTTCTGAGAAATTTCACTAAATGCAGGGATTTATTGACCTCATTTGACCTAAAAACAAGGCCAAATGCTCCTGTTTTAAACTTTATACCTCTGAGGCTTGAACATTGATGAGTTTTGTGGTAATTCTAATGTTATTGTCGAAGAATGTCCATTTGACATTGGGCTAAATTCCTAAAATATCAATACTGCTCGACAAGGTTTTTCGGCCGCAAAAAGTGATATTATGCCTTCTTCGTGGATTCTATGTTTCCATGGCAACCACAGTTTTGTAATAAATGTTACTCGTGCTATAGAGCTATAGTCTAGAAACATAAATATCATGATGAATTTAATATTTCTATTTGAAAAGATCTCTTAAAACGATGAAGTTGCCTCTAAATAGCCCACACTGGTGCTGATGGGGCGTAAAACACAAACTCACTCACTCACTCACTCACTCACTTAAAACGATGAAAAATTTTAAAAATTGCGAGAAATTTCACCAATTTTGAGTTTTCTTGACCTAAGTTGACTTCAAAACAAAGTTCATTGCTCTTGCTTTAAAATTCATACAAAGGAGAGTTGACATTTGATGAATATAAAGTAATTCCGATGTCATTGTGGCAGAAATTCCTGACGACATTTGGCCAGAAAGCCTAAAATATCAATACTGTTCGGCAAAATTTTTCTACATTGAAAAATTGTCATTTTGCCTTCTTGATGGATGCTGTGTTTCCATGCCAACCACAATTTTGTAATAAATTTTGCTCATGCTATTGAGCTTTAATTCACAAGAAAAAATATCTTGATAAATTGCAAATTTCTATTAGAAGATGTGTCATGAATGTGTGAAAAATTGTGGAATTTTCGTGAAATTTAACTAAATTCAGAGTTATTTGACCTTATTTGACCCCAAAACTAGGTCAAATGCTATTTTTTTAACATTCATGCTAAGGGACCCTAAAATCTACTATTTAGTGAGAAAAAAACTTCCATGAGAGAACTAATTGCAGTGTGCAGCCACAATACATATCGTCAATATTATCTCTAATTTATCAGAAAAATAACGAAAAATAGGATATTTACTCTAGTTGTATTTTAAAAAATACCAATTTCCCCACGGAAATTTCACTTAGTAACCAAATTTCAGATGTTTTCCCAAGCTGTGAGTGAAAATGATAGAGTTTTAAGGTCCACTATAGAAAATATTGACTTTTGAACTTGACATGATTTTTGAAAATGACAAAAAGGCAAAAATCGGGCATTTTCAATTTTACCCCAGAAGCCAGGATTTTGATGAAATCAATTTTTTTAAATATCTGCATGTTAAGAACATTATTAGGCATAATATAAAACTAATTTTGTATGTGCCAAGCAAGTCTAAGTTATGGTAATGAAAGCCTCAATTTGGGGTGTTTTTGCTGCCGAAAACTTTAAATTTTGGTGAAAAGTTGGCTGAAAACCTTTAAGGTGGCTCGCTACTCGTGGCCAAGCAATGGCGACGTCACCATAGCAACAGCAGCACACTGAGCTCTCTGGGCAGCTTTTTTGGTTTTTTATAATTCTGTGCGACGGCCGCTTCGTTTGCCATTTGCACCACTTCTATTGGGGTTAGAGACTTCTGGTTTAAAGCATTAGATGCGCTGTGAAGAGGACTGCAATCACACAGAGTTTCAGCTTTTTAGTTTAAATAGAATATTTTAAAAGCCGATTTTCGGCAAGCAGGTCTAATTTCTAAAAAAATGACTTGGAGATATAAATAAATTTTTATATCAAAATCCATCGCGGTAGCAAACCTTCTCTTATGTATTTTATTGTTCCTCACAATATTTGGAAATAAATGACAAAGAAATGAGAAATCCTATCTAGCCAATTTTTTTTTGCGCCATGGTTTATGAAAAAAGTTAAAATTCTCAAAATCAATATTTTGATTCCGAGCCCTCTGGAAAGCCTTTTGAACTAAATATATATCTTTGAAATTGTAATCAATTTTTCCATTAAAGTGTCCTCTTTAATTTCATGCTTTATTGCATAATATGGGATGCATGACCACTGAATGGCAGGGCAAACTTCACAGTAAAAAAGCTGAGAAAAAAATAGAGTTTTTCGGGTTTGCGTGGACTGACTTTCTTGTACATAACCTCAAATATTTTGAAAGAAAGGCTGGTTGCGACCACTTTTTTTTACATATCCTTGCTACAAACTATATTTTGGATCATTCTAAACTATTCTTAAGAAATCCTATCTTGGAAAGTTCACGAGTATCGAGCCACCTTAAGCTTTGAATGGCCACAGTAAAAAAAATATTTGCAGCAATGAAATTTTTTTGACATTTTTCATGGTTCAGGAAGTTAATGGGTGACTCAGCAAAATTTCGTGAAATTCTGAGATGGTCATCCGAACAGCTTGTCCCATATCATTTGATTCTCTCAGAGACGCTTCATTAATTACATTCTTATGCAAATTTCCTGAAAATTTCATGACATTCTGGCTCATAGTTATTGAGATAGAGTCCACTAACATTGAAAAACAAGCATTTTTTCACTAAAAAAACGTGACATAACATTTTTGCCCACTTGAATTCTTTCAGTTTTACTAATTTGTACATATTCTAAGACAATTTCCCGACACTTTTTGGAATCTCTACATCCTCAGGCTTCATCAATCCATCAAATCAAGTACCTTAATTTGCGTGTGTTGACATTATTGAGCTATTCGTACTCAAAGGCTGACTTCCAAAAATTAAGTCAAATTTGACTCTTACTGATCTGGGATGCTCTAGTGTCCCTTTGACATGTGTCAGTTGAATATTTTGGCTTCTGAGACCTAGTCTTATATCTGGTTACCTTTTTTGTAGCTTCTTATGGTTGACAAAAATTTATTTCACAAAAACAATCCGATGAATAGCAGGGTAGGTGAATCCGTCGCAAGCGTAACGCCCAGAATACTTTGTAGTGCCACAGAGCAATAAAAGCTCCGTTTTAAATCTGGTTTTGCTTGTAATATTGCAAAATCTGTGTAGTTTTGAGAAACAATCAAGTAATCCAGGTCTGCAGCTGGTTTCTGGTGGTAAAATACAAAGATTACTTAAATGGGGCTTTGTCGCAAGCGTAACGCTATGGATAAATTTGATCATATTTTCATGGTTTTCTTGTAAGGAGTAAAGCAATCATTCTGGTATTACTTGTACTGATACTCAACACAATATTTCAGTAGTTGGAGTATGCTTCAATGTTTAATTATTAAAATTTTGCTCTTTGTGAAGCTTTCCTCAAAATTTGGGGCCAATTTGTTGAAAAATGCAATAACCAATACAAATTTCACTTTAATTTTGTAATTACTCTTATGCTTCATCCAGTTTTTACTGATAATGCATATAAGATCGATTTTGGTCAAAACCAGAACCCTTTTTTTACTTTTGTGTCATGCCATTACCTAAAATTGCCTTTTTGTTTGGACAAATAGGCTAAAAAACGCGCTTCTATCATCGTTTGCTCTGTTTGTATTCACTTTGGTGGCACTTATTTGGTACCAATTCGAAGCCCACATACAGACGCATAACACAGGCCAGGTGAAATCATTTTAGAGGAAAATATGTACATCTGGGGAGAAAATTTGTAAGTTTTTTCTTTAATATTACAACGAAATTTCGATAAATACTGTTTTCTCTTACAAAATGTGATGAATTTGGATGAAAACAGCCATGATCACTTAAGAGTATATGAGTTTTTTCATGCAACAAAAAAATTTGATTTAATTTGGCTTCATTATTTTTGAACTAGGCCATAAGGACAAAAATGGACGGAAAAACTTACTGGTCATCTGAAATGCCAATTTGGCACTTTTTAGAATCAACAGAAAACATTTTAGCAAAATATAATGATATGTGATTGATAAAAAACATTTAAAATACTTGTTTGGCATCATTTAATTACCTCCATAACTATAAATTATTTTTGAAAAGGAAAAATAAGAGAGACTGCTAATGTAACTTCATTCCGGCTCTGTGGACTCTGATGTTACATTAGCAACTTTCGCATTGGAATTCGTCAGTGTTCTTGCTATCTAGGCAAATCTAAAATATGAAATTTTATTGAAAAATTTACATTATTTACCTATATAGATCACCGACAAAATAAACAACTTGGAGTGGTAGCTGTTTTTTTTCATTGCTAATGTAACTGGAAGATTAGCATTGTCGCCATTGTGCTTATGTAACTTGAGGACCAACAAGTTGTGGTAAGTCATTCAGCAGAATTTCGTGAAATCTGCCCAATACAAATACACTACTAAGCAGACAGTTCTGCTCTTGATCTGAGATGCAAACTACAAGAAATTTGCCTCCCACTGACACCAATTTGGTCTCCAAGTTACAATTTTAAAAGTTGCACTGAAACATCAGGGAAATACACTGTCCAAGCCATGATATGACATAGATCTGAATCTACTAAAACAATACATGTGATACATCAAATGTAAGCGGCTTACGACTGATGCTAAGTGCAATGTACTGGTTCATAAATCATCAGTACTTGTCTGGGCTTATATTAATATAAATTGAAATATATTTTTTATTAAAACTTAGACAAGAAATAATCCTAAATTATTGCAAATCGATAATAAATACCAGTGATGCCCTCAGGGGCGTAGATCCTGGGGGGGGGGGGGATGGGGGGGATGCATCCCCCCTAGGATGAGCCTGGGGCGGATGCTCATATGATTATCCCCCCCCCCCCTAGAATTTCAAATTATCAGTACTTTCTGTTGACAATTATTTGTCATATTAAGCTAATTTTCCATAGTACAATTTGGTTGTCATTTAGAAAATACATGCTAAAGGCCTGTATCTAGGAACTTACTTTAGATAATGAACTATCTAAAATATTTTGGCTTTTGGGACCCTGAAATCTCCCTGCCATGCGACTGTCGGTCCATTGAGCCTCGCGCGAATTTTGCTTTCGCGGCAATCATCCGCCCTTACAAAACGAAAAATCTACGCCTCTGGTCCCCCGAATGCACTTGAATTTGTTTTTATCACGGTTGTAGTGTTATAGTAATGAATACCATAAATATCACAATATCTTATTTATTCATGCCACAAAAGCAAAACAATATATACGATAATCATAGGTTAGGCATGTAACATAGTGCTAACAACCACAAACAATTCCAAGTCCAGCTTTCGACAAGAATGTGCATGTATGTTACAGTATGTAAACATTTGTTAAACTATACATAATATAATTATGTTGCTAATAGATATTTTAAACTTTTTAAATACCTTTGTCTGCCAATCACAAGTCTGTATTTCCCTGCAACAAACCCTATATTCTTGGTTTACCACTTATTCTTCAGTGCTTATAATAATTATTATATTATTATGTTGAAGTTTTTGTCTCATGTATAAGCCGGTTATTCGACATACGATCAGAAATATGTGTTACTCCCAGCTTGGGCTAAAGCCCTCACCAGATAAATCACATTGTTATTATTTCCTCCTTGGTGTAAACCAATACTAATCTGCTTAAGCACGCTGAATTGGCAACAATGCTCAGCTTTTTCATTTGATCTGAATTCCGCCATACGTTTCACAATTTCAGCTGCTGTTTCAGACAGTCTGGTGGAAATGAGAACTGCATGCTGCTGCCACCTGGCACAAAAGTTTATTTTGTATGCTATAGCATTTCTAAGAAATAGTTCCAATTTAATTGCATATTCACAAAATTTCTATTCAACATTGATGTATAGCAGAGTCAGATTCAATCGACAATCACATTATTTAAGGAAAAAGACAAGGCCATCAGCACTCTAAGAAACAGCCCAGGTTTCTTCCAGACAAACTGCTCGCAGGAGCTTGCAGAATAGCACAGTAGTCACTAGGTGGCAACACATGCCAACATAATATTATGTTCTGCCAAGGCTGGAAAGAGCACTGGTAAGGACAGGCCTACAGCGGTAAACTTGTAGACAGTATTTCGGATGTAATTGTGTGTATGTATACAATACTATAGGCAGGCCTAAAAGTTATGTCTTTGTTTCAAATATTTTAAAGATCTGAGTTGGCCAGAAAAAGCTCTTAATATATATTCGTATACATATGTACAAACTTGAAGGTGTACATAAATTTACATTTACAACAATTTAACATGATTACCATACTTTTACTAGTTTGCTATGGATTATAACAATTCATTCATTACAACATTGTAATAATAATATAAACGCTTTAAGATTAAATATAATATTATCAATTTTTATTAGATATAATTTTACCAAGATAAGTTATGGTAATTTAGAGAGATCTTGAATTTTTTCAATTATTTTCCTAAACTCTTTAATCTTGATGTTCGCTTAATCTCCTGACCTCTCGTTCGAGATCGAATAAATGATCGTCGTGGACGTCAGGTACAAGCTCCCTCATGGAATTGGCTAGGTTGAACAAGTAGTCCATATTCTTGCCGCTAGGTCCTTCTGATTCGTATATTTGGCGAGCCATCTCTTTAATAGGCGCAGGACCGAGGAAGAAGGGATTTTTTTCCCATCCGACATACATTTGGACTTCGAAGGGATTTTCAGAAGCATCGATCGGGTGGAACATCGCAGGAACTGTGTCGTAACCTGACTTCTCACGGCAGTGCAGCTGACCAAGCACTTGTTGTTCGGTTCCTGGAGGAATATCGTAGGCGACACCCCATACTTTCTCCTGACAAATGACAAAAATGGCAAAAATGACAAATGATTTATTTTCACTCAAAAGACCCCTCACAGGGGGTAGGCCTATGCGAGTTACATAATTTGTTGGATATAAACCATTAATTTGGCAAGTGTGGAACATGAAAAAACAGAAAACATATTTGGCGTATATCGGCATAGGTTGTAACATAAAAAAAAAGAAGAGCTTATATAGCAGATTGAAAGTGAAAATTTTAGTAATGGATGAATATAAGGCTGTAAGGAACTTCTGGAAAAATTAGTTAATTACAGCCAGGAAACTTGACATGCAAAAAGAGTGGACTGTTGCACTGTGAAAATGGCACTTCGTGACTCACTATAGCTGATTTCATCTTCTCCAAATTAAACATGGGAAACATAGAGGCAGTCTGATTAGTCATGATCAAGAGAAGGTCATTTGATTAATTTTGTCATAACATATTTTAGAGTAAAAATCAGATGCATAATCCTTTCATTTGCCTGTCACCAACAAGCGGGATTAGTCTCTTTGAATAAAATTAAAACTGAAAGTATTGGGTATGATCATGACAAATCATCAGCATGATGACACACAAAGTGCCATTTTCACAGTGCAACATAACATTCCACTCCTTTTGCACATCAAATGTCCTTGCTCTAACTTGTAGGCCTACTCAAGAGGAAATTTTAATCATTAGGAGGTGACTTTTTAAAGATAACTAATTATTTATTTAACGGTAATAGCAATGGTAATTAAGCATTCCTTTTTAAATCAAGCAACACTCCGTCAAGAAACACCCCTCCAGAAAATGTCTATTTCACGACTGCCCACTAAGAATTCATAGATTTCACCAAAACTGAGGAAATAATTATTCACTCAAATATATGACTATGAATGGATGAATAAAAGTATATTCTATTCTAAAGGAAATATCAAAGACTCAAAGCCATCCCCTTGAGATTAAATGTTGGCCCCTTTACCATCAATTCAATTTTAATGAAAAGAGGAAGAATATTATAATGCACAAAGAATGATGCATGATGAAATAGGTGTTTCAAGCCTGAGTTCCATTTGCTTAGCCACTTTGCAGCATGTTTATCACTAGATGGCTCCCTGTGATTATATACACTCTTGCTCATAAATATGGAATATAGGAAAACACGAAAACTACCATTGAATTGTGGCCATCCCATTTGAATCCAATGGTTAAAATCGCACTTTTAAGAACTTAAGTGGATTCCTGAAGAGCTATTTGAAGTCCTCACTTTAATATTTGGTTAAATTTTTGAAAATTTGGGAGGCTGGAGGAAATTGAAAAAAACGATGCAAAAAAAGGCAAAATATGAATTTTGTTTAGAAGTCCATCAAAAATTGTTTATTTGTGAAAGTTGCTGGCATCAAAGGAAAGATTAACCTTTAAATGAATCAATTCAATGGTCATTAGCATGTGGAATCTCCCAGAAAAATAATTACGGCACAGACAAAATGGGTCATATTTATGCTTGGTCCAATGGAGCAGTTTTTTACATTTTCAAACTCCAAGACTGCATGATAACCAGGAACGTTTTATTGATATAGGTTTATACACCCTATGTGTGCTCTACCAAAATGTACTATAATTTCAACTAGAAATTGTCTTGACTGCTAGCAATTGAGAGTTTGTCACAATAAACAAGGTTGGTTTATCACCATTGTTCATGACAACCTCAAAATATGAAAAATCCACTCCAGCCATTCATATCGGGCTAGTTGAGCCTTTTCTCAGCACGTTGAAGTTAATTTTCTGAATCTGGACTCACCCAAAACAAGGGTAAAAAATAAAACAAGGATCGTGGTTATTTAGGTATATTCCATATTTATGAGCAACAGTGTAAATTTAGCAGTCAGGTATTGCCTTGCAGTCAATTCGAACCCTGGACCTCAAAATTATAAGGATAGCATCAAACCACTCAGCCACCAAGACGCGTGTCATTGCATTGGGAAAAAAATCTTCACAGCAATGTACATCTGTACTACATCATAGCATTGTGGAATCTTTAATCTAGCTACAAGAGTAAGGCAGGAATTGGAGGCATATGAAGTAACTTGATTATGCACATTTAAGAACAGCAGAAGAAGTCCTCTCCATTTCCTGTCATGCCTGATATCAGCCTTTTATCAAAGTGGCCAATCAGAGACTTGCATCATGACAAGTGAAAGGCTGATTCGAGCTGCAGGCCACAGCATAGAAATCCCCCTGAATGTTGTCCTGTACTCAAATCCGTATTTCGTTTGCAAATTTTTCCAGAAGGTGGCGGTCTAGGCTAGCTCAAGTAAATCTTTTTTCTTTTGCTGCAGACATTAATTCTATCTATGTCGACGGATTATTATTAGCAAATGCTCGAAAAACTAGTACACTGAATAGACGTACAGTACTCAAGGGCAGATTTTACGATTTACAGAGTCATACCAGCAGCGGGGTATTTCAGGTTATTTCCGAGAAAGTCCTGTAATCTTTTTAAGTGCACATTCTACAATTGCACAGTCTGCACTATACAATGCATTATAAGCCAAAGTAATTCTTTTAAATCTTTACATTTGACATGTCACTAGTAGTAGATTTCCTTTATTACCTCAGGATTATCCGAATGAACCAAAATCGCAACTCTTCCGGGCTGAAAAATGAAATTAAGTTGTAATTCTATTTAGATTAACTATGACAATTAAAATTGCGAAATTGGCACCCAATCACTCTATAACTTGTCTAACTGATAAACAGTTTTACTGTGTGTATACACCCAGCGTAAAAATATTGAATAAATAAATTAGTAAATCAGAGCATTTTTTAAGGATTTTCGACTGGGAGACCAACAGATCTACATCATGACATTATTTGTAGCGCCGCAATGTGCAACATTTATAGATCAGCTGAAGATTTGTGGATATATTTATGATTATACATGTATGTAGCGTAGCCTGCAAAAAAGGAATTGAATTTTTGAGGAGATTGCCAATTTGGAAGTTGGTTGATTTCCACCATAATCAGCTTCACAAATGTTAGATAAATGAAAATCGTAATTCATCAGAAAGATGACATAATCTGAAACACAATTATTGGAAAGACTATGAAAAATATCTCTGTTATACACTGTTGCTCATAAATATGGAATATACCTCAATAACCACGATCCTTGTTTTATTTTTACCCTTGTTTTGGGTGAGTCCAGATTCAGAAAATTAACTTCAACGTGCTGAGAAGAGGCTCAACTAGCCCAATATGAATGGCTGCAGTGGATTTTTCATATTTTGATGTTGTCGTGAACAATGGTGATAAACCAACCTTGTTTATTGTGATAAACTCTCAATTGCTAGCAGTCAAAACAATTTCTAGTTGAAATTATAGTACATTTTGGTAGAGCACACATAGGGTGTATAAACCTATATCAATAAAACGTTCCTGGTTATCATGCAGTCTTGGAGTTTGACAATGTAAAAAACTGTTCCATTGGACCAAGCATAAATATGACCCATTTTGTCTGTGCTGTGATTATTTGTCTCGGAGATTCCACATGCTAAAGACCATTGAATTGATTCATTTAAAGGTTAATCTTTCCTTTGATACCAGCAACTTTCACAAATAAACAATTTTTGATGGATTTCTAACCCTAAACAAAATTCGTATTTTGACTTTTTTAGCATTGTTTTTTCAATTTCCTCCAGCCTCCCAAATTTTCAAAAATTTAACCAAATATTGAAGTGAGGACTTCAAATAACTCTTCAGGAATCCACTTAAGTTCCTAAAAGTGCGATTTTAACCATTGGATTCAAATGGGATAGCTACAATTCAATGGTAGTTTTCGTGTTTTCCTATATTCCATATTTATGAGCAAGAGTGTAAAATGAAATTGCACCCAATAACTTCAAAATTAAGAAAAGTCAGACAACCAAGTGTTCAATTAATAAAATATCCTGGAAAAAGTTGGTCTCCCAGTGACACCAATTTAGCAAATCTTTCCACTGGGAGACTATTTGGTCTCCCAGTTACGATGTTATAAAATGCACTGCAGTAAATCACCTTTCCTGGAACTCCTCTGTGATCTTCACTCCCTTGCCAAAAACGACGCATGTAACCTTTGACGTATCCTGTCATCTTCCTTCTGACGGGATAATCAAACTCCCAAATCAGTGAAGAGTACCCGAAAATCCACATCTTAAAAAGATCATACACCTTCACAGATGACTGTAGTCTGGCTTGCTTGCTGGCTGGCTGGTAGTCGTGATCTGATTTGAAGAGCTCAACCTCAGGAAGGTTGAGTTTTATTTGATTTTACAGATCATATATTTGAGTATTACTAGGGACTGTGATTGCAGATCTTTTTTTACAAAAGACAATAACTGTTGAGGCCTTGTGGCAAATGATATGCAAATCTGGGATTAATATAGGTTATTCACATCTATAGCCTATAGGGAGAGGGAATATATTACATGATTTGTCCAACGAGTGCCTGATCCCATGGTGAATTAAACCGGTTTATTCCATGAAACAAACACTAAAACTTGGTGAAATACAGGCTTGTGATTGGCTGACATTTTTCAATAGCTCAAGATTGCAGATCACTTTCAATAGCTCAAGATTACAAGTTTACAGTTTTCACTTCAAATTACAGACCATTTTCAATAGCTCAAGATTACGGACAGTTTGAATAAAAATTCTTAAATAAAAAAGAATTGTAGTTTGCACATGGAACAATCACACAAGGAATATCCACTAGGAAAAACATTACATTTTAATGGTGATAAGCTTATCTATCCTGGGCCAAGTTGGCTCAGGACCCCTGCAGTGAAGGGTCAATGGGGAATATCTTTTCATCTAAGGGTGTGTCTGAGGGTAACTTTACAAAATTAAAATCTACACCAGATTCAGTTCACCCCTCTTATAGGATCTAATCTATTTTTCTTGATCCAAACGATCTTGATAGCATGAACATTGGGCTAGTTAAATCCATGGGGTAGAGCTTGTCATAATGAACTCTTCCCCAATAAAATATTCCAATTTGTAAAGATTTTAAGGCAGTTTATTTGATTGCAAGGTGCAAACAATTCCTTGTTTTCTCCTTAAAATTACACATCAAAGCACAAGAGTGTTCAATGTTTTGAAAACACCATTAGAAAGACCAGAACATTAAATTTTGCAACATGGCGATTGGAATGCCATTTTGTTCGTATGTGTTGCTTGTTGTGATTTATGCCTCTGAAATAAGGTCTAGATTTAGCAAGAATGCTGATTGTTGCCTATCCACTTTCCAAAAAGTACAATAAACACTACACTTAATGTTGTGTTATTGTACAGAAATTAAAAGGCAAAGTGGATCTTTATTTTAAAAGTCATGACTGTCATGGTATGCTTTTCATTCTAGAATAATATTATGCAGTCCTATATATTCAGTTAAAAACTACCTAGAAAACAAGGGAAAAGGGGTAAGATTAACAGGTGCCCCTCATTAGATAAGAGATATCACACATCATTAGCAGAGATTCTCAGACACAGGCTTAACCTTTGAAGTTGTGGAGTGGATTGTCCTTCTGATAATTGGTCCATGGTTTGCAGTAGTGAATGCAGGAGTCTTTTTAGCATCGAAAAAGATCTTTGGTAGAGTTACACAATGGAACTTGATTGAAATCAAACAAATATTTAGGATGTAAAATAACAATCACTTTTCCAAAGATGATTATATACCTAAAAGCCTACTGTTATAATGCAGTGCATCAATGTTTCAACATTGTTGTAAAAGTCGATAAAAAGTTATTTATCATATTTATTGACTTCATGAGGGATTGTCATACGTCAAAAAAAAGTTAGCTGTTACCAGCAAGAGGGCTGGTCTAGTGGTAGCATGCTATAGGCTGTCAATTGCTGGGTCCAGGGCTCATACGAGGGGCATTCAGGAAGTTCACTGCTTTTTTTAATGTGGACACTCATTTTCAATGTGGAACTAGAGATTTTTTTAAAGTATAAAATTCAGCAGTTTTGGAATGGATTTCCAAAATTTTGGACAATTTGGAAATGTTTAAGTCATTCTGTGGTCAGCAGAGAGCACATATTCTCATCTTAATTTTCTTTCAACTCTGCCAATCTATTACAGAGAGGTTCTCACTAAGTTCAAATTAGAATGAAAACATCTGCTTGGTTTGGACCTGTGCTGAGTGTACTCAGGGCAATGCCTTCACAATATCTGCATCAATATTTTAATATCATTTTCCAGGAAACATCAGATGACCTTTTAAAAGTGCAAATTGAAACAACTGACATGCTGAGGGCAGGTTGATCAATGACAAGGCAGGATTTTCTGATGTCAGGCGAAATGGTCAATATTTTCGTCGTTCGCTCAGTGTGTATAACGATTAAATCGTATGTAACTCAAGAAATTCACATTTTTTTGCACAACAAAAATATGATATTATTGATTTTACATGTATATATGGTGCATAATTATGATTTGTAGAAAGAGCCCCAAATGTATAGGTTAATATTCGCGCAGCGAAACGGCCACAGGCCATTTCGCGAAGCGAAATTTAGCACAAGAAAGGTTACAAAATTCTTTGCAGTGATGGTCTCAACATCAATGGTCGACAGCAGGAAATTAGGTCAAGTGGGACCAGCTTCTTATCAATGATTTAGTTTCGAATTTAACAAAACATGACATACTCATATTCAAAAGTGTCTATAAAATTCAATATTCTCCAGTAATATTCCCTTTATCTATAATTTTTATGGAATAGTTAATTATAAGCCTTGAAAAGCTAAATTATATGATAAACATGTGATTCATTTCATTTCAAAACAGACAACAAGAAAACATAACAAAATCAAAGTTACATAATTTTTGTCAACTGATGATTATGTAACAGTGAGCAATTAATCTACATGCAGATCATGTTATTGTTTTTGTTATCACTATTATGTAATATCAACTATCTAGCCTAGACTTAAATTTGGCAGCTTTCAGTGTTGTCTTCCTTTTTACTATTTAGCTGATTATTTATCAATTTTATTTATCCTTAATCCTATTTATTTGCTATCCTATGTATGTATGTATGTATGTATGTATGTATGTATGTATGCATGTATGTATGTATGTATGTATGTATCTATCTATCTATATATTCTTTTTTTTAATCTATTTTATCTTTCTAATAGTTTCTAGTATAGGTAAATTTCTGTCTATTTTTTAATATATCCGTCTTTCAATTTCTTTGAAACAGTAACATAACTGCCTTTCATACATTGATTATTAAATAAATTTAATGAAAGTTATGGTAAAACCATAAGTCCTAAAAAACTTTTTAAGTGCTGCGCGAATTTCAAGGCTGTGCCATTTACATATTAAGGAAGATTGACTAAACAATTATGATGTATTGTCTAATTGTCAATTAAATCCCAGCTTTTTGATAATTATGGTCGATTATATAATTATCGTTCTTTTCTATTGTGCTGACCCTCGATCAGCCGGAAAGCTTAAGACAGGCTTTAATATCTTGGTCAGAAATTACTGCCAAACTCACCACTTTCCAACTTGCACAAAATTAATTTTAATTTCGTCCTATCTTATGCAAAATTTTGTCAGGAATTCAAATTTGAAGAAAAAAATGCACCCACTCTTTTATTTTGGAAGTTACACCCTATTTGTAAAGCCTCCTCAGTGGGGCGTGTCAGATACCCCAAAATACTACAAATTTGTCTGTTGGTCAATGGCTTCAGTAATAAAGTTTCTCCAATACCACTTATAAATATCCTTGAACTCTAAGATGGTCCATCCATCAAAAACTACGATGACAACAAGGGTATGAATAATTTCTTGAAATGACAAATATTTATTTGTGCTAAGTCACGGCTTATTATAGATCTATTTTTCTTAGTTCTCAGCAGAAAATAAGCTTCAATTTGAGTACCAACAACCTATATTTCCGATAACTCTAACCCAAACCAAGGAATAGCTAAACAGTTCAACAAAAATAAGTCCCCCTTTACGAAAACGTGAATATCTCAAAGACCTCTTCTCCGATTTTGGTGAAAGTTGGCCAGTTTGTAGGCCTGCATATTGACAGTCTGCGTGTGTATTTGTAGCTTTAAAAATTACCAAAAGGTGTTTATACTCCACTCAAATTAGTTGTTATTGCATCCAAGGAACCTAAACTGTAAAACTGTTACAAAAGAAGTCCTTAGGTATCTTCTAAACACCATTGAGAAACAAATTTTATCCAGAAACTTGATGAGGTTCATCAAGCTCGTGGCTCCCTCGCATGGTGAAATTGTTCATATCCATTGGAAAAGCCATGGATTTTTGAAAACAGGGGTAGGCTCACTCGAAGGCTGCTGGCTCAGTGAGGAATAATGCCACTGAGCTATAAATACACACTTGTAAAGTCGATATATGGGGCTATAATTTAGCCAACTGTCATAAATATCAGCGAAGGAATCTTTGTGATATTCAAGTTTATCCAAAGGGGGACTTATTTTTGTTGAACTGTTTATTTTCAGACATAAAATTCTAAATAACTTGCATCTTTTTATTTAGGCAGATATCGAAAAACTAACACAAGCTCGTTTAAATATAACTATCTGGGCGGGTTTGACTTTCAGACCTGAATGACAAAAATTGACGAAATGCAAGTTATTTAGAAAAATGGCATAATTTTTTTCACACTTCCTGCAGTGAAAAGCAACAGTTTCATGTTTTGTGTGTGTGATCTTAAATATGCAAAGCAAGGAAATTTTTTTTGTAATCTATTGCATTCTTCAGGTCCTTCTGAACACTTTGATATGTATTTCATGTCCATAAGTATCATAGATGACGTTGAAAAAAATAAAATAAAATAGGAACCTCATGCCATTTTTATAAATTGTTTTTTACTTTTGTCACTTGACTTTATTCCCATATTCTGGTCCCAGAGCAGCATGCATTGGTGCAAATTATTAAATCTGGGTGACATTTTAAACTTTGCACAATAGGGAATGTCATGGTACCTTCAATTAATATGAATCCTTGATATATTTGAAGAAAGAGACAGTCAAACTCTGATGTCTGAAAATTTTGTCACCAAAAATTAGCATTTTTCGCATGTTTTTTTCATGTAAATGGTAAGATAGCGACTTGGGATCATTATGAAGACACTTAAAAAGGTAACCAACAGAAAGAGCACACTTTTTTTACACAAAATAGAATATATTCTAGAGTCTCTGATACGTTTTTGTGGCATCAAGAATTTTTTCACACTTGTGGCAGTAACTCCTGACTAAGACCTTGAAGCCTGTCTTAACCTTTTTTTTTTATGTGGAGAGTGTGCATATTTGTAGCTGATGCCTTGCTGATGAGATGCAGTGACTTTAAAATAGGAGTCTGCTCTATTTATTCAGAGATGCTCGGGCTGGGGCCTTTCAGTTTATAAAATTTCTTGTTATGCCTTTAAATCCTGCAATTTCAGTTAAAAAAGAAAAGAAAATTTAGTCTCTTTCTCAGGTGAATAGGTAAAGAGATTTTGTTTTTCTCACCCACTACAATGATAATGATAATAATGATAATAATAGGTTTGTATAGCGCCAGTTCCAAACCGAGTTTGCTCACCGACGCTTAAGTAACCTGTTAATTGTAGTATCTAAGACTAATATTTCACAAAACCGTCCTGTATGCGTTGGTCACATTTTGAACATATTTTTGTGAAATATTGTTGCAGATCATTCGGGGCCAGAAAAATTGGGAAACTGTAGAGAAAAATGGGGAAATTGTAGAGAAATATGGGGAAACCTGATAAAACTCTTCATATAAATCCCCTTTTCTTTCAATTTCTTTGTATTTACTTTCCCATTATTTTTAAAATTTCCCCATTTTGCTCATCATTTCCCCATTTTTCTTACTATTTCCCCCTTTTTCGTCCTATTTTGGGCAATATATCTGCAAAAATTTCCCAAAAATCTTTTCAGGGGGGGCAAGTTGCCACGCCACAGATTGTTATCCCAAAAAAAAATCGTATGCATAATCCTTTTGTTTGCCTGTCATCAATAAGCAGGATTAGTCTGATAGTATTGGGTATGATCATGACAAATCATCAGTATGATGATTCACGAGTGACATTTTCCCAATAGTGGCGTAGCTAGAAATCCAGGAGTGGGGGGCCAGGGTCTGAGCTGGGGGGTCCACCTTTCGCGGCATTTTTGGGGCAATATAAGGGCAAAAATTAAAGCCGCAACAAAAGCCCTCTTTACAAGTGACAAAGGAACATTGATGCTCTTTTCTTCTGGCACATTGATGCTCTTTTCTTCTGGCATACACTTACTGCATTTATTATTCAATTTAGATATGGTATAAAAACCACTAAATATTCTTTTTCAATTACTTTTTTAGAGAGAAATGACTTTTCATAAAACCAGTTGGACAAAGAGCAGAATGTTGATTTCAGCTGTTCAATTTGTTATGCAAACAGAATGAGACTTAGGCATCAGCTTCATTTTAAAGTGCATGGTAGGGCAAATTGGGCCAAAGCCTTCACGGAAGTGGGTCCCATGGAACGCTCAAAATTTTTCTTCGAACGATATCCCTTTTTTGGCCAAAAAGTGGTGCTGCAAATGTCCTACCAGCCCTACCTACATTGACATACAATAATGTGATATTACAATCATTGCCATGATACATGTTTAAGAGCCAGTTTTTCTAAGATTCAGGCAGGGTGTGCTACTCACCCGACTCAAATGTTGTTCATAATTTTTTTCTTGTTAAACAATTAATAAAAAGTGGGAAAAATAGCATTTTTAGACCTCCATTCCATTTAGGTTATTTTTAGAGGCCCTTTAAAATATAGGGCGAAAATTTGGATTGTGTCAAAGTCCAGATTTCAAATATAATTATCTCAGTACCTTCTTGGTGTACCTCTGTTATATTTGAATGACCAAATATATGGACCCAAAGGTATCATTTGGTATCGCATTTATGATGTTTGACTCAGGGCGCAGGCAACAGGGGGCGCTCAAAGTTACTATTTCAGTCAATTTTAAGCTGAATTGATGGGGCCTATGTGGCTTGTGCGCTTGGTGTACCTCAATGTTTTGAGCATGCATATGAAGGAGGGAACCTATATTACAAGTTTACATAAAAATTAGAATAGTACACTAAGGGTGCATCTCCACATGTAGGGGGCGCTGTTTCCTATAAAATAGTGAAATAGACCCTTTTTCAGGGCTCTGTAGCTCATTGCGCCCAGGGTCAACAGCATGGTGAGCATGCCTGTCATGTGCTATAACACCTCTGGTTTACTGGGGTGTAAGCATCTCTGAGGTACTCTTAACCATTCTCTTTCCAGAATTTTTTTAAGGTACCACATATGACAATTTTTCAAATTTTCAAAAAATCACCAGGACGCCTGCAATGTGAATGGAGACAGTCTTGCAAGTCATTTCTCTAATAAATTTTGGTTGTTAGGATATATTTTGCCCCAAATAGTGTGAACACGCAAGTAGGGGGCGCCACAAGTACCCCAAAATTTTTATTTCTTCCATTTTTCATGTTTGCTGGTGCTGCATTCATGTCAGCTGTGGAACGCCAATCTCAAAACAGGCAATTTAATGTGCCACTGCAATTTTCTATATACAGTGTCACCTGCAAGTAAGTGAATGGGTAATATTTTGCCATTGGGTCAATACTTTACATCCTCAACCTTAATTGGAAACAAGCATGCTCTTCTGAAGAAATGAAAACATACAGTTTTATAAAAAATGATATTTGAGGCACCTGGGATACGAATGGTCACAATTTGTCTTTGCTCTTGCTCTGGCATCAGTTCCATATGGCATATGGGTCAAAATAATTTAAGTGAGTGAACCCCCCCTCAAATTTGAATTTGCCTTGGCCATATGTAATTCTGAGTACATCAAAGGAAATTGGTTGCCATTGTTACCCCATCAACCTTAAATATTTGCCTTTATGACCCAGTTTGTCTTTATCCCATTGAATGACAATTCAGACTTAAACAATCAGGATGATAGAATTGATCCAATACAATTGGCTCAATGCTATCATCCTGGTTGTGGAAGTGGCAATGGCAGAACATCACACGTTTCACTTACTTACAGGTTCTACTCTAGCGATACGCCAAAATACCATTTACCATAGACTGTTTTTAGGTTTAAGTTGTGAAAGTTATTCATTTTTAAAGCTGAATTTCTTAAATTTAGGCTCATTACATCCAAGACTGCACTAACTTGATTTATAGACAAAGAGGAAAGTAACATTTCAAAAATGTGTGTGAAAAGCAGTTCACATGTTGGTATAAGATGCATCATCATAACAAATAATAGGAAATACATTATTTGTATATATATAAGTTTTAAAACTCAATTACAAAGTATGAATTGAAGCATAAGCCATCCAGATAACAATACCAAACCGAAGACATGGAAATGTATGCAGTAATGCCCCATCCATTGAAAAAGTTAGTGAAGTCTGAGATGTAATGAACACCTATTTTATGGAATTTAGCCTTAAAAATGTGTTACCAAACTATTATAGCTGAGAGCTTAAAATGGTCAATCATAAATGTTTCTGTTGATCACTAAAACAAACTGACAGTCAGAAGGTTAGAGTCCCGTAAATTACATCAATGAAGTACCAGCAAGAATGAAAAACAGGAGAATAATCTATTTTAGGGGTACTTGTGGCGCCCCCTACTTGCGTGTTCACACTATTTGGAGCAAAATATATCCCAACAACCAAAATTTATTAGAGACATGACTTGCAAGACTGTCTCCATTCACATTGCAGGCGTCCTGGTGATTTTTTGAAAATTTGAAAAATTGTCATATGTGGTACCTTAAAAAAATTCTGGAAAGAGAATTGTTAAGAGTACCTCAGAGATGCTTACACCCCAGTAAACCAGAGGTGTTATAGCACATGACAGGCATGCTCACCATGCTGTTGACCCTGGGCGCAACGAGCTACAGAGCCCTGAAAAAGGGTCTATTTCACTATTTTATAGGAAACAGCGCCCCCTGTGGAGATGCACCCTTAGTGTGCCATTCTAATTTATATGTAAACTTGTAAAATAGGTCCCCTCCTTCATATACATGCACAAAACATTGAGGTACACCAAGAGCGCAAGCCACATAGGCCCCATAAATTCAGCTTAAAATTGACTGAAATGGTAACTTTGTGCGCCCCCTGTTGCCTGCGCCCTGAGTCAATCATCATAATGCGATACCAAATGATACCTTTGGGTCCATATATTTGGCCATTATAATATAACAGAGGTACACCAAGAAGGTACTGAGATAGTGGGATTTGAAATCTGGACTTTGACAAAATCCAAATTTTGGCCCTATATTTTAAGGGGCCCTCAAAAATAACCTAGAAGGTATGAAGGTCTAAAAATGCATTTTTTCCAACTTTTTAGTAATCAGTTAGCAGGGAAAAAATTAAAAACAACATCCGAGTCGGGTGAGTATCACCCCCTATGGTGAAGTGCCTGAATCTTAGAAAAACTGCCTCTTAACATGAACTTGTATGGTCTCATGAAATTAATAATTGTTTTACCTGCTCAAATAGGCCAAAAAGCTGACAGCAATTGCTGGAAATGACACAAATTCCAAAAATATAGGGAAATTCCATGTAACACATGAAAAACTGATTAGGTTGTACTAGAAATAACTCTGGATAATCAGTCCTCTCCAGAAATATTTCGAAGGCGCAATATTTCTTTAACAATGGCAAGGGAAAGATTTCCTCAAATCACAAATTTTTAAAATTTTGTATGGAACTGCAATAGATACGTAGGCATACCAGAGGGAGGGGGGAGGTTAAAATTTGGGAAACACTAAGATTCTAGGCAAAAGGCAAACAATTTAGGTAGATTATTAAATAAACATATTTAAAAACTAATTGTATCCACAAGATTTCTTTTGAAATTGTATTAAATCTGGATCTTGAAAATTAAGCCAAATGTCACAAGGCCGCACTAAAATGTTCGGATGCAGGTATTCCTATTGTCAGATAATTTCAAAGAAAATAAAAAATTGTCAAATGCCTTAGAACTTTTCATGTCAAAAAGACGGACGTGCTCTGCTCAAATAATTTTTCAAATTTCACAAATCTGAAATGGGGGCCTAATCCATTTGGGGGGGCGGGCCCACCTGGTGCGATTAATTATCTAGGCTTGTGATGAGACTTTGTTTTGATTCTCAGACTGCCACTGTACAACTTGCAGAGGCACTGATAACTTTAAAGTATAAGCATTCATTTTGTTATCTAAAATTGTTGTTAATATATACAGTAGTCAATGTCGAAGTGGATCAAGATTTACTTCGTAGCAATTCTGACATTAGTTGTTGTTGCTGCATAGTTTTGCGTGAAATGTTAACTTTGATATCTTTGTAATGTGCTTGAACAAGATTGTTAGGCTTCAGTGACTTTGATGGTCACCAGACACGATTGTTTGAAGCAAGGTGCAAACCGACTTGTCACACACTAGCGAATACACTGTAGTACCAAAAAATAATGGTGATTTCAGAGCCTTGGTCACTCAAACAATGTCGAATTGGACCGAAGGAACCTAAACTGTGAAAATGTTAAAAAAAGAAGTCCTAAATTGTCTACTAACTATGATTGAAAAACAAATTTTCTTTAGTCACTTGATGAAATATGCCCCAGCCGGTGGCTCCCCCGCTTGGGTGAAATTGTTCATATCCATTGGAAAAGCCACAGATTCTTTAAAACAGTGGATGTGGAGCGTCAAATCAAAAGTTGAGCTCAATTGAGTTAACAAAGCAATGCCCGGTTTATTGCAGAGTTCCAAAAGAAATGATAACCTGTTTTCAATTAAGGTCGCCATTTCTTATTAGTGTTACAGACCATTTTGCACCTTGTGACAAACAATCATCGTTTTGAAGGGTAAAAAATTAGTGAAGCATGAAGTTTAGTTGGCCAAAACATTGCCAAGACATCACACCAACATACTGCACTAATATTGTTTTCTCATATTTTTTTGTGTTAATATATATTATATGAAAAATTCTGATCCACTTCGAAAGTTGACTACTGTATATTGGTCTGTAACAATTAAAGATTCACACAGTATGAAACAAAACAATTAGGTAACACGTTCTCCCTGCCATATCTTGTTCATGTGCATGCTGCTTGTGGTTGTTTACTTGGCTGGTTCCAGCAGACTGCATCAAGAGTCATAGAGCACGATTTTGACAGTGAAAAGGTCTTCTCTTTTCATAAAGTTAGAAGCAGAACCACTCTCTCGTTTGGCTGTCACCAATGTATCAGGAAGTCTTAAAAAAATACATGAACATTTTGCAGTGTTAACTACCGCGTTGTTCTGGAACAGAGGGGGGGGGGGGGCAGGGCAGTCTGGACTGGTCTACAGTACTAGTACTGAAATATAAAATAAGTACTGTGGGTGCTCTTCCAGAATATTGGGTATCCAGTATGCTTGTATGTAGGCCTACCCGTTTCCCATTTAATCAAAAATTCGCTTTTCTGTTTAACAAAATCTGATACAGACAACAATCACTGCTGCCGTTACAGTGAAATAAGTAATTTCCCATCGAGGAAAACCCCAACCCCCCCCCCCCTGATTATTATACGGTCGTCCCCTATGGAAGTTTTATTACAATATTTTGATGTGGTTATCAGGAAGTATTAGAGGGTATATTTTAAGTATCTCATTTATATGGATTCAGTTAGTATCAAGGTGGAATATGTACATATGCCATCAAGATGCTAGTTGGGAATATTATGATTATGGTTATTTTGGTTGCTACTTTGGTAGCCGAATCAACTAGAGAGAGGTAAGTGTTGACAATTTAATTTTTTTTTAGAAATTATTTCTGCCTGCCATATTTGAGTGTTGCTGCAGACAAGCAAACAACAGAAGTGTGTTTTTCAAGTTTACTAAAACATGCACTACACGGCAAGTCGGCAACAGAAGAAGATAGGAAGATGATTTTTGCGGGAAACGATGCGTCTACTACAGGGCTAATCGGATATCAACTTTTTGTACTGATTATATTATTTCTTTTGTCAGAATAAAGCATTAAGTGGCCAAAAAAAAAAACAGCATTTTTGCAGATTATTTTGGTAAGTTTTAGTGTTTAGAGGTCTAAAGTCTGCTATAAAGTTTCAGAAAAAAACCGAAAAATCAATCCTTCATCAAGTACATAATTTTTGGATTCCAAAAATGTGCATATTCTTTTTGTGGGTGAAATAGTTATCGATTTAGACGAGATACATTTTAGACAAGCAGGTCTAAAGAAATGCAAAAATATTTAGGACATTAGAATTCATACCCTTTTCTTTTCATTTCACAAAAAACCACATGATATAACAGTTATTGCACATCACCTCGTCCAATATCAGTTTTTATGGCACCTTGGTGACTAATATAGCACTCGGGCTGCGCCCTCGTGCTATATTAGTCACCTCTGTACCATAAAAACTGATATTGAACTCGATGATATGCCATAAAAACTGATATTGAACTCGATGCTGTGCGATAACTGTATAATAAGTTATCAAATTCTTACAATGGTGATGATTTTACAAGTTCACAATGTAAAAAACAAGTCAGGTTGTTTTTTTTTCCATGTGTAACAGAAATAAATCCAGGGGTTATTTTGTGCTTCGTTAGATAATTTCAATACGAAAAAAAAATTCAACATCAAAGAAATTTTGCACACTCCATCAGCTAAGCATGCTGGACATGATTATGTAAAATCAGAGAAACTTTTGGTTTAAACCTGACCTATCATTCTGGGTAGCTTTAAGTAATTGTTTACAACCATTAATGATGGTTTTTACTACCTTTTCATGTTCACACAGCCTCACTCCCAAACAAGAAAATGTTGAAAAACATAATTTTGAATTGGAATCTAGCGTCGCAAAATCGGTGCTTGTTCGGCATAAAAGAGCATTCGTTGGATCCATCTGGAGATGGATCACTGGTGAAGGGGATAGCGAGGAATCTCGACGTGATAGTAATAGAAGAAGACAACAGGCCCAAGCTGAGAGAGCCAGGGAAGTACGACTTGATAGGTAAATTTTGATAATTTTTAAAAATTGTATTCATGCAACCCCAAAAACGAGGATAAACAATTGAATGAATATATATATATATATATATATATATGATAATGTCCAGGGTTTTTTGTGATATTTAATGGCATCCCTCTCTTTTTGGGGAGTTATGGAAGTACACCCCCCCCCCCATTATTGGACCTGACCCCGATGTACCCCGGCCATCTGAACTGTCACCTCTGTTTTTAAAAAAATACCAAAATATTTTATGGAACTCCCCCGCCCCCCACCCCCATCCGCTTGAGACTCCATGGCTAAGCCACCAATGGTATGCAATGTTTCCATATTTTGCATTAGGACATGCGGTTCAATAATTTATGAAAGCTTTTACTATTTGTGATATCAAAAGCAGCACTTTTGGAATTTGAATAATTTTATTAAATAACATTGTCCATTATGTCTCCAACAGAAATACAAGTTTTGAATTGTAATCTGAAAAAATTCAAATGGTCCAATGGTTTTAATTTTATAATTTTTTTATGACAAGGTTTGAGATACACTGTTTTAGAGTGTACTGTTTCTCTAACATTGCCACATTTTTCTTTTTAAACAGAATATGCCCATCAAAATGTTGGAACCCATGGCCTTCGACTTGGTCACCATGTACCCAGCCATGTGGTGGATTGGGCACACAAACTCAGACAAGAACATTGAGATCTGCCGATGAACTCGGTAAGTTAACTCTTATGATGTAATGAAATCATACTTTACGACCTATCTATTTAATTTGCAAATGATCAGCATGGGTTCAAGTAGATTTTGGCATTTTGTGAGTCATGATAGCCGATGGACAATCATCTTCCACATTTAACATTGGAGACGTCGACATATTTACAGGTTGTTTTGATTAGTCTTAATCAAGCAAGGGTGATTTGACTTGTCATTACTTAATTTAGAGTAAAAATCCGATGCATAATCTTTCGTTTGGCTGTCACCAATAAGCAGTATTGGTCTCCTTAAATCAAATTATCATTGAAAGTTATGGGTATGATCATGACAAATCATCAGCATGATTACACACGATGACACACGAAGTGCCACTTTCACAGTGCAGCAGTCCACTCTTTATGCATATCAAATTTCCAGCTGTAAGCCAAATTTGCAATGGTCAAGGTCTCCATTGTTCTAGGGCAGTAACACGAAAATGTGCTCACAGAGTATCTTAAACTGTCCCACCTTTTTTATTATCTAACTATTGCTTCCTGAAGCATGTGAACCCATCAGTGAGCTGAAGAATAAATATCAATAAAGGAATCCACCAATATACCGCTTTTTGCGCTTAAAATACCACTTAAACAATTTTTTTTAATGTCTCATAAGGACAATAATGGACAGAAAAACTTACTTGTCATCTGACATGCCAACTTTGGCACTCTGTAGAATCAACAGAAAACGCTTTAGCAAAACATAATGGTATTTGATTGATAAAAATACACTTAAAATACTTGTTTGGTACCATTTGTAATTAACTTCATAATCATAAACTATTTTTAAAACAGAAAAATAAGAGAGACTGCTAATGTACTCCATTCCGTCTCACTGGACTTAGATGTTACATTAGCAACTTTTACATCGGAATTTCTCAGTGTTATTGCTATCTAGGCAAATCTAAAATATGAAATTCGGAAATTTTATTGAAAAATGTGTATTATTTACCTATATAGATCACTGACAAAATAAACAACTTGGAGTGGTAGCTGTTTTTTTTTTCATTGCTAATGTAACTGCTAATGTAACTGCATCATCATTGTTGCCATCGTGATAAGGTAACTTGTGGACCAAGTTGTGGTAAATCATTTTGCAGCATTTCGTGAAATCTGCCCTAGATCTTAAAATTAAGCTCCTGGTGAGTCAATACAAACCTTTGTGTTATGAAAACTGACAAAAATGGATCTCCAAACTCCTAAAGGTCAGGATTAATCTAACATAGTCTTATGATTAATTGTGGTATCAATAATAAGTGCATGAAACACGAAGAGTAATGTTTTGCGCTGACCCTATGACAAAAAATCACCTGTTTCACTTATATATACAGACGGCACTGTACATGAAGTTTTTGATACCGTAAGTAATAGGGGAGAGTGGGGACCGATGGGCCGCTTGACAAATTATTGGCCATGGAGGCAAATCTGTTTCAGATACAGGATTCATACTGTGCACTCTTTTAGCCGATGTAATTCTCTATAAAATGATATAAGATCCACATAGATCGACCAAAGGAGAAAGATGAGAAAGCAAATTTTCTGTCAAGTAAGATGGTGGCCCATCGGTCCCCAACCATGGGGACCGATGGGCCATCCCATGGGGTCCGATGGACCATGTCAATAACTTGCCAAAGGGTGGATGAAGAATTTGGAATTTGGATTCAAGATGTTTTTGTTGATCCAACTGAGTGTATAGGATAATAAGAGATCGAAAAATTATAGATATGCCCAGATTTTACACAAAACAGACTTTAATATCCAGTCCCATGCCAATACGCCACCTATAGACAATTTCAGGAAATAGTGGCCTTTGGTACCCATGATGGGTGGCCCATCGGTCCCCAAAAGCATTCAGAATAGTTAAACCCCCTTTTTTTGCGAAATATGGGTCTTGTTCCTAAAATTCAATGTGTAAATTACAACCAATATATAGGGAAAATTGTCATCGAAAATATATTGCCTAAAGTCTGCACAAATTGGAGATATAACACTTTTTCTGAATCAGTACAAAATTACTTTAGATGTTGAAAATATCATTTTGCCCACAAAACGCTTATGCTTTAACTTATCGATCAGTCCAAAATATGGTGTTTATAGATGTGATAAGCAATACTAAAAATGCAAATAAGATGTTTCAAAACGTTTTTGACGTGGAGTTAAGAGGATGGCCCTTCGGTCCCCATGGCCCGTCGGTCCCCATTCTCCCCTAAGTGAGTGATACGCATGGGATAAATTTATTATGTTATGAGATGTTTGTAAATAAGACATTTCTGAATCAGTTTCATTAAAATTATCATCTCTTTCAAAAGTAAATTTACTCAAGGTATGCTCTAATAGTTCCTGTAGTTTTTGTTAAGTAATAAGACAACATTTTATTATTCATCTATTGACTGGAATTTTCACTGGCAAGGTTTCATGATCAAAATACTTCCTAGTTAAGATAACTAACTGTCTTATATGGACTTCCAAGATACCCTGGGAAAATCCTGAGTTTGGAATGGTTGATGTGTAGTGACAAGTTGCATTGTTTTGTTATAGTTTTAAGGAACTCAAGCATGAGAAAAGGATGGAGTTGGATGATTGCATCTCTTCCCCTTTGGGCCTGATCGGTTTTTAGAATATAAAAAGCTATAAATATTGATTCATCTTCCGTTTATCAATCCCTTCCTCATTTGACATTTTTAGATCCACCCCAAGTTCACTGACTTCTTGAGTTGCTATTTCACTTTAATGGTTCATTAAAAATTCCCCTTAAAAAAAGAATATTAGAGAAGAAAGACTGTTTTCAAACTTCATGTATGATATCATGTTTGCTAATAACTATAGCAGCAAAAGTTATGCATCAGTGGGACCACATATAGGGCAAAACTTTGAAAATTTGTTGGTCCCTTTTTAGATAGTGAGAGTTCATACACTCTTAAAGGGCCACAATCATGCATTATTATAATCCCCCGCTCGCGCAGCGGCGGGGGATTATATTGATATTCTTCTTTTACCTTTTATTATTATTCTTATTATTATTCTTATTATTCTTATTCAGCTCAGAAAAACTGCGATCATTTCAAAACTATTAGAGATAATGTTTTGAAAAGCAAGGATGATATGCAACTCCCGTGCGTGCTATTACTCACGAAATTTCATGATCAAATTTCATGATACTGATGAGTAATCGAGGAAATAAAAAATCAATTTCCGGAAACGTTTCCAGGAGAACCAAACAAACCTGGGCTTTGCTGATTTTTTCTAAGGTACCTTGACTAAGTTTCTAGTGCAGAAAGGCGTCTCGTGGAGATTTCATGAATACATTTCAAGATATGATTTTTTGAAAATCGGACATCTCGAAAATTGACTGAAATTTTTTCAAAAAACAGGGAAGGAATGCTCGTAGAAAGCTGAAAATGGGTATACTTACAGACCTACTCTAGTGTACCAACTTCACAAAGTTACGGACCGCTCGGACAAACGGTCTCGGAGCTACGGACGCACAAAAACTCAAAGTTCAAGTAGCCATATCTCGGTCCCTATCGCAGCTACAGCACAGTTTCACATATCACAAGAAAGGTCTGTTTCTTAGCTTTCCAATGATGTATAGCATTATAGTGTCAGACGCGCGGCGTAGAATCGCGTCAGACATTGAAAATTTTATGTCATTTTTTGGGCCTATCAAAACGTTTTCCCTCAAAAAGTGCATGAAGAACTTCATGGATGTTCATCAATAATTTATGCGGGCTACCCAGGTTGGGCCTCCATATTGTGCCAAAAGGAAATTTGCCTAAATCAAATACTTTTTCCTAGAGAATTTTTTTAATTTCAAAATTGAAACGTAAATTGCTCTGGTTATAATTGTTCAAATCTCATGAAATTAACACCAAAAAATGTGTTAAATTACGCCCTCTAGCAAGCTACAGGGATATCTTCCTCTTACCTTTAACCAATTTTACATAGAACATTTTATATATTCAATTATAACTCATTCATTATTTATCAAAATCAATTAAAACTGATTCGTCATGTTCCTAATTTTTTCCTCTATTTTTGTATGTAAGCACAGCTCCATAACTTGCATGGTCTGTCTACAATAACCCATTAGGGTTAGGGTTTCACCTACCATTCACTGGAAATGTATTGCTTTGAGGGTGGTACCGCTGGGCACCAAACATAGGTCTCCATGCCAAGCGATGTCTCATTTCAATATATCAGCCTCTTCAAGAATTCATCATGAAGGCCATGAACTGGTTGAAGGGAGTAAGCAGGGCAAGGGAGACAGGGGGGGCGCGGGGGATTATCCGATATTGCCGTACTGCAGGCAAACCATAAGAGTTGGGGAGATGTGCCTACATGGAAAAATCAGGCAATAAATTAGGAACATGTCATTGCATTTTCATCTGATTTGAAACATAAATGCAGGAGTTATAGTGGCTTATATGAAATCATCTATGTAAAATTGGCTATTACTATGAGCTGTATGGCCTTGGAGGACAGTAAAGGCGATGCATTATTTTTATTTGATATTCGAATCAGACTTCCTTTTTTATATGCATTGACAGAGCCACTTGTGTATTTGTGCTAAATTAAGTCAAGAAAAGTTAATATCAATTTCCGATTTTTGCCCAAAAAGATGGCACAATTATAAGCGACCTCTTGTGAGCCATTGGCAAGCTTCCCACGTCATGCTGGGCAAAATGTAAACAAATGGCAATGTGGCATGCTGAAGACAGTCTCTGGCAGTGAAGGGTTATATAAATGTAAGTCTGGAGCCTTGCAACCAGTGGCGTAGCTAGAAATCCAGGAATGGGGGGGCCAAGGGGGGCCAGGGTCTGGACCAGGGGGGCCCACTTTTTGCAGCATTTTTTGGGTAAAACAGGGGTAAAGATTTGTGCTGCGACGCAAGCCCTCTTTACAAACAACATAGGAATATTGACGCTCTTTTCTTCTGGCGAACACTTACTGCATTTACTATTTAATTTAGATATGGCACAAAAACCACTAAATATTCTTTCACAATTACTTTTTAGAGAGAAACAACTTTCCATAAAACCAGTAGGACAAAGGCCAGAATGTTGATTTCAGCCATTCAATTTTTTATGCACATGGAATGTACGGACAGTTCGTTGCAAAAATAGCATTTACTGATGCATAATGCTGATAACCCTCATGATCATAGCATTTGGTTGCAGTGGCGTAGCTATGGGGGGGCCTGGGGGGGCCAAGGCCCCCCCAAATGGATTATTGGCCCCCCCACTGGCCCCCCCCATTTCAGATTTGAGAAATTTGAAAAATTATTTGAGCATGGAACGTCCGTCTTTGTGACCTATACCGGCACTCACTTATACCTGATTCTCACCAGAATGGCAATTTCCCTTTAAAACATTCTGAGGCATTTGACAATTTTTTTTTGAAAATATCTGGCAATAGGGGCACCTGCATCCCAACCTTATTGGGGGGGGGCCTAGCGACATTTGCCCTAATTTTAAAGATCCAGATTTAATACTATTTCAAAAGAAATCTTGTGGAAACCGTTGGTTTTCAATTGTGTTTATTTAAAAATCTACCTGAATTTTTGCTTTTTTGCGTCAAATCTTAATGTTTCCCAATTTTTACCTCCCCCCCCATCCGATATAGCTATGTATCTTAAGCAGTTCCATGCAATGTTCAAAAATCTTGTTATTTGAGGATATATTTGTTCACCCAGAGAGATATTGCGCCTTTGAAATATCTCTGGACAGGAATGATTAACCTCAGTGATTTGTACCAAATGCTAAATTAAATAGTAAATGCGGTAAGTGTTCGCAAGAAGAAAAGAGCGTCAATATTCCTATGTTGTTTGTAAAGAGGGCTTGCGTCGCAGCGTAAATTTTTGCCCTTGTTACCCCAAAAATGCTGCAAAAAGTGGGCCCCCCTGGTCCAGACCCTGGCCCCCCCTTGGCCCCCCCATTCCTGGATTTCTAGCTACGCCACTGTTTGGTTGCACTTACTATTGAAAAAGCACGACCCATATCTGGATGAATATTCCCTGATACATCAATGACCAATGGCATGCTTGTACATAAATTAAGAAGAAAACCTCAAGGGTGCATACAATATGTAATGTGATGTTTAAACAATTGCCATGATACAAGTTTTACACAGACTTGAATGGTCATGAAATTGCTAATTTTTTTACCATTTCATATATCCCTTAAAGTCAATATCAATTGCTGAAAATAAAAAATATAGGGAAATTCCATGAACAGCGTAGGACATTAAAAATTTAGCATTTGGTACAAATCACTGAGGTTAATCATTCCTGTCCAGAGATATTTCAAAGGCGCAATATCTCTCTGGGTGAACAAATATATCCTCAATTAACAAGATTTTTGAACATTGCATGCAACTGCTTTAGATACATAGGTATATCGGAGGGGGGAGGTAAAAATTGGAAAAACATTAAGATTTGTGGCAAAAAAGCAAAAATTCAGGTAGATTTTTAAATAAACACAATTGAAAACCAACGGTTTCCACAAGATTTCTTTTGAAATAGTATTAAATCTGGATCTTTAAAATTAGGGCAAATGTCGCAAGGCCCCCCTAAAAGGTTTGGATGCAGGTGCGCCTATTGCCAGATATTTTCAAAGAAAAATTGTCAAATTCCTCAGAATGTTTTAAAGGGAAACTGCCATTCTGGTGAGAATCAGGTATAAGTGAGCGCCGGTTTAGGTCACAAAGACGGACGTTCTATGCTCAAATAATTTTTCAAATTTCTCAAATCTGAAATGGGGGGGCCAGTGGGGGGGCCACTAATCCATTTGGGGGGGCCTTGGCCCCCCCAGGCCCCCCCATAGCTACGCCACTGAACTTGCAACGTATGCATGGGTGAACCAGACATGCCTACAACTGTTTGTTCAATTGACAAGATATAATTAAAGCAAGGATGTCTCAAAATCTCGGACCTACCAATTAATATGTTCCAAGAGATGGCAGCACTTTACAGTGCATGACCATAAGAGATCAATGATCACCTAATGTCATGCCTGATATGACCAGAAGGTGAGCCACAGGTCTATTAATTTTTTCATCGAAAGCAGTGCAATATATTGCTATCACACATTTTTTGTCTTCAGACATCATGTAAAAAAAAAAAAAATTATATAAAAATTAAATTTAGATAAATATTTTTGCCTGCTTATATCCTGTTGCATTGGATTTGGATAATAGTAGAAATCCAAAATAAGGCTTATACATCATTTCCATCATGGCTTTATTCTGTCTTCAGCTGTGTCAGCTTGGTCCTAAATATCACCATTCAAGTGCTGATACAGGTCAAGTGATGGTCCAAGGGTGATGGTTTAGATCAATCACTCAATTATATATAGATTTTACACTTGCTCAAGGGCCCTATTTTGATCGTGACAGAATAAGACCGAGATGGAGGGAGGCAGGGTGGTATGTTGGGTGGTTTTGGTTTGTATAAATTGTATTAATGTACCGAAACATTTAAATTAATAAAATTTGTGTAAGTTTCTTTACCCATAATAAAAACCAAAACCATTGCTAAGTCTATTCATTGTGCATAACTACAATTTCTCCGGTATTCAGTGGCATGCACGACTGGCCAGTGGTCACTCTTGACTGGCTGGCTTCAGACTCCTTTATAAAGTGTAGATTAACAATAAAATTTTAAAAACTACCTCTGTGTATTCATAAGACTTAAACCTAGCAATGAAAGGAGAATTTAGTCAAAGTCGGTATTTGATGACTGTGTGCCTTTAACTAAACTATTAATTTCAACAAAATCTGTTTAATTTTGAGCTGTTGAGAGTTTACCAACAACTGCACTATATTTAATACAACACAATTGACTTTTAAATTAGTAAAAGGCGTTCAAATATTAGGTTATTTACAAGAATATTCCAAGCAATGCACTATATTTAAAATACCGCATAATTTATGATTTAATTTTAGGGATTCTTGATGATAAATTAAAATAGACTGGAAAATTCACAAGACTGAATACCAAACAACTTAATTCAATGAAATATTATTTCATTTACAACAGATAAGAAGTTGAAAGCATACACAGAAATTTCTGAGCATGTCATGCTCCACTTATATAATTCCTACATAGCATGGCAATATAATTTTATGTAGCCATGCATTGTCAAACTTATTATGAAAAAAAGATTTGTGCATTAAGGGGCGGACTGGCGGCATCTTGGGCCCTGTGGCAAAATAAATCAAGGGGCCTCCGAAATTCCTATAGACTGTCAGAGTTATTTCAAAACATAATTATTAGGATGGGGCCTCTGCCACATAGGCCAGCCCGCCCCTATTTGCATTTAACATTTTACCTTTACATACAATAATTACTCTTTTATACAATATGTTTGTGTATTGATTTAACATAAATTTTCTTTTTGGTAAATCACATAATATTAAAATATTCATGAATATCAACTTATACAAAAGCAATAGCCAATAAACTCGAACTTAGAACATTTGTATCTATGCTATTTCTGCTGTAAGGCGATTGTCAAGAATATGCCGAATCAGAATTAATGTGCTTATTATGTTATGACATTAATCGAAAAAATTACAAAACTACTCAATTCAATAAAATGTGTCTTCATTTTTTAGGAGAGTGCAAAGGATACAAAAAGTGTGAAGGATCCAATACAAGAGTCCGAGAGTGTAACAGATTTTGTCAAAATGGCGGTTCTCTGTATTTCTTCGATTGTCATTGTCCGACTGGCTGGAGAGGGCAGTGCTGTGAAACAAGTATGTGAACACAAAAGGGGCAGGTTTGGCTTAGTGGTAGTGTCCGACCGCCTGGCCACAGGTTCAAATCTGGCCCTTGTCGGGTCACATGGACCCGTGGACTTCTCTTTTAATCACCTTTGCCTCAATTAAGTGATAATGCTTTGTTTGATTGAAGAAGGTGCGTTGGTCTTATTTCATGAAAAATAATCATACCAATATCCTTACGTTTACATAATTTTCTAGAAAATGTCCATTTTGTATATGAATATGGTACCAAAGGCAAAAATTATTAAAATCAGGCCACTATTATCTGAGCCAAAACTGAAATGAACGACTCTGAAGAAAAAGGTCTTTTTCTCAAAATTCCATTTTTCTACTGAGCTCGTTTTTTGTGCCGAGCTGTCCATATTATTATAACACTAATGATAATAACAGTCACCAAACAAATGAAAAACTACATTAATTGCAGGAATTACTTGTAGAGGATGTGTATCATTGCGAAATGGCACGGTTCATCCAACTGGTTGTGTACATCCGTATGGGACTGTTGTAAAATTTTCCTGTGATACTGGTTATCGTCTATCAGTAAGTCATGATCAATACATATTTCCAAGTCTATTGCTGTAGGGCACAAAGGAACTTACGTAACTTCTTCGTGGTGGCAACAAATAGTAATCAATGAATAATGAATATTGTTCATAAGATCGAATTGCTTTTACTTTTTGTAATATTGTAGATAGCAGACCTGTTGGAGAACAGGGGGGGAGGGTTTCTGAATAAAGTATAGAGTAAGAACATTTTCTGTCACATGTCCTGTTTACCTATTTCCCCCTACTTTCTCCTCTCCACCAAATCTCCTAACAACTACCTTTGACTCCACATCACAACCTTATCCCATATTAAGAACTCTATTGAAGCTTTTCAGGATAAGGGAAGTAAGGTGGCTACTAAGAATGTCCCCTTAAATGCTTATGTTATGATTTCTGTAATGCATTACATAATAATCACACTGCAAGTTTGCTCAAGCAAAACATATGTTTGCACACATATTCAATAAGATTATAAAAAAAAAAAAAATCATAAAATGGTTTGTTTACCCCCTCTTAGTGACCCCCACTATGCCTTAATGGACATAAGTTCTTAGTAGCCAGCTAAGTTCCCTTATCCTGAAAAACTTCACTTAGACAACTGGCAATGCAATTGCAATTTGCAAAGTGGCACAATATCAAATCAATCAAACACAATGGGGGTGACTGAGTTTGAATTGGGTTTGGCTTTATGTCAATTTAATGTAATTTTAAAAGGTAGTTAAAGTTGGTAAAGGTAGGAAGTGATTTGGAGGTAGCCAAAAAGGCGTGAAAGGGTAAAGTAGCGGTAGTTGGACATTGGTGAGGTAGGGAGTAGCCAAAAACGCGTGAAAGGGTAAAGTAGTGGCTGATTCTCTATTCCTGCTGGGGTAGTCAAACTTTATCTTGGGTTGTACTGTATCTTTGAGCATTACAGTTTGAGGGGTAATGAACATCAACATGTTGATATGCTGAAAATGTATCTAAATATTTTTCCAGGGTGATGCGAGAAGAACGTGCACAGCTACTGGTACCTGGAGTACACCGAGAGTTCCAACTTGTACACGTAAGACTGTCACTATTTATTAATAATGACCTAAAAAGTTGCATACACTCAGCCTGGTAGACCAGTCAAACTTGTCATTATTTTAAGATATTCAAGTGTAGCCTACTGTACAGAGAGCCTGCTAATTTCATCTGGACTGAAACTAGGTCAATTTTGATCTCAAGCAATAAGAGGAGTTCTAACAAATTCAAACTTAGTAAGGACTTTTCTGATTGGCTGATTCCACAAGTTACCTATTTTCTGTGAAGTATAAGTTAGCAGGCCGAGTAAGATCAAGGAGCAAAAATGTTTCACGAGGCTGTATTGTAACAACTTAAGTTATTTGAAATAATTAATTTCTTGCTCAGTTTTGGTGAAATAAATGAATTCTTTTTGGCAGTCTTGAAATGAATAATTTCTTTTGGGGTATTTCTCAACAAGGTGTTGTTTGATATTGGATTGATTATAAGGGGATTTTGCGCACTTGAAATAAATGATTACTGTGGCTATGAAATGAATAATATCCCCAATGGATATTAGAATTGTAGAATCCTTACAATATTACTGATATTTCATTAATTTCTTCATCTCACAGGAATCTCATGTGGATCCCTGCAACCGCCATCTTCGGGACGCTTAGTGGCATTGACAGGAACGACTGATTATGGGGCATCAGTTAAGGCAACTTGCAATCGAGGGTATCGATTAGAAGGCAGCTCCGTCAGGCAGTGTCGAAGTAATTACAGATGGTCTGGAACTGCACCTTCATGTAAACGTAGGTAGATATATGATTTGATTTGATTTTAATTTCTTGGTCATGAACCAACATGCGGCACATGAAATTTGTGGAGAGCCTTCCACCTATGATACAGCTCAGGGCAGCTGCAATGCAGCGCCCATGGGCAGAGGATACAGGAACATTGCCCAAGGTTCCCATGCCATAGCACCCTCCTGTGTTGGTGATCACCATGATGATGATCGATGAGAAAATATTTCATAGTACCATGGTCATGCTTGTTCTTATGAGTCTGGTCTTTATCAAACTGTATTAAATCCGAAGGCTTCTTGTCCTTGACAAAAATTTCCATATCGATGATTGCAGGTATAGTTTGCTCTCCAGTCAGCCAACCCCAAAATGGAAGGGTAATGTAACATCCCACTCTTCAAAGATATCTTGATGCTGAAGTGAAGTATATCTGCAACCGGGGATACGTTATACAAGGTCACAACATAAGACGCTGCCAAACGAATAGTCAGTGGACAACATCTACTCCCAGGTGCACAGGTAAATTAAAAAAATACAACAAATTATTCAGATGAAGTAAAGAAAAGAAGAGAAGAGATCCAACTATTTTTAAAAGCTTAATCCCGACCTTTGGAAGTTCATTTTGAATTATATCAATTACACAAAGGTCGTATCTTGTCTTGCCATCTCTTCTCTTTTTTAATTATATCCATTACACAAAGGTCTTTTTTTCACTCACCAGGTGCTTTCACCCATATCTTATGGGCTTCTTCAGCTCCTGGTGAGTGAAAAACAGACCTTTGTGTAATGTATATAATTCAAAAAGAAAAGAGATGGCAAGACAAGATATGACAAGAAAAGAGATGATTGGAAAATAGGGTTATATAGATTGCACAAAAAAATCAACTTTTTAATTTTCATTCCTATTGAGCAGGAAAAGAGCTTTAATTTGAATACCAACATTTACTATGTTACTGTATTCTAGAGTATTACAGCAGTGCAGTATAGCAGTGTTGGTATTAATATCAAAGCTCTTTTTATGCTACACAATATTATATTAAAGTAACTTTCATTTCACAATGGAAAAGGTCCTCAGAGAAGAACTGATCAGGCAAAAACTGATTAGACAAGAGATGACGGATAGGAGATAGAGGTGATAAGGGAAGAGATGGCGAGACAAGCAATAACAAGAAACTGAAGGACAGGAAAATATGTTTAGTTAAGGACTGGTCACACGATGATTGACAAGAAAAGAGATATTATTAAAGAAGAAAAGATGTGATCATACAAAAGATAATCAAACAAGGGATGATCTCAGAAAACATGAAGCGAGATAGATAACCAGAAATCCAGAAGACATATGTAGTTAAAAATTTTCTTTCAGAAATCCTCTATTTACCTTTTTCGTCCTCCGTACGTTCTCCTCTCCAGCCAAAGTCTCCTCACAACTATCTTTGACTCCTCACCACAACTTTATCCCATATTAAGAACCCTATAGCTGGCAAGGTAACTGCAATTAGCAAAGGGGGGGGGGTGATAGTGTTCGAATTGGTGTGGGTCTTAGTGTAAAATTTATGTAATTTTAAAAGGTAGTTCAAAGTATAGAGGTAAGAAATGATTTGTGTGGAGCCCAAAGGTGTGAAAAGGTAAAGTGGTGGTTGGTTCTTCTTTCCTGCTGGGGTAGTCATATTTTATTTGGGTTGTACTTTATTATAATGTGGACATCAATTATTTTCTTCCAGCAATCATGTGCAGAAGCCTTTCAACGAGACTTAACATTGGCAGAATTGTCTACAGCCAAAATTCAGGTGGCTTGATTCCCTATGGAGAAACAGCTTCATTTTATTGTAACAGTGGCTATGTCTTGGAGGGACAGGCAAGGTTAACTTGTGGCGGTAATAGCGAAATCGGACGATTCGTTGGAAGTCTTCCAACATGCCGTCGTAAGATATACTTTTTTGCATTTTTTGTAAGAAGTATAGCTGGTTTATGCATTATCTAAAATTCCTAGCAATAAGGTCATTATGATGCATTTTTAGTGCCATATATTTTTTTGTTGGATCATAACAAGAGATTATATCTGTGCCTTCAAGTGTGTCTCTCAGTGGGAATTGCTCTGGTTGGTCATCAGCTTTCTTCAAATGCTTGTCTCTTAAAGGCAGTTGGCATATTGCATCATTTCTGCATCAGACATCCAAGAAAATATGTAAAGGAAAAACAATTTGGGGGGGGGGCGGAGGACACTATATTATGCTCTTTTTAGCTTTAAATCAGATATAAATTGTAAAAAAGGTTCAGACATCAATTTGATCAGTAAAAATGCAAATAAAGTGTCAAATGAAAGCAGAGAAGTAGCACTATATAATTCTTGAGGCAATTTTTGAATTTTTCATTTGATTCCCTGTTCTGTGGGTTTTTATGGAAATGGAGTCATTTTTGCTATCTTTAATAAGTAAGAAAAAAGTACACAGCCAAAATGTAAAAAATCTCAAAAGTTTGTGAATCAACCGCAGAAGCTTTGTTTCTTGCTCCTAGCACTGCACAACAGACAGGTCGATCACAAGCCTCGTCATCATACCTCATGTCACTTGGAGCTAGTGAGGCTCTAACATTTGTTAACACAAAGATAATGACTCAATAACGTGCCTTAATAATATTAAAAAAAAACCTTATTCCATTTGACTGAACACTAGTCTGCTCCCCCCGGCAGTGGCATTATGGGGGCACGTGCCCCCCATATTGGACCTGTGCCCCCCAGGTGCCCCCCATATGAACTTTCCAAGTCTGGCTAAAATATACAATTAGTATAATTAGTGCCCCCCCCCAGAGAATCGCATGCCCCCTTAGGTGCCCCCCGCTCGAGACACCCCCCATAACGCCACTGCCCCCCCATCACAAGTTAACAGGTTGCTCTAGCCTATTATTCCATTACTTTGAATTATATACACTGTGTTCCTGTATATGCTTTATCATTCTACTAAAAGGCATTCTCTGCACTGCCCTTGGAAACCTGGTCAATGGCGTACAATATGGATCACTGCTTGCCCCCGGGAGTGTTGTGACATTCCGTTGCTTAGCAGGATTCTATCTGATTAGTGAAGACAGGATTACATGCTTACAAGGAGGACGGTGGTCTGATAATAAACCATCATGCAAAAGTGAGTATCATGTGCATGTAACATAATAAGTACAGTACAACCCAATAAATTTTCCGAGCTGATGCCCTCACTTGCACTCCCCTATACTCCCTGGCACATCCACAACTTTGCCCTCCCTTGCTTGCCCTTGCCCTCCTGAGCAAACAAATCTCTTTATCTCTGCCTGGTGTCCCCATCTATTGCAATATGCTTCAACTACATGATCTAACAGCTATTGGTGATACAGTGATAGCAATTTGTATACAAACCAATGTAGATTTGATTCTGACTCCATGTGAAATAATTACTATTGTCTCTCAGAGTCTACATTTTTCTTAAAAAGCTTCCAGTCATTTTATGCTTACTTCAGTGTTTAAACTGCTCAGGTGTCTGGTGTTGTTGTCACTTCTGAGTTTGTTGCCCAACAAATAATAATAATATTTCAATGGCACAGCCATGAAATTCGCGCAGCACTTTAAAGTTTCTGTTAGACTTATAGCGTTACCATAACTTTCATTTTTATTACATATTCAATGTATGCATGAAAGACAGGTATGTAACTGTTTCAAAAAATTAGAAAGACAGATCTATGTTGAAAGACAGACAGAACTGTACAATGGAAAGATAAAATAGGTTAAACAAATATTTTAGAAAGATAGATAGATATATAGATAGATAAATAGATAGATAGATAGATTACATTAAAAAAAATAAACAACACTGAAAGCTGCCAAAACCAAGTCTATGTTAGATTGTTGATATTACATAATAGTTCAATAGTTAAAAAAAACAACAAAAAAACAATAAGATCATTTGCATGAAGAATTGTAAATTAATTGCTCACTGTTACATAATTATCAGTTTATACAGAATCTGATTAGGTTACTTTCATTTTGTTATGTTTCTTTTTGTCTGTTTTGAAATAAAATGAATCATGTGTTAACGATGTAACTCAGCTTGTCAAGACTAATAATTAACTGTTCCATAAAAATTATTGGTACAGGAAATAATACAGGAGAAAATTAAAATTTTAAGAAACCTCTGAATATGAATATGTTATGTTTTGTAAAATATGAAACTAAATCATTGATAAGAGGCTGGAACCACTTGACCTAATTCCCTGCTTGGGACTGTTGAAGTTGAGAGCATCACTGCAGAGATTTTTGACTCCTCTTCTGTGCTCGATTCGCTTCGCAGATATTAGTTGGGTAACAGAAGATAGTTGTAGATGCTACATTTGATGTGAACTTTCAGTTTGTCCAATCAACACTTACAAATCTGGGACAAACAACGCCAAGTCTTGCAACTCCTGTCCAAGGAATTCTGCTACTGGGAGTCTAGCTGGTGCAACTTCAGTCTCATTCTGCCGGTGTCGACTAGGGTTCACAAGTAACCGGGGTGGAAGCTGTGCGAGTAAGTATAACACTTTATAGACGTTGATAAGTTGAAAAAGATATAAAACCAAAACAGCTGCATAATAGGACATCATTCATTTTATGTCTCAACAATACAATGCAAAAGAGTAATGCAACTTGTCAAATACACTCTTGCTCATAATTATGGAATACTTTTTTTGGAAAAAAAGTGTAAAATTAAAGTAAATTTCAGGGTTTGAATGAAAGCAAGGTCCATTGTACAAGTCATCTTCTCTTATCACTCTTTGAAAGCCTCAACTACATTTTATGGAAGAATTTCTAATAATGCATCTTACCCTAAAAAACCCCCTGAATTTCAATTTTTCCTGCTATTGTGACTTTTCCTAGGGTCAACGCAGCAGCATGTGTTCTAAATGACGGTTTGTTCCTCCCTGTAGTGGTCATTGGAAACCGTTACCACTGAATCAGACCAACATGTGCTCCAGCAGAAGTTGCTAATGTTGAAGTATTCCATATTTATGAGCAACGGTGTGTAAGTCACTGTGGTGGTAGATCCGGGTTGGGGCTAGGAGGCCCAAGGTCTCATGGACCACTTAGATTAAATATTGCATTTTCAAATTATGAGGCGTTGCGGGCCTGTGAATACTGAGAGACGGGTTTATCCTCCCAAGACTAGGCTGGCTGAGAGACAGGTTTATCCTCCCAAGACTACCCTGGCTGAGAGACTATCCTCCTAAGACCATGCTGCCTGGGAGGCAGTTTTATCCTCTTAAGACTACCCCTGCTGAGAGACGGGTTTACCTTGCCAAGAATACACTGGCTGAGAGACAGGTTTATCCTCCCAAGACTACCCTGGCTGAGAGACAGGTTTATCCTCCCAAGGCTACCCTGTCTGAGAGGCAGGTTTATCCTCCTAAGACTACGCTGGCTGCGAGACAGGTTTATCCACAAAAAAAGACTACCCTGGCTGAGAGACAGGTTTATTGTCCAAAGACAATGCTGTCTGAGAGACAGGTTTATCCTCCTAAGACTACGCTGACGGGTTTATCCTCCCAAGACTACCCTGGCTAAGAGACAGGTTTATCCTGCTGAGACCATACTGGCTGTGAGGCAGGTTTATCCTCTCAAGACTACCCTGGCTGAGAGACAGGTTTATCTTCCAAAGACTACTCTGCCTGGATCTACCACACAGTGAATACGACAAAGTAAAAGATTCATTCAACTCCTTACTATTTTCAGTCATCCATTGTCCTGCATTAGGTATTCCTCAAAATGGACGGTTGATTGGCAGTTGTGGGAACACTGTAGGCTCTACATGTTTATTTGCTTGCCATGCTGGCCATGTCATATCAGAAGGGGACACAATAAGAAAATGCACTGACCTGGCAATCTGGTCTGGATCAGACATTACTTGTCAAGGTAAGTCTTGTCAAAACCATGGGTTTATGCTTACAAGTTATGTTATTATTACTAAACTTGAGCAAATTAAGGCTATTTTTGTAAAATTATAGATTAAAAAACCTCTGAATTTGACAGCATAGATAATGAATGATTTTTTTTACTGAGTAATGATTTATCATTCCTTGTAAATAGAATTATTGTTAAAGAAAATTTGATGAAGACAGAGCATTCCATAAGAATGACTTATCTACCAATTAATTATTCTCATTCATTGACAGCATTGATATAAATAACCTGTTGAATGTTGATCAATAAAATGGTTTTCCATTTCCAAATTGCGGCAGCATGTCCCAAGGACACTTACAGATCTAATCCAACCACATGCCTTTCTTGTCCTCCCAAAAGCCGCACAACCGGGACAGGCAAAGAGAAGGAAGGATGCCATTGCGTGACTGGATATGCTGGACCAAGAGGAGGACCTTGTTCTGGTAAAATTATAAAACTTTTCATTACAGTTATAATTATTATGTCCAAATTTTAAGCTTTCTTGCTCACTCGAAATCTTGCTCTCTCTCTCTTTACAACTAGTGAGTCGGATTATAATCTGATCATATATGGTTTTATTGGACTTAGTAGAGACGTTGCTTATACCAGAAATAACACTTTTTTTATTGCTTCTGCTTCTGCAGAGTAATTGACTCATTGAACAATTGAATATTACCTTAAGATATCATAAAACATAAATATTACATAATTAACAAAAATAACCGTGGTTCAAATATTTTAATTGGAACTGTTACCATTGAGGGTTATGTTACAGCCATGCACGATCAGTGAATAAGATTGCTTAAGAACGATGTATACATAGACTCCAGTAAAAACCCCACATTAAATTTAAGCTAGTTTTTTTAACAGGATTCATGTTTTTGTGTAATCACAACACAAAGACACTACTTTCAATGCTATCAGTGAGTGGACACAGAATATATCTGTGCTTATTCGTCTGGCTTTTAAAATTTTAGGATTACAGATGATTTCATTAGCACACGATTCTGGTCATCCACATTTGATAGTGAGAAATCAATGCTAAACAGGGACTTACTACGTTTGATAATATGAGATGTGTGATGTTCTATTGCTCCCAAACAAATAAGATTAACCAAAAATGCTATGTATTTTGTGGCCAACCCGTGGTGGCCAAGAACCTGAGAGTTGCATAATAATGAAATCACCTGTGAGACAATTATGATTATATTATATTTTTGGTGACTTGTTTAAGTGACCAGTGAAGTGTGCATAGTATACTATTATACTAACTGACTGCAAAAATTGCAATATGGATAGTTAAATGGATCTTGATAGCAAAGCCATTTTTACAGCCTGATCTGATTATTATGACATCTTTACAGATATAGATGAATGTTCTCTGAATAATGGAGGGTGTCAACAAACTTGCCTGAACAACGATGGATCATTCTCATGTCGATGCACGTTGCCAGGATGGGTAGAAGATGAAGATGACTTGAAAAAGTGCACAGGTAAGCTAGGGAATCGGATCACAGGGGTGGACTGGCCTACTGTATGTTGCAGAGTGGCAGCTGCCATGGGCCCATCCACTGAGGGGGCCCATTTACGATGCAAAATTTTAAAAAGAATTAATAAAAAGCAGATAAACAAAGCTTAGACATTAAGTTTATGATTTTGTAATGAAACAAAGTCAACTGAATTTGAAAGAAGTTTCTCACATGGGCCCCAACCTAACACCTTATCGAACTAAATATGCTGTAGAATTTATCTTATGAAATAATTCTGACGGTATAGGAATTTCGGAGGCCCCTTGATTTATTTTGCCATGGAACCCAAGATGCCGCCAGTCTCGCCTGTCAGATTAAAGACCCCAAAAAGATTACCGGCTCGCTAGATAACTCCAAAATGTGTACAGGTGTGCACCAAATCATATTCACACAATTGCCAAGTTCATGTCAGATACAGCTAGCACATTGTCATAAGCTAATGTGTCATTTACCTTGAACTGTATCATTTAACACACAGCTAAGAATAACTGTCCTGACATGCCGGCTCCAGAAAACGGAGGTGTCGTCTGCTATGACCAGAGAAGAACCAACACCAAGAGTTGTCAAGTAAAGTGCAACAATGGTAGGAAAAATTAATATTATGTTTTCTATGTATTAATTTTAAAAATGGAAAACAAGATAATGATACAAGTCTCTATCGTTTGATCAGATACGTTTAAAAAAAAGCTTATTATATATAATAAGTGGTATAGAATTGGCCTGTAGAGAAAGTATAATCAGGTAGGGCCCACATAAGTTAGTTCTATTGATCTATCTGCCTAGTTCATTGTCTATCTATCCATCTATCTACATTATGATAAAATCTCCTGCAAGCAGTGTAGTAGTAGTTGTCAAGACTAACGAGGCAAAAGTTCAATGTATTTTCCCTTTTTTTGCAAAGGTTTCGAACACTTGGATGAGCACCCGAATGCTTTTGAGACATGTGGACCTTCAACAAATTGGAAGTGGTCTTACCAAAGGAATCAGACTAAGGCACTTGATTGCCTTCGTAAGCAATTTTTGCTTTGTTGGCTTAAGAGGCTCTGCCTGTAAAAACCTGCAGAGGGTGGCCGGGGACCCGTCAGACTTTGCAAAATGTCATATACCGGGGGTTAGCTTATAGTCTCAGCAGGCTCAAAATCATATTTTAAGGTTCAGAAAATTATTGGTATCCATAGCAACAGCTCCAATATTGACCAAGGTCAGACCCCCCTTTTTTAAAATCTGTTTTAGGTGGATATATGCATCTCACACAGATTTAGCAGGCTATCTCTCCAAACCTAAAGCATTCTAGATGTTTGACATTGATGGTGGTAACAAGGCAAGACATCCTCAGAAAATATATTCATGAAAACATTCCATGTGGCAAAGGTCACTGCACTCTGCTGCCCCCTGGTGGCTCTCTTCTCTATATTTTTGAGTTAATATGAATGTTACAAAAGTTTATTTGTCCACACCTCCCAAAAGTAAAGCAGTAAGGTGGTTCATATTCATGGTGGTAACAAGGCAGGACACCCTCAGCCAATATATTCATGAAAATATTCCATGGGGTCAAAGGTCATCACACCCTACTGCCCCCTGGTGGCTCTCTTCTACATATTTTTCGGTGAATACATGCATGTGAAAGATGTTCAGCAGGCCATATCTCCAAAATGAAACCATAAAGGTGGTTCATATTCATGATTGTAGCAAGGCAGGACATCCTCAGCCAATATATTCATGAATACATTCCATGGGGTCAAAGGTCACCACACCATGCTGCCCCCTGGTGGCTCTCTTCTATATATTATTCGGTGAATAAATACATGTAAAAGATGTTCAGCAGGCCGTATCTCCAAAATGAAACCATAAAGGTGGTTCATATTCATGATGGTAGCAAGGCAGGACATCCTCAGCCAATATATTCATGAATACATTCCATGGGGTCAAAGGTCACCACACCCTACTGCCCCCTGGTGGCCCTCGTCTACATATTTTTCGGTGAATGCGTGCATGTAAAAGATGTTCAGCAGGCCATGCCTCAAAAATGAAAACCTAAAGGTGGTTCATATTCATGATGGTAGCAAGGCAGAACATCTACAGCAAATGTATTCATGAAAACATTCCTTGGGGTCAAAGTCACTGCAATTAACTGCCCCCTGGCGGCTATTTTACACACATTTTTCAGTGAATATATCCCTGTCACATAAGTTCAGAAGATCATATTTCAAAAAGTAAAGCAGTAAGGTGGTTCAGATTCATGGTGGTAACAAGGCAGGACAGAATTATTCACACAAAGATTCCATGGGGTCAAAGTAACTGCACATTATTGTCCCCCTAGGGGCTGTTTTCAACCCATTTTTCAGTGAATTTGTGCATAACACAAATGTTTAGTAGACCATACCACCAAACTTAAGCATTAAGGTTGTTCATATTCATGATGGTAACAGGGCAGGACTGTCACAGCAAATTAATTTACCAAAATATTCCAAGGGTTCAAAGGTAACTGCACATTGCTGAGCCCTGGTGGCTCTTTTCTATACATTTTTCAGTGAATAGATGTTTGTCGCAAAAGTTCAGAATGCTGTTTCTCCAAAACTTTGGTAGTGAGGTGGTTTATATTCATGGTGGACACAGGGCAGATCAGTAAATGTATTCATAACATTCCATGGGGTCAAGGGTCACTGTACATTATTGACCCTTGGTTGATCTTTTGTCTACATCTATCAGGGATCATCATAATGCCTATCCCAAGAGTTTACGACAAGGTTCAAGATTTGAGTAAGATTTTTGTAGCATTTTGGTCCAAAATTTTATTTTCGAATTTCGGTATGAAAAATAGCCTATCTTATGTAAAATTTCTCCTTGAATCATAATCTGAAATCAGTAATACAACATCTTTCACCGTTCTCATTCTGCAGATGTTTTTATAAGTTGTCAATCGGAACCTAGCATTTTTAGCTAGCCATAGGCGTAGCTATTGCAATGGGTGATGAGTGTATGGGATTCTGTAACCATAAATCATGTAAACACTGTAAACAAAAAACAATACAAATTTGAACCAAGAACTGGCTAGGTGGCTTAAAATACATTTCTAATGGATGCTTTAATAAGAAATTCAAAATAACGGGTACAATTAAATCAAGTAGCACAAAAGAAATCAATGTATCAAAAAAAATGTTTTCATGATTTCAGTTCAGAAGTAAACATATACCTAGCATAGCTTATTTCAATGGAGGCAGGTGTATGTTTACTTTTGAATTTTATAACCCATACATGTATTGTAAGGTACCCAACCAAAATAAGGAAAACATGTTGTTGCTTATATTGACTAAAACGTTCATGTCATGAATCCATTTTTGAGCAACTTGACTTTATAGTGAACATAATGTTGAATCATTTGCAAACATCCATTTTAAATACATCTTATATAAATTCCTATGGGAAATCACAAAGTAGATGTTTACATATATGACCTCAACCGTACATTGGTGGGTGCAAGGGATCCCGAAAGTGGCGCCATCTGTCTCTGTCTCCAGAATGCTAAGTCCACTATCGGGAACAAGCCGCCAGCAGAATTATATATGAACCATCTTTATGGTTTAATTCTTTAGGTATGGCCTGCTGAACTTCTCTTGCATATTCACTGAAAAATTTCTAGAAGAGAATCGTCAGAAGGCAGTAAAGTGCAATGACCTTTGACCCCATTGAATGTTTTATGACTATATTTGCTGCAGCTGTCCTGCCTTGTTACCACCATGAATATGATCCACTTTACTGCTTTACTTTTGGAGGTATGGCCTGCTGAACTTATGTGACAGGCATATATTCACTGAAAAATGTCTGCCAGGGGGCAGTTAATTGCAGTGACTTGGACCCTATGGAATGCTTTCATAATACATTTGCTGTAGATGTCCAGCCTTGCTTCCATCATGCATATGAACCACCTCTATGGTTTCATTTTGCAGGTATGGCCTGCTGAACATCTTACATGTATGCATTCACCGAATAATATATAGAAGAGGGCCACCAGGGGGTAGTAGGGTGTGGTGACCTTTGACCCCATGGAATGTATTCATGAATATATTGGCTGAGGATGTCCTGCCTTGCTACCACCATGAATATGAACCACCTTTATGGTTTCATTTTGCAGGTATGGCCTGCTGAACATCTTTTAATTGCATTTATTCACCAAAAAATATATAGAAGAGAGCCACCAGGGGGCAGCATGGTGTGGTGACCTTTGACCCAATGGAATGTATTCATGAATATATTGGCTAAAGATGTCCTGCCTTGCTACCACCATGAATATGAACCACCTTTATGGTTTCATTTTGGAGGCATGGCCTGCTGAACATCTTTTACATGCATGCATTCACCGAAAAATATATAGAAGAGGGCCACCAGGGGCAGTAGGGTGTGGTGACCTTTGACCCCATGGAATGTATTCATGAATATATTGGCTGAGGATGTCCTGCCTTGCTACCACCATGAATATGAACCACCTTTATGGTTTAATTTTGGAGATATGGCCTGCTGAACATCTTTTACATGTATTTATTCACCGAAAAATATATAGAAGAGAGCCACCAGGGGGCAGCATGGTGTGGTGACCTTTGACCCCATGGAATATTTTCATGAATATATTGGCTGAGGATGTCCTGCCTTGCTACCACCATGAATATGAGCCACCTTTATGGTTTCATTTTGGAGATATGGCCTGCTGAACATCTTTTACATACATGCATTCACCGAAAAATATATAGAAGAGGGCCACCAGGGGGCAGCAGAGTGTGGTGACCTTTGACCCCATGGAATGTATGCATGAATATATTGGCAGAGGATGTCCTGCCTTGCTACCACAATGAATATGAACCACCTTAATGGTTTAATTTTGGAGATATGGCCTGCTGAACATCTTTTACATGCATGCATTCACCAAAAAATATATAGAAGAGAGCCACCAGGGGGCAGCATGGTGTGGTGACCTTTGACCCCATGGAATGTATTCATGAATATATTGGCTGAGGATGTCCTGCCTTGCTACCATCATGAATATGAACCACCTTTATGGTTTCATTTTGGAGTATGGCCTGCTGAACATCTTTTACATGCATGCATTCACCAAAAAATATATAGAAGAGAGCCACCAGGGGGCAGCATGGTGTGGTGACCTTTGACCCCATGGAATGTATTCATGAATATATTGGCTGAGGATGTCCTGCCTTGCTACCATCATGAATATGAACCACCTTTATGGTTTCATTTTGGAGGCATGGCCTGCTGAACATCTTTTACATGCATGCATTCACCGAAAAATATATAAAAGAGGGCCACCAGGGGCAGTAGGGTGTGACGACCTTTGACCCCATGGAATGTATTCATGAATATATTGGCTGAGGATGTCCTGCCTGGTTACCACCATGAATATGAACCACCTTACTGCTTTACTTTTGGGAGGTGTGGACAAATAAACTTTTGTGACAGGCATATTAACTCAAAAATGTGTTTAAAATAGCCACCAGGGGGCAGCAGAGTGCAGTCATCTTTGCCCCATGGAATGTTTTCATGAATATATTTTCTGAGGATGTCTTGCCTTGTTACCACCATGAATTTCAAACATCGTGATGCTTTAGTTTTGGAGAGATAGCCTGCTAAATCTGTGTGAGACGCATATATCCACCAAAAACAGATTTGAAAATAGAGCCACCAGGGGTTGATACAATGTCGTGCTACTTCCATATATGGATGCAGTTGTTAATTTGCATAATTAGGCATGACATTATATTTCAATTTTACATGGTTGAAGCAACTTAATCAAAGCACATTCCTTCCATCAAAGTATTTGTCTTTGGCGTAAAAATCATTAATTCTGCAAAAATGTGAAAAACGGCCACCAGGGGGCTTTAGTCACTCTATAACCTTTGAACCCATGGAATATTTTGCATCGCCCCTGGGCTGCAGCTGTTTTGACCTTTTTCTCCAAAAACTTTCAGAATTTCATTTCTTTCCATTCTGTAGATATAGCATGCTAAAATACATGGAATTTTCCAAAAAATTGAAATTTTCACAAAATACATAGGGGGCGCCACTGAAAATGGAATGAGTGCCCACGAGTTTTATGGCAGTTTTGTGAAATACAGCTATTGGGGTAAAACCCAACATGCACCACTTACCTGGGTCTCGTTGGATATAGAAATAAATTTGCCTTGAAGTTGAGACTTTTCGAGGTATGAGATAATAGAGAAAACATGGCCACTAGGGGGTGCTGTAGTGAGAACACAATACCTTGCCTGCACCCCAGTAATAGTCTTTGAAAATTCTATTGACCTATATTAACCAAAAATGACTGACAGACCTTGATCCACCAGGTAAGAAATATTGGCAGAGCCAACAAAAATGTATAAAATCAAGATTGGCAAAATTGCACTTTTTGAAACAGCTGTAAAAAAGGGGGGTCTGACCTTGGTCAATATTGGGGCTGTTGCTATGGATACCAATAATTTTCTGAACCTTAAAATATGATTTTGAGCCTCCTGAGACTATAAGCTAACCCCCGGTATATGACATTTTGCAAAGTCTGACGGGTCCCCGGCCACCATCTTCTGATTTTGCAGGTTTTTACAGGCAGAGCCTCTTAAAGTTAATCCCCCACTGAAGTACAGCAGAGACACCTGTATGGGATTGTATCAACACTTAACAAGAGTTATTTCAAAGTGTTCAAGTAATTTTACTGATATTTTGACAATGTGGAACATGAGTTACATGACTTTTAATTAACTGAACTCGAGTTACGTTATGCAAAAATTGTTTGCCAAGAACTCGATTAGAAGATAAGTTATAGAAGTTAACTGTTAACTGCTTGAGGATAACAAGAGTTAAATGTTCATACAATCTGGTACTGAAGGGATTCAAGTTGGCCTGGGTGCTGCAAACAAAGCTGACAGTCACAGTCGCTAAGCTGCCATTGCGATGTTATTCAGCTGGTGGATGAGACTCTTGCAGTTGCTTTACGCTGTGATGGCCACTGCTAAAATAATAAGCTCGGGTGCCCCAGTTTCTTATTTGAGGTTTGTGTTCTTTGGGTGTATGGTGTAAACAAACTGAGAGTATACATGTTTTTTTATGATCTTTTTCTTTAAATAGTTAAAAATTTCATGCCCTCTTAAAGATATTGTGAGAAGTTAGAAGTCTCGCCAGTCATAAATTATTCATGGTCACGTACATTCCGCAGCCTCCCGCTGGGACTCCAATTGCTAAATCTTGCAAAATGCTCTGTTTTGCCCCCTAAAACCCTAGCTTGGATCTACAAAGGGACTGTACCCACTTTATCTAATCTATTTTCCCACCGACCTTTGCTTCAGCCGCGTTCTTCGAGGGGATTCAAACAAATGCAGATGTTTTCTATTTTGCGGGAAACTGCAGCGACATCGATGGCATACAAAGAGGGAATATAGCTGAAGAATTTGTCAGGTTTGTGCTAAGAATCATTCCCCAGCAAGTTTCACTGGACTTGATTGAGTTTTGTGTGATTAATCATTCGATTGCAATTGCACTTTGATACACTTAGAACTGATGATTATTTTTGTGAGATATTTTGTGACAATATGGGTGGTTTGGTGCCCTTTGCCTGCCTCCCTACTGTAGAACGGGGTAAAATTGACTATCCGGGGGAAAGTCGGCTGGCTATTCTAACCCTCTTAATGGAAGAAATGCCAACTTTTCTCACTGACACAGGTATCTTTGGCAGATCCAGACAGGGTCATCTGGGGGGGGAGCGGGCATGTTTCGGCTTTCGCGGGCCCGTGTCGTCGCATACTTTCTTAAAAATACTCATTAATCTCAGGGTCTAGGCCCCCCTGTATTCGCCACTGTAGTCTGCAGTAATTCAGAGCAAAAAAGGAGCTTAGAGATGGTATTTTTACTCTCATTATCAAGTAAATTTCAGTGCCAAAGGGAGCGTAATGCGCTATGATCCTTTTTGCATTGGGTAAAAATATGCTTAGCCGAACTAAGTGCCTTATTGCATTAAGACAAAAAAGTACTCCAAAAACTTGAAAATGTCACATTATTCCACAAATACATGTAGTGTCATCCTGAACTTTTACCTGCCGTATCTCCTCTGGGTCAGTGTAAAATGCGGACCATGCAGACCATGCAGACCATGCGGACCATGCGGACCAGACATTCTGGCAGCCAGTCTGTTGGTCCAATTGAGTCTTGGGTAAACACTGGCCAGTCTGAAAGGGTTAAATCCTGCGGACCAAACTGCTAACAATGCAGACCATGCAGACCAACTTGATAACAACAGGGATATGACTTGACATAAATTTATAAAAAAAAAGGAACTTAGTAATTTTTTTTTCATAAAATAGTAAAAATGTACATGTTTTTGGTCTGCATGATTTGGCCTGCATTCTGGTCTGCATTTTTTCTAAAAAGGTCATGCAGGTTGGTGAATATTGATATTTATTTCATTGATTGTAGACCAGTATTTCTATAATGCAGACCACATTTTCTATCATGCAGACCAAAATTTCTATAATGCAGACCAAATGCAGACCAAAACTTACATAATGCAGACCAAAATTTATAGCATGAAGACCAACATATAATTATAAGCAGACCAGAATTCCTATCATACAGACCAAAATTTCCATCATGCAGACCAGTGGCGTAGCTAGTGGGGGGCGGGGAGGGCAAGTTGCCCCCCCCCCAGACAACTTTTTGGGGAAAAATGGGGAAATGGGGAAAAATAGGGAAATTAGGGAAAAGGGGGAAAATTAGGAAAAAGCAGGGAAAATGGGGAAAAGAAAGGGGAAACAAAAGAGAAAGGGAACCGGGTATCTACAGTAATTTGAGGAATGAATTCCCTGTATTTTCCTGATTATTCCCTGCTTCATCAAATGTTTTCCCTGACCTTATTCGAGCTTCGCGTTGTGTTATCGGAATCCAAAAAGCTGAAATTTTTGGGATTCATCACGAAAGGGAGAGCATTTTTCTCATCTTTATAAAAGCAAAACCAAATTCCCTGTGTTTTCCCTGAATTTTTAAAAAAGGTCAAATTTCTAAATCTATGATATTTCCCTGCAGGTAATTTTCACCATATTCCCCTTCTGGTGGATACCCTGAGGAGGGAAAGATGAGGGGAAAGGAAATCTTAAGATATTTCTTTGAAATCCTGTTTACATTCGTGTTGGCAATGTTTTAACTCTGCAGTGTTACTATACAACAAGAAATGTGATAGACACTAACCAAAAGAGGAGAGTTAATCACAGAAAAAAAATTGTAATCTATTTTTTGCTGCACATGTATTAGCATAAGGGCCTTCCTATGGAACAACAGTGCAAAAATGGCCTAAATCTGACAAGGGTCAATTTTTCTTTAGGCCGACAATGTGTTATTAGAGAGTGCAGTAAAGCTCAGAAAAATGGTTTGTCGTTACTCCCATAACGATGATCACTTTTTGGGGAAATTGAGGGTCATTTGCCCCCCCCCAGAGAAAAACCCTAGCTACGCCACTGATGCAGACCAAATGCAGGCCAAAATGTATCATGCAGACCAAAGCAGACCAGAATTCTCATGATGCAGACCAAATGCAGACCGAAATTCTTGTCATGCAGACCAAAATTTCTTACCATGAAGACCAGAATTCTCATCATGCAGACCAAATGCAGACCAGAATTCCTATTATGCAGACCAAATGCAGACCAAAATTTCATCTTGCAGACCAAATGCAGACCACAATTATCATCATGCAGACCAAATGCAGACAGCTGCAGACCAAAATTCCAATCATGCTGACCAAAATTTCTACCACAGACCAACTTTATTATGTGTATATTTATATAGACAAATGTCTTTTTATCAAAATGTCAAGAAATACAGGCCAAAAGTTATAGTTTCTGAGTTGTGACACTTGAAATGCAATTAAGCCAATTAGAGTTCAGTGCCAAGTACTGAATTAATTGGCACTTTAATAACAGACATTAATGTCTTTGTAGTTGGACTTTTTCTTTAATTGCCATTTATATCCCTGATCTCCAGCAGAAAAGGCTTTTAGAGGTAGTAGATTAAAACTTCTTTTCTTCTTTTTTTTTGTCTTTATATGGTCTGCATCCTCTGGTCTGCACTCTGGTCAGCACTGAGATTGATTTGGTCCGCATCTGGTCCGCATTTTCCGCTTGATTAACTCTGTTTTACCAGCTTGATTAAACAAGCAATGCTCCTCTGCACCCTCCTGTGTTTGTTTAATGTCTGGTCTGCATGGTCCGTTTGGTCCGCATTTTACACTGACCCATCTCCTCTAGCTGATCCCACTTTATTCGAATATTCACAGATATTACTCCTAAGGTCTTAAACTTTCAAAAAATGCAATAATTCTGAAAGGGACTTAGTGGCACTAAGTCCCTTTTTGTGCTGAGCGGTCGAAATATCAAATTCTCATTGTTAAATTATCAATATTATTTATTCTACTCAGGAGGAAATTACTTCGAATTTGAAAATGGAGCGATGTATCTTTAGCATAATAACTGGGAGATCAAAATTTAGGTCTATTCTTGTATTGTAAATATTTTAAACAGTTTTCTAGGAAAGCAAGGCGTATGCCAACACAGCTTCAACAGAACATGTTCAATTGAAAATGTGGAAATCAGGTGTCACCAGAATTCACCATCAAGGACAAGGCCTTCAGATGATCCAAACTTGAATTTCAGGTACGTTCACTTGGCAGCTAAAAGACTCGTTAACTATTAAATTCAATGGGAAAATGTTAAGGGGTTGAATAATTTTGCTGCCTGATGTACTAAATTATATTTGGTCATTCGCATTTAATGTGCCTTGTCTTTCTTTAAAGGAATTGACACTATACCTCATACATGACAACAAAATAGAGGGAGCTTACATATATGTGAGGTACTAGGCCTATAATACATACTGTAACATGCATTTGATATATACATTTTGCTTGTACTACATTTCATATTTTCGATCAACAGTATCGAACAGCAGACCCCAACAACTTATGACTGTGGGAAAAGTTGCAGAAAGGAAATAGAAAACAAATTGAAGGATATGATAAGTACTGAATCAAAGAAGGTTGTGGAGATTTACCAAAAGGTAATTTGGATCCATTTTGCTAGATTTTGTTCAATAAAAATACACCGCCCAACCTTCACAGAATAGCTGCACATGAGGGTAATTTCAAAAATGCCCATTCACTAGAAAAGCATAGGTATGATTAGCTCAGGTGGTATTGCAGATATTGATATTAATTAGTCGTTCTGATGCAGCTTTGCTCTGTCAAACAAAAAGATCACACGTTGCCTTTGTCTAAAAAAACTTTTTGGACTAACAAATTATGCATTCAAACACAAAGACAGCTTTGTAATACAACAGGTATGATGTGGTGCACTTTTGCAGTCTTCAATAGTTTGATTCATACAATCCTACTGTGTCCTTGCCAGCCATCATTGGCTGAATATGTCTGAATATGTCTGTGACCTCACATAGAACATGGTTCTGAACACCTAATTTGCATGAATTCCAATGCTATGGGAACTGCCATATGATGTCATGCTCTCATATTACCACTATAGAAATGCAATGGAAAATTTGCTCTGACCTAATTTGGGACTGAGCATGCCCGGGAGTGACCTGATTCCACTGAGCATGCTCAGACCTATTGAGCATGTGCAGAGAGCAATAACAAATGGCGGCCATTTTGAAATTTTCCTGATTCTAACTTTTAAGGCCAGTTTTCACTACAAGCTACATGGGGTTCACTCATCAGACAAGGCTCATAGCTCATATATTAATCTAAATTTTGTAAGGAATTTTTTGGTGTGGGTCTGATCAGTGAACATTACGTAGCTCACTTTTGGGTGATAATGGATCAAATTTTACCATGAATGATAAGGACAGTTTTCATAGTGATTACCGAAAAACTTTCTACATACTTTCTGGTAATAAAAGGGAGACGGTGCAGTGTGGGGACGTACATTTTTTATACAACTTAATGTGCAGATAACCATTTTCACGATAATCCATCCTGTCATTCCACATAACAGATTGACTGGCAGTAATGCAACTTTCCATTACAGACAGATGCAACGACTCCAAAAATTACACTAGGGGGAGTGGAAATGAAACAATCTTCTAAGGTTTCAGTGTCTCCCCCTGTTGCTGAATGTGGCAAAGGCAAAGTCTCTAAAAATGGCATGTGCTGTGAGTATGAGATTTTTAGTAGCCCACCAGACATACAAAGCAATTCACACACATTTTGTTATAATCATATGCACATCTTGGACAATTGCGCCTACAGATTTGCTCACTTAAGCACCTGTATTGTGCACATGTTTTATTTTAATTTTTTCACACGTGTTCAAATTTCATACTCCTCTTGATATGTTGTAAAAAAATTAGTTCCCTGCTTTGAAACACGTGTGAAAAGTTACTACCCTATCGGGCAAAACTCTCACCCTAATCATGAATTCTGAACAGTCCCTTTATATTGGGGTGCTACAGGTCTTCCCCTTTATATATACCAATGATGCTTTTGGTGACACACTGCATTGGCAGATACAGGGGGGGGCTAGGGGGCCCGAGCGCCCCTTAGACCAATGAAATTAATAATAGTTTGAAGAAAATGCGTGACCACGCAGCCCGCGAATGCCGCCGAAACACGCCTGGTCCCCCCCCCCCCCCCCCCCGATGACCTTGTCTGGATCCGCCACTGCACTGTCACTCTTGTTTGAAACCTTTTGCAAATTCCAACCTTCTCTTATCTACAGTGTCAGTGTTCTGCGATGTTCCCATCCCGCTGGTGGCCAAAATGACAAAAGTAATGTATGGAGACACCATAAACGTCAATTGTCCTGCGGCTAAAACCTTAATTGGAAATGACGTCTTGTATTGCGATAAAGATGGACAATTTTCCACCGAACTTCCTCGCTGTGAAGGTAATTGAAAAGTCTATCATATGTTTGCTTGGAAACTGCTTGTCCAAATATGTGAATCGCGATTTCTGGATACTTCAGATGTAACCTTCTACTCCCATCCATGACATAACCTAGGTGTAAAACGTGAAAATGGCTTCATGCTAATGTTTTTGTTGTAAAAACTGAAAATGAAATTGAGAGATTTATTTTTGATTTTATTTGCAATTTTTAACATTCCAAAGATAAAAAAGCTAAAGGATTCACAAAGTTTCAAACTTTTGTTTAAAAAATAACCATTCAAAACTATTATATCAATGCATCATGATTTGTCTGGATTGAAGCTGTAAAATTCAACAAATACAAGTCCCTCTTTGCAAAAACTTGGATATCTCAACAATCTCGTTAACGAATTCCATGAAAGATGACCTGTTCGCAGGTCCTGTATATTGACATTGTTGCTGTTATTTGTAGCCTGTTTGCTTCATTTTCTGAGTGCACAGCACACACCTCTTTAAAAAATTTAAGTTTTTTGGTTCGTCAAAAAAACAAAAAACTCAAAGGTGCTGAAACCCCAATCACATTATTATTGATGTGATGCGAGGAAGCTGAACATTCCAAATGATACAAAAGAAGTCCTCAGATGTCCACTGAATTAGAATTATCTCCAGTCACTTGAAGAAGCATGTCCAGCTGGTGGTTCCCCCACATGGTGAAATTGTTCATATCCATGTCTATCCATTGCAAAAGCCACTGATTTTTTAGAATGTTGAAGGCTCTGTCAGGAATAATGCCACTAAGTTAACAATACACATATAATATTTATTTTGGTTTGATATAATATACAGGCCTATAAATCAGCGGATTATTAAAATAATCGCAGAAGGGAAGTTTTAGATTTTCAAGTTTATTTAGAGGGGGACTTCCCTTGATTGAACTTTTTTTTAAAGTCTAGTGATTTATAATTTTGTAATGATTTTGAATATTTCTGCAATTTGTATCATAGCTTACTAATATTCTAGAATACTGATTATAATCATGTGTTAACAGTTACAACAACACCAATATCATTACAATGTTCACGACTGCCTGGTTTGCCTGGTGGCAAGATAGAGACTTCGGGGTACAGCTTTGGGGATGTCGCAGCATTCTCCTGCAATGCCAACTATCAATTGATTGGCAACAGATCTACACAATGCGGTCCAAGAGGACAGTGGTATTCGTACACTGTATATTGTGCTCGTAAGTAAAGATAATCATCTATTTATCCATCTATATAAAAGATTAAGAGGTCAACAATTAGCACAAAATGTCCATGTAAAAGAATAAGTCAACAATTAGCACAAAATATCTATATAAAAGATTACGAGGTCAACAATTAGGAAAAATATGACTCTGTCCGCAGTCTGTCAATGTGTCAGCACAGATTCCATGAGTCCATTTTTTAGCCGATGATAGGAGGTGTCAGAGAGACTCCTTGAATCGGATTGTTTGGATTTTCCAAAAAATGTTAACTGATTGGTTATATAACTTCTCATCAACAGCATAGGCGTACGGCGCGCAAAATCTTTAGGGGGCGAGCGACGTTTTCCCGAATTTCAAGATGTAGATTTAACAGCATTTAAAATGAAACTGCCTGTAAATCATTAATTTTCAATGGCGTTTATTCAATCATCTGGAGTTTACCTCTGCGGGAAATTATTTAATTCATGGTGACAGTGACAATAATTACTGCCAAAGAAGAATTTATTTATTTCACCAAAACTGACCAAGATATCATTTATATCTATAAAAACCCCAAGCCCCCTTCCCTGGATATAAAGCTCTTCCCTTTGTTTGTTCATGACAAAATTGGCCTTTATTTTTTAAATTTGTTTGTTTATCATGCATTTTGTGACATTTTATATTTTCAACAGTAACTACGACAGCTATAATGGTTCAATGTCCACCACTGACTCATCTGCTACATGGTACAATTGCAACCACAGGGCACGGCAATGGTGACCAAGCTTTATTTTATTGCGACCAAAATTACGAATTGGTTGGTGACAGACGCACCAGCTGCGGTCCCACTCTGCTAGTTGTGTTCGTAAGTTGAGTTACAACATTGCTCATAAATATATGGAATATTTTTCCTTTCACTGAGAGCTCAGAAGGGCGCAATTTTACACCTTTTTGGGTGTAGTGCAATGGGTCCTAGAATAATAACCCAAAGAATAAATGTGCAGCCGTATAGGCATAAAACTATGTTCTTGGTTTAGATTTGTTGGGAGAGTGAGAAACAATACAAACCTACCTTTTATGGTCCCACTTGCCTCCGAGCTCTTTCTTATCTTGCAGTCATCTTCTATTCTGAGTATTATGTCCAATTGTCTCATAAGGGGGCGACCATCAGATTTTCAGGGGGGCGGAGTTTTCCTCAAACGGAAAATTATTTATTTTGCGATAACGGATACATTAATTATGTTTTCTAATGGTCACCAGCTTACATGATCTTTGAATCTATATTCCTGTTATTATTGTTAGATTACAGAAATTTGGAATATGACTGCCAATACAAGAACCCTTGCAGCCCCCTTCGCTTAGCAGGGAGGTCATACTACAGGTAAACATTAACTAAATGACTGCTTACCTGATACTTTTTTATGTGAAAGACTTCAGAAATGCTTTCACAGTAGAGGAGAATTAGTGCTGAAAACCCAACTGCTATGCACAAATCACCAGTTTACAGTCCTCGGCATACCTACGTGAAATCTCAAGTTCTTTTCTATGATGTTGAACTGTGATATCAGAGATGACACTAATCTAGCATTGCAATATATTTAAATTAACTTCAAGCTGTGATGTCATTTTAAACTGGGTCAGATTCCCCAGCTTCTAGCCAATGCGAATCCACCAAACTGAGCATCACAGTTTCAACTCAGTGTCAGAGTGAAAATTGGGTCTGGGAAAACCCATGCAAGTTTGACATCACAGCAAATGGGCTGCCAGAACAAATATACATAACATACGCCATGTGTTTACAAGCAAATTGTCAAATCCTTCTGTTTATACCAACTTCCATCAAAGTTTAAAGTTGTAAGTTAGCAAGTTTGTAGATTAATCAAACAACTCTGTGAGGATTATAACAGTTGTCTACTGTGAATGCTCACAAAGCTGCCATTAGGTAGGATTAGACTAGGGATTGTCTGTGATAAATCATTGGGATCACAAATGTAATATATAAATGAAAATCTAATTTTTATGAAGTATGTTGCTCTGGTTTTGTTGCCGTCTTCATTCTCCTGATTTATCTATTTATTTATTTAAAAAGGTATTTACAAGCTGGATAAACACAATCTGCAAAAATAAAACAGCTTTTCATGTGGTCCAGCCAACAATGAATGTATAAATTCATAAACAATGAATGCATAAAATCATAAAGTAGGTATCATAAAATCAATTAAAAGCATTTCTAACGTTGGTCTTAAAAACTTCACCTGACAATGACTCTTGTATTTGACTAGATAAACCATTCCATACATTAGAACCTCTATATATAAAGGTCTTTTTGAAACCGTTTGTTCTACAAAATGGAATCTGAACATTCATTGTATCATTACTTCTAGTATTTATGTTATAAGTTTCACAAGCCATGACAATAACATAGGTTATCGGGTGCGTTACCATATATACAGTTGTACATCTGCGTCGCTAAAAAATAATTTACTCTCTGAGAAACACATCGCCACTTTAGTTGCTTAACAAGATCTTCACCTCTAACATTTATTATATCAAAATTTGAACATATGATCCTGGCTGCTCTATTCTGTAACCTTTGGATTGTATTGATATTTACATTACTACAGCCCCACACTGTACAAGCATAATCAAATATGGGCTGAACGTAGGACTTATAAGTTAAGATTAGAACAGGTTTAGGTACAATACGTCTAAGTCTACATAACCATGACAACTTGGCAGAGATTCTTTTAACTAATTCGTTTACATGTACATCAAACTTTAACTGATCATCTAACATAACTCCGAGATATTTTGTACATTTGACATTTTCTAACATAGCACCATTGAGATTAATCATTACTACAGGGGAACAAGAAGTGCAACGAAATGACCATGTGATTTGTTGCTCAAGTGGTCTTGTGACAAGCAATTTTTCAATGCCCCAGTGAACACTGAGTGTAAATATCTCCTAAGCTGAAGACCTTAATCCATAGGTGTTTGGAGCAACACCTTTTTTGTAGATAATGGATGGATTTATACAAGTTGGCTACCATAAGAATTCCCTGGGGAGGGGGGCTTTGAGGTTTCTGTTATAAATAATTTCACGCCTAGTTTTGGTGAAATAAATAAATTCTTGCTGAGTCCTCCCCCTTGGAATCTAATGTTCTCCCCCTGAAGTACACTATATTGAAGGACACCACTCGTCATAGTTGTCAATTGCATCCCCTTCATGGAACAAATCTGAAAAGATTCAGGAATTTAGAGAAGTGCTGTTTTACAATTAAGAGCACACAAAAAGAGTATACAACCATTTCCTAATTTATGTGTACAACAACTTTGTCTATATATTTTACCAAATGCATTTTTCCTTGATCATAATTCATTTTAACTTCAAAGAATATAGTAGTAGTTTCAAATATCCTTCACCTCATTGCTGTGTCACGTGCCCTAATTTCTTACTAGAGTGCACAAATACAGGATAAAGCTCCAATCATTCTGACTGGAACGTTCATTCATTCACTCACACACGGAAGTTGTGCATCAGGGCAAACCACAAGCAGAATTTTTTTTTTGGGGTAAGGGGGGAGGGGGGTTCCGCAACTTCCGCCAGTTAAAAATTAAAAATTTGGGAACACTGAAATTATGGCTGCAAACTGACAAAGGCTAAACATACAGCGATGTGACCAATTATTTAATTAAATGTATATATATTATATTTATATTATTTCAAGTCATTAGTTCCCAAGATATATCAATTTGAATGATAAGATATAAAAAAAATAGATGCCTCCCCCCCTCCATAAACATCTGGCAGGTGTGTGCAGTGTGTATCAATTGTTGATGACAGTTGCTTCCAAGCATAAAATAATTATTTCACTATTGTATAAGAAGGTGTTGTCTCAAATTCATAGAAATACTCTTGAAGCGTGGTACACAGAATTTGTTCAGCCAAGTGTGAAAATTAGTGACTTGGCAAAGCCACTTGAGCACCAAACACATTGTCATTTCGTTGCACTTCTTGTTCCCCTGTAGTAAGTTATCACTGTGATGAGAATTTGTTATTAGCATAGCATTAGATTTATTTACATTGCGAACTAACTTATTTGCTTTATACCACTGGCTAACATGTAGTAGGATATCATTTAATTCATCATTTACATCAGCAACAGTCTCATGACTAGTATGAATGATGGTGTCATCAGCGTACATTGTACATCAACCATTGTTAATATGCATCGGTAAATCATTCACAAACAGAACAAATAACAGGGGTCCAAGTGTAGACCCTTGTGGTACCCCAATAGTAACATCTAGAAATTGTGAAAGTTTGTTATTATAATTTACACATTGACTCCTGCCATTAAGACAGGAGTTAAACCATAGTAATTCTAAATCTGATAAACCATATTTATTAAATTTTTAAGTAATAATTCATGAATAATGGTATCAAAGCATTTAGCGATATCTAGAAAGGCAATGCCTGTACATAATTTGTCATCAATATTTTGTAACCAATCATCAATAGTGGAATGTAAACAATTAGATGTTGAATGGAATTTTTATGCAAATTGATCTTATGATATAAATTGATGATTTATTAGAAATGACATAAATTGACACTGAACCTCATTTTCTACAATTTTGGCAATATGACCTAGAACAGATATTGGCCTATAATTAACTGGGTCGTCATGACTACCAGACCCTTTGTAAACAGATATAATACATCCAATTTTCCAATCATGTGGCACAACACCAGAACAATACCTGATGTCAAAATCTCAAGATTTTGCTTTTGATGTCAAAATCTCAAGATTTTGCATGGAATGACCCAAGACCCATGCTACGCATGGGTCCCAGGGCCAGCTTTACGCAGACGATACTGCTATTCTTTATTCACACAGAGATCCCAAGGTTATATCTCACAAACTATCAGCTCAGATAAAATGCTTTCTCTGACATTGTGTTGAAACTGTGACACTCAGTTCAGGAGGCTAAACATTGGCTAGAAGCTGGGGGATCTGACCCAGTTTGAAATGACATCACAGCTTGTAGTTAAGTAAATTTATTACAGTCTGGAAATTTGATATACAAAAAAAAGGGGACTGTTGCACTGTAAAAATGACACTTAGTGACTCATGGTAGCTGATGAAGTGTCATCTTCGCTACATTCAACATTGGAAACATCTAGAGGCTGTTTGATTAGTCATGATCAAGAGAAGGCCATTTGATTTGTCATAACTGATTTAAAATCGGATGCATAATCCTTTCAGTTGCCTGTCACCAACAAATGGGATTAGTCTCCTTAAATCGACATGGAAAGTATTGGATATGATCATTTAAGGTGCCAGTTCGATTTAAGCAGTTGTGCTTTTCTGGCCTCCTGAAATTCATTTGAAATAAATTTATCAATCATCAATTACAGTCCTTGTCATACTTACGTGGAATATCAAGTTTTTTTTCTATAGTGTTGAACTGTGATGTCAGAGATGACTCTATACTAGCATTGCAATGTATGTAAATTAACTACAAGCTGTGATGTCATTTCAAACTGAGTCAGATCCCCCAGCTTCTAACCAATGCGAATCCACCAAACTGAGCATCACAGTTTCAACTCAGTGTCAGAGTTAAAATTGGGTCTGGGAAAAACCCATGCAAGTTTGACATCACAGCCTCTCAGCCAATGGGCTGCCAGAACAAATATACATAACATAAGCCATGTGTTTACAAACAAATTGTCAAAGCCTTCTGTTTATACCAACTTCCATCAAAGTTTAAAGTTGTAAGTTAGCAAGTTTGTAGATTTATCAAAAACTCTGTGGGGATTATAACAGTTGTCTACTGTGAATGCTCATAAAGCTGCCATTTGGTAGGATTAGACCGGTGATTGCTGTGATAAATCATTGGGATCAAAAATGTAATGCTTCCTTCAATATATCAATGTTTGAACTGTGATGACGTAGTTTACGGTCAGCCCATTGGCTACCAAGCTGTGATGACGTAGTTGTAGGGGCTATCCCTGATAAAACTCTTACTCTGACACTGTGTTGAAACTGTGACGCTCAGTTCAGGAGGATCAACATTGGCTAGAAGCAATGCTAGAATAGAGTCATCTCTGACATCACAGTTCAACAGCATAGAAAAAAAACTTGATATTCCACGTAAGTATGACAAGGACTGTAACAAAACATCAGTATGATGATTCACGAAGTGCCATTTTCACAGTGCAACAGTCCACTCTGTTTGCATATCAAATTTCATGAGAGTAATCAAAAAACCATTTGCTATTTGAAAAACCAATTCTGTCCGTAAATTTGTTAGAATGCATTATTACACAATTTCAGACACAAAAATCCTCGTAAATTTGTCGACTGCACAAGAGGTAGCTGCCTGGAAAGGTACTGTCCTGGATACATGTACTGGGACAACTATCATCTGCAATGTATGAGAGTGAGGCAACCCTCGACACAAATGCCTCAAGTTAGAAGAACTACCGCCCGTGTACCTCTAGCATATACCACACCGTATGCGTTTTCTTTCGCTTGGCGAGGATGAGACCAGTGGCCGATCCAGATATGGTTGTCTGGGGTGAGCCCGGAAGAATTTTGGAATTGTCTGGCCAGACTATCAGCAGAAGAAGAACCAGTCCCAAAGTGACAAATGACTTATGTCTAGTGTTAAATATGTCATGTGTATCCATGATGATAATGATGTAAATGTTCTATAAAAGTAAAACTTTGTTTTTGTGGTAGATATGCTATTAAAGAATCCTTCCCAAATTGACAAATAACTCCTGTACTGGCAGGAATGGAAATGATCATAATTTTCCTTATGTCTAGTGTTAGATAAGTCGTGTGTATCCATGATGATAACGATGTAAATATTCTGATAAATTAAAGCTTATTTTCTTGGCAAATATTATATTTAATGGCTCATGATTCATTGTACAACGCATGCAATTTTTACTCATAATTCAGCATATTGTGCTAAGTTAAACCGTGTGTTGCTGTATCACTTGTGCATTAGGTTCATTAGAAGGTATAGCAGTTAGATTGGGAAGAGATTTGGGGTGGAGAGAGGAATGGAGAGCAAATGGGTAAACGGAGGACTCCTGACAGAAAATGTACTTACTTTATTTAGGGTTGTACTGTAGGTCATTCACCAAGGGAGACAGAATATATGTGTTAAACACATATTCCTTGTCCCATGGTGTAGGCTATGTATAGTTTATTCACCATGCGAGAAGAAATATGTGACTTATCACCCGAGGGCTTCAGCCCGAGGTGTGATATACACATATTCCTGATCCCATGGTGAATAACTGGCTTATACCATGAGACAAACGCTCAAACAGTCAAACATGAGAGGATAACTGGTCAACAAAGAATATGGGAATTATTTCCCTGCAATACTGGCATGTGATTGGCTGAAAGAGGTGTCAAATGGTATAAATTACGATGTTTTGATTTGCGCAAAAAGGTGTGAAAAAAGCAAATGGCGGCTATGTCATCAAATGAAAATGAAAATGGTGGTTCTTTGAAGTTCTTCAAATATGAATGAAAATATGGCTTACTGAATGAATGATTACTTAGACTGTTGCACTGTCCATCCGCCAGGTGCAATCATGGCGCTATGCCGCCCAGCACACATTGGACAGTTTTAACAGTCTAATGATTACTGAGTATTTAACATTTAATTACGAAAATAGACAATGAAGTTATATAGATGAAAACACATGTGGTAGACAATATTCCACAATTTTGGTCAATTCCAAAGCTTTTTATGTGTGAGAGGTCCAACATTATTACAATTTAAGACTTTTCACTAAATAGTTATTATATTTTTAACTACTGGTATTCATATATCATGTTATATGTAACTTTATCTGTGAAATAATTTAAAAAACATCTTTGAAGCTTTTTAGAAAATTGAACTGTATAATGTTATGGCATTAAATAAACCATTTTGTCATGTTAGACACTTGCTTTTGTGTTCAATTTTGCTCTTTTGAAGCTTCAATTGTACTCATGATGTACTCACTACGAGTACGAGTACTTTAGCAATGTACTCGAGTACGAGTACGAGTACTGTACTCATGATTTGGCACGAGTACTGAGTACATGGGAGTACTTTGAAAAATGTACTCGAGTGCACGAGTAGGGGAGAATGGGGACCGACGGGCCATGGGGACCGAAGGGCCATCCTCTTAACTCCACGTCAAAAACGTTTTGAAACATCTTATTTGCCTTTTTAGTATTGCTTATCACATCTATAAACACCATATTTTGGACTGATCGATAAGTTAAAGCATAAGCGTTTTGTGGGCAAAATGATATTTTCAACATCTAAAGTAATTTTGTACTGATTCAGAAAAAGTGTTATATCTCCAATTTGTGTAGACTTTAGGCAATATATTTTCTATGACGATTTTCCCTATATATTGGTTGTAATTTACACATTGAATTTTAGGAACAAGACCCATATTTCGCAAAAAAAGGGGGTTTAACTATTCTGAATGCTTTTGGGGACCGATGGGCCACCCATCATGGGTACCAAAGGCCACTATTTCCTGAAATTGTCTATAGGTGGCGTATTGGCATGGGACTGGATATTAAAGTCTGTTTTGTGTAAAATCTGGGCATATCTATAATTTTTCGATCTCTTATTATCCTATACACTCAGTTGGATCAACAAAAACATCTTGAATCCAAATTCCAAATTCTTCATCCACCCTTTGGCAAGTTATTGACATGGTCCATCGGACCCCATTGGATGGCCCATCGATGGGCCACCATCTTACTTGACAGAAAATTTGCTTTCTCATCTTTCTCCTTTGGTCGATCTATGTGGATATTATATCATTTTATAGAAAAATGCATCGGCTAAAAGGGTGCACAGTACGAATCCTGTATCTGAAACAGATTTGCCTCCATGGCCAATAATTTGTCAAGCGGCCCATCGGTCCCCACTCTCCCCTACACGAGTACATCTGTACTCGTGCCCAACCCTGGTTGAAGGATACACGGTCAGCGTCAACTTACATTTTATCAATATACGGGCAGTGAAGTACAACTCCTAAATGCGGCAACCAGTGGCGGATACAAGAGGGCGGGCCTAGGGGGACCAGGCCCCCCCCCCCTAGACCACCAAGATTAATAGTGGCATTTTGAAGAAATCTAGCACGCTATAATTCGATAATGCGGGTCCGCGAATGCTGAAACATGTCCACCCCCCCAAGACTATCGTGTCTGGATCCGCCACTGGCACCTGTGGTCAATATGTGGCCTGCAACATGTATTGATCGCCAAATAACGCAACATTCTGCTGTCTGAAACTTTGACCAGCTGACTATAAAATTTATGACTCCGAATAAATTTAAGATGACAAAGCAACTTTTCCCAAAGGTACCTACTGGCTTTAAAAATTCAAAAGACGTCTGAAAAGGATCAATTAGCTTTTCAAGTACACCACATGCAAAATTATTACGAAAATGCATTTTTAATGGTATTTTCAAAGCGTTGTTGCCAATTCATTATTCTTTGCTCAATACCGTCACTTCCGTGGGGTTAGAAAGAAGATATTATAGTCGATGACTTTCAAGTGCTTTCAGAATTAGACTGAAATGAGGTCATATCGATATGCATGCAATGTTATTCCCTATGATTGAAAGAAATGTGTGAGGTCATGTCATTTGTCTTCAATGCTATCAAAGCGAGTCACCAATTGAGTATCAATGAGGAGAGAGAGCGGGGAAAGGTAGCGGAAGAAGCTACGATGGAGGGGTAGCGGATGGTGTTGTATCAATTGGCTTGTGTGTTGTATTAGAATCTACCCGCTACACCGCTACCCGCTATTTCCAGCCCAGATTTTAGCAAATCCCAATGATAAATTCATTTCAATGCCATAAAAAGGGCTTGTTGTGAGGTCATTGATGTCCACTAGCAGCTGAATGTAAGTACAAACGGCAGTGGCATACATTGTGGGGGGGGGGCATTGGCCATGCCCCCCCCTCCCTCAGACCAAAAATTAACATGGAAGAGATAGGAAAAGCAGTGGAGCGCCCCACATTCATCCCATGTAATGCCCCCCCCCCATCAGGCAATTTCTAGATACGCCCCTGACAAGTGGCAAGAAAAGTAATCAATAACAAAATGAAGCGACATAGTGAGGTTTTTTCAAAATTTGTGGATATTGCCCCCCCCCTCCGTCACACATTTCAGCAGTTACAATGATATCATATGAGAACAACAATCTTATCCTTATAAATGGGTTCACACTTTCTTAATACATGTAATATGATGGAAGGAAATGAGGTTCTTTCAAGAGGACTTCTGGTGATGTAGCTATTTTCAGAAATGAGTCAGTGACGTCAATTCTCAGCTTACTGAGAATAGTACTTTTAAAAGCTGTTATATTTGACTAGAAAACCCGTTGCAAGCAGGCATTTGAGCCATTTAGGGTAGGATATGTGTGCCTGAATATGACAGTGAAGGAGGCCATGGTGGTCAAAATTGATAAGCATAAATGGACATTTGAATATGAAACAGTTTGCATAAAATTAAAATATAATGGTTATGTCTCTTGTTGATGGAAAATGTCAGATTGGGCTTGGAAAACAAATGCACTTTGTACAGTGTATTTATGGGCATATTGTGGTGGCAGCAGTTGTCAGTGTGCCTGGCCCCTGCTGCCACCTGGATAGCCTGACAGAAAGCATATGACCCAGTTCTGCACATTGATCAAAAGTTGCAGGGAAAGGTGTCAAATGAAGGTGTTTTTTAAAGAAGGTAGGTATTGTTTCAGTGCAGGTACCATTGCAAAACAAAGTAAATGTCAGTGATGTGGCACATGCAACGTTTGATGAGTGTGTTGAGAACAGGGACAGAGTTATGCTTGAGACATGGACCCAAGAGAGTTAGCACTTTTATGTTTGGATTTTATTTTATGTTTGGATTTTTTCTCACTGCATGTGAGGGGGCAACCATTTGATAGGCAGGGTGACTTGGAGTTTTCCATTACAAGAAATTATTTATTCAACTGTATAATCGACAGTAATAATTTATTATCAGCAAATGTTCGTTTTTTAAATCATGAAATACCCTCACCAGGAATACATGTAATTTATATCAAGGCTGTCCAGAAAGAATTTATTTTATTTCGCTTAAACTAGGTGAAAAATTATATATTTAAAGCTCCAAGCCCCCCCCCCTTGATATCTAATGGTGCCCCCCCCCCAACTAAGATATATTCCTCCTGAAAGTGGGCTGATGCAAGGCATTATTGGGTCTCAGGTGTTCATAAAGAAGGCTCAATCATGTTTGAACATTATTTCCGTGGCATAATGGTATAGAACGTTTGCCCACTGGCTTTGAGGGTATGGGTTCAAATCGCATCCCGTCAGCTTACTTTGGTCCGAGCCCATCGACTTTAAATGGAGGCGGGTTGTGTCCAGTAGTCTATGTTGCGACAGCTGGAAGACCCTGGGCATCCCTGAACTGATATGGTATGTTCCAGACACCTAGTTTTCTCATCTCACCATCATACGGCAGTCAACCAAATAAAAGTGCCGCTCTCTCCATGAAGATGGTGGTTCAGCAGCTTCGGCTCAAGAAATGTCTGCTATGTAATTCTTGCATAGAAATACATAGAACGGACATGAGGCTGTTTGATGCCACCTCAAGATGAGGTCACCAAATCCGCCATATTGGAACTGCCCTGAGACATGACGTCACTATAGACTAATTATGATGTGACGTCATGCCATTGTTATAAGTGACATCACAGTTACTGGTAACGTCACGGTCCATTGTGCCAGTATTCAGGGCAGTTCCAAGATGGTGGATTTGGTTGCTTCATCTGCCAGAGCCTCATGTCCCTTCTATGTATTTCTATGAACTCTTGACATCAAAGTAGGTCAAATTGCCCACAGTTGAATGTGGCATCAATTTCATATGTAAACTTCATAACATTTATTTGAAGGAAAATTAGGTCGAAACGTGGAACTACATCTGATCCATGCATTCTGTGTTCTTTTCTTTGTTCCTTCTTCACTTCATATTTTGTTCCTTCCTTCATAATGCCTGACCAGTGATGGAAATGGGGGGGGGGGGAGCTCGGGGGAGCTGAGCTCCCTTGACCAAAAAACAAGGTTAGCTGTACCCTGCTACAGCTCCCCCAATGATCAGTGGTGAAGTTACAATTATCATGATACCCTTTCAGTCCTCATGGTATTTTTAGCCATAATTATTATCTGGTGGAAGAATTCTTTCCTTTTTGAAAACATTGCACGAGCCGAGACCTCCCTCTAACAAAAATTTTCCATTTCCATCACTGCCTAGGACCTAAAGCTCTTAGTGGTTGAGCAGTGGGCTGTTAGCCTCTGTGTCATTCTCCCCATTTTGGGCAGCCGGGCCATTGAGTTGTTGCCTTTAAAGTTCCACTATAGATTGTTGTCTTCACAGGTTCAATCCCTGAGCAGCGAACCCAAAGTTCTCAGTAGACCTTCAAGAGCAAAATCCCAGCGAGATGCTATTCGGATGAGATATTCGTTACCACTTGTATCATTTTCTATGCAAGGCAAGATCCCTCACATGGTGTAAATGTCTATTGTCTAACATGCTGTGGAATTCTGCCTCTCTTTACCGTCTCATTAATCAACTCTCTTGAATGCTCAAAATTGCGCTTAGAGGGCTGCACTTGCTATATCTATCTATTATGATGTCTATCTATCTATCTATCTATCTATCTATATACCTATTTATCTATCTATCTATCACAAATACAAGTTATTGCTGACCGACACAGCGATCGATGCTTTATCTATCATAATGACTATCTTGCTTTTTGGAAGTATGTTGGGAGATGCAAGCAGAAAAACAATGATGCTAATTTGACATGTCTGGTGGACTTATAATGCTTACTGGAAATGAATGCCTTACAGGGTATGGCACGTTATATGTCTATATTTGTCCTTTTTAATTGGTAAGAATGCTGAAAACGCAACTTTTTGTTCCTTTATCTGATCACTGGTCAGCCTAGTTGGATCAGCATAGGCGTACGGCGCACGCGATTTTTTGGGGGGCGAGCGACATTTGCCCAAATTTCAAGATCTGGATTTAATACCATTTCAAATGAAATTGCCTGGAAATCATTAATTTTCAATAGTGATTATTTACAGATGATTTCATATTTGTAGACATTGATGAAATAACAAAATATTTTGCAAAATTTCTGGTCTGACATCAGAAAATCCTGCCAGGTGATTGGTCAAGTTGCCCATTGCGTGTCATGTTTTTCAGCTTGCTTCAAGCAAGTGATGTATTGCTGTAAAAAGGATGTCATAATTTTGACCAATAGTATACTGCGAAGGCCAACTTGGTATTGTGGCAGTTGTTTACACATGTCAAACTGCAATCCGCATGAACTCTTTCATTTCTTCATTAACTGTTGTATCTCACACTCCTGTGTACAACAGTTGATTGTTTCAATTGATGTTAAATCTGGGTTGAGGGGGAGACTGGAGTTTTACCTGAGTGGGTGCTACATGCTTCAAGAGGGAGGGGGGGGCAGTACTAATTTTTGCCTTTTGTCCAGAAACTATTTACCTTGCAGGCTAAATAGAATTTATGACTGCATGGGGGGAACGGGAGTTTCGCCCGACGGAGCACCAATTATTCACGCATGTTTCAAGGGAGGTACTTATTACTCGCAACATGATTAAGGCCGGTATGAAATTTTAACAAAAGAAAGGGGACATAATAAAAATCTGCTTGGAATGTATGAAGTACAAAAAGCATGAAACCAAAGGGGGTATACAGTTCCAACAAAACTCCCCTCCCTCCCCCTTCCCCGGAATCATAAATTCTGAATAGTCCCTCAGGACAGGATGGTGGCCCAGTGATGTGGCCAACATTCATAAGAAAATCACAGTGGGAATCAGATCAGGGACCCCGCGATTGGTAGCCCATTGTCCTGCCACCTGAGCTGAGCCCCTCCTCTGAGAAAATGTTATATTCACAATTATACATGTTTATACCATTTGACACCTCTGTCAGCCAATCATGAGCCAGTATTTCACTGCAATAAAACCCATATTCTTTGTTGTCCAGTTATCCTCCCATGGGAGAATAATAAGTGAAGCTGTGAAAAAAACACAGCAACAAATGACAACTTTCAGCTTTGTCTTATGGTATAAGCCGGTTATTCACCGCGGGATCGGCAATATGTGTTTATCACAGCTCGGGCTAACGCCCTCGCTGGATAAATCACATATTGCCTCTCCCTAGGTGAATAACCTATACTTATTTGCTGTATAAACAGTCATTACGTGGATCACGGTCACCTGATCGCAATCATCTGAATGCACAGTAGCCTATTGGACTTGCAGAATGCGTGTACTAAAAATGTGTGAAACACAAACTGAACCTCTCACTTCAAACTGCTAAAGTCAGTCCCTGTTAGGAGATCAATGGCTTAGAATGCCATGGTCACCCATGCAAAACGCTGTGTCACTTTTCAGGAGAGAGTGGTGTCATACCTTCTCTCGACCAATGAAAATTGCAAGAAAAATGATGTATTTTCCAACTCAAATGTCTACAAATATGAAATCATCTGTAATCATCTGCCCAAATTTGTTAGCCTTTTTGCGCGAATCTTAGGGTTTACCAAATTTTTGGGGGGGCGATTGCCCCCCCTTCCCCCCCCCCCTCCGATACGCCTATGTGGATCAGCCAGGAATGCACATCTCGTACACCTAATTTGGTTTCTTAAGGCCTTGTAAAATCAAACCATTTTAGAATGCGTGTGTATATAACGTGTCAAATGTTTGAATGGTTGCTTGGGACTTCATAAAAATCATAAATCCAAGGATTCATTTACGGTACTCGTCATATTTATGTGGAATCTCAAGTTATTTCTAAGCTGTTTAAGTGTGATGTCAGAGATGACTCTATTCTCCAGCATTGCAATATATGTAAAATAACTTCAAGCTCTGATACACAAAGATTTATGCAACCTGGCAGTTTTAAATTCCTTTGTCCTTAATCGTGATGTCAAACTCTTAACTGACCATTACAGGTTGAAGCTTAGAACATCACATTCCCAGATGATTTCACGGTTTAATTGCAAAACGAAGTTAGGAAAAAACACTAATTAGGTATGAAAAAGATGACCAGATAGCATACTTCACAACCAGAGCAACCTTATGTGACAAGCTTCCTGAGAAAAACAACTTCAATAGAATCTTTTGAACCAAAATGAAATTATTATGAAATATCTTTAATACACAATTCAATTAGCTATTTCAACCCACAAATTTAAGTACATTATTTTTCGCAACACCTTCAAATGCCTGTTATGAAACAACTTTTCCTTTTTAAAAGTTTAAGCTCAAATGCCTAATCAAATTATCTAAGAAAGCAAAAACATTAAATTCTTGCCTGGTTTCTATTTTTCAGTTACTTGACTCAATTTATGTTCTTAAGCTAAGATCTATTAATTTCCTGTAGTCTGGAGTTCTTTATCATATATTTTCTTTTATTGACATTTTCAAATATCACAGTTGATACATATGTCATTTGTAATGGGAATATAAAATATTTAAAATCAAACGATCTTAATCACATATGCAATATAAACTATATACAAAACATTAATTATATATATGCAATAAATAGCTAAAATTCAAGAATGAGTAATACAACTTTCAGATAAAAGATTAAAGAGCACCAAACACACGATTAAAAGAAATTCAAACTAGGGTCCAGCCACCCAAATAGTAATGAAGTAAAATTGCAATTGATTAAGACCAGAGCAACAGACATACAAAATAACAAATATATAGTTTAATTAACAATGCATGATATTTCATATTCCAGACATTATTTACAAGACAGGCATCATATAACATTCACGGTTGCTTTAACAATGCTACAATAAAAAGAAAAAAATTCTAAATAGTTCATTAAATGTTAAAATTAATTCGTTTCATTAAAGTGTAAAGTGTAGGCTTATTATTATTGTTTTCATAATTATCGTGATTCTGTTCTTTGACCATGTGGATGTAGGAGATATGTTGCTTTAGACGTCAGCCTGAAGTAAAAATTTCCCTAGTATATTTAGTAGGTCAGGTTCCTTACTTTTCATTATTGATGTAAATTTGTCAGTATCATTCAAAGACAGAAAATTGTTGATAAATTTAGTAGCTGTTGAGAACAAATTTTCCCGGAAAGATTCATTAGCAGGGCATATTATAAGGCAATGGATTTCGTCCTCCACCATATTTAATGGACACTTTTCACATGTTCTATTTTCTACAGGAGTCACTGGTTTTTGATGTCGACCTGTTTCAATTCGTAAACTATGAGAACTAGTCCGGAATCTGGCAATCTTAGTTAACATCTTGCGGTTTTGTCGCAGCATGAGATATGGCTCTAATCTACAGTCAGTCTTAAAAAGTTTATAGGTCCTAAGTTTTGGTTGTTGTGTACTATCATTTATTGATACGAATAATTGTTAAGTTTGTATTGTTACTGGTTTCATATTCAATATTACAGGTGCTTAAAATGTTTTTTACTTTACTGAACCAATTAGTTTCATTAGCTCTATTCATATGAGCATCTTTTTGAATTTGTAAACATCTCCTTAACAGGCTGCCATCTGGTGCATCTTCTAATCTCATCCAATAATTGATCATCCTAACTTTCTGTCTAACATGCAATGGAAATCTACCACTTTCACCATAAACAGCCAGAGATGGTGTTTGTTTTCTTACGCCTAACATACGTTTTAGATAGCCGAGTTGCACAGCTTCTAATTCAGATGCAGGTTTTTCACTACCCCATATTTCACTGTTGTACTCAAGGATTGGTAGAACATAAGTATCAAACATTCACAGAGATATAATTGGGTCAATATGTCCCAGGACTTGTTTTGAATCACTTTGCAGGGCAAAAAGTGCCTTGTTAGCTTGCACCGACAGGTATTCGGTCATCTTGCTGTGCACTTTACGTTTGTTAGTAAGCATATGACCCAGATATTTGAAACTGTCCACCTTTTCTAGTTCCTCACCATTGCAAAAGAAGGAGTCAGTTGCTTTGGTACCAATTTGCATCACCTTTGTTTTACTAACATTTACTATAAGATGCCATTTTTTACAGAAATTGTGCACTGAATTTATACTGTTCTGCAGGCACTTTGGAGAATCAGCAATAAGTACAATATCGTCAGCATACAGTAAGTGTGTTACAGGTGATTTCATTAGCATGGCTTTTGGCCACTAAATACGTAGAATTTTTGGTTAATCTGATTGGTTCTAGGACAACAGAACGTCACACATCTCGTATATCAAACGTGGTAAGTCCCTGTTTAGCATTGATTTCACACTGTGTGATTGACAAGAATCGCATGCTAATGAAATCACCTGTAAAGTGAAATTGTTCAATTTTATCCCATCTGATTTGTCAAGATACTGGGGAAGGTCAGACATAAATTCATTAAATAACTTTGGACTAAGAATTCCCCCTTGCAAGACCCCACATTGACTGTCAATTGTGTCGCTAGTATTTCCACTTTGGTGAACTCGAGCTTTTGCCTTGTCAAACATACTTATAATAATTTTGAGCATTTTTATAAATGCACTGATGAAACAGCTTTCTGCTTTATGAGACTAAAAACCAAGATAAATGAGACTAAAAACCAAGAAAAAACACTGTTTATTACAGTTTCATTCCTTCCAAATATTATTACCCAATTGTCTGAAAACCAGATCTTCCACACGATTTCTATATGAAGGTTTAACATTTCTTGCGAGACTTCACTTCACAAATGTGCTTGAATGTATACAGTAGCTCTGACACTACAATAGCACAAGGTTATGAAAATAATTTGGGCCTTAAAAGTAATGTCAATTGCAAATGCAGTACAAATGTAGTGTGATGTGATGGTCTACAGACATTGTGCATCTGATTTATATTGATAAGTTATTGCACATAGACTTTTTCAGTCGAAGGGGAGGGGGGGGGGGGTTGAAATTTTACCTTAGAGGATACTAACTTCTCAAGAAAGTTGGGAGACTAATTTCATAACAAAATGTCCAAAGGTTGGGGAGTATGAAATTTAATCATAAGGAAAACATTATCTCTGACTCCTGTGGACGGCACAGCTACAAGATGTTGCCCTATCATCTGCAGGTGCTTATAAATGTACTGTTAGACTAACACCATAGCCAAGAGCAATGTCTGGAATGGGGATTAACTGGACAGTCTTGCAACTAGATCAATTTGGCTAAGAAACATAAAGGAAACGTATGCAAACAACATTTGGCTAAGAAACATAAAGGGAACGTATGCAGAACATATTTCTTTATATTCTTTTGCAACACTTCTAGAGATTTATTCTGGCTTGCACGCCAACTAGGGTACATCAAACAATCTGTCGCCAGTGGCGGAGCTATGGGGGGGGGCCTGGGCCAGGGCCCCCCCCCCAAATGGATAAGTGGCCTCCCCACTGGCCCCCCCATTTGAGATATGAAAATTTTGAAAAAATTATAGGAGCTGCAACAGCCCCTGGAACGCGTCTGTCTAAAGTTTTGGCCTTCACTGGCGCTCACTTTACCCCAATTTTCTCTACAATGACAGTTGCCATTTGAAAAGTTCTGGGGCATTTGGTAATTTGTGATATCCTTATTCGAATATATCTAGCAGTATGTGTACCGCAGGCGAACCTTGTAGGGGGTGAGCGACATTGGCCAAATATCAGGATCTAGATTTGGAAATATTCCGAAAGAATTCTCTTTCAAACTATTGATTGTTAATTATGTTTATTTAATTATTTGCCTGAATTGTTTTGCCTTTTTGCCCGAATCTTAGTGTTTCCCAAATTTTTGGGGGGGAGGGTGACTACTCCCCCTTCCAGTATGCCTATGTATCAAGAGATTCCATGCAACATTTAAAATCAGGATGTTTTGAGAAAATCTTTCCAGCGCCATTGCTCAGTTAAAGAAACAATGCTCCTTTGAAAGTTTTCTAATTAAACAGATCTGATTCACCAGAGTGATTTTTAAAAACTGCTAAATTTTTCATATGTGCATGGAATTTCACTAAATTTTTGGGTATTTCTGTCATTTGCACAAATTGCCTATTTAAGGAGTTGGGTAGATTTCCATCAGAAGGACCTTCATAAATTTTTGATTTAGACCTAATATATAAAAAAAGAGGGCATTCCTAGCAAGAATATACTAAAACTTGCAAAGACAGTTATGAAAAAAAAAAACAAGAGGACCATTTCACTGCAAAAGATTGTGACTCGATGCAAAAGATTGTGACTCATGATAATTGATGAGGTGTCTTTTTTACACTTTTAATATCGGAACCATAGAATCATTTTCATTATTTTTTGACAGTTCATAACTAATTTAGTGTAAGTATGAAATGTGTGGTATTTTTGTTTATCAGTCACAAAAGATAAGATGGTCAACAAGTCATTCGTAAAGAAGGCTTTAACGCTCTGTCAATTTTTATCCATGTAATGTCGCAAAAATGTCGCAAAAATGCCGCGAAAGTTTGGCCCCCCTTGTTCAGACCCTGGCCCCCCCTTGGCCCCCCCACTCATGGATTTCTGGCTACGCCACTGTCTGTCGCTCTCAAAATGTGTGACCACCTTCCCATTTACCCCAAGGGCCCGTTCAAAATTTATGACTGGGGGGGGTGGGAGTTTTGCTGGAACTTCCCGTAAGAAATTGATACCCCTCTTGAGTTTCATGCGGCTTTTTACTACCCCACCCTTAGGTTTCATGCGTATTTTTAGCACAAGGCCCACAATACGATATGGGTACCTCAAAACAAAATATCGCAATATTTCGATGTATCGAAATTTTGTGACACCCCTACCTCTGACTCCACGAGAAGTATCATTTCAAGGTGTGTGCACGTCATTTTTCCCTGTCACCTGCGGGTGTTTCTCTGTGTTTAGGAGTTGTCTGATTAACATTATGGCCAAGGGCAATGTCTGATTCATGGAATAAGGATTAACTGGACAGACTTGCCACTGGATAAATTGGGCTGAGTGAAATAGTGAGAGCTTATGCACAAAATAGAGCTTTATATTTTCCTGCGACACTTGTTGCGGACTTGCGGTTGAATATAAAACTTGAATATGTAGATTGTAGAAGTATCTTTATTTACACCATCACAGATAGGTAAATCTACAAATAAGAAATAAATAAAGCATAAATATAATGCACAAATAAATTATAAAATCAAGAGTAAATATATCAAATAAGCGTCTAAGTAATAAAGAACATTACATTTTAAGCTAAAGTTTTTAAAATAAACATTTAAACTTTCGTTTTTGTATTTTTGTCCATTAATTATGGAAATTTATTTTTTCACCATTATAACAGTGGATATCTAAATTAATAGTTAAAAGAATCAAATACAAGAATGATTCAGTAATATTTAACATAAAAAATCAGTTGAGTTGAGTTTATGTTTTACACCACCTCAGCACCAGAGTGGGCCATTTAGAGGCATAAAAAATCAATTGAAACCAAGCATCAACCATCTGCAATAATTGTGTTATGTAATATAAACAATCAACTTACAAGCATATGCGACTTCTGAATTTTTAACCACAAATTCCACAATTCGACAATCACATGGTCAGTAGGACATCTGGAATTTTCAATACACATTTTACACTGACTTGCTACAAGCAATACTGTTTTTACAAATTCCACTAGAAACCATAATTATACTTTTAGATTTGTAATTTGTCACCATAATATAAAACGCAAACTAGTATGAAAGCATTCCAAATTTGAACAACTTTTTTTTTGTGTGGAAAATTCCACTGAAAAATTTTGTGTGGAAAATTCCACTGAATATTTTGGTTTGGAAATCTGCACTAAAATAAATAACTCATGAAGATAGAAACCGCTACAAATGCATTCAAACATAGAATAATGAATTGCCCTCACCTTATAAAATCCGCCAAGGCATAAAATTTGTATCAGCCAGTTTAGCTGAATACATTGTGACAACAATACACAAAAATGTAGTTGACTCCTCCAAGTGCCACTGCAGAGTGAATGGAAAATTTTCTGCTACTCAAATTTTGCACAATCACCTCTGCACATGCTCAGAACAACTAGGTCAGTGAGACCCAATTAATGGCCCAGCTGATCAGCTGTTGGGCTCACTGAAGAGTGACCAAATAAACAAAGAAACACATGTGGTGACCACAACACTGAAGCATCACAAATTGGAAACCGAGCACATGGAATTGGCCATGTGCAACGACACTTATAAGACTTTATACCGGCTTGCTAACTGCGGTACACTCTAAAAAATTTCAGACAAAATCGGTTTTTTAGATTCAAAATGGTTTTTTGAAAAAACCAAATTTCAATGCAAAAAACCAACATGGATTTTTTTTAAATTTTGTCCCGACATTTTTTAGAGTGTACACCAAACACTCTTACGCTCTCAAAATATTATGTTTGAAGTATGAACTGTAACTTTTTTTCACCTAGTGACCAATGAGTTTGACAATTAATGTTATAATAAAATACTATCTTCTGGCAATATCGATTGATTGATTAATTTAATTTAAACGGAAGTTCAGGCCAACAATCACCTTACAAGGAACAAGTGTTAATCATGTGTCATTCTGTGACCATGATAATGTAGGTATATTTATCCTCAATATTTTCTTTAAAAAAAAAGGTTAATGGGCAGCTTTTTTAAGTATTGTGCATTTTATTGGAAAATTTCCATAAGATTTTTCTCATCCAACAACCCCCATAATCAATATTATCAATGGCTCTTGTTTAAAAAGGCATAAGTCATTTTTGCACTGTCACCTGCAGGTGCTTATCAGTGTCAAGGTGATGTCAGTTTAACATCATAGCCAAGAGCAATGTCTGAAAAATGATTAACTGGACACTCTTGCTTCCAGATCCATTTGGCTAAGTGACATGGAGGGAGCTTGTGCAGAAAATAGTGCATCACATTTTCCTGAAATACTTCTAGCCAATGTTAGGCCAATGTTCTTATTCTTTATTGATGATTTGATTTGATTTGTTTTATTTTCCAAACACATAGTACATACATGTATACAGAATAGTTCATACAGCTTTTAAAAAGTGGTGTGTTTGAAGCATGTGCACGCTAGTCATACAACTGTTACAGGCATAGCCTGGCATGCACACACAATTAGAAAAAAAAGAAAAAGAAATAAAAAAAAACAACAAAGAAATAAATAAGAAAATGATAGTAAAACGGAAATGCTAAAGGAATGTCGGACAATAAACAAGTTAGTGATGACATTAATACATCCAAATATAGATTGATTATAAAAATAAATAGATAATACAGACAAGTACAATATAATATTTTGCCAGATGCATATCAATAGTCATTTAATTTCACTTTGGTTACACCTTTGATAAAAGACCCTACTCTAGTTTTATTTTTTAAACCATCAGGTAGATTTATCCAACAACCAGGTGCCTGTCCCAGGAAACTTCGACTGTACTGGAAGGTAGTGTGGTGGGGTGCCCTCAAACTATTTCTATTTCTTGTCATGTAGTCGTGGTTTGTCAAGTTGAACAAATTGGTAATACGTGTTGGTAGTTTGTCCTGAGAATATCTAAATGAAATTTTTAATAAAGCCAGCTTAACTTGATCCGTAATTCTTAAAATCTGAGCTCTTTTGTAAAATTGACTTAAATTTGTTCTTCTTCCAACTTTAAAAAGTATCCTTATCGAATTATTCTGTTGGACTGAAAGTTTCTTCATGTCACTCAGTTTGATCATTGGTCCCCAGACACTCAATGCATAGTTAATATGGCTTTGCACATTTGCATGATATATCATCAGTTTTGACTTCATTGGTAGCATATTTCTCACCATTTTCAGGCTGTAATTCCCAGCTATCATCTTCGTCATAACACTCTTCACTTGCATGTTCCATTCTAAATGTTCATCGATAGTTACACCCAAAAATTTAATACAATTAACACGACTTATTTGGAGCCCACTCATATTCAACGTTCCGCATTGACCCATTTGTTTTTGTTTTTGTCTAAACAATATGTATTTAGATTTTTCAACATTGATGGTCAATGAATTGCTGTTAAACCACTTACTTAAGCGAGTAAGATCATCATTTACTTTCTTAAATAAAAATTTCAGGTTGCTACCACTGGCAAACACAGTCGTGTCATCTGCAAAAACAATGCAGTTGCAGAATTTCAGGCATTTAACTAAATCATTTGCTAAGACAAGATATAACATAGGGCCTAATACAGAACCCTGAGGTGTTCCATAATTCATTAAGTAACAAGAGGAAATCGAACTCTTATACCTAACTTTAATTTGACGACCGTGTAAATAACTTTCAAACCATGATAGGACTGTGCCACGAATACCATAAAATTCCAATTTCTTCAATAATGTAGAATGGTCAATGCTATCAAATGCCTTTGACATGTCTAGGAAAAGGCCTAAGGTATAATGTCCTCTATTAAAACTTTCTAAAATATATGGCCGGAAGCATCCAGTAGAATATAAAGTCCAGACATTTAATTTTGGCAGTAAGTTTTTAACTGGTCAATAAAACAATTCTTGACTAAGTCTTAGGTTTGATTTTTGGTTTATCATGGTAAGTAAACCGTGACAAGGCATGATTTAGATTAAATATATATGTCCTCTAATCCCACAGCTTCATCATACAGGCACGTACAATGTTAAAAATAGCTTCAGCACATTAAGAGCTAATTTTAGCCTTCTGTTGTGACATCATCAGCATTGTTGGCTCTATGACATCACTGAAACAATGGTGACATCACAGCAGCAGCAATAGAAGCAGAAGAAGAAAATGGATTCTTGAGCTGGGTTGACCGCAATGTTATTCTAATGGGACTGCCTCGAAATCAGGGCTACACCATGTCAATATTTCCAAATGTTTATGAAACTGTTTGGTCAAGGTGTCAGTTGAGTTTGAATTGGTGTTGGCTTTATGAAAATTAAATGTTAGTTTTAAGTAGGTAACAGTAGGAAGTGATTTGGAGGGAGCCGAAAGGTGTGAAAGGGTAAAGTAGTGACTGTTTCTTCATTCCTGCTGGGGTAATCGTACTTTATTTTCGCTTGTACTGTATTTACCATGCACCATCAAAATTTCATTACATGATACGATACAATGTCGCCAACAGTCACCTGACAAGGAATTTGACTTAGTTCGAATCATGCGTCATTCTCTGACTTAAATAATGTATGGCCAGCATTTAGTGGAAGAGCATAAAGTTTCTTTGTTCTTCTATGGATCAATATTTCCTGTGGTGATGATGTTAAAATTTGTGTTGTACTACACATAGTTACTTTCTTCAAGACTCTTAATGCAAAAGGCTGCTGGGGTGGGTGGCAGACAGTACTTGCGCACTGATAAGTCTTATGCTGCAAGTTGAAGTTAAGCACCATTCATTTGTAACCCCCAGCCCTCCACTGTGGGAAAATTTCCAATATATGAAGGTGTGAAAGAATCTGGAAAAGGCCTCACACACTCTAAAAATGTTCAGAAAAAATTGGTTTTTTAGATTCAATTATGAAAATGGTTTTTTTAAAAACCAAATTTCAATGCAAAAAACCAACATGCATTTTTTAAAAAGGGATTCAGGGAATTCATTCATCAAATTGCAGTGGATTCCTATTTCATTTCCCCTTTGTTTCCCCATTTTCCCAAGTTTTTCTTCCTTTTCTCTCTTTTCCCTCTTTTTCCTCCTTTTCACTCATTTCCGTATTTTTTCCCCTATTTCCCCATTTTTCCCAAAAAAGTTGTCTGGGGAGGCAACTTCCCTCCCCCCCTTCCCCCCACTAGCTACAACAGGGGGTCTCACTTCGCAGGTACCACTATATATGTTTAGGAAAGTTATTAGACCTTTACTTAGCACCTTGCATGCATTCAAACTCAAACATCTACCTTTGTTGCCAGGATTTCTATAAGAAAAAATCCTTAATAATAAGCAAGAGTGTAAATTAGTACAATTCTACTAGTTACTGTGACAGCATAATATTATAACTAATTCAGTTGTTTTGAAGTTGAAACATGCAGCTCAGCAAGCCGAAAAGCAGGACTGTCTCTTTATCCTCTGTGGATCAATACTGTATGTGGTGATGTTAAAATTCGTTTTGTTGTACATCTACTTTCTAAAAGATTTATAATGCACACGTTGCTGGGATTAGCGTTAAATAAAGTCAGGGCCAGTGGCATATTTAGGGGGGGGGGGTCATTGGCCACCCCCTCTCAGGCAATACAGAAGGTTAACAGTGAAGAGATAGGAAAAGATGCGGGGTGTCTCATATTCATCTCCGTACAATGACCCCCCCCCCTTGGGCCATTTATCCATAGGGCAATTCCGTAAACTCAGATTTACAGATTTGGTGCTCTTGCAGCTTGTGTAGCCCTGCCTTTATATCTCAGCTATTTAATTGTTATATAGGGATGAGGCCAGGTAATAGGGGTATCAGACAAGCGATCAATCAAAGCTCCAAGTGCAACAGGAGCTGAGCTACATCAAAATATATAGCGTTTCGGACGTACATCACACACCCAGAGAATCTACCCTAGACGAATCCCTCAATGATCGCACATTATCATAAGATTTTGCGTCAGAGCGTCACAGCCAATCAGCGTGCAGTATTTCTCTTCACTTCAAAACTTTACCGGCGATTTTCATGGAGACTATTGGGTCCTCATTTTAAAGATCTCGGAGAGATCTATCTGTTGCAGCTGGAATCGTATCTGTACGACTGACGGAAATGCGTGAATAGACGTAATCGTCCTCATTTGCATAACACGCTTGAAGGCCTGTTCATTGGTCAACATTGGGGGTGTGTCTGACTTAATCACTGAAGGCTTTGCTGAAGTGACATCACACGATGTACGTCCGAAACGCTGATATTTTGATGTAGTTCAGCTCCTGTTGCACTTGGAGCTTTGGTTGGTGGCTTGTCTGATACCCCTGTTACCTGGCCTCATAATAATGAAATAGATAAGATATGGTGGTAGGGCTACACAAGCTGCTAAAGTGTCAAATCTGTACATCTGAGTTTACGGAATTGCCCCATAGCTAAATTTGATGTCATCTGAATAAAAAAAATACACATTTTTTTATGGTTGCAATGGCTTTGTTAATTTGTTCCACTGGAGATATTGTATTTGGTTTCCATGGCAACAAGGCCATTTTTTTCACAATCATATTTATAAAACTTATGGCTTCTAGCATTACACATTTGTTTACACATTTGTTTACAACCAAAACAATTCAACGATATCTGATATTACCGAAAATCAGTAAAATCAAGCTGACATTTTTTTGATTCCAGCAGAAGCATGTGAGCGATAGTATTTTTCTTCTAGCTGAGAAGTCTCGAAACTGTAGAATCTAGTATTATCATTATGTCTACTGAAGTCAGCTCGAGAAAATAAACTTCTTATATTCAAATTTTTTGTTCGCTAGAAATATATTCTTCATTTAAAATTCTATGAATATGACATTGTGATCTCATGATGGATTTGAAAGCACAACTGTATATTTGATCTTTTTGGGTGGAAAATAATAATAACCATAATATTCATACAGCATTTGTTCCTTCCTGATAAATTTGGCATCTTCTCAACAAGGAGTATTCTCATCAAACGTGGAAAGTGTCCCAATGTGCCCTGATTTTTCATATAAACTTAAGTACAATGAAAATGTGGCTTATATATACACTCCCGGGCAAAAAAAAAGGACCACCCCAGAATTTGACTTCATTTTGTTAGGCTTTCATTTTCTCGAGATATACACATTGAAAGAGATTCATTTCCTGTCACTTAATCAACAGAAACATTTTCTTAGCATTAAATTGATTCCTCTTGACTTTTTCGGCAGAACAGTTTTTTGGCTGTACTTCTTGACGAATTGGTGCTCTGCAAAATGTGCATATTTTCCGATTCCGTTTCCTGCCTTCCAAAGCTCCTCAATGTTACTAGGTTTTGTGTCCTCTCAGATTACAGGAAATCGCGTTGAATTAGACTTTTGGACAATGATAATCAAGCAATTTAGTTCTACGTGACGTATGGTAGAAAACCACTCATTTGTGACTGATATCCATTCAGTTCTGTACATACACGGTAACCGTGAATAAAACTTTTCCTATCAGTTTTTCCAGTTTATGTAAAACAAAACTAACTGATTAGTCTCTCTCGTGATCCCCTCTCAATCGTCAAGTGTACATGTTTCACAGTTTGATTGGTAAGCAGATATTGATTCATACCTTCTCTGAACAGGCCCACGTTTGAGGATCTCAGAACGCATTTTGTGAATATCTGACCAATTAAACTCTGCATTGAATATGTAAAAATAGGCGGAGCATTAAAATTCTACAATAACTAAAATTTGCAAAATTTCTTTCAACAAACTCCAGACACTATTGATCGATCGATAGATTAGGCCTAATAGATAGATAAATAGATAGATAAATAGATCGATAGATAGGTAGTCCGATAGATAGATAGATAGATAGATAGATAGATAGATAGATAGATATAGATGGGTGGATAGATGATAGATAGATAGGTAAGTAGATAGATAGAAAAGGTATTGTTGTGTAATTCTATACTGAATCACTACGCTTTTAAAAATTTGCGGTCTGGACTTGTCTACTGTGGGCAAGTTCATAGATCGAGGTTGTAGGCGTCAACCAGAGATATGCTAATGATTGACAGTTGATTTCCAGCATTTCACAGTTTTTGCTTGTTATTGACATGTTTCATGGTCACCTCTCTCTCTTTCTTCTGCTGGCAGTAATCTTTAATGGCTGAGAAGATCTCATTTTGTATGTACCACACGTCATCTGTGCACCATACATCACGATCATAAATAAATTATTGTCAATTATTCAACTTTTACCAATTTCTTAGCACTAAAGCCTTGTAGGATCATTCCCTAACAAACTGCCCTCCAATTGCTAAGTTCATGAGCAAATTTTATTGATTAGTTCCTGTACAAGAACCAAAATACCATTTTTTCAATATTCAACCTGCACAGTTTGGCACAAGTCAACTTCAGCGCGAATTCCTGTAACATCAATATGAGACCGCAAGTTCTGAAATTAGTTGAAATTTGGACTTTGTCACACGTGGTTGTGGAGGAAAAATGGTGTGGCGAGCTTTTCAAGCACTCTTCTGAGGTATCAAAAATCATCCAAGCTTCTAAGTATGTAAAAAGAATACATCAGGGCCTTCTGTGTACCATTTGGAAGCTTTTTCTTCTGGAAAACGTACAAAATATGCTGTTCCAGCATAACAAGCTTATGTACATGCAGCGAAGGTGACCATTGGTATTTGCTGTCCAACAATGAATTGACTATGTTCTGGCTGGGACAAAATATAGATATCAATCAAATTGTGAACTTCTTGGGTCATATTGATCTTGATCTCAATTCACACAAATTTGGTAACACAAATGTGCTTTGAAAATCATTGAAACAGCAATGGGAAAATATTCACATTTTGATGTGCACAAGGTTGTCAAGAAGTGCAGCCAAAAGACAATTTTGCTTAAAAAGTCGAGAGGAAAAGCAATTTAATACAAAGAAAATGCTTCTGTTGCTTAACTCACAAGAAATGAATCTTTTTTGATGTGTATATCCTGCAAAAATCAAAGCATAATGAAATGAAGTAGAATTCGATGGTGGTCCATATTTTTTGCCCGGGAGTGTAGTGCAAAGGGTTAAAATATTAACAGACAAGTTTGACTACTTCTGTGTGTCCTAGCGACATGTATTGTTAATCAAGTATTGAACTAGAAACAGAAAATAGTGTCCTACAATGTATGTTGCCATAAAGCTCAACCATTTGACAGTGGCGTCCTGATGTGGAAAACAACTGGCACGTGTGATCCACATTTGACTTTTCCTTCACAGATGACCCTCTGTACACTGTATGACCTTTTTCCCTTTTTGCTAAAATATAAAATTTCTAGTGGGTGTGCCTCCAGAGGAGAGCGTGCCTCCTCCCCGGTCCCTTCCCCCCAGTCAAGACTCCCTAGTTACGCCACAGCTGTTAAGAAATTCATGACACATGAAATCAATGTCTCGGTAAAGAGTGCATCATCTGAATTATTTCAGATCTGAAATTGAGACTGTCTAAAGCTGAAGCATCACAGAAAGAGAAACTTTGGTTATCATGGGATCTCCTGGATGCATTTACATTCTGATAATATTGTTATTCAGATTGAATATGCTGTTTGCAAATTTAAGAGAGAGTTTCTTCTCCGGCGTGGACAAAAATGCAAATTACTGGCAGAAGATGAAAGTTATGGGCTGTAACCACAAACTGTTTCAAGATGACTTCAGTGGCCTCTTCAGTTGTCTCTTACACTGCACAGCTGACGTGGAATCAGTCATGGTGGGAGCCAATGACACCCATTGTGTCCTCTGCTACTACCAACTGAATGGAGCCACCTTGACTGCCTCAGATTTTCAAGGAAATTTCTTCTTCAAACAAGGTCAGAATAAAACCAGAAAGAAATATCTTCATTTTGTTACCAAAGAGTCTATAATTTAGAAATTAATCTCAATACAAGCCAAAAAGTTGTACAAGGATGAAGTTTCTTTCTTTCTCTATTTATTTCTAAAACATATTTTCACTGGGTAACAAGGTCACATGGTGTGTGTTTTTCAACATGGCCCAGCATGTACAGTACAAATCAATAACAATAAAAGTTAGCTAAAACAAGTAACTATATTGATAAAAAGTGAGCTTTGGCTTTAAATTTAAAAACTAAATATTATTTTGCATGCCTGCTCTTACATGACTAAAACTACCATGCACTTCCATACTTTTGCACTAACTAAACGATCTTCCCATGGCAATATTTCAATGACCTTTTATCCTGCGAACATACTACCTTCAGGGGAGTGATCTACTTCAAACAAAATTCCATTCATCTTGACTATGAAATTCTGTTTTGTGGAGCATTTTAGGTTGTGCTACAACATGAGAAAATTGCAGATAATTATACAATGTCATGCAGATTATTCATTAAATTTAAAACTGCTGAAGGAGGACTATTGACAAATAAATGAATAGGAAAGAAAGGGACTGGACGCTATGGTTACTTCAGAAGGTCAATCACTTTTCATTGTTGATTTTTTCTTTCAGCTGATATGGATTCAGTAATTGTGTCAGTGAATTCAAGTTACAAAATTATCAGCAAGAAGCTGTCGTGGCATAATGCACAGACTCACTGTTACGCCATTGGTGGTCATCTTGCTGCTTTTGAAAGTGAGGAAGAATACTCGGCAGTTGCATCCCAGATTCCCGATGGAGTGAGGTATCACATTGGCCTAAATGATCTACAAACTGAGGGAACCTATGTTTGGGAACACAGTGGGCAAGAGATGGGTGCTTACCAAGCATGGAATTCAGGAGAACCAAGTGATTTATCCTTTGAGGATTGCACAATGATGGAAAATGGAGGATGGTTTGATGTGAATTGTTACTGGTCACAATACCGGCCCTATTTCATTTGTGAATTTGAACAAAACTGAACTGCTATTCCTACCCATTAAAATTGCCTCTTGGGCTCGATTCCACCAACAGAGTGTAGACCAGATACAAGCCTGGCCTAACTGAACAGGGTACCTGCTCAAATTTGAAAACCAATGCAATGGAATTTTCAATACGTTCTTGGATGACAATAATGAAATTTCAAAGAGGACAATGCTGGTTTTAAAAATTGGTGGTATCATTGGCATCCATGTGACAATGGATTTTCAAGGACTTTTCTTCTAATAATTTAGGATTCCAGAACCATGTTATTTTTAATTATTTATCCAGGACTTTGTAGGACCCCTCATTTCAAGGACTTTTAAGAAGTTAAAAGGACCATGTGAGCCTCCATTGTCATTCTGGATTGATATTACAAAGTGACAGTCAGGAAAAACACCATGAAACCTTTCATGACAGACAAAGTAAAATCAAGTAACCACAATATTTTGTTGCATAAAATGGATCTTTATTGCAGAAGTTTGTAATGCCTTGAACGGATATTAGATCAATGTTACAAATTTATGTCTTGAATGAGCCCCCGCATTGTAAAACAGATATCAAATGATGAGGTCATTGACAATTACAAGTACCACCCAAGTGCAGCTGACTGGTGGTCAAGTACATGAACAACAATTCAGTTTCAAACCAATACGAAACACATTACAGTAGACGGACTTCAAGTGCTCACATCTGGCTGTTTTCAGAGTGTCAATGCTGTCATTGAAGGTGTTGATCCAATCCTCCCCATTGAAACAGGTGTTTTTTTAGCGACTCATAGTGAACGTAGTGACACGTATAAGTAACCAGTGATGTGTATCACTGCTGTGCTGAACATAGCAGAGGTAGCATGTGAGTAAGAAGCAGAGCTGTTGTTGTGTCATATATTGTGCACACTTGGTAATGTTTGTTTGAGAACTTGTACATCGGCCTCCAAATTCATAACAATTATCCTATATTAACAGCTTTGTGTCTAAAACATATATACATGGATATTATATATTGCAACTTCCCGTGAGACATAGACATATATTTCGCAGGGGGCCAGAGCAAATGGCAAATCACGGCAAACTCAGGTTGGTTAATGGGCCATTCTCAAATTTCGGGACAACGGGTATAGGAAAATTGTCCTGTAATGGAGGGGACAATGTGGTAACGGAGGGGAATTTTGATGTAAAAAACCAACTGTAGGAACAGCAACAATAGGAAAAATGATAAAAGATTGATGTAACTATTATTTTCAGAAGTACTTCATCTCGTATCAGTAGATTTTTTGGTCCAAATGTCGATTTCTTGCTCATGATCTGGTAACGGAGTGGACGGTAACGGAGGGGAACAATTTTTTGCTTTTCGCTCATTACTGCTTTTTATTTTGGAGATTAGACAAAATAATTGCAGAATATTAAAACCTGCCACCCTCAGCAACATATACATGAAATCGCTCTGTAAAATTATCATTGGTAAGCTTGGAAATGAAGGAAACGGAGGGGACATTTTAGTGGGACCAAAAACATTTTTTATGAACATTATGTCATAATTTATTGAATACATGTTTTATGAAGTCTGCAAGCCAGTGGTACTTGATTTTGTCATGTCAGGTCCAGTGACAGGGAAAAACCATTGATTTTGCACGGATTTCTGGACATAATGCATTAAAAAAAGTCTAATGAATGACTTTTTGCTCCAAATGCAGTGGTTCTAATTAGAAATATGAATAACAGATGCAGAGTGACGCTTCAGATATTTATCGCATTCATATTAATGTCAGGGAGCTAGAGTGACGTAAATTGTCCCGAAATTTGAGAACGACCCTAATACGCTTTTGCGCTTTTTGTGGGCTACACTGCAATTTCGTTAAATGCTGCTGCATTAAATGCAGTTTCACATATTTCATTCAAATTTTCGGCATCAGTCATCTTATATAATAGGTCAATCAAAAAAAAAGAATTTTTTTGGCGGGGTCGCTATATTTCTTTATGGAGAAAATGTTATTTTAAGCTTAAAATGTGAAAAAGACTTTTAAAAAGGCCGAGGGATGAGAGTGCAAATGAGGTGTCAAATGAAAGCAGGGAAGCAGTGCTAAAAGATAGTACAGGTGCTTTTTTGAATATTTTATTTTAATTCCTGTTCCAAATTCACCCCTCGGCCTCTATTTTACTGCTTTTATCATATTTTATCTCAGAATAGCATTTTTCCTATTAAAAGATACATACTTCTGGTAAGCAAAAGAAATGAAATGATGTATTTTAAATCATATTTTGTGCCACTGAACTAAGTATATTTCAACAATAAGCTGTTATGCTTGACAGAAATATGCAATAGTTTAGAACTCTTCTGCATTTATTGATTGGTCCCTTTTTGGAGCCTAGGGAGAACAATCCACTACTACCACTTCTATTGCAGCCACGTGAATAGAGTATGTGTGGATAGCACAGATGTGAGGATAGGTAGAGGTAACAGACTGTTCTGTAAAGATAAAAATCTGTAGAGCTTTTGAATACATGAAAATGGACGTATAGCATGGGCAAATCCATGGAGAATTGGCGATGTGCATAAAGACTTAATATATAGGATAGTATAGGATACATATTATTTTTTATGTCAGCAGTTTTGGTAACTATGCAATCTATCTTGCTAATGTCTTGCTTTTGTGTAAGATCAGCAACAATCATTCTAATCCTGCATGTTTTACTCATTAAATTTGGGTCATTCCATGTCAAATCACCCAGGGCTCCCCAGGTGACCCCTTCAGAAAAATTTGAAAAAATTCACAGTTGTTCACTTACCAGATATATGCACATTTGCAAAATTGTAGGTCTGTGACACAACAACTCACCGAGATAGTAGCCCTTGAAATTTTAGGCTATTTTTCATATTTTTCGAAATTATGGTTTCAGCCAACTTCAGAGGTGAATAACTCCCCAAATAACAATAACACATATTTTATATCATCACACAGGGACAACTTCCACCCAAATTTTTCATTTTTGGCATCAAAACTCATGTAGGGGAGACCGGGGCTGGTTGTCACAGGGGCAGGTTGTCACACTTTTTATTGCACTAAACTATGGAGTCACACAGCTCAACCAATCATTGTTTTTTGCTTTTATAACCCACTGGAGTCTTTTTGAAAAATCTTGACCCCTGGAAGGGAGTCTGGTAGGCACAAGGACTGTTAAAAATTTCCTGTTACAAAAAGTAATTTTTTACCTTTAACTTGCATGCAATGCTAGTCTTTATCAAATAGTTGTTGAAAAAGATACAGTTAATACACTTACCATATAAACATTTCTTTAAATCATCATTAGAACAAATAGTAAAAATTTTGAAAACAACGGCCTTGGTCACCCGTTTTTGGAATTTTCATCAGTCGGGGCAGGTTGTCACAAAAAGGCGGGGCAGGTTGTCACACTTTTTGGAGCTGGTTGTTACCTATTAGGACCAGGCTTTTAAACCAAAAAAACTAACACAAATATAAATTTGTGCTTTATACATGCTATTGATGACTGAAGATGTATGCAGATATTGCATTGTGTTTAAATAAATCAATTTCAAATTTATATGTAAAATTTTCCAAAAAAATCGTAAAAATCCTACTCCGTATCAGAATGCTTTCCTACTGATTGGTAAGCCTTCATTTGCAGCACTCTTGTACACAGTAGCATGTTTGTTAAGGTCTTCACTTGGCAAGTAAAGGATTCCTCATATGTCCAAAATAACTTTTCTTGGTCAAGATTTGCCCTACAGAGTTCCACTTCCTGCATTCGAGCTCATAACCAAAAGTGTGACAACCTGCCCCGAGAGTGTGACAACCTGCCCCGAAAGTGTGACAACCTGCCCCGAATTCTGAATTTTAAAAAATGTCCAATATCACATCAAGATTTCGATTGATATAGGTATATATTCACCAGATAGGTTTAAGTCACTCCCCTTTTGCCATTCATACAGAATGGCAGTGCTCCTGCATGCTTTATATAGAAATAGTAGCATGTTTAAGTTTTACACACTGTGACAACCTGCCCCTGTGACAACCAGCCCCGGTCTCCCCTATCTGGCTTAGATGTGTTTCAGCGGGGGCTGAAAAATGGACGAAAATTCAAAATCGCTAAAAGGGTGCTGTTACTTATTTGTCAATTTAAAGAACATGGTTAGTGATTCTACCAAGTAAATTTTTTCTGGCTTTAATAGGACCAAATAAGTACATCCAATTTATCAGATGAGCTTTACCCCTCAAATTGTTGCTGTGAGTTAATTTTGAAAAATAAAAAATTTGTAGTATTTACAAAAATGCCTGTTATTCAAACCTCAAAATGACCTGGTTGACAGTTAACCAAAATTTTCAAACTTACTCCATAGATTTATGTATATCTTGCGGTGGTATTCACAAAGTTTAAGTTCCTTGGTAGGACTCGTTCTATTTTTAGTATTTTATTTAAAATAATTCAATTTTTTCGAAATTGTGTTTCAACCAACTTCAGAGATGAATAATTCACCAAATAACAATTCCAAACATTTTATATTCTCACACTGGACCAACCTCCCCCCAAATGTTTCATTTTTGGCATAAAAAATCATGTATCTGGCTTAGATGTGTTTCAGCAGGGGCTGAAAAATGGACGAAAATTCAAAATCGCTAAAAAGGTGCTGTTACTTATTTGTCAATTAGAGAAAATGGTTAGTGACTCAACCATGTACATTTTTTTTCTGGCTTTAGCAGGACCAAATAAGTACTACCAATTTTTCAGATGAGTTTTTACCTCTCAATATGAAGGAGGCTGACAGCTTAAATGATTTTAGGAAATTATTACAGGATTGGGTTCTGCCTGATAATATATGGTTTTATGTGAACAGTTTCTCAAGTTTTCTTTCTATGCTATCATTTTAAGGGTCATTCTCAAATGTCAGGCCATTTTGCATCAATCTAGCTCCCTGACATTGATTTGAATGCGATTAATATCTAAAGCGTCACTCTGCATCTGTTATTCATATTTCCATTTAGAACCACTGCATTTGGAACAAAAAGTCATTCATTAGCCCTTTTTATCGTGCATTATGTCCAAGAATCCGTGCAAAATCAATGGCTTTGTCACTGGACCTGACATGACAATATCAAGTGTTCATTTTCCTCCTAATGTACCTTTATAATAATAATAATAATATGTTTATTTGTATAGCCATAAATCTAAATACAAGAATAGCTCTAAGCGCTTCACATGTAAATATCAAGATGATAAAACATATTGACAGACTGTGATAAAAAGTACATAAGATTAAATCAAATATAGAAAAATACAAGAATCCGTGGATTCAAAACCGGCCTTTGGCGATTGTATATTCGGGATTGAAATCATGAACAGGGTGATTTATATATTATAACATGGATTGTTTTGTATTGAGCAGTGATAGCCAGACTGATAGTGTTTGCTGCATGTCATTAAACTTTGAGGGGAACCCCTTAGCAAATGCCTATACCAAATTTCAGAACTGCAAGTGAAATACTAAAGTCACAGTGGGCAATTTAAAACATGGTGGCCATTTTGGCAGCCATCTTGGATTTTTCCAAAAATTTCTGAGGGGAATCCCTAAGTGAATCCCTATACCAAATTTCATAAATGTAAGTGAAATACTAAAGTCACAGAGGGCAATTTAAAATATGGTGGCTATTTTGGCAGCCATCTTGGATTTTTCTAATATTTTTGAGAGGAACCCCTAAGTGAATCACCATACCAAATTTCATAAATCTAAGTGAAATACTAAAGTCACAGTGGGTATTTTAAAATATGGTGGCCATTTTGGCAGCCATCTTGGATTTTTCCAAAAATTTTTGAGGGGAACCCCTAAGTGAATCACTGTACCAAATTTCATAAATCTAAGTGAAATACTAAAGTCACAGTGGGCAATTCAAAATATGGGGGCCATGTTGGCAGCCATCTTGGATTTTTCAAAAAATTTCTGAGGGGGACCCCTCAGTGAATCCCTATACCAAATTTCATAGATCTAAGTGAAATAGTAAAGTCACAGTGGGAATTCAAAATATGGCGGCCATTTTGGCAGCCATCTTGGATTTTTCCCTCCAAAAATATTTGGAACCCCTAAGTGAATCCCTGTACCAAGTTTCATAAATCTAAGTGAAATACTAAAGTCACAGTGGGTATTTTAAAATATGGTGGCCATTTTGGCAGCCATCTTGGATTTTTCCAAAAAATTCTGAGGGGGACCCCTTAGTGAATCCCTATACCAAATTTCATAAATCTAAGTGAAATACTAAAGTCACAGTGGGCAATTCAAAAGATGGTGGCCATTTTGGCAGCCATCTTGGATTTTTCCAAAAATTTCTTAGGGAGACCCCAAAGTGAATCCCTATACCAAATTTCATAAATCCAAGTGAAATACTGAAGTTGCAATGGGCAATTCAAAATGACATTGTGTTGACAAGAAAAGTGGACAAGTGGACAAGTTTACACATGGACAAGTGGACAAGAGTCCCATTTCACCTTAAGCCCTCCTCTAATAACCGGCCTTTGGCCGGTTAAAAACTAATTATGCAATATAATTAAAGTGATTTATGTAAAATATGTTTTAAAATAAAAAGTTTTTAAAGCAGTTTTAAAAGCACAAATGGTATCACAGTTTCTGATCTCTGCAGGTAGAGCATTCCACAGCTTTGGTGCGCTAAGTGAAAAAGCTCGATCACCATATTTCTTGTGTTTAGAGCGCTTTTCAGTCAATAAAAGTTGTGATGTTGATCGTAGTGACCTGTTTGGCTGGTATTGTGTCACAAGCGTTTCGAAATATCGTGTGCCATGTCATGGAGTGTTTTTAAAGTCAGGAGGTTGACCTTGTATTTAATTCTGAACTCTAGAGGTAACCAGCGTAGCTGCTTCAAAAGACTTAGTGGTGTCACATGATCAAACTTCTTTTTCATAAGGATGAGTCGGGCAGCACTGTTTTGAATATTTTGCAGTTTTCTCATTTGGAAATCTGGAACACCGTACAGAAGGCTATTAACAAAGTCCAAACCTGATGTAACGGAGGAATTCACCAAGATTTCTGTGGCTTCTTTTGTCAGGGATGGTGTAATGTGAGCAATTTGTGAATAACACAGACGGACAACATTGTTGATGTGGTCATCCATGCTAAGTTCATTGTCAAGAACAGCACCATGTACCAATATTTTTCTCGGACTGGCCCTTAAACCAATTTTAAATCAATTATTTCAGCCTAGGCAATTTGAATATAAATGACTTTGTATTTATTTGTAAATTTCGTGTGTAGGGGAGACCGGGGCTGGTTGTCACAGGGGCAGGTTGTCACACTGTGTAGAATTTAAACATGCTCTATTTCTATTTAAAGCAAGTAGGGGCACAGCCATTGTATATGAAAGTCAGTAAAGGAGTAACTTAAATCTATCTGGTGAATATATACCTATGTCATTCGAAATCTTGATGTCATATTGGGCATTTTTTTTAAATTCAGCACTCGGGGCAGGTTGTCACACTTTCGGGGCAGGTTGTCACACTTTTGGTTAAGAGTTTGAATGCAGGAAGTGAGACTTAACAATCATGTGACTATGTACAAGGGTGCTACATATTTTGACATATCAAGGCAACAGAAATGCATTTTGATAAGGAAGAGGGTGAGTGCAGACTGTAGAATTTTTCTGCAAATTCCTTTTGAAAATTTGAAATAGATCTATTTAGACGCTATGCCTTTTCTGCTTACATCATCAATCATCAGTAGAATGTACTAAGGACATGACAATTTAATATCCATGAGAGCGTGACAACCTGCCCTGAAAGTGTGACAACCTGCCCCGAAAGTGTGACCTGCCCCTAAAGTGTGACAACCTGCCCCGAAAGCGTGACAACCTGCCCCGAAAGTGTGACAACCTGCCCCCTAAAGCGTGACAACCTGCTCCAAAGGTGTGACAACCTGCCCCAAAAGTGTGACAACCTGCCCCGAAAGTGTGACAACCTGCCCCTGTGACAACCAGCCCGGGTCTCCTCTACATAATGTATTTAATTCCTTTTTGTCACATAATAGCCTCGGCTAGTGTTTTATTGTTGTAACCTGTGACTTAAAACAGAAAATGTGTTATTGTTATTTCTGGCCAAATCTACTTATCATCTCTGTTCAAATTACAAAAATAGGTTCTGCAAAAAATTACGTCCTCTTGCTACCATTCAGAATCAACCCCATTATTTAAATCAACATAGACACTGTGTACTATTTGCTCTATGCGAAGCGACCTAGTTAATCATAAAAACCAATGTAATTGCAATATAACATTACCAGTATGCTGTATTTATGCACTGGACATCTTGGTGCGGAATTTCAAGCTTTAGATATTCAGTAATCAAAAAATTTGGTGATTCTAGTATAAAATGCACTAAAATTTACTTAAACTGCCTAAACCCCAAGGGCTTTGGAGTTGGGTGATAAGTGAATTAACCGACTCCTGACTCCTTTGGCTTTTTGAAAAGCGACCCCGACTCCTTGGGTCTCCTGAATTACGACTCCGACTCCTGACTCCGCTTATCGGCATTTTTGCTTAGGAAGTTTTAAGTAAAATTTGGAGTTCATTTAACATTTTTGAAACTGTGTTTTTTTAAACTATATTAATTATTTTTAGGAGTCAGGAGTCATCACTTTAATTTTCTACTCTGACTCCAACTCCACCTGAAAATCAAAGTTCGACTCCGACTCAAACTCCACCCAAAAACCTCCGACTCCGCAACTCCGACTCCCGACTCCGACTCCAAAGCCTTGCAGTAATCTCCAAGAAAACTTAACTGATTAATTCTAAAATTTGTATGTGCATTACTTGTGCTATAATACAGCATACTGGCTATAATGCAAAGTTTGTTGTTTGCTCTATATATGAGAACCAGCAAAATGTAAACAAAAAAATCCTTAATTAGGTCACTTGGTTAGTACACAGTGTAGAGTCACACACATCTCATATGGTCATCTCATTGGTTGGACAAAAGTTCAGTAAGAAATTATTCATAATATAACATGTAACTGATGTATTTAAAATTCAAAAATTCAAATAGTTGGGGAAGAGTGAACATGACTTGAAATTGATGAACATGACATGAAATCGATAGGCACATTTTAATTTATAAAGTGGCTGCAAGGGCATGTATTTGTTAAGTGGTAAATTAAGGCATTGTTTTTTTTAATTGTGTATTTTCCTCGCTGTTTTTAAACATAGCATTTTCCCTTTGTATCAAACCTCGTGAGCATCCAGAACTGGGCTTAGAGGGCTGCACTTACCATATCTATCTATCTACATGTATTTTTATGAGCAAACATTCCTGAATCCATAATTTTGGCACATAAACAATTGTATTTATAGATTTATGTATATGTATGTATTTAGATATTCACAATATATGATCATAATTGATTGGTAAAAGCAAATTTATACCATAGTTGATGCTGACATTGGATTTCTTATGATCTTAATTATGTACATAAATTGGTCAATAAAATTGGTATTGAAATTGACATATGCAATAAATGCAACTGAATCTTGATTTGTAAAACCGAAAAACATAAGAATGTCATGTTGAATGCCACATGCATTGACCTTAGCTTTCACTTGACTTGACATGGATTCCGCCAACCTGTTTTTTGTTTATTATTTTTTTACTGATATGGCCATTCTTCACTGAAAGTCATTTTCACCTGTGTCAGATCGTGAACATCCCTCTTAAATATGCAGAATTATCGAAGACGTCACGCTAGCTTTATCTTGGCACGAAAAGTTTATGCAATCAGCATAGCTAAATTTTTCAGACTAAATCCAACAATCTAGCTGTAAATAATCAAGAATTTGGTGAAAATATGCAATTGATTATGATCGAAACCATTTCTTGACAATGTGATATAGATACTACGTCGCTCCCCCTACTTCGAACTAGCTATGTTTCAAAAGAAGGACTAAAGCACAAATATGTCTGAATTTCAATACCAATTTTATTGACCATTGTAAACTGAAATTTCTAGATACAGTACAACCAAAATAAAGTATAACTACCCTATAGCAGGATGGAAGAATCGGCTACTGCTCTAACCTTTCACCCATTTGTGCTACTCCAGAATCATTTCCTACCTAACCTACTTTTATTTGTTGTTTATTAGACATCACCAAGATACTTATACCATTGGAAAAACTGGTATCTATCTGACAATATTGCATGTTAGCGCCCTGCTAAGGATTACTACAGGGGAACAAGAAGTGCTACGAAATGACAATGTGTTTGGTGCTCAAGTGGCTTTGCCACGTCACAAATTTTCCCACTTGGCTGAACAAATTCTGTGTATCACACTTCAAGAGTATTCCTATGACTTTGAGACAACACCTTCTTATACAATAATAAAATGATAATGTTATGCTTAGAAGCAACTGTCATCAACAATTGATGCATACTGCACACACCAGCCAGATGTTTATGGAGGGGGGAGGCATCAATTTTTTTTTTTATATCTTATCATTCAAATTTATATGTCTTGGGAACTAATTACTTGAAATAATATAAATATATACATTTATTTAAATAATTGGTCATATTGCTGAATGTTTAGTCTTTGTAGCAATAATTTCAGTGCTCCCAAATGTTTAACTGGCGGAATTTGCGGAACCCCCTACCCCCCCGCCCCTTACCCCCCAAAAAAAGTCTACTTGTGGTTCAACCAGATGCACAACTTCCATGTGTGAGTGAATGATTGTTTTTGTACACTCAAGTAAGAAATTAGGACACGTGGCACAGCAATGGGGTGAAGGATATATTTTTATGTCCAAGGGTCATTCCGTGTCAAATCATCAGATTTTCGAGAAATTTTCCACCACCCCGTCTGCGAATTGGCTGAAAAAATTATATGTTATTTGATGTCTCAAAAGATGAACTTCCTGAAAATTTCAGCTCAATCGGTCACTTTTTTATGATTTGGCTGAGGTTTGAAAATTGCTCATTTTACCAGTTTTTCAGGCATCGTTTTGCCCACAACTACATTCTTTACTCAATAAATCACTAAATGCTCAACCTTGAGCTTTGAAATTCGGGATCTACACTTACTGGACAATGGAAAAGGATCTTTGATAGTCATTTATTGTTTTGCTGTAACGATCACAAAGCTATGGCCTTGTTAAATTCCCCCCTCAAAAATCAATGTTCATCACAAAAAAATTCAAATCTCCTATAGGAGTTGCATTGCTGTTACAGACAGAATAATATTCAAAATTCTGCGGAACCAAAAGTAAGCTGAGCATATTCCTGAATTTTTTTCTGTATTATGCCCTATGGATGTGAAAGATAATAGGAAACTTTCAGGGATGTGTCACATGTACTTCTTGAGTTCCAGCTAGTTTTGTTTTTTACATACTGAAAATCATCCAATATTTTTCAAAAATGTATATTAAAAAAACGAGGCTGAACACATCTCCAATTTTCAACTATTATTTGACCATACATATGTAGAATATATCCTAGGAATTTTATATCTATACCCGGAATACCTATAGGAGATTTGAATTTTTTTGTGGTGAACATTGATTTTTGAGGGGGGAATTTAACAAGACCACGGTTGCATTATCGTTTTAGCAAAGCAATAAATGACTACCAAAGATTCTTTTCCATAGTCCAGTTAGTGTAGATCCCGAATTTCAAAGCTCAAGGTTGAGTATTAAGTGATTTATTGAGCAAAGAATGTAGTTGTGGGCAAAACGATGCCTGAAAAACTGGTAAAATGAGCAATTTTCAAACCTCAGCCAAATCATGAAAAATTGACCGATTGAGCTGAAATTTTCAGGAAGTTCATCTTTTGAGACATCAAACAACATATAATTTTTTCAGCCAATTCGCAGACGGGGTGGTGGATGCCACTTGTTGATCTGACATGGAATGACCCCCAAGGAAAGTCCAGTTGACTTGCCCAGAGTTGGGATCAAACCTGGGACCCATCGATTGGAAGCACAAGGCACTATCAACTCAGGTCACCACCTATTCATACTGTTATTACTGGGCAAGGGGAATAGGTCATTAAACTTCGAAAACATATTCATTAAATTTAAAATGAATTATGATCAGGAAAAATATATTTGGTAAAACATATGGACAAAGTTGCCGTACACATAAATTAGGAAATGGTTGTGTACTATTTTTGTGTGTTCTTGTAAAGCAACACTTCTCTAAATTCCTAAATCTTTTGAGATTTGTCCCATGAAGGGGATGCAATTGACAACTATGATGAGTGGTGTCCTTCAATATATACTTTAGGTGGAGACCATTAGATTCCAAGTGGGAAGGCTCAGAGTTTTCCTAAACAGCTAAATGAAACATGATATTTTTCACTGTAAAAATGCCAGTAAAAAATTATTTGTTACCAATCCAAGCAACACCCTTTTAGAAGAAACACCCTACCATGAATTATTTATTTCAAGACTGCCCAGAAAGAATTTATTTATTTCACCAAAACTAGGCATGAAATTATTTATTACAGAAACCTCCAAGCCTCCCCCCCTCCCCCATGGAATTCTTATGGTAGCCAACTTGTATATATATCCATCCATTATCTACTAAAAAGGTGTTGCTCCAAACACTTATGGATTAAGTTCTTCAACTTTGGAAATATTCACACTCAGAGTTCACTGGGGCATTGAAAAATTGCTTGTCACAAGACCACTTGAGCAACAAACCACATGGTCATTTCGTTGCACTTCTTGTTCCCCTGTAGTGACATTGTTTACAATAGCAAATAAACAATCAGATTATTGTTTAAAACAAATAATAGAAGAGGCATATGATGTCTAAGGCAGTTAGACACCTCCTGTCGGGATCTAACTGACAAAATGCATGTTAGAACCCTCCAAATCGGTATCTAACTAATACTTAAAGCACTTGTCAGGCGCTGATGCTTGTACAAATTCTTAAGCTGCACCATGTTATGCAATTTTAACATAATGAAAAAGTTTTAAAACTCATTTTGTATTCTCTGTAATAAGAGTTACAAAACATCAAAACAAAGTATAGGCTACCATCGCCCGTCATTCCAATGATGATTCCATCAATTATTCTGTAAGCACCATCTGTTTTATTAAAGTGGATGCAATCATGTGAAAAAAACTAGAATTTTCAAAGTATCAAGACAAGGACTGACACTTTTCAATTCATGAATTATTCTGTTATCTGGCGACCAAAATGTTCAATGTATCAAGACAAGGATGGAAACTTTTCAATTTATAAAGTATTCTCTTATCTGGCCAGGTAATTGTCAAGGGGGGACGCAACATGCACGACCAGCAAATATTTGCTGGAACATTTAGGACGCCAATGAAAAAAAAAAAAAAATCTTGTGTCCAGGGGTCCAGTCTAAACTTGCATTTTCGGTGTGTTTTCTTATTGATACGATGGAACCAGAGGCTTTTCAGGTGACTTCACACATTTTCAGGGCTATAGTAGAAATTAGAGATACAAAAAAATTTGCATGGTTTTTGTAACTTTGATTAATTCTTTGAAAAGGGTTGTCAGAAATAACTTTGGAAATTTTATGAAGTATGATGGATATCTGCATTGCTCCACTTTATGACCATTACAAAAATTTTAAGTTCGAAATAATGTGGTTAAGCCAGTTTTTCTAATATTCAGGCAGGGTGTGCTACTCACCCAACTCAGATTTTGTTCATAATTTTTTTCTTGCCTCGAAGCTTAAGGCATGATATTTACCATTCCTTAAATCTTGATAGAATAGCTAGTTAAAAGAAAAAAGTGCCCAAGGATTGAAATGTGGCAAAGAAATTACAAAAATAATAGTCAAAACAGAGAAATTCAGAAATTCAGAAAAAGTAAATACATGTAGAATGCCTTAAAAAGGACAGAAGAACCCCAAGATATAAATTTCAAGCTGAATGTGCTCCCTAGCAAATTACCATGACTACAGAGGGGGGGGGGGGGTTCTTGCTCAATGGGTGGGGTATAGGTACACTCTAAAAAATTCCAGACAAAATTGGTTTTTTAGATTCAAAATGGTTTTTTGAAAAACCAAATTTCAATGCAAAAAACCAAAATGGATTTTTTTTAAAATCCATTTTGGTTTTGCATTGAAATTTGGTTTTTCAAAAAACCATTTTGAATCTAAAAAACCAATTTTGTCCTGACATTTTTTAGAGTGTAGGCAATTTGCAATTTAACTCCCATGCAGCAATGCATTACTAACACACTAAATGGTCTCCCAGTGGACAGATTTGGTCTCCCAGTCATTGGCAAATTGATGTTACTTGGTGACCATTTCTAGAGACTCTCATTATATTCAACTGGCTTAAATTGAAAATCTTCCCCTTTTGGTGGTAATAAGCCCAGACTCAAAAATTAGCAGCCTGCTCAACTGTTCAAAATCCTTTCTGCAAAGTATCTCAGGACCCATAATCATAAATATATCTAACAGACCTATTGATACATAGATGCTGCCATTATACCTTCCACAAAATGTACACTATATCAATAAAAACGCAACATAATTAAACAACAAAATTTCCTAAGTTTTAGTTGTTCAATAATTATCAAATTTGGCACACACTTCATGCATGGTCTTAAAAGGCATGCTAGTACATTTCATGAAAAAAGATTCACTTTTGGCTACACAGTGCTTATTTTAGCGAGTTCTGCACTTCAATGGAAAATGCACCAAGGGAAATATTGATTTTGTGGCATATTGGATGGGATTAACCTTATGAAATTTTCCCATAACAGACACAGGAGCTCCCAAAAGCTGTCCTGCAAAAAAAACGTTGAAAAAAATATTGAAGATAAAGCAGATTTTGAATGAAAAATTCAAATTGAGAAATTACCAACTGGAAATGACGCATGCAAACCCAAAGTACTGAAAAATTGAGTTTTTATGCATGCCCAGGATAGAAACACACACATAGACACTCATTCCATATCAAAACTCTCTAAAAATCTGAATAAAACATATTTTTTGAAGATTTTGACAAAAAGCTCCTGTAGGGGGCAGGGCAGCATTGACACTTAAATTTTATTAATTTGATCATTTTTGATAGTGGTTGAATCAAATATCCTTGTTTTCCATCCCATCAAGCAATTAAAGTGGTAGGTAAACTTTCCTGACCTATCAAAACATTTTGTGAAGAGAGCAGCAAAGTTATTGAAATTGATGAGCAGGAGTGTATTAAATTAACATGACATAATATGAGATCATCGCTTTTTTTTCTTTGCCTTCATACCAACCACAGAAAGATTGCCTCGAGAATATTGTGAAGCTAAAGACCGATTACGTCCGGCCGTAATGTTACTTAAATAAAATACAATTGGATCACTAACCCCCCCCCCCCTCCAGAGCAGCAAACAAACTCGCATATCTCTTCTCAATAAATAATGCACGCATCATCGTGGCGGATTTAGAATTGTACTGGGAACTATCAGGAACAGAAGTCTCATAAAAACTACAAAGTTTTGGTCATCATGGGATCTCTTCAATACATTCTCATTCTGATGCTGTTGTCACTCGGATTAAAAGGTTTCTTTGCAAATTCAAAGCAGTCTATCTTCTTTGGTGTGGATAAGAATGCAAATTATTGGCAGAGATTCAAAGCCATGGGCTGTAACCACAAACTGTTTCAAGATGACTTCAGTGGCCTCTTCAGTTGCCTCTTGCACTGCACAGCTGACGTGGAATCAGTCATGGTGGGAGCCAATGACACTCATTGTGTCCTCTGCTATTACCAAGTGAATGGAGCCACCTTGAATGCCTCGGATTTTCAAGGGAGTTTCTTCTACAAGCAAGGTGAGCTCACAGGTGTATTGGAGTTTGGGAAACTGTAACTTTCGGGCAAAAAAGCAAAATAATTTGGGCAGATGATTAAATAAGAATTATTGAAAATTAATGATTTCTGGGCAATTTCGTTTGAAATGGTATTAAATTTAGATCTTGAAATTTGGGCAAATGTCACTCCACCACCACCCCCCTCCCCCAAAAATTGCCCTTGCCGTTCACTCTCGGGTAAGCCAAAGACCTTGCGGGCTCAACTAAATGAAATAGTAATACATGTAATATACTCATTGTGACCTCTTATAAAAGGAAGCTATTGGCATTCTCCTAAATGAATCCTAAGTGCATGGAGAACTAACCAACAAGGCTCTGTAGAACTTCCAGTTATATGTAGAATCTAATTCAGGTTATAGCAAAAGCATATCAGATGGAATAAACACAAATGCAAGATATACTCTTTCACTAGTCAGATAGAATCTAAAGTTTATTGGTAAAACTCCCATATTTATATCATTGGGAGAAACCCATCAACCAATGGCCTGTGGCCAGCAAGCAATTCAAGCAATTACAACATGACAGCTGGCAGTCAAGCTGCCAGCATCACAACATCACAAGTACATTCAAATAATGACAATCAATACAACTAATCAATTCCCTAGATCTGCACATACAATGGTATATATATGATATAACATGCCTAAGTGTCAAGCATCTGCTCAACTGAGAACAATCACATTATTACAGATCTCTTATTAGTGTGCCATGTTCTTTTCAACTGCCACAGTGCTCTTGTGATGTCAGTATAAGCATAAGGATTTCACAGTTGGTATATTTGCAGTTTCAGCTGTGTCACTTGGAACCCATACTGATCACACCATTACAAATCCACAATAAGCTGTTAGATTGTTGCTCAACATTGAGTATTCAGTTTGATGTTTTGAATAAATCCAAAAGTTACGATAACCAGCTATATAATGCATGGATTTTGTGTATGACTGCTATCAGTTTTAGCACTTTTACAACAAAACAAATTCATTCACTCTAACATTCACTTGTTGGTCTGAGAGGTTATCATGTGCTGCTCTGTCTTGGCAAAAATAATATACTCAGAAACCATTCAGAATTTAAGACCTAAGGGGGGGGGGAGTTTTGCTTGGGGGCATCCTTATCACTGATTTCCAATAATGTTTATTTGATGATCGAATGCTTAGCCTCCTTGTCTGGCCTTTTCCCAAATTTTTGGGGAGCAACTACTCCCTCCCCCCCCCATTTCTTGTCCTCTGGTATGCCCATGCAACAACGCCATGTTCACTTCCAAAAAATCTCCCCATCATCCCCATTCCAGTCATCAATTCCGAACAGTATCTTTGGCGAAGATCTCACCTAAAAGGCTGAAAAGCCACAAGGTGCTGCCCTCAAGGAGAAATTTCACAACAAGACATCATGAATGTCCATGATGGATCAAGCAAGTGGCTCAAACACATCAGTTTCGCCTGCTCCAACTGAATCAAACAATGATACCAATGAATGCAGATTAATCAATTGTTATTCACACTTAACAGCCCATGAGCCTGACTTGTTTGTAGCAGTTGGAATCAACACTCAAGCTTGAATTCAATAGTGATGTCAGTATTGCAATACTGACATCATCTGTGCATATATTCACATGGAACATGGCACACTTATACGAGATCTGTAATAATACAGTGGCTTTGAATCACCCATGGACAAGTTCTGTCCCAATCAATTCATACATACATGATTAATTCTCAAGTACCAAGCTTGGCTTGGCCAGGTGCAGTTTGCAATAATTAATGAAACACACATGGCAGATCTGAAATTGGGAAAATGTAGCATCAAATGTAAATACATAATGTTGCTGAATATGCTAGAGAGATATACATGGAGTTAAAGGTAAGTAAATAGATATTTATAATTTAATATTTAGGGAGTTTTATAGCATGGTATTTTACGTCACTGCCTTCCCATGTAATTATTTGTGAAGTAAGCGAGCATAATATTATAGAACTTGTAAATAGAAATGTAGATATGTGTAAAATTGCACATAAAACAAAATATCAGGTCATAAAAGTGACTAAATGGTGAAATGACTCAAGTCTAATGTATAATGCATGAACGGGCAGCTTTAAGTGCCTGTATAAATGAGGCTTATAAATGAGTCTAATTGGGCCTCCCATTGAGCAGTAAGTTAAGTGGCTTGCTTACGCCTGAGTAGGTTCAGACATGAATTGGCTCAAGATAGAGAGCTGACAAGCTGACATAGTTATGTAATGAACTCACACAGAGCTATGTAATTAGTTACATAGTGACTTACATAATGAGGAAATAAGCTCTATTGAATGCATAAAAGACTTAAGTATACTTGTGTATTTGAATTCTGGGCTGAGCCCTTTATGATAAAGATTGCATGCTATATTCCAGGTAAATCCTTTATCCCAATGTTTTGTGAGTTGATAGACTCACTAGTGATATCCCTAAGCAGATCCTGATAAAATTGATCCTAATGGAGCTCGCCAGGTCACTGCGCGAAGCGCAGTGACCAGAGGTCTTCAAATGGTAGAAGACAGAGCTACCCACACAGGGATATACTAGAAACCTTTTTGCATGCGCCAAACAAAAAAAAGTGTGGGCGTTTATGTGACGTCATCAATAATTGGCCTGATCTTGGTGTCAAGACAACACCAAGGCAGGTGGCGTCCTCAACAGACCCAGCCTCATTTTGATATTTGTGACGTTATCCTGGGCCAGGAGCTTTGCAATTTATAACGTCATGACAGCAGCAGAGCTTTCAGCAGTTCAAGTAGTGTCACAACTCACAATCACTAATTCACTGTGCAGCATGCTGCACCAACAATCTGTGGATTCAAGTGAGTTTATTTATAGTTAAATAGGTCTGGAAGACAAAGGTCTGGGCCATTGCCGTCTTTTCTTTTGGGTGATTTATGTCTTTGAAAAATCTTTAAAAGATTGAAGGGTAGAGTCTAAACTTACCTGAAAATGTAGGAAATTAAATTTCCTAAATTTTGGTATAATTTAGAAGCTGCTGTGCATAATAAAAATAACGTTTCAGACACACGCACAGCTATGTATAAGCATGAAAGTAATGGAATCACAGTTTCATAAATGTAAATAAAAAACTAAACTAACAATTCACTCTGACAAAAAAATTGGATCTTCCTGCGGTCTCTCTATGCTTTGGCATCATCATATTAAGATAATATAAGTAAACATATAATCTAAACAAGAAATATTGTGAAAGAGTAAATTTTTGTATATGGAGAAAAAAAAAAAAGAAAAAAAAAAGATACGGCAGGGTAGCTAATATATAAAATTGCAAAATAACTAATATGACTAACTAATACATGCGTGCCCCCACTGACTGAGCCCGATGGCCTAACTGCTATCGGTAGGAGAAACACGGACCCAGCAGAGACACTATTAAAACAGAATATGATGATGATGAACAATATGAAATACAGCAAAATACATGTGTGGCCCTCGTGAGTCCGATGGTCCAACAACTAAGGTTGGGAGTAAGACGAAACCCGCGAGAGACCACTAAAAATAACACAATAAGCATGTGAGACCCCACACTAATGCAACCAGTTAATAAATCGAATATGAGAGTCACTGAATTAACATCAGAAGCTGTGAGGGCAGCTTGACGAGAGTTCATTGGTGCAGTGTGGTCTCCTAAGGCCTATGATACGATATACGAGTGCTGTATGAATTCGATGATGATCGTCAGTTGTGGGACTGTCACAGCAGGCATAGGAAAATTTGACATGGTAAGGCTGTTAGCAAAGAGAGCAATGATGTTAGATAGGGCCGCAGGGTGCGGAGCTAAGGATAGCCAGCGAAGGACAGGAACAGAAAGCGAAGGATAGGAGATGAAGTGCTAAGCGCTAGAAGAGACTGAGCTAAAAGGTGGATTAAAGCAAAGTGGAATAAAGCTGAGCGCAAAACCAGGCAAGCTTCGCAGAGTGTATGGGTCTAGCCTTCTAAGTGGGGGGGTAGATAGATAGGGGGGGGAACGAATTCTCAACAGAGCGAAGATATAAAGTGTACATAACTAGACGCTAATAAGGCAGGGCTATAATGAGCATTGCTGCCCTTGAGATTAGGACTGAGCGAAAAGCTAAGACCGGTTCGCCAAGTGAATAGTGTGAGAATTGAAAAAGTAATTGAGGGTGAAGCTGAGCGCAAAGCTAAGAAATTGAGCAGATCAGTGGGGGGGGGGGGTGTCAGTACTCTGGGGCAGATAGATTGGTCTCATTAGAGGGTCTACCAGAGCCACATATTAGCGATTGCGGGATAAGAGGCCACAATCTGGTCGGGGTGGTAGCGGGGGTGCCCTAGCAGCACTGGCGTCATGAGCGTGCTCAATTTCCCCTAAGGGTATCTCCTCATGGGCGGATCCAGCTTCATTGGATCGAGGGGGGGGCTTCTGACCTTGCCCACGTTTGCGCAGACGGTGGTGAAGATACAGGAGGGACACTAAACACAACGTTATGGCAAAACAGCATATAATCATTAAGAGGGAGGGCTGCCTTGAAAGACCGAGGGGTGGGAATGTGGGTAGTGGCAGAACAGGGTTGATTAGGGTATATATGATATAACATGCCTAAGTGTCAAGCATCTCTTCAACTGAGAACAATCACATTAATACAGTGGCTTTGAATCACCAATGGACAAGTTCTGTCCCAATCAATTCATACATACATGATTAATTCTCAAGTACCAAGCTTGGCTTGGCCAGGTGCAGTTTGCAAGAATTAATGAAACACACATGGCAGATCTAAAATTGTGAAGATGTAGCATCAAATGTAAATACATAATGTTGCTGAATATGCTAGAGAGATATACATGGAGTTAAAGGTAAGTAAATAGATATTTATAATTTAATATTTAGGGAGTTTTATAGCATGGTATTTTACACTCTGTTACAAAGTTAATTAGCCACTTTAAATGCCTTAGATTTTCATGGGAGTTTCTTCTACAAACGAGGTAATCTAAAAATGTTGCTGGCTTAGATGCATGAAATAATAATAATATAATGATATGGTATGATTTTATATAGCTCCAATTCAAGATAAATCTGCTCACTAGCCCTCACCATACTGTATGGAAATCATAGTGATAGCCTCTGGACATGGCTGGAGCAGGGTTCGAACCCACATCCTCATGTGCACAAGGCAGGCATGCTAACCACTGTACAGCAGAGCCACAAAATTATGTAATGAGAAAGATGCCTATCAAATTCCTGTCATCAGCATTGGAGTCAGAGGCGGTAGTTGAAGGCGTGAACTTGTGGAGTCACAGGTTTATGATTGGAGTCAGATTTGAAAAGTATTCAGGAGGAATCACAGTATGATTCGAAAATATTAGAAAATACCTGACTAAAAAAAAGAATTTATTAACTAAAACAGGTTGGAACAACATGAACTGTGTTCAAAATTGTATCCTTTTAAATACCCATGGATTGATATTTGTTTCCTTCAAATATTCATGGAATTAATATTTGTTTCAAACCACACGATATTTGCGTAACAATGCAAATAATCTGATTTGAGAGTCCGAGTTCGGAGTTGGAGCAATGAGTCTGAGTCAAGAGTCTGAGTCAAAGTCAGAGTCATTTTTCGGAAGACTTTAGGGCCCAATTTCACCAACATTGGGAAATTTGAGACTACTCTCAAGTATTGAGTTCGCAGTTTTAGACTGGTCCCGAAGTAAAGCCTATGTTTGCAATGTTGTTATATTTTAAGACATGTATATGTCTAAATCAGCATAAATTTTGGTGAAGTGGCTTGAAATGCCATTTTACATTTCACTAGCCACCAGTCTCAAAGAGATGAGTCTGAAAATGCTTTCATCACAATTTTTCATAGTTTTTGTAAGATTTTGTCAATTAAATATTTTACCATCTTCAAAAAGAACCATAGCTTATAGGGCAACATTAAAATTTGACTTTTTTGCAAATTCGAAACAAAAGAATAATTTTTTTACTGAAGAATCACCAAAAAATGTAATTGTGTCAAAAAATTACATATATTTATTGCAAGAATAAACATGCATAATTTTTTTTGGTGCAAATTGGATAGCTATACATGAACATGTCACATGTTGGTGAAATGGTTTTTCTTATTTGTGACTAGTCTAAAGCAATTAGACTTGTCTAAACAGGTTGGTGAAATCAGGCCCTTAAGGTGTCGGAGTTGTTTTTCTGGAATGAAAAGGATTTGGAAGTCCCACGAAAAATCACTTGTCTACAAGCCCTGGTCAATAGGCATGTTCCGTCAATGTCCAAGGTTCAATTCCTGGTCAGGCGTTACAGGGTGGATGCACGAATTTGTCTTATGAAGTGAAATTTAGTACCGTAGAACGGGGTGACTTTGAACAGCCGGGGTGACTTTGAACAATTTTCTGAAAAAGATTGATCCTCTATGAATGCAAAGCTAAATGAGATACTGGAAGTATTTGACTTCTGATTATATTCTACTAAAGCCTAGTTTCTTTCTACATAAAGTCATTGTGACTGGAATTTTTTTTTTCATGATTTTGATGAATAAACTTAGCATACTTCTTTTTGCAAGATATCATGGCCTGTGAACTTCTGTGCTCACAACAGTACTGAATGACCCTGGCCTTATAAATAATTACCTTATTACAATGTCACTCAAATACGACCAAAATCCTGCAGAAACTTGTTGGAAGCTATTCAGAAAGACCGACAACAAATAATATAAGTGGATGGTGTTGAATTGTAACAAACTTCAGGGTGACTTTGAACATCACATTGTGATGGTGAGGGCAGAGACCATCACTTTTTCCCGTAAACTATATTTGCAGATATATCATATTTCATAATACAATGCATATAATTCAATGTCTGAATGCATATTTCACTATATTAGGCAATCATTTAGCTCCAAAGGCACCGAAGTAGATCGAGAATAAAAAAGTCACAAAACATAAAAAAACCAGTGACACAATTTTAGGGAAAGGCAATCAAGCCCTGCAAAATTCATAAATACAGATAAACATTTGTTTTCTGAGAATTGATGGTTTTCTTTCATTGAAGCTCACTCTGTTCACAGGGGCACCCCATGATCTGTTATACCAATTATCTGTTATGCAGCAGGCGCCCGGCTGGCTGGCAGACTGTCAGCTAGGATGTTGCCAGCTGGCAAAGTTGTCAGCTGGGATGCAATTTTTGGCGTCCAACCAATGAATTTTGCAGTCAGGTAATGAGAAAGCAGTTGAGGTGGCTGGCTGGGAAAAAAAAAGATTTATATCAGCTGGCTGAGAAGTGCTGAATGACGCTTGGGCTGGCTGGCAACCCAGCTGGCAGCATAACAGATATTTTCTCCCAGTTGCATGAAAAAATGAATCTAAGCATCACAAAAGATGTGCAACCAGGAGCTTACACTGATATGGGCATTACAATAACACACTGTCGTGAGGTGCCCCTGTGTTCAAAGTCACCCCGGATCTCGGGGTGAGTTTGAACGCCCATTTATCCACTGAAACAGGCATATACATGATGTCTATCTCAAAATGCCGATGCACAGGTTAACTACATATCAGTGGCCAACATTTTATCCCATGAAATACCACATCGATCTGATATATTTTTAAAGATAAGGGAATTGAGATGAAAACTGTTCAAAGTCACCCCGTTCTACGGTAATCTGTAATCTTTTTTTACTGTTTTTTTGAAAATTTCAGTTGACATGGGATCAGTAATCATATCAGCAAAGTCAAAGTACCAAATAATCAAGCGAAAATTGTGGTGGCCCGATGCCAAGCATCACTGTCATGCCATTGACGGACATCTAGTTGCTTTGGAAAATGCGGAAGAATACTCGGTGATCTCGCCCAGTCTGGACCCTGTAGAGTTTTATCACATTGGCCTTAATGACTTGGAAACTCAAGGGACATATGTTTGGGAACATAACGGACAACAAGTAGGTCCTTATGCACCATGGATGACTACCGAACCAAATGGAGGATCGATTGAGGACTGCATTGTTCTTCAGAACGGTCTTTGGGCAGATATTCGGTGTGATGAATACTTTTTGTATTTCATATGCGAATTTGAACGAAACTAATCATATTTTGTGTGTAATCAAAGTTTCTAAGACATCTTTCTCTCGTCTGTAAGCTTCATCATTATCATTTTCCGGGCATTCTCCGGCCATTACTACCCTGAATTGAGGTGTTACAGCCTGTAAGCTTGCTATGCAAAAAGTGTTGCTTCATTAGAAGGCTACTTGATTTGTCTGTAGAGTAAAAATCAGATGCATAATCCTTTCGTTTGCCTGTCAATAACATGTGGGAGTAGTCTTCTTTGATCAAATCAACATTGAAAGCATAGGTATGATCATGAAAAATCATCAGTATGATGAATCACAAAGTTCCATTTGCACAGCGCAACAGTCGACTCTGTCTGCATATCAAGTTTACAGACTGTAATGAGTCTTAAGCAAAAACACCCTCTGGTCTATTTTACGAAAAATGGTATCGACGAATCATTTGGATTCTTTGGCTCTCAAAATTTTCTTCAATTATTTGATAACTTATTTTCGAAGTTATTCTATTTATATACAGCATATTTATCACACTATGTATATACATGTAGTTTCCAATGTGACCAAAAATTCTCTAGAAGTCTCAAGACTCACAATTGCTCAGCATTTTCTCTTGATCTTGAGAACCTCTCGAGAGGTGTTGCATTGATAAGCACCTTGATTGTTGATCATTGCTTGCCTTGATGTTTACATGTTTTATGTTTGTAATAGAAACAGAGCACTTGGTTGTTGTTGTTCATTTTTGATTGATATTATTATTTTCTGTAATTGTGCTATTGTTTAGTTTAAATATCTATTGCCTATAATCTCCATTGTATTAGTGAATTATGTGATAAATGCTGAAGTTGAACTTGCACAAATGTTTTAAAAAATTATTCTATATGAGTGTTTTGTTGTGATTTATGGAAGCAAAACACACAGATTAACCTGAAAACCAAAAAAGATATCATAAAAGCCAAAAAAAATCATAATTGCATGATTAAATCTCTCTTGATTTATCATTTTGACTATGGAAGGACAGTGTCCAAGATTTCTCGAGAAACTCTCGAGAAACTCTCGAGTATCAGTCACTAAACCATGACCATGCATGTCTTGATACTCATGGGTGAGACTCCTTGGAAACACTAATTTTGTACACCTTATAAATATATATTATTATTAAAATAATAATTAAGTTTACTATTCAGATTTGAACCTCCTCTGGTGTCAGTAAACAGTGCATCATCCCATCTCTCATGCAAAACAATTCTCTCAAAACAGAAGCCAGTGTCCTGTCATGGTCTTTCTGACAAGTTCTGCTACAATAGTCCATTACTTCTGCATTGAAATCGGCATCAGAATTTAAGCTGATATCAGAAGAGAAAATTATGTGTTAATTTATTTATAATCATCATCGTTGATGACGTCATCTGCATTTGTTTACCATTGTGATGTCATGTCCATGGTAATGTCACATCATTGTGACATCATTAGTTGAACTGCTCCTAGTGCTCTTTTATGAATTTGGTGAAATCTTAAAAATTGGGGTCCATAATGTAAACAATAAAAAACTACAAATATTCTAAATTTTTGGAGTCAGTAACATTGCCCAAAGTTACTAAGCCGTAGCGTTGGTGATCGCCGTATGATTAGGATTGGTAAGAAGACTGAGAGCACAGGTGACAGCCGCTGCGTTGTGGTTGGGGTAATTTCTGGCATGATGCTCACTCACCTCTTATATGATTGACAAGGTTGCTCACAAGCCCATCACTCAAATCAACAAGGGTAACTTGTGGGCTTCCCACTGACACTATTATGTAGAGAACATAATTAATCTGACTAGCACAAGTTACTAACAATATTTGACAACGTTTTGAATCATTACCTGCTCAAATAGCGTCCTCAGCATCTTGTTATTCCTGTTGAAAGTGCTGCAGAAGGCCAGAACCTCAATGAGAAATTCAGCAGCCCAGAATGACCTACATATGATCCAGTTAAGTCAGTTGACCATGGAGGCCCTTAAAGGATTTCCTTGTCTTTAATTAGAATTGGCTGTCAATTTTTTCTGACACACCCAAATGAACTTGGCTCATTGTTAGAGGCATTGTGATTGGCCAGTTGTTAGCACTTGAGTCAATTCAATCAGAAAAAATAATCCAAGGTTAAGAGGATCAAGTTCTTCTACCTGAGGAATTTGTGAAGCTGTGAATAACATGCTCAACAGTTTGACAGTCAACATACCATTGTTTTCTAAACATTCTAATTGACTAAGTAGAATCAAACTGTTACAAATTCATTGAAATTGAATGATTTTTTGTTTACCCAACATCATTCTATCAAACAACATTATGTTGCCGTTTTAATAGCAACAACTAATATTTGTTTGGTAAAATAAGAAAAATCTAACTAGGGAAAAGGGCTATAAATGGTTTGTTAATGAGGTTTTTTTTCATAAAAATAAATGCCTGGGACCTGTATTTTTTTATATTTCAGGGAATAGGCACAGGGCAGTGCCATGACACGAAGCCACTTTTTAAAATATATCCTTCATGTAGCATTTCAAGTTCTGAGCTAAGTTACCTTAGCAACATAACCTTTAAAAGCGAATATATTTCACCTCCAACACTGCGATGTGTACGGTTTTTCTTTCTTGAAGAGAAAAGGAAATACATGTATGAAGTTAGGAAATTTTCCATTTTAATTATGCACCTGCAGATTTTGATCTTTCCATCAAAGCACCCTGCAACATATGGTGTTAAAGAAGTTGTAACAAGTATGATCTCCAGAAGGTGGTGCCACCTATGTGAGGATATTTGAATCATTTCAAGTGCTCAGTTGTGCAGTATTTTGCAAAGACAATAGATTTCTTTCTACAAGGCTTTTTTTCTTTGTATTTTAGGACCTGGGCATTCTACTATCAAAAAAGCAATATTAATACAATACACACTGCATCAGTACTACATGTAATTCAATTGCTTGCAGAAAAGTAGAAAAAAAAAGAAGTAATTTCAGGCCAGCGGCTTAGTTGTTAGACATATTTTGAATGCCTAAATTATGATTGTTTCTCAGAGTTGTAGTTACAATGCCAATATATGTTCTTTCTAAAAGAAAGTCTGTGCAGCTGACTCTTTGGCAGATCAGTATCACAATGATACTTGGAAAGCTTTTAATGGTTTGATAGTTGATATGTTTGTGGTTGTTTCTGTTTTTCACAGCCAGCAATCACAATAGGATCAGCAAATGCCTCATCAGTGATATTTATTGAATACTTTGTTAAAGCTGTGTCAAGGTTGATCAATCAGTAAGACACTCAGCCATTGGCTGAATGTCTTCATGACCTTTGCTGTCCCAATATTTCGACCTAGATCTGATCTACCAATTAGATGAGACACTGAGGTCACCCAGGGCTTCTGGCAGGATCACTAGATGGGCTAGTGAGCAACCTTGTCAATCATATAAGAGGTGAGTGAGCATCATGCCAGAAATTGCCCCACCCCCAAAAATTACCCCAACCCCAACCCAGTGGCTGTCACCTGTGCTGAGAGTCTGGAACATACCCTATTCATTCAGAGATGCCCTGGGTCTTTCGATTGCCCCAGCACAGAACACTCGATAGGACCCGCTTCCATTCATTGTCCAATGGGCTCCGACCAAATTGAGTTCCAGGTTGGGATTCCAACCCATGCCCTCAGAACCAGTGGTGGCGCAATCAAGCTATCTTGACCATCAGGAGATGGAGATCAATTGAATGTATAGGAAACAGATACAAAATTTAATGATATTTTCTACTCTAGTGAACTTCTGAGTTTTGAAAACTTTAGCAGATTAGCAGGGAATATTAATAATTGCAGGAACTCATTTCCTTTGCCAGATACATTTACTTACCTTAGAGTATAGTGGATCGACAAAGAGCAGGCAATAACTTCGGCATGTGTCACTTTCGCACAGTGAATCAATACAATATGGACAGTCATATCTTTTTTCTACTCATCTAATTGCATGTGTATGTTTCTGCTCTCATGGATGAATTAACAATTTTTTTTCCACAGAGGGCAACATAATTAATTCTGTTAGTCTATTTTTTTTTACATGGGTGAATAATTTAGGATGGTCTCCATCTCTATGACACGTGAAACGTATCTAATGGATTCACGTGTTAACAAAGATATTTTTTACACATTAAGCCTCATATAATTTAAGAGCAAGATCATTAATGGCTATCTCAATGAAAGTGTGAGTTCAAATGTAGGATAACAATTTGATGACACCATGGAATCTACCCGATACCTACTGATTCTGTTGCTTGTATCAATTGGCTTAATACTTGTCTCTGCCACTTCAAAACAGTCACTTTTCTTGGCAATGGATAAGAATTCCGACCACTGGCAGAGATTCAATGTCATGGGATGTAACCATAAACTGTTTGAAGATGACTTCAGTGGACTCTTAAGTTGCTTCTTGCACTGCACAGCTGACGTGGGATCAGTGATGGTGGGAGCCAATGACACCCATTGTGTCCTCTGCTATTACAAAGTGAATGGAGCCACCTTGAATGCCTCAGATTTTCAAGGGAATTTCTTCTTCAAACAAGGTAAGCTCAAGATCAGTTGTGTTCAATTGTTTGGATGAAGGACCGGCTGAGCAATTTATGAGCGTTTTTATACCAGCATGAATGTTATTAATATTGTTGTTTTATTTGGACCAAATGTCTGCAATTATGATACAAAGATTCTTATCTAGGTTTTGATATTATTGTTACAGGTGAGTGTTCCAATTGGATACAATACTGGTGGGGTCCATATTTGCATTGGCTTCCATTTTGTTTCATTTTTAATCTTTTACTATGTTAAGGAATCCCAGTCTCTCTTTCACCGTCGATTCATGGTTTCCATGCTTATTAAACTCCCTTGAAAATCACCAGAAGAGGAAGAAAACCAATGCTATGAGAAGTTTAACAAACCCTTTTGCATATGAACAATCAGTTAACATGATATTTTAACCCAAATCCTTGCCAGCTTTAAGAGTGGTGTACTGCATTGTGCACACCATTCCAAAACAGTTATATATCTTATCTTATTTAATCTTATCTTATCTATTGTCTAGTTTTATGGATGTTGTTGTATTATTTATATTCAGATGACATGGACACCATCATCAGAGCATCGAATTCAAGTTACCAAATAGTCAAAAGAGAATTGAGGTGGCACGATGCGCAGCCTTACTGCCACGCTATTTGGGGCCACCTGGTGGCATTCGAAAGTGAGGAAGAATACAACTTGATCTCTCCCAAGCTGGATCCTGCCCTGACTTACCACATTGGCCTTAATGACTTGAAAGAAGAAAGAAAATATGTTTGGGAACATAGCGGACAAGAAGCAGGTCCTTACTTACCATGGGGCACTGACGAACCAAGTGACAGGTGGTATGAGGACTGCGTTATAATGCGCAATGGTTCTTGGGGAGATGTGCAGTGCAGCGAAGGCCGCTCATATCATTTCATATGCGAATTTGAAGGAAATTAAAATCACATCTGTCAGTTTCATATTATTGGAGGGCCATCTTTAATCTCAAGGGGGGGGCTTACTTAAAATTATTATCCTGACTTAAACAGGAGCGCCCTCTTGTGTATTATGTAAAATTTTTCATTGACATATCATCTGGCTTCTTTGGCTCTCAAAATTGTCTTTAATCCTTTGATTATATGTATTTCCAAAATTATTGTATTCATTCAATAGTCTATATAATAAACTGACTTCCGTTGTTTATGTTTATGCCGTTTTCTTATCCACTTCTGCATAGTTAAAATATTCAATGAAACATTTTGAGTCAAAGTCATTGTCATGTAGAATCCTTAAAGAGTTAGAAGCATTTGATTGGTAGTCATGGTTAAGATAGGGAAGGTGGAGGACCGACATTGTTTCAGTATATGTTGCATACAAATTATATATTTATGTTTATAAAATTATTCATGTCTTGATTACACTGGTCAACAAAAAAAAATTTCCGTCTGCTATCTGAGGATAAATACCTCTATAAACCTAATTCGAGCATGCTGATTCCAAATCTGGAATCAGAATTTCTCCAGAACGTCTAGATTTTGAGTTATAGCCATGTCAATATTTGGCAAATAATCAGGCGTGACAGCAATTCGCGTGTATTAGAAATGCATTCTGCACTGTTGAATACTGGAAAGTAAGAGTATCTTAGTATTTACATAGGTTATTTTAAGATGCTGAAGCAATATATAGCCAAAATATTTCAATCAGACAGGTCCAGATACAAAAATTTGAGGGTTACAGGCTCCAGAAATGGGCGATTTTTTGCAAAATTGTTATTGTTCAATATATTCCCATTTTGAGATATGAAAATGGCTAATGTGCAAATCCTACTGATAAATTAATGTCTCTGTGTGTAATAAAAACATATCTAAGTAATTTCTTATGATTATTTGATTTTTATGAAGAATATTAAAAAAATTGATGGAAAATGAGATGCAATAAAATTGAAATTAAATGTTCTTGTTTGAAGGGTCAGGTAATGCAGATATAATTCCAAATACCACATTCTAATACAACAACACTGCCCACAGAGCCAGTCTCAGCCACTATGTAGACCAGTGCCTAAAATTTGACATGGTTTTAACTGTTTTGCTCAAACCAACAGTTTCTGTCAAGAAGAAATCAAATGGCAGAGAATTAAATCACCAAATTTGCAACAATTCATGTGGTTCACATAACCCCTTCTTTAATGATGATCAAGAAATCCTTTCAGAGTCTGAGCTACTGGAGGTGGAGTGTGATTTGACATAACTTTGGGCATATACATTCTCCTGAGCATTTAAAAATGGACATTCAAAATCAGATTGGGAAAAAGCATAAATTTTCCGAATATTTTTTTCATCAAATTTGTTAATATAAAATTATCAATACATTTTGTTTGTCAAAGTAGGCCCTTAGCAGTTCCCAAATTGGTTTGATTACTGACTGTAGCACCTCATAAAAATTTTTCATATCTTGAAATGGTTATAAACCAACCAGAGGTTACTTAGTAAAAACCACCTATTTCTGGCACCTCTTACCCTCAAATATTTGAAGTTGGAGAAGTCTGAGTAATCATTTAGGTAATATTTTGATTCAGGATATTAAAATCATCTCTACAAATGCTAAGATAACTTCTAAATCTAAATTTTAATAGCTTAGAACACATTTCTTTTACACGGGAATTGCTCTCACGCCTGCTTTTTTGCCAAATATTGACATGGGCATAACTCAAAATCTAGACGTTCTGGAGCAATTCCGATTTCAGATTTGGAATCATCACGCTCAAATTAGGTTTATAGAGGTATTTTTCCTCAGGTAGCAAAAACATTGTTGACCAGTGTTATTGATATTTTGCATCTGACATTGTACTTTTTTTTCATCATTTTGGTTCTATTATTATTATTATTAACCTTTATTGGTATATAAGATATAGTTACAAAATAATTAGAAACAAACATAACAATAAAAGACAAATGAAAACAATTTAAAAACAAATAAAAATAATAAAAATAAAATTACCCTGTAGCTAAAAACTCAATTATATCACAGATTTCTGAATAACTTAAATTAAACTCCTCACATAATGCATCTCTAATAAATACAAGTTCTTTGATCTGAATGCCAATATATTTGTCATTTTCTAGCACCTTTGTATAATATTTCTTTTTTATCGTCTGACTTATAACATTTGGACTAGACTTCATCACAAAATCCGGGTTAATTCCATATTTTCTACAAATGAATCTGAAGTTTCTTGCCATAACAGACTGGTCAAGACCGTTACATAATGTAAACATATAGTTAACGACACTATTTTTATGATTAAACCCAGTAGACATATGCTTGAGAAATCTGATATCTATCATGACATCAATAGGTAAAAGATCAGTTATAACTGGCAAAAGACCGCAATGTGTTCTACAAGGTAGCTTATATAGGCGCCGCATAGCTTTGCGCCAGTTAACATTTAATTTGTCAGCATCCGGATGATACATCTGACTAAAAACTACACCATACAAACTCGTACAATACTGTTGAAATAACGACCCTTTAACTTCTGATGTTAGACAATCAAGATCTCCGATAAAAGCATTAACCTTTCTATTAAAATCTGAAAGCACTGGCTTTACAAGTGAATCCATTCTATCACCCTTATCGAAGTTTTTCAGGATAAGGGAACTTAGCTGGCTACTAAGAACTTAGGATCCTTAGGCTTTATGGAGGTTCCTTAGAGGGGATAACAGAACTGTTTTACTCAGTTTTATATAATTTTATTGCAAAGTTTCTGATTATCATAATATTGAGATTAATTTTTAATATCCTAATGTGTGAAATAAACAAAGACCAGATTGTGTGCAAACATAGACTGTGCTTGAGCAAACCTGCAATGCAATATGACAAGACTGACATGCATTACAGCATATATCTTCTGCAAAACATTTAAATTACATATAAAATTACAATTAATCAATCCACACAAAGCCATAAAATATGCATTGTTAAACCAAGGCCTTCTTTTAACACCATAAATTTGGTGTCTGCATCCTCTTTTTCAAACATGTAAATTGACATAAATATTGTAGAATGAACATTTCTGACATTTGTCAATGGGGCCTTGTACATGTGCAGTTGTGTATTGTTTCCATTGTACTTTGAAAAAAGTAGGGGAGACTCGGGTAAGTTGTGTCATTTTTTGCCTTGGGCTGATTTGCTAAAACGCCATACTTGTGAAGCAATTAAACAATGTTACGCAACAATTAGGGAGATCATGGCAGACATTCACAAAGAGTTCCAGGTGGCACATCTGATCACTGTGTTGGTGTAAGATTTATCACTGGATTAGTCAAATTGGTTAATCCATTTTTTTTAGAAAACGTAGTATTTTACCTTTTTTTTGCTTACATTTTAATTATTCATATAATATTTGCAGCATATAGCTGGTTTTTCTTAGTATCTATTATTGACACAATATATTGCCTATCCAAATGCATTATATCATACCACAACTCATTCCAAAATTGGTTCTGGGAAAATGTCGCCAAAATTACAACTTGTGCGTTACTCACATTTGTGGATGAATTCTGATAACATATCAGTTACACACGTAGAATTATGGGTTACATGGGGCAGTGAAACATTCATGTGCAACACTTGTCAGTTGAATGTCAAGTTTTGTCCAAAAAATTGAGTATAGAATTTTCACCATTAAAAATGACATTTTTGTCAGGTGCACCTGAGACTGAGCCAAGGGCCAGCCCTGCACTGGCCTGCAGGCCATCAGAATATATATATGGCCATCAATGGAGGCAGGTCTCGAGACCTCCAACACTACATGTAGCTTCATGTATCAAATTAGGGAATCATCTGTCTGACTTAATTACGAATCAGCAATGGTTAATAAAAATTACATTTAACCCCAGTCTCCCCCAGTAAGAATTTGAATAAATTCTGGAATGCATGCAGCATTTACAGTACCCTTTTATTTTTTCTCATTTGATAATTTTATTCAATTCTAAACAAGATTAATTGATTTAGAGACACTGAAAATCAAGTAAAATCTGTTTTAAGTCTGGAACCCCCCGGGGGCCCCCCTCCTCAGCCATCATCCAACATCCTTCCAATGAACAGTTATGTTGTACATATCTGAAACTGTGGCATGCATATCTACAACATATTTGAAACTGTGGCATGCATATCTATGTACTCTCTTTCAAAAAAATTGATGGAACATCCTTCTTTACATTATTCACACAACAAAACAGTGCAGTCGTGGGTTTGCTGCTGTGCTTCTTGATTTGGCAGGTATTTCAAGATTATGTATGTGTTGGTAAAGCAATGTAAGTCAGTTGACTGGTGTGTTTTCCTCAGTATGGGTGTGATGAACCGATGTGAGAGGAAATCTGTTAAGTTTGCCAAACAAAGGATTTTCACTTTAGGCATTCTCACTTCTGTAATCCTTCTAAGTGGACTTTCTGAGGAGACTTATGCTCTGTGAGTGGAAGGAACTAGCATAAGTACCTATGTTTGGCTCTTAGGGGATTCTTAGGTGCCTTACAGTTGTCATTAGTTGCCAAATCTGCTTTAAGGACCCATCTAAGGGGCCATGTCTAGTATTGTCTACTAATATTAGTACCTAAGTAACTCATAAGTGGGTGTTTCATGTCTTAGTAGCCACCTTAGTTCCCTTATCCTGAAAAACTTCATCAGTATAACCAAGATAAACAATCTCTTTTACACAAACAACTTTCTGATCACTGACATTAAATTCAGGCTGACTTCTACAATCACCATTTTTGAACACAATAGATTGACATTTACTATACAAGTCATGATTTTAATCGTGATTATTGAAGTGAGGACTGAAGTTTAATTTATACAAGTGCATGCAGACATTTAGGCTCATTGTTATGATATCAGAAGCTAATTACCTCACTTCAATTTGAAGATGAAGCACGACACCAAAAATGAAAAGAAAAGACTCACTTGATTGCAATTCTTAAGTAATCAATTTGATCACTGTCAATTTGTCATTAAAATTTTGTCATAATCAATCATTGTTCGATATGGAAGTCACTCGCTAACAATTTAACATTTGTGTTTGTAGATAACGTCACAAGGTAATTTTAACTAAACAATGTCATTAACCCTTCCAAGGTTCGCGCTCTAATTATAAATTCCTCTTCGTTGGAGCATTTTGTTCATGAGGGATGATTAGACAGGTCCAGGCCAGGAAAAAACTGCCAATTTTTCCATTCAAGGTTTTCTCAGTGCAGTGGATTCTGGTGGTTTGAGATGTGCACTTCAAAATTGGCCCTGGGGCAATCTTGAATTTTGCCTCATATCCCAGATGGCTGCCACTTTCCAAAATGGCTGCCGAAATTTATCGATCAAATGTTACTTCGGAGATCCCTATCAATTGAAATGAATTTTTTTTTCACTAAAATTTTATTAAAATGTCTACTCAACATGACCAAGTTGGTTGCTCGCCTTGGCAGTGCTTTATTGTTGGTTAAATCCAATATGGCCACCATGGATGCCATAACTCCTGAACTGGTTGAGATTTGGCAAAAAAGTTGGTGTCTATTCCTAGGGCAGATTTCACGAAAAAGCTGCAAAATGACTTACCACAACTTGTCCACAAGTTACATTAGCACAATACTTATAAGGCCAGACATAATTGATTCGTAGATTCTCAGGTTTTCTCAGGGTGCTTCTTCTGAGGATAGCTGGCAGGACGAAAAAAAGCTGAAATCGAAATCTTTTATTGTGTCAATCCATTAAATAAAAGCATGGGTAAACAATCTTTTCTGTTGGATTGGTAGGTCAGAGTAGCTAAAAATATGGCCTTGTGCTAATGTAACAAAGATGAATGGTGTAGGACGGAATTTTTTATGCTGATCCTATTGCAATATAAATGAAGTCACCAGCAGGGTACCACCCCTGGCCTGCTCCAGGGAGACCTGGCTTTCTGTTCAGAAAAATTTGAGATATAATCATGCGTTTTTAAGGTAATTTTTATGTACTCATTTTCTAATGTAACACTATGAAATGGACGGATACAAAATTGCAGTTACATTAGCAATAAAGAAACAGGTACCACACCGAGACGTTTTTGTTTTTGGTGATGTAAATAGGCAAAAAAAACACGTTTTTCAATAAAATATTATAATTTCATGTTTGAAATTGGCATAAGTAGCGAGAACATAGACAAATTTCCATGTAAAAGTTGCTAATGTAACCTCAGTGTCCTAAGACGGAATCGAGTTACATTAGCAGTCTTTTTTTATATTATATTCTTTTTCAAGTTTTATAATCACCAAGACAATTAAAGAATGTTCCAAAATAATTTTCAAGATTTTGGTTATCAATCACATACCATTACATTTTCCTGAATTGGTTTTAGCAGATTCCACAGAGTGCCAAAGTAAGCATGTCTGATCACCAGTAAGTTTGGTCGTCCAAAATTGTCCTCATGAGGCATAATTAAGAGAAAAAAGTTACATATTTGAGGAATATTTTATTGATATGTATTCATTACCTCACAAATATACTTAGTAATATGTTTACTTGCTTCAGGAAGAAACAGAGAGATAACAAAAGGGTTGGAAAGTTTAAGGTACCTTTTAAAAGCACTTTTCGTGAAATCTGCCCTAGGTTTTCATGGATGAGGGATCCAAATATGCCATCAAATTTGAAATTAGGTCAGTAGGTCACCAGATCAATCCAATATGGCCACCATACACATCGTCACTAAAAGAAAATGGCTCTATCTCTTGATCTGGTAGAGATATGGTTATAAAATTGGTGTCTATCCCTAGGTTTTCAGGGGTGAGGAATCCATACATGCCATCAGATTTGAGATTGACTCAGTTGGTCATTGAGCAAATCCAATATGGCCACCATGCACCTGATTTTTTCTAGAGACTAACTGTATCTTCCGATCTAGTGGAGATATTTTCATAAAATTAGTGTCAATTCCTAGGTTTTTAGGGGTGGGGAACCTGAATATACCATCACTATTGAAATTATGTCAGGAGGTCATGATGTTGATCCAAGATGAACATTAACATCACTGTCTATAATTGCTCACCATTGATTTTCAAGAATAATTCCGAGGGCTAAAGCTGTGAGATTGTCTTTTCAGGAGTTCAGGAATATGTTATGAGAGCATACTGTCACTGCTGTATCATTGATTATTATTAATTTATGGCATCCATGGAGGCTATATTGGATTTAACCATCAATAAAGAGCTGCCACGGCAGCCAACCAACTGGGTCATGTTGAGTAGACATTTTACTTGAATTTAAGTGAAAAAAAAAATTCATTTCAACTGATATGGATCTCCCAGGTAACATTTAATGAATTTTGGCAGCCATTTTGGAAAGTGGCAGCCGTCTTGGTTCTGAGGTAAACTTCAAGATGGCCCAAGGCCAATTTTGAAGAGTACATCTTAAACCACCAGCATCCACCGAGAAAACCTTGAATGGAAATTGGCAGTTTTTCCTGAACCGGACCTGTCTAGACAGATAATGCATAAATTATGTTGGATAGATGAAAAACCAGGCAATAATGTTCGGCATTTGTCTTTTCACAATATGAATCAATACTATATTGCTCAATTGGCGGGTGCGTCTTTCTGCTTTCATGAATCAATTAGTAATCTCTTTTATGCACAGAGGCCAATCAAATAAATATAAATTTCTTTTTTGTTCACTTAGGTGAACATCTTGAGAAGGCATCCTCTCTTAAAGAGCAGCCAAGCATACAAAGAACACAATCATATTGGATCTTCACTTGAACTGAAGTATTATTTAACAAAGGATTCTTAGACCTTGAGCATTACATAATTGAAAAGTACGATCATTAAAAGCTAGCTCCACAAAAGTATGAATTCAGACAATTCACACAGTAGGGTGAACAATTTGTAAACCATGGGATCTACCCGATGCATACTGATTCTGTTACAATGCGGCTTAACAATTATATTTGCTGCCTCAAAACAATCACTCTTTTCAGCAATGGATCAGAACGCAGATCATTGGCAGATGTTCAAAGTCATGGGATGTAACCACAAACTGTTCAAAGATGACTTCTTTGGACTCTTCAGTTGCCTCCTGCACTGCACAGGTGACGTGGGATCAGTCATGGTGGGAGCCAATGACACCCATTGCGTCCTCTGCTATTACCAAATGAGTGGAGCCACATTGAATGCCTCAGAGTTTGAAGGAAGTTTCTTCATCAAACAGGGTAAGCTAAAAATTGAAAATGTTGTTAAGGTCTTATTTCAGCATATGTCACTATGTATATCTAACAACACACATGTATATACAGTGCAACTAAAAATAAAGTTTAAAAATAATTTCTGTCAGAAGTCCTCTGTTTACCTATTTTGCCCTCCTTCATCCTCTCCACCCAAATCTCCTTACAACTACCTTTGACTCCTCACCACAACCTTATCCCATAATGCTGCAATTTCAACAAGTATGAGTGTCTAAGCATAGCAGTGAAACGTAGTAAATTAAGTCCATGTGATTGGTCGAGACACTGAATTACACAGGATAAAACTCATTTGAATAGTATACAAACATATTTCAAAGCTAGTGACATATCTCCTGGTGGGCAGAGATTGTTAGTACTTGCTTGTTAATCTGGTCTATATTTCAAACTAAGCAGCTCACTGACGCTGGAGATCACATTTTTTACAGATGTAATACGTTCACAATTTGCATTCAGAGCACATTAGATGGCTTATAAACCAATCAGATGAGCTTAAAATACAACGTAGATAGGTGGAAAAATTGACATAGCAATTCATGCTAATTGAAATTGCAGGAAGAACTTTATTTAAACAGCAGTCAATGAAATTGCTATAAGCAAGGAGGCACAATATCAAAGAAATCAAACACAATGGGAGTTATGGAGTTTGAATTGATGTTGGCTGAATAAGGAAGTTTAAAGTAGGAAAATGCAGGAAGGGATTTGAAGGGAGCCAAAATGTGTGAAAGGGTAAAGTAGTGGTTGATTCTTCCTTCCAGATGGGGTATCGTACTTTATTTTTGCAGAACATTTTTAAGGATTTTCGACTGGGAGACCAACGGAATGACCGTGAACCATTATATTTAGTGCAACGGCTCCACATTTTCTTCAAAATGTTATTTCCATCTCAGTGTTTTTGAAATATTGTAATACTTTTGAACTTTAGGGTGATTAAATTTAATCCTACTTGGTTCAAAGATCATCTTCTTCAGAATCTCCCCAATGACTCAGTGACGGATAAAGGGGGGAGGCCTTAAATTATTGGGGGACATGACTGTCCCAATTCCTCAAACTTCTCCTTGTAGAGAGACTCGAGGTGTGTCCGCTTGAAAACTTAGTATTTGACTAATTGGGCTGTTACCATTGGGTCAAAGACAGGAGTTTCAGAAGATGATGAGTTGCCACTAAAGTCATCTTTGGATGCCGCATAACATAGTTCTGTATAAAGTTTTTATGGACTGCAGCAATCATCATGAATTTCTTCATATTTTTATCCAGAGGGGGGTTTAGGGTGTTCCCCCCCCCCCCTCCTTTGGTCTGCAGATTTTAATGCAAAATAAAATATGAATAATTTCACGAATAAATTTAGTAAATTTTCGTTCATGAACCTCCCTCCCCCGTTCAACATTTATGGATGCGCCCCTGTTTTGGTGCTTTGCAAGGGTTGACAGATGAAAAATTGTAATCGATTCATTGCCCCACGTTTGAACCCATTCAGGAAAAACCACACATGAGGCAACAATAATGCGCCGCGACATAAGTGCAAGAAAAGGACAGAATTCTTTTTGTATTGTTTGTCTGTGACAAAAACAGGGGCCAACAGGCCACTATGCCATGGCCCATGAACCCAACCACTGAGGGGGTCCAGGTAAGGAGTAAAAATTTAAACAATATGAAAAAGGCCAAATTGTCTGTCTCTCTGAGCAATTTTGTGACTGCATGATACGATCAAACTTTAGCTTGGGACTCCAATGTGAGAGGGTACTGTATAGGAAAGGGCCCTCTAGCCTTGGCGTAAATGGAAAAAAGAAATGTGGGGGCCCACAAACTTATTTTACCATGGGCCCAATATGTTGCTAGTCCGCCCCTGGACAAAAAGAACTATGTCACAATTTTTTTAAAAGCTATCTCAAGAAAAACCATCACATCAATAATTTGTTTCAAGATTGTCTGAATGACGAAAGACTTAGTGTGTAATCACTTAACATGGACATATTCATAAAAAAAAACTCCAAGCCTCAAAGCACTGAATAGCTAACTGTTGTATGATAAAGTTTGGCCTTGAGACAAAATCGAATATTGAATTACTTTTATTGTGGACTATACGGATCTGTAAAACTTATATGTGAAAAAAGCACATGTCGCTAGCTGTATTACTATTGTTTGTATCATTCAGAGATCAGTTGTCTGCCACAGTACACAATAAACTTAATAGATAGTTGTTAGAGTATAGGAAATAATGAAAAAAAGTATAGGAAATAAACAAAAAGTAAAGGAAATATCAATTTCTCAATCGGTAGCTAATGAGACATACAGCCAATTGTTCATGAATTCACAGACATTTCTTTTGTGAATCCTCAGTCCCATTTCCTATAACCACTTATTAAGGTTATTCAAACTCTGTAGAAGTGCAAGTTCAGAAATTGGATTATCATTTTGATAATACCATAGGATCTAGCCAATACGTTTTGATTCTGATACTTCTACCAGTTGGATTAGCCAGGGCCGTGCAGAGCCCGCAGTAGGCCCAGGCCAAAATGAAAAAGTAGGCCCCCCCCCTTCCGCAGCTTCAGGTTAAAAAATTATGATATGTTAAATATATTTTCTGGAGGCATGAAAGCCAATCCAGGGCCATCACATGGGGTGATTTTCCTATCTCGCCCATTTTAATTTTTGGTTGGGGGGGGGAGGGCACATGGGATGTGCCCTATACCCCCCTTGGTATGCCATTAAACCAAGCATATTTCTCTTTATGATATAGGCCTATACTGTTAATTTATTCACACAAGACTTGTTGAAATTTACTCACTCCAGGTTAAAATTTAAATTTCAAAGCCCTTATAAAATAAAATCACCTTAGATTTTGAATTACCAGCATACATTAAATAAATTCTACCAAATCAATCTAGGTGACAACTGACAAGGTGCAATTATTATGAAGAATGCAATATACTTTTTATTTTTGACCTTATCTTACAAAATTACCAAACCGCTTAATGGATGCTTAATATAAAAAGCTCAAGATTACCGAAGGGTTTACGAGGGGCAACTAAGATAGATCAAAGTACATATAACAGATTCATGAGTCGTAAAACAATAGTTGCAAAATCCTTTCAATAAAAATGAGAAATTTCAATACAGACTGAGATTCTCACTGTGATAAATTTGGGGCTCACAGCCTTTCACAAATCGCAAGAAAAAAATTAGACTAGTATTTCTGACACAATTAAGTCAGGCACTCACTTGCAAACTATTCAGGGAATCTTAAAATTTAGGGGAGAGCGGGGCACAGTGAGACACTTTTTTTATTTTCAAGTGTTCCAAAATGTTGGCAGTAACGAGTTAAATGAGATCAGGTCTACATTATAGGTAATGGCGTTGGGTATATTGTCAAGTAGTTTCAGGTTCCTACCTTTTACAGGTTTGGAGAAATTTTGAGTTACGTCCATGCTCGTTAAGTGTCTCACTGTGCCCCGTGGGCGGGGCACAGTGAGACAGCAGGCGGGGCACAGTGAGACAGGGCATCTGCTGCCATAACCCCCGATCCTCGGGACCTGCAGAATTGTTCCATCAATTGTTGCTAGGTGATTTTTTAGGTCCGTTTTTGAGCTTGTTTCGAAACTTCATCGCACAGGACACATGCACGACTTATTTAACCTGCCGCACCTGTTACATACTAATCAAAATTCATTCTGATGCTTCTCTTTGAATATGACTCACTAAAATCAGGAGTTTATTGCAGGCATTTTGTTTTTAATAGTGAATTGTATGCTATGCCTTACATTCAGGTCGTTTCGAGTGTATTTTACCATGTCTCACTGTGCCCCGCCTCCAACTGTCTCACTGTGCCCCACACAGCTCTCTTTATAAAATTTTTGAATCCTGCGGACCAGATGCCTGTATTGTGGTTCATTATCTCACTAAACTAAGGCAAATAATCAAGGTTTGAATTCCTGGCAATTGATTTGCGTTATACCATTTTTCTTGGGAATTATAACAAAAAGTCGTTTAGCAAAATTATTTACTTTTATCGGCTAAAAACCTAAATATTGAAATTCCACTCTTGATATGCTGTGTAGGCATTCCGGATATAGGTCAGACTCTCACTTAGGGGAAGCTTGGGAGAGTTGGGCCGCAGGGAGGGTTGGGCCACCCTGATTTTTGAGGAAACTAAAAAATTTTTGAGAAAGCTGCAGCCACCAAAATTTTATAAAAATAAAAATCTTTCAATGGATGTGACATTTCTGGCTATTTTGCTTGTCACGATCTTTAGAGAGAAGAAAATTCAAATTTGGATGAAAAACGGAAAAACTGAGCCATGTTACGAGTTTTTAATTGTCTGTCAGACAACAAGGACTGAGAAAATTTTCTATGGCATGCTTGGTAGGCTTAACTATTCAGTTGTCATTACCATATTTTGGAAAATTATCAGACAACCGGTTTTGTCCTAATTGTGATTTAGAGAAAAATGATGGAATGGGGGAGAGTTGGGACAGTGCCAATACTCTCCGCAAATGTGTTGCATTTACCCAGATTTATTTTTATTAAGACAGAAGAACTTGTCTAGAGCAATTTTCAACAGAGATTGAATATTTTTAGGCCTTAATAATTATTCATGGTCTAATAAAATTAGATATCAGGAAATCTAGATGGGGAGAGTTGGGCCGTCAGGCCAAGGCTTAAGTCTGACAGCAAACTAGAGTTGCAAGAGGCCTCAATTCAGGATTAGTGACTTCTATGACCACCACACTACAGGTTAAAAATATTATGGCCTCAAGTACAGCTTTACCGAACCTCCGAACCTGATATATTGCAATGGCCCAAGTCTCCCTCCTGATTGGCCCAAGTCTCCCACTTGATGGGGAGAGTTGGGCCAATTTTTTTCCAATTTTCATGGGGCTGTAGCTCATATGTTTTTGGGCAAATATCAATGCAAACCTAAAGATATTTTTCTGGAATATTTCAAGATACAATACATGCATTAAGCATGTTTATATAATCATTACTGTTAGCAGGAGTTGCAAGAATGTAAAAAGTGGCCCAACTCTCCCAAGCTTCCCCTACTTACTTTTTGTACTATACAAAAGAGGGTTGATCTGTAAACAGCACCAGCTAGATGCTACGGGCTTTGTCTCACTGTGCCCTCCGTCTCACTGTGCCCCGCTCTCCCCTACCTAGTGAAAGGTTTTATTGCTCCTTTCAAAAAAAGTATTCAATCAGATTTGAAAATTCTAATGATTTTGCAATATAACTGTTGATTTACAGAGATGTAAGGAAACGTTCTTCCCCTATCATTGAACAAAAGTAAGACATTGTTCATATCAGAACATTAAAATTATGATGCAGCAACAATTGCCGGTATTGACAAAAATATGCAGGGTATCTTGGATTTGGGCATGTTACCCAATTTCAAGTAAAGAATTTCCTCATAGATATTCTTCAGGCTGACCAAGACAAACAGAAAGTTCACATGGATGAACCTTTTCAGCAGCAGAATTTCACCCTCCAGATCTTGTGAAAAAACATCTCACAATTGATTGATATTGTGTTTTTGTAAAACTAGTGCATGTGGAACCTTAATATTCTATGAACAGATTGACCTCAATCACAAATACAGCATTACACCTTGTTATTCATGTTGCATCTTACATGAGCAGGAACATACATATCTCGGGGTAGACTGGCCTATGTGGCAAAGTGACAGCTGCTACAGGCCCATTCACTCAGGGGGCCCCTGCAAGATGCCAAAAAGATATAAAAATTGAGAAAAACTATGTATGAAAAACTTTGGATTGTGTCGTACCCGCTTACTGGATCCTTGAGCAGGACATGGACCAAAAATCAAACTTTAAGATGGGGGCCCCAAATTGCTCAGAGGAAGAGGGTCTAGTATTGTACAGGGCCCTCTCACATTGGAGGCCAAATGGTTCGCCCTGACAACAATTTCACAAAATACCCACCAATAGAAATCACACAGAAAAATATACCATAAACGAGACATCTTACATTTACCAAGAACAAGATGTTAAACCAATATGGCAAAAAAGCGATCGGTTAAATGTTTTACCTTACACAGTACAATAATAATTATGCAAATTTTAAATTGCCGACAGTGGAGATGTGACATCCCACCAACTTATTTTGCTGCAGAGCCCAAAATGGCAAAAGTCTAACCCTGTACAAATCGAGAACAATCTCCTTTTTGCAATGCGCGGTTGACCTTACTTTGGAAGTAGGCCCCCTGAAATTTGGGGGCCCATGCCATTTGGCCCCCCTGGCCCCCCCTCTGCTCAGGCCTGGCCGATTAGCCATTGTCTTTGCTGCTTCTAAGTCGAATCTCTTCTTGCTGATGGACAAGAATACAAATTATTGACAGAGTTGAAAATAACGGGATGTAACGACAAACTGTTCCAAAATTTCTTCAGTGGATTCAGAAGTTGTTTCCTGCACTCAACAACTGACATGGAATCAGTCCTGGTGGGAGCCAATGACACCCATTGTGTCCTTTGCTATTACCAGGTGGACGAAACAACCCTGACTGCCTCAGATTTTCAGGGCAGTTTCTTTATATAACGAGGTGAGCAACGAAATGGTTTCCAATGCTATAAATATAAAAATGAATGGGAATGCCAGGACAATGGAAAGAGGGCACCGTTTTCCCCTTCACTGTTCCAGGGAGTCAAGAAGACACAAATTGGGACTGCCCTTTTCCATCCAACGACTCTTGTCATCCCCTTTCCCTTCTGGAAAATAGATATTAACCGGCCATACCTACTTTCAAGCCAAATAATGTTTTTCATTCACAAAATCATAACATTTAGATTGTAAAGTATGCATTGCTTTTTCCCCAATCTCTTTCATGTTGAGGACAATCAATCCCATCACATCACTCAAGCCTCATGAGCGGATTGAGCTGAATGGATTATCATATTATGTCTATATCTAGATAGAAAGATATATATATAGAGGCATCACGTCTGGTTTAAGGAATACGAATATAGTAAAATGCAGCAAATGAGAAAGATCTAGAAAGACTGCAGAAAATAACAAAGGTTGCATCCTATATTATCCACTGCTAAGCCGGATATAGTATTTGTACATGACAGAAATTACAAATTTCAAGACAGTGCTGCTTCATACTGCCTTCACTTAAAGTTGAATCCCACAGAATACAGCTACTCCACCTATTGTACTCTACAGTTCAACAACAATACCCCAGCTGGTTTGTCCCCCGCTTGGTCAAATTGTTCATATGCATTGGAAAAGCAACAGATTTTTTAAGACAGAAGTAGGCTCACTCGAAGGCTGCTGGCTGAGCCAGGAGTAATGGCACTAAACTATACATGCACACATTTAGGGTCGATAAATAGGCCTATAATCCAATCCAACTTTCATAAAAATGGGAGAAGGAATCTTTGAGATATTCAAGTTTATTTTAAGGAGGACTTATTTTCGTTGAACTGTTTTTCATAATTTTCTCGTATTGTGCACCATGTAACTCTCAAAAAACATTGGTAATCCCCCTTCAAAGGCTTGTTTTTCAATAAAGTGTATGTACAGCTATATTCCTTAAATTTTTCATAAATATCTCATGGATATTGTTTGAGTGATGCTGCTTTTCGTTATAAATCCCACACGTTTTTAGGATTTTACTGTACGTTTTAATGTAATGACAGAAGATTTTGAAAAGATCATCGCGTTCAAAAATTATGTTGGATAGCCTGCGTTTTTTTGTAACGTTGGAAAGCTTTCTTTTTGAAGAACTTTTTTGCAAAGTTTCATGAATATCTCATGGATTTTAGATTTCTTGCCAAGTGTGGGATTCAACTTTAATGTTCCCCTTTCAATATGTTTTCCAGGACACCATTCTCCAATATGTAAGACCTTAAAATATAATATCAGAGCCCCCACATTTCCATAAATGAGTAAAAACTGTCATATTTTCACTGTATTTGTCCACTGTCATAATGGTCCATGCTTCTAATTCTACCTCTCTTTTTGGCACACCCCCTCTTGGCCCTTCATGCACTAGTGCATGAAGCAGCTATAACTGGAGTGGGGCACCTCCAAAAAAAGCCATTTTTGGTGAAGCAGGGGGGCACCGTCAAAAAAATGTAATGAAAATTAATAAAATGTATTTCAAAAAGGCAGACAAAACACGGTATAGAGTACAAAGTAATGAAAAACATAAATTGTGAATTTGTGATTACAGGAGGAGTGGAGAGGAGAGCTGCACTCAGCTGTAGTGGATTGCACACTGATGGCAGTTTGTATGGGGGACCCTGTAGTTGGCACACAGATGGTACCTACCGCTAGTAGAAGTTTATCATAGGAGGATTATCAAACAGATGACTGGCATCATGAAGGATAAGTAGGGGAACCAGGGCACACCGGGACACAGGGCACAATGGGACAGTGGGGTTTTCTTGCTTCCTGACATGGTTTATATATATATATCATTTATTCATGCACATTGTAAAATACACGATGTGTTAGTGCCATCAAATCTCGTAAATTCCATCCTGATGTTTCTATCCTTTTATCGGCAAATTGCAGCTTCATGCAGAAGTATGGTGAGAAAAAGTTTGTTTTACTACTTCTCAACTAAATTCAGAGGGGTTCAATTCAATCCATTCTCTGGACAAACCATGAACAATGAGACTTTCTCAATGCTTGTGTGAATTTGATGCATCATAACAAACAGTTGTGAATTGCTATCCTGGTAAACACACTCACTTGTGCCGGAAAAATTAGCATTTTGGTGTAAAAGTCATGTCGGGGTTCATTGGGACACTGAACATGGGCACATTGGGCCACATTTGTATGGCAGAATGTAAGTGTCCAAGTCAACTGAATGATATGGGACAGCACACTATAGTTATATAGGCCACTGTGAATAGAGGCTTGGTGGATTACCATGCTCTGTGCACAAATTTATTGCAAAGTACTGTGTCTTACTTACATAGATGACCACGCCAATCATAGACCCAGGACAGTTTATGTTAATGTTTAAAACTGTTTAAAGTTATTAACAATTTTCCATAGTTAACTGGCAAGCCAAACACTGTGGTTCTCTGGGTAAAGTTTAGCATTGGCCAGTTAAATTGAGAAGAAAAACCATGTGAAAATGAATAGTGAAATCAATGAAAGTACAACTTATTGAGGCTATATATGACTTACAACCTCAGCCACCTGATAAGCCAGTCATTGGGGTCATCCTCGGCTTATGAAAATATCAGGCCATTACTTAGTGATTGTCTTCAAATATAGTGAAATATATTTCCAAATCTGAAAAGGCTTTGAATTGTGCTTGCATCAGAATCTGGATTTCTTGAGAGAATTTACAGAAATTCCATATACATTTTCATTAATGAGAAGCTCATGATTTTCAATACATTTTTTTTTGGCTCCATGTGCTGCTATAACTATGATAACAAGTCCAACTTCCTTAAGGTGGCTCGATACTCGTGAACTTTCCAAGATAGGATTTCTTAAAAATATTTTAGAATGATCCAAAATATAGTTTATAGCAAGGATATGTAAGAAAAGGGGTCGCAACCTGCCTTTTTTTCAAAATATTTGAGGTTATGTACAAGAAAGTCAGTCCACGCAAACCTGAAAAACCTCAATTTTTTATTGTGAAGTTTGCCCTGCCATTCAGTGGCCATGCATCCCATATTATGCAATGAAGCATGAAATTAAAGAATACACTTTAATGGAAAAGCTGATTATAATTTCAAAGAGATATATTTAGTTTAAAGGGCTTTCCAAGGGGTTCGGAATAAAAATATTGATTTTGACAATTGTAACTTTTTTCATAAACCATGGCGTAAAAAAAAATTGGCGGAATAGGATTTCTAATTTCTTTGTCATTTGTTTCCAAATATAGTGGGGAACAATAAAATGCATAAGAGAAGGTTTCCAACCGCGATGGATTTTGATATAGAAATTTATTTATATGTCAGAGTCAGTTTTGAGAAATTAGACCTGCTTGCCGAAAATCGCTGGTAAAAATTTTCTATTTAGACTATAAAGCTGAAACCTTGTCAGATTGCAGTCCTCTTCATAGCGCATCTAATGCTCCAAACCACAAGTCTCTAGCCCAACGAAAAGTGGGAAAAAAGTGTGTACGAAGCGGCCGCCGCATGAAATTATCAGAATTTAAAAAAAAGCTGAAACAGTGTCAGCAGAGCTCTGCTGCTGTGGTGACGTTACGATAGATAGGGCCTGCCTGGCTGCGTGGAAATATGTGCAGGTGACGTAATTTCGTGGGTAGCGAGCCACCTTAAAAGGACTTTTTTGGAGTCGGGTAGCCGTACTTATTCTGTTGAATTGCACTGGCATAAAAATGTGCATCGATCACAGATTTGCTTCATTTTTGGAAGCCCACCAAGTAACGGAGAAGCCCCCCTCAGCCCCCCAACACAAAAATCCTGGGGCCGCCACTGATGATGCATAGCGCGACCGCAGGAAATGCGTGTCAATAAAACAGTCAGCAATCAGCTTCCTTGTTGCAGTCAATTACAGAAGCAGCCTTGTAGCGCTAATTGCAATTCTGGAAATTCTTAAGCTTTCTCTCATCCTCAGTTCCCGTCTTCGGGCCGAGACCTGCGGTCTCAATGATCAGTGGACTCGAAGCGGGCTCTTACACAGCGTGGGGCACCAACCAACCAACTGGAAAATCAGTCGCAGACTGTGTTGCTATTGTTGATGGTAATTGGGATGATTTTTATTGTGGTGCATCTCGGTCATCATATTTCATATGTGAATTTGAAGAGAAATAATTTAACATCATCCAATGGCACTTGGCTCTTGTGCACATGTATGTGGACAGCCCATTGATTCCTTGTTGATCCATTGACTGAGTGACTTTTTCTCTAAAAAAATCTACTCGGATTTGATTGATTTCTTTGTAAATTGCTTTTGCTAGTTTCATTTCTAACTACTTGAAATTTGGTGTTTCAAAAAACCAATTTTAAATCTAAAAAACTAATTTTGTCTGAAATTTTTTAGAGTGAATAATATTACAAATCAACAGTTCCCTATGTTGTTGTGTTTAATTAGCACCAGAGGACAGGAGTGTAGGGGGTTTTCCCAGAAGGGCATGGAAGTGTGAGCAAGTGAGTGCCTCAGCAGAGATTTGAGTGGTTGGAAGTGAGGGCATCTTCCTGAGGGCATTGGATTTAGGAAAACTTATTGGGTTGTACTGTATGTGTACATATAGTTAATACTTAATCTCAGATTTAGCTTTTGAAATAATGTGCATTGTCATTCTCATCAGCGAATAAACATATCTTGTTTGTCACTTTCTTATCTTACAAAGGGATGAATTACCTGAGATAGCATAGATCCTCATTTGAAGTGAGAGTCTGAGGCGCCATTTCAAAAAAGGATCATTGATGTAAAGCATCAAGTGAGATCATTAAGACGAAGTTCGATCAAAGTGTAAATTTGGACAAATATAAGGTGGACAATTTGATAACATACTGAAAAAACTAACGATAGCTGGTGTCCTTTCAAAAACTTATGTAAATTCAGACAAAAGGTGTGCGTATTTTTGACATTTCATTGATCAAATCACATGAAAAATTGATCAAGATTGAGTCTGATTGACAATTTCTTTGTCTTTTTCCATAAAAATCTTGTCTGATACGCTCAAATTTTGGATGGACACCAGCTAACGTTTGTTTTGTCTATTTCACACAAACCTTTTTTTCAGTGCAGCATGGAATCTACCCGATGCATACTGATTCTGTTACATGTATCAGTGGGGTTAACAATTATCTTTGCAACGTCAAAACAGTCTCTCTTCTTGGCCATGGATAAGAATGCTGATCACTGGCAGAGGTTCAAAGTCATGTCAAACTGTTTCCTGTGTCCTTTGCTATTACCAGGTGGATGAAACATGAATTGTTTAATTACTTTGATCATTCATCAAGTATGAGTTATTGCTAAAGACAAATAGGAATGAATTGCATGTCTATTGGTACAAACAACCGTGTAAAAATGTATTTATTCATATATTATGCCATTGAACGGATTCTTTGGGCTTCTGTCACTTTTGATCGTACATGCAATACTAAGAATGTTGTGATGCCCAATCTATAACTCAGCCATCTTGGTAGCCATCTTGAATTTCCAAGAATGCTTGAGGATATCAAATTGTTAGGCAACACATATGTTTTTGGAATTGTTTCAGGAAATGGAATCAATTGTCGCAAAGACCTTGTCAGCATTTACCCCAACTCTTCGGTAAATTTAACATTATTTTGATTTATGACAAAAATTGCACTCTTTGACCCTTGGGTCACCTCCAATTGCCAAAATATCCCCAGAAATGGATTCCTTACACCAGGTTTGACAGAAAAATAGGTATTACATTTGATTCTATGCCACATACTTTTGAAGTTGTCCCATTCCGAGGATTTTTGGATGCCTCGGCGGCCATCTTGGATTTCTCAATTTCCCCAAGGGTTCCACATGGGTACCCGCCAAAAATGTTTTCCAGGGGGTCTCAGGGCATGGATTCCATTGAGAAAAAAACTTTATCGATCGGTGCAGGGTGTACCCCTCCGGCTGCCAGACTACTGGACACCAATAAACATTATCACTATTACTATTATTATTTTGACATTTCAATAGCACTACTTCCACTCGAAGCTGAATGTTCAAGTTCACTTTACAATGTGTATATTTACAATTACATATCCCATATATTCATGTACAGCTTAACAATCATGTGTCCTAGATATTTATTCTTCATCACACCAGGTGGCAGCATCTTTCTTGTGTTCTCTTTGAGTCTTGTTTTCTTGGATCCAGGAATCCGGTCACTCCGGGTGGAGTAACTGCTACAATACACCAGACTGGAGGACGGACCCCTGTCTCCACAGTGGCCACCCTCCCCGTCCACAGCCACCACCGACTCACTCCAATTTAGTTCCAGGTCTGGGATTCGAACCCACGTCCTCTCTGGCCATTGGATTCAGAATCAACTGCTGTAACCATTTCGCCAATGAAAACATTAACATCATCATTTTAGAATGACCAATAAATGCAAAATAATCTAATAATAATAAAAAAAATGCAGTAAACTTTATTTGGATGGTTGTTCGGTCAATGAAAAGGCAGGCAATAGCTTATGGCACGTGTCACCTTCACATAATGAATCAATATAATACCGAGAATAATATAATTTTTCTACTTCTCAAATGGCATGTGTATCCCTCTGCTCTCATCTGCTCTCTTGCATCAATTAACAATTTATTTTTTCTGTAGGTCTCTTCTTTTTTAACTTGGGTGAATAACTTGAGAAGCATCCTCGGATGATCCTCCTCAGTGGTGCGCCAAAATATATAAAAAAGTAAATTGGATGCACGTTTGAACAGAGATCCTTTTTACATATTCAGCCTCCTATAACTTAAGAACAAGATCATTGTAGCCGAGCCCAATGAATGTGTGAGGTTAAAACATAGAGTGGACAATTTGATAATACTATGGAATCTACCAGATACATACAAATTCTGTTACTTGTATCAATTGGCTTAGCACTTGTCTTCGCCACTTCCAAACAGTCTCTCTTCTTGGCAATGGATAAGAATGCAGATCATTGGCAGAGATTCAAACTCATGGGATGTAACCATAAACTGTTTGGAGATGACTTCAGTGGACTCTTAAGTTGCTTCTTACATTGCACAGCTGACGTGGGATCAGTCATGGTGGGAGCCAATGACACTCATTGTGTCCTCTGCTATTACGAAGTGAATGGAGCCACTTTGAATGCCTCGGATTTTCAAGGGAATTTCTACTTCAAACAAGGTGAGCTCAAAAGTGGGAATTTTTTTGGTTGTTGCTAGTCAAAATGTCAGTTTCTGCTCTTTAGTAACAGGTTCAATGCAAAGTTAGAGAGCAACTTATTGGCTTTTTCACACCAGCTTGATTAATGTTTTATCAATACCAAATTTAAACAATCAAAATGCAGAAATCCATAATGTAGTTCAGATGTACAGGGTGGTCACATAAAAACTTTGCAGTTAATACATATGTCATTTTCCAGGTTTCCATGATTGAGTCAGTGCCTGGGTACTTATTGTGTATACAAGCCAAGTATGTTAGATCTTTGGAAAATTGGTTATTTAGGGGGGAACATTCGTTATTGGACCTACAGTACTTTCTGTCCAAATTTTCAGACCTTTGCTCAAATTTAATGTCAATTTATAATGCTGACATGTTTTTAGGGGGCAGCTGATGGATCCCCCCAAACCCCAATGGTTTCCATGCCATTAATTTTCACCAAGAATCATCAGAGAAGGAGGAAAAATAAAAGCGAAAAACCCTTTTTATGGTTTTACAATTGTAAGTTCAATATATACAGTATGTATAAATACACCCTTACCAGTTTTTGGTATTGGCGTCAGTATGGTAAAGATGATGGGATGGTGCACTGGATATACATCATTCTCGACAGTCATCATTCTCGACAGTGGTGTTTGGTCAGTCCTCTCTACAACTTAAGTGTTTAGAGGGCTTCCCTTGTCTTATCAATTAGCTTGTTTTATGGTTGTTGTTGTCTTTTTTATCTTTCAGATGACATGGACACCATCATCAGATCATCGAATTCAAATTACCAAATTATCAAGCGACAACTGAGGTGGCATGATGCACAGGCTCACTGCTACGCTATCAGGGGCCATCTGGTTGCTTTTGAAAGTGAGGAAGAATACTCTGTGATCTCGCCCAAGCTGGAGCCAGGAGTGCGATATCACATTGGCCTTAATGACCAGAAAACTGAAGGAAAATATGTCTGGGAACACAGTGGACAAGAGGCTGGTCCTTACCAACCATGGAAATCGAACGAACCACTTGGATCGAGATTTGGGTATGAGGAGGAGGACTGCATCATTCTCGACAGTGGTGTTTGGTTAGATGTTTCCTGTAGTGAATCTCGTAGATATTATTTCATATGTGAGTTTGAGGAAGAGTAAAAAAAAGTACAATATAGAAAATTTCCTAGCAGATGCTCACTCCTGCATCCGAAGATACACTGCGTTCCCAATTATTATGCAACCAGAACTTTGTCCCCTTGAAATAGCATTGTACATGGGAATGACCTGGATTCATTGCAACATATTGTTCAAGTGCACAGGAGAAATCTGATTTTCTTTGGTTTTGGGGAGATTTCTATACTTTAGGAATGCAGAGTATAAGGTTGATAGCGATTCCATAATTTGTCATGCTTACACAGAGCCTTTATTGCAAAAAGATTTCCTTGTTATTTCAATGCAAGGGAATAATATCATATGCTTACATTTAAAAACATCAATATTTCAACTGATGGTTCCATTTTTCATTTTGTGTCAAAGAGTAAGTGTTCATGGTATTTTAAGATCAGTTTGATTAATTTGGGGTGTAGTAGGTGCACTTTCATGAAATTGCATAATAATTTGGAACACCACAAAACTGTATTATATGGTGTAACTCCTCATTGGCCAAATGGAATTGCACAAAAATTACCGGATATTGGCTCCATGGCACTCCCATCTTTGTGTGTAAAGGATACCCTTATAGTGTTACATCCCTTTGAGATATCATAAAAATGGTGGTTGCATAATAATTGGGAACGCGGTGTACATTGTACTTTCATTCATTTTTCATTAATTCCACGCACATGTTGCATCTCTTGGAAACATGACCTTTATCAAATAAAGTGACCTGGCACAGACAATTTTCAAAATATTTACCCAAAACAAAATTATTTGTGATCCAGATATGTTGGGTCACTCTTTACTTATACACATTTTGATATGGTGATGGTGGTTAGATTTTGTACTTGCAAAATCTATCAGAAAGTGATATTTTTTATCATTAACATTTTTTGCGCTAAGAAAATCAAGAATTTAAAAAAATGCCTTTTTTCCAGGCTTCAACATAGTTGGATAACTTGCTTCTTGATGTTTGATGTTGACATCACTTGATGTTAATATTTTTCAAATTTTCGATTTTTAAAGAATTTTTACCATTTTGTTATTTTCTCAGTCCATACACTTAATTTAATTAAAGGTAACGGAATCACATTTGACTCGGTAACGGAATTAAACAATTTCCTAAAAACCTATCCCAAAGGGAGAAGGTTAATTTCCATCTGTGAAGACCAAAGTCCATCAAAATGGAACAACTTTGAGAATATATTTCTAGGATGAGTACGGTCAGTCGCGCTCTCCTATTGCTGGAAAATTTTTCTTAAATGAGTTGATGAGATAAAAAAAGTCATAAAATTGAGCGTTTTTGATCGTGATTCTGTTTAATTACCCAAAGTTTGGTTTGCCATAAAAAACTGATTGGGCCAATGTCAAAAATTTAACATGTCAAAAAGTTAAGTTTACATTCACATAAATCAGAATAATATCAAAGTCATGAATTTGTACACCATATCTTCGGTAATCTATCGATAATGTAAAATTTTCATGACCCCCCCAGTGATTCCGTTACCATGGAATTCATGTTTTATGCCTTTGCCAGTTGAGTGGTAGCTGCCATGGGCATATCCAAAAATTCAAGAAAAAAACCAAGAATGACATGTTTCCATCAAGTACATCCTTTTGAAGTCTCATATATCTAAAAATAAGTGGACCTCCGTCTTTATTGAAATTGCAAATATTTACCTGGATTATGCTTATTTATAAAGACTTTGAAGTTTGATTAATATGTAACTCTTAGTGAAATACTAATTTACTATGTGCATGGTTTACTGTTACAGTAGACCAAAAAGGAGTGCTTACAGAAAAGCTCTGGAATGTTTCTTGTGAGGTTATAGCCCTATCCATGCCACATTATTCTCTATGAGTCATTATAAGCAATTTATGAGGTAATAGCCAATATTTAGTCCTATAGTTGCAATGCTATCAAAACGAGTGAACAACTGAGTATCAATGAGGTCACAAGGTGCTCAATGGCAGTTTGAGAGTTTATTTCGAAGTGTTTGATGGGGCATGTTGTGAGGTCATTGATGGCCACCAACAGCTCTTCTGTAAGCACTTGTTTTTCTCTACTGTAATAAGAAATCACTTATAGAAAATTGAGTTCAGTTTCTTCCTGGCACGGACCTGTCTAGATAAATAATGCATAGATTATGTTGGATCGATGAAAAACCAGGCAACAATGTTGGGCTTTTGTCTTTTCACATAATGATTCAATACTATACGGACAACCGTGTAACTTTTTTCTATTGCTCAAATGGCAGTTGCGTCTTTCTGCTTTCATGAATCAACTTGTAATTTCTTTTATGCACAGAGGCCAATCAAATAAATATTTCTATTTTATTCACTTGGTTGAACATCTTGAGAAGGTATCCTCTCTTTATGGCAGCCAAGCATACAAAGAACACAATCATATTGGATCTTCATTTTAACAGAAGTATTATTTAAAAAAAGGATTCTTGGACCTTAAGCATTACTTAATTGAGTAGCACGATAATTAAAAGCTAGCTCTATATAAAAGTATAAATTCAGACAATTCACACAGTAGGGTGAACAATTTGTAAACCATGGGATCTACCCGATGCATACTGATTCTGTTACAATGCGGCTTAACAATTATATTTGCTGCCTCAAAACAATCACTCTTCTCAGCAATGGATCAGAACGCAGATCATTGGCAGATGTTCAAAGTCATGGGATGTAACCACAAACTGTTCAAAGATGACTTCTTTGGACTCTTCAGTTGCCTCCTGCACTGTACAGATGACGTGGAATCAGTCATGGTGGGAGCCAATGACACCCATTGTGTCCTCTGCTATTACCAACCGAATGGAGCCACTTTGTTTGCCTCAGAGTTTCAAGGGAATCTCTTCTTCAAGCGAGGTGAGCTAAAAAATTGGAAGGTTTGTAAATGCCTAAGGCCAGTATATGTCACTGTATGTGTATCTAGTAACACCAGACATAAAATATTATAACATACTGTAAAACGGGGTTACTTTGGCCGTTCTGTACTACTTTGGCGTCATATGAGAAAAAGATCCAGTATCCTGTATCTGTCAAATCAATATGCCAGAGTTACTTGTCTTCTTTTTATGTAAACACCTTTTTTTCATCCTCATGATACCAGTGCTTGTTGTTAGTGATGCGGACCGGACCTGACCACCCCACCAGTCCAGAACCGCCTAGTCCAGAGGTGAGCAGATCCGGTCCAGAGGAGAGGTGGTCCGGTATACCGGTACGTACAGGTTTTCGATTTATGTGCAATTTTTGCTTAAAATCCCCAAAAAAGTTCGAAAAATGAAGGTTTGAAAAATTAATTTTTAACTTTCTTTGGCATTTTTACAAAATTTTCCCTGTACAGGTACGTACCGGTAGAGACAACTTCTGGACCAGTATTTTGCAACTGGGGGCGGTCCGGTACTAAAGAGGTGCTGGTACTGGTACAAAGCGGTCCGGTCTGCATCACTAATCGCTGTGAAGGCAATTTTGGAATGAAGCAGACTTTCAAAAAAGTGTGATTTTGCAGGGAAGCGTCTAGAGTAGCGCGGGGCATGCAGCCCCCCTTAACTTCGAGGTGCGATTTGACCTACTTTGTGTGGTCGAATATTTAAATGCTTATGTTGTCAGGAAGGGATCACTTGACTCTACTAATAACTAGTGAATCAAATGCCCACCAATTTTAATAAAAACCATGCACCTTTTTTTGTTTCTTCAATTACTTCTATGGTTTGGTGCTGTTTGCCCTGAAAATTTGTGATATTACCTAAAAAGCCTCTAGCTTCAATCCTATCAAAAAGAAAATGCACCAAAAATGTTAGTTTAGATATAACCCTGCAGGGGCCTCTCACCTAACCCGGGCTTCTTGCCCCGATCCACTCTACTTTTTTCTGGGCGGGTAAAGTGCAAGCTTACACAGAAAAAAATTGTGGATGATTTTTAAATATGATATAATCAGAGTTTGAAATTACACAGGATTTGTTTTTATGTTATGCAATTTAGTGAGACTACAGCTATGGCTTATGTTGCCCCATATCTCAAAGTCAGTGTTGGGGTTACTTTGGCCACCCATAGAAATGGCAATTGGGAAGAGTTGGAACAGTTTGTAGTTAATAGCAGTCAAGGAGGTACAAACCTTGATTTGACAAACAGGTGCATGACACTGAAAATTATGTTGACTGCTATAGATGCTAAAAAATACTGCAAATGGTCTTATACTATAATTGCAATTTGTGGCATTTAAGAAGCATAGAATTGCGATGATGTACCGGCTGGAAAGGAAGCTGCGAACCATCATAGACATATGATTTCATCTAAGATAGCATTAGACAAAGCTATTTCTTCTTGGATTACTTTTTATTGGTGTTTGTGTAAACATAAGATTACATTGTTGAATAATGCAAAAAATTTAACATTAGAATAGAAATGTTACAAGTCATATGATTGATAAAAATGTTTTAAAATGACACGTTTTATGCCTGGCAGCATATCTTACTTTATTGTAGCCTAAAAACTGGGGTACATTCAAGCTCTGTTATTCTGAATTAGGAGGCAGTAGTACACAAAGTGTGGTATACCTATCAATACTAAATTTTTGTTCAGATATCTGCGAATGAGTCACAACTTTTTCTAGATTACAAAAATACATTCCTCAGCTTGTTGGGTGACCAAAGTAACATAACAATTTAAATTCTACTGCCGCACATGGTAATAGGCCTACAAGCTCAAAATCTAAGGCAGCCAAAGTTACCCCAACTTTGGGGTTGTATTGGCTGACCCTTTAATTATATAATAGAACATATATCCCTGTCAGCGTGCCTCGGCGGTCCAACGTCGGCCCGAAGCTGGTCCGACGTTGGACCGCCGAGGCATGCTGACCGGGGTAGAACCATCATAGATTTTCAAAAGCTTTCTGACCAATGATGACCTCAATGTGCTAGTGTTATGGCACAAAACTGTTGATATTCAACCAATAGTTTTTCTCAGAACACAAATTTGGTGCTCTGAAACGGCCGAAGTAACCCCGTTTTACGGTAATTAATTTTCCTAAATCTTACTAACACATCATAAACGTATGTTCCTCCTTTGATGAAAAGATCCATCTTTACCTGGAAGTACATTGTGCATTGTTTTAAATCTCCAGTTGTTTACACTCTAAAAAATATCGAGACAAAATTGGTTTTTTAGATTCAAAATGGTTTTTTGAAAAACCAAATTTCAATGCAAAAAACCAACATGGATTTTTTTGTCTGAAATTTTTTAGAGTGTACATATTAACTCCTGCTATTACTCTCATGTCACTGATCTACCCTTGCGTGTGACAAGAACTAGCCTTAGACTCACTGTGTTTGACACAATTTATCTAAATCTGTCTACTGAAACCGTTACTTTTAATTTTAGATGACCTGCACTCAATCATCAGATCGGTGAAATCAGAGTACCAAATCATCAAGCGGAATTTACCATGGCTTGATGCACGGCCACACTGCTACGCTACTGGCGGCCATTTGGTTGCGTTTGAAAGTGAGGATGAATACTCTGTGATCTCGCCCAAGCTTGTGAATGGAACACCTTACCACATTGGTCTAAATGACCAACAACGAGAAGGAAAATATGTCTGGGAACACAGTGGACAAGAGGCAACTGCTTTCAAACCATGCTGCCCTGTGAAATTGAAACAGGGTAAGTGACCAAAAAACAGTAACTGAGTTGAGCATAACTTCTCAATCCTACTAGTAATATCTACCTCCATGCCAAATTTCATACCTGTATCACCTCTAGTTACCCCACAAATCCATGATAAACAAACACAGTATCAACTGCTTACATCAAAATGGACATGTTATGTCAGGCCAAAACACAGTAATTTACTCATTTTGTTTTGAAACACACACTGAAAAAAAGGTTTGTGTGGAACAGACAAAACGAACGTGTCCGTCAAAAATTTTGTGTAAATTCACACAAAATGTATGTGTATTTTTGACATTGCATTGTCAATCTTGATCAAATTTTTGTGTGATTTGATCAATGAAATGTCAAAAATACACATAGGTCAACTCACCATTGCTTCGCAACTCACCATTGTTTGGCAACTTTTTGACTTTACAGTACAATAATTTTGCATTGAAGCATGCCAATGCATGTTTAATTGATCAGAAATGTGAAGTGAATAGTTTTCAACATCTTTCATTGCTTCACCATTGTTATTCTGTTATGGTGATGTTACAATGGATGGTCATGTGACCAAAAATGGGATTTTTAAGGGGAGGTATGTGTGAGAAATTACCCGAATTTCAGTAAGGTACACAAATTCATTTTGTTTCATATATTCGACCTACATGAACTTGGGCACCCAGTGCAAACTTCAATTATGTCAAAATATGTCTCTTTTATCACTTAAAACAATGTCAAATACAACATCATCAACACACTTTAGAAGTGAACGAGCAGCGATGTGTCATTTCAAAGGTGTACACACAACAAAGCAGTTGCCATGGCAGCACAGTATTTACTTTGGTGAAACATGACAATGATTTCTGTATCTTTGCAAAATATCATGCCTGTAGCTTCATTAGTTTTGGAGAAATAGCCACTGATAGGCCTCTTTGTTTTAATTGATAAATTGCCTTTAATGACGTTACGTCACAATTTTGCCAATTTCCGCTATGTGCAAAAAACCGCTTTTACCCTGGACTGGATGTGAAAAATCTTGACCACTGTTCAACCTAGGAACTCATGGGATACATCAGCAGAATCCTTAAAAAAATGTCTTCATATTTACAAAAAAAATTTTGAAATTTTTTGTTGTGTAACAATACTATTTGATATTGCAGCCATAAAAACAAGCATTTTTTCCCCCAAAAATGACTTTTGTCAATTTTACCCCAATTCCTGACACTATTAAAAGGAATATCAAAAATACGCTCAATAAATATGTTCATTTGGCTTTTCTTCTTTCATCCATTTTTTCAAAAAAATTTTATCATGCCTGTAACTTCAGAAATTTCACATCCCGTGAGCAGTAAAATTCTGCCTTTTTTCGCCTTTTAAACTGGTTACCATGGCAACCATTCATCACAAAAATGCAAAATTACCTGAAATTATCTAATTTAGTTAAAACCTATCTTTTGATACCAAATATGAACCATTATTCTAAAAATTAAAAAAAAAGTGCCCTTGTCACCCATACCTCCCGTTAAAGTTTTTGTCATTTTGCTTGACTTTGAAAAATAAAAAGCATGTTTTTGGCGCATAATTTTAAAACAACTAGAAAAAAATTAACCAGAAACCTTCACAAGGGTTCAAATGACTTGACTGGCTATTTCATTTAGCCAGACAGTGATTAATTGTGGGCTGAATTCACTTTTTATAAGAAAAGTTGCCAAACATGGTGACCCCAAAAAAGGGCAGAATTTTGCAACAAATCATCTCCTGTAGGATAACCATTGCACATATTTTTTTTCAAATTGCATGCAAAAGTTGATGATTTGGTAGAGTCAGTTTATGCAAAGACATCTGACCTGGTGCATTTACCCAGTTTCTTAATATTGTCAAATAACTGCACCAAACTTGCGAAGCAATGGTGAGTTGACCTACCTTTTGTCTGAATTTACCCAAAATTTTGGACGGACAAAAAAAAAATCCATGTTGGTTTTTTGCATTGAAATTTGGTTTTTCAAAAAACCATTTTGAATCTAAAAAAGCAATTTTGTCTGAATTTTTTTAGAGTGTGAATCCTCAAGAAAATAAAATGGCTGCTCAACAGTGATTAGTCTAAACAGAGCAGCAGCACTGTTATGATGTCATAAACACTGGTGACGTCACAATCTCTGGTGATGTCATAGCAATTGTGTAAACAATCATGTTGTGACATCACCATGCAGCTGTCACTCTCTCTTAGTCAATCAGAGGCTCAGTTTCACTACAATGTATAAGAAAAAATCATTAAGCTCAACTTCAATGCCTTTGATTTGTAGGTGTCAGCGTTCTCACAAAATTGAAAATATATGCTATCAGCAGCAAAAATTGTCTATTTTTAATATACCAAAATACAATATCAGTAATTCACTGAAAACTTAGCTACAGCCATTCTCCTAAACCCTTGTTGAAAATCTCAAGTTTTTCCAATGTAGCGACCCATGACCCACATGCTAGCACACGTGGGTCCCAGGGCTAAATTAGGACAGGGGGAGGACACAGCAATGAGGCAAAGGATGATTGAAACAGCTGTACAACATAGGCCCAGTTGACCCGGCAAGAGCTGGATTCGCACCCTGGACCCACCACATAGGCGTACGGGGTGTGCGATTTTTGGGGGGGGGGCGAGCGACATTTACCTGAATTTCAAGATCTAGATTTAATACTGCTTCATATGAAATTGCCTGGAAATCATTAATTTTCAATAGTGATTATTTGATCATCTGCCCAATTTTTTTAGCCTTTTTGCCCGAATCTTACTGTTTCCCAAACTTTTGGAGGGGGGGCGATCGCCCCCCCCTGCCCCCCACTCCGATACGCCTATGACCCACCGATTGGCAGCCCTGCACTCTACAACTAGACCCGTACAATACACCAGACAGGAGGATGGAAAGCCTTCTCCACAGTAGCCACTCTTCCAAGCCACCGTCATCACCAACTCACTCCAATATTGATCCCAGTCCTGACAGGGATTTGAAACCATGTCCTCTCATGCTGGCCATTTTAATCAAAATTAACTGCTAAAACCATTAGGCCACCGAGGAATTCTAAAATATCACAATTAGGAATTATATGTATTAGGATTTCTCCCTATAATTATAGAAATTGGACGCTTTAGGGTTATTAAGTAATAGAAGAAAGAACTTGCGATATTTGTAAGTAATTTAATTGCGGATGAGTTACACTTTATATATGTATGTCCAGTTTGACTGATTTTGAAAAATTTATACATGATATGATCATGACAAATGAACAAAATGAATATTATCTGATTTAATTATAGTGCCAGATAAGCCCCCAGAAAGGCTGCGTAACATAGATCAATTTTGTTGCATTAAATTGTTAATTTTTGTGACCATGTCACTTTATTAACAAAAGAAGCAATCAATCAATATTGAAATGGATTAAGTCATTATCGATATAGCCCAATAAGGTGCTGCAGAGGCGTAAAACGATTAAATCATTAAAATAGGTCACAATAAATAGCAGTTGATGATTAGGGTAGGTTGATTTTGCAAAAATCTTTGAATTTCAATTTCGGACAAATTGGGATAGTGACATTTTCATGTCAAAAGGCCTAATCCAAAATTTCAGGTCTCTAACTCTAATACTTTTTTGAGGAAATCCATTTGAAATTTCAACTATTTCGACATTTTTCGCTTGGTGCGCCGATTCGCGGTATTGGATATTTCAGTCAATTTAAGAGATAAGACAATGAAACTGGTATAGTTGGACAGGGCTCAATTAGACCTTCATTTTGAATACCAACATCAATGGTCTAGGCCAAATTTGAAGGTTCAGTAAATTCAGAATGTGACAACTTTTAATTTTTTGCTTGACTTGCAAATCAAAGTATGACATTATAGGTGAACATGTAACTCTATTGGCTGTTGAGATATCTGGTATTGATAGCAATCTTAGGAAAAGCACCCAGAACTATGATATAATTATCATTGTCAATTCAATAATTGCCTCAGGTATCCAGAATAGAACCCCAGATCTGAAGAACTTGTGAAAATATTAAAATAGGCAACAGGTTATCTGATTTGTCAGTGAGTCATTTCAGGATTAGGTTCAGTATTATTATGTACTGAAAAAGTAGAAATGGAATCCAGGGCAGTGGGCACCCTTCAAACCAAGATAGAAGTTCAAATAGAACAACCACCTGATTGGAAATAGCTTTCATATTTCTGTACTGGCGTTTGGAAGTTGTAACATAAAACGACCCTGCTTTGCAACAACTAAGGTACTGTAAAAACTATTTTACATGCGTTTTATAGTGGAACTTAGAGGTGTTATAGGGAGGTCTGGATAGCTTATTAGACAGCTCTTAATGTCATCACTGGTGCCTTACAGAATACATCATGACTTTTGGATTGAGAACATTACATTTCAAAAAGAATGTAAATGCTCAGAGATATAGAGAAAAATTATTTAGTTTTTTGTGTGCTGTGCAAGGTATACATCTCTCAATTGACCTTTGTGCTTGATGCTGGCTGTGACCTTGTTTTCACATTGAACTTCTCTTTCTGATCTTTGATTTATCTTAGAATTTAGCTGTGTATGTATTATATAGCTGGAATATGATATAACAACTCTGCCCGTTTCACAGGTTTACCTAATGAAACAGTTACTTCCGCCATACTTCCAATATGGCTCATTGTAAGACCTCCAATGCTTTGTGAAAGTGTTATCCAGTAAACTGGCATAGTGTTGAATACAACCAGGACAAGTAAAAGACATTTCTGAATAATTACCTGTTCATGGATGGTTTGAATTATCAGATATGACTTTCTTTCTCCTAATCGTGAAATTTTATGAAAAGTGCAGATGAAAAATTATCCGAAACCCATCATGTTGGTACTCAAATTGTAGGTCTTTTTGTTACCTTCTCAAATATGCAAGTAGTATTTCTGTATGATGAGAAATGACAAAGTTATACGTAACCGCGAGTTTGCGAAACAATCGAAAAATGTTTAAAATGTCAAAAATTCAATGTCATTTCCTCAAAAAACTTTTCAAGTTAGAGACCTGAAATTTTGGATGTAGCCTTCTGATGTGAACATGTCACTATCCCAATTTGTCCAATGGTGAAGTTCCGAAATCAACCTACCCTATTGATGATGTCAAATGTCAATTATTGGCTTATAATTTTAGCATTTTGACAGGAATATATTGTCACATGCTAATGACTGGGTACAAACACAAGACTGTTTTCTTAAGCGCTTAACTATATTTATTAGTTAAGTTTCCATTAATCAAAGGATTGGTTCACACTGAACACACAACTGCACTTGTACATATGGCTTTTCTCCACTATGGATTCACACATTGCTTCTCATACGGCTTTTCTCCGCTATGAATTCTCAAAAGTTCATGTTCACATCACAGCTTCAAACTATACAGCAATTAATCATATTAAACTCTTAATCCACAAATCCATCTTCAGTCTCATAACCATAATTAGGCCTATCCATATTCAACGTTCAAACCACAAATCCAATTAAACTTCTATTCCAATGCTCCATATTCCACATATTGCCATTAGTATTTTAAATAATTGAAAGAGTTGAGGGCAGAACACATGTTCCTCTCTCCTCACTCATATTCAAATATGCAAATTTGCATAAATTACATGTAAATATGAGAAATACAACAGTTCATTGAGAGATCGTTCTGTCTCTGTCTTTCTTCTGACTACACCATAATGCAATCAAAGTTTTATCAGATGATGTAGCGTACCGTATCCTCACTTTGTAGACTTCTTTGAGTTCCCATTTTCTGATTTATCACATGTTACCCGATAAAAAAGAAAATATCTCCGCACAATTGCGACTTCTACTCAATGGAAACCATTGATGTTGATATTAAAATTAAAGCTCTCTTTCTGAGGAATCTAACTGTGCCATCCAGAAATCATTTAAATAAAAATTGACAATATTATTTATAACCGCGAAGCGCTAATATATGACCTTATACTGAAATTTCAAGGCTGTTGAGCCACCCTTTGGCATTAGAATGTTTTCCTAAAATTTTGCAGGATCTTTTGTGATACAAGAGAATAGGGGGAACAGGGGCACATTGGGACTCGGGGCACTGTGGGACTGTGGGGTTTTCTTGCATCCTGGCAATGTATATGATATGGTAGTGCCATCATATCTTGTTATTTCACATCCTGATGTTTCCATGGTTTTATAGACAAATTACAGCCTCATGCAGAAGTATGGCGAGCAAAAGTTTGTTTTCCCACTACTAAAGTAAATATGGACAGGTTCAATTCGAACCATTCTATGGACAAACCATGCACAATGAGGATTTCTCAGCGCTTGTATGAATTTTTATATATCGTTACGAACAGTTATGAGTTGCTATCATGATAAACACACTCACTGGTGTCAAAGAAATTAGCATTTTGATTTAAAAGTCTTATCGGGGCTCATTGGGACAGTGAATTTGGGGCACATTGGGATGCACTTAATATGGCAGAATTTAAGTGGCCAAGGCAACTGAATGACCTGGGACAGCACACAACAGGTACGCAGGCCACAGTGAATAGAGGTATAGTGGATTACCATTCTCTGTGAACAAATTTGTCGCAAAGCACCGCGTGTTACTTACATAGATGTCCGCACCAAGGACAGTTTATGTTAAATGTTTAAAAGAGTTTAAAGTTATGAACTATTGGCACTACGAGGTGTTAATTCACTGTAAATTGTCTTACGCACTACTTATATGTGATATCTATTGCACATGGAGTATTAAAATGATTTTTTAATTGATGTCCCAATGTGCCCTGCCTGTGCCACGCCGGGGCACATTAGGACAGTCATTTTTATGACTCTCTAGCTGCAGAAGGGCAGGTGCAGTCTAGTTTATTATGCCTTTCATTTAAGCTCAATAGTATTGGTGATATTCATGCAAACTTCTGAGTTCTTCAGTGCTTTCAGCATTGAGCATAATTAGTAGACGTTAAAAGCGTCCCAATGTGCCCCAGTTCCCCCTAATCAAGCAAAAGTCCATGATTTTTTGAAGATATAGGGGCAGATGATGCACCCTAATATATACATATTCTTGGTAACCACCCAAAAATCTCATTTAAGACTTATTTACATTGGGTTCTTCGTATTAGAAATTAATGTTGGTCCAGTCCAGGTCAAGAGGCATAGCATCACATCAATTATAAATAGATAAATTGCAGATAAATTTGTTCCTACTTCCTTCTCTTAAATCATGCCTGTAAAGGAAGGCGCTGCGAGTGGTGTTTTTTTAAATGGATATCCTTGTCAGATTTGACAATTTGCAAGGTGAAAATGTGGATTTATGGGTTCATGTCAACCTTTGGTGAGTGTTTCAGGGCCTATATCTTCAACCCTACTTGCAATTAACCATCGGCTGATATCATGACTATCACACAGTCACTTGATTGATTACAAATTGCAATTATCCATGCTAATTACGACTTCATAGTCAATTGGATGTTGATACAAGGCAATCGGCCACTTCACAGGCCACTTTTTATCCTTCCGGAAATTACATAGAATTTGAAAAAAATTGTCAAATTGGCATGACCTCACACTCCTGGGGCATAGTGATTGGCTGTGGTGTGGAGTGTGATGGCATATGATGAAGTGTAGAGAATATATATAATATGGTATGTGACATGGAAGTCTTATCAAGTATAACTAAGTAAAAGAGAAGATTACAAGCTGTGTACATGTCAATAAAATCATAATATTAATTTTGTAAAGTGTCTAATCTGCATGTTGTCTACTGTTTGCTGTCAGTAGCACAGCTGGGGTGTCTCAAAAAGGGGATACTCACTATCACCCACTTTCACATTTTTTGTTGAACGGATTCACCTTTCTGGGGAAGGAAGGGATGATCAACTTTGTGATCACGATATTGACATCACAAGAAACCTTTTTTGTGTGCCCTTGGTTCAGGGTTGGGGGCATGCCCCCCACCACTTATATCCAAGATAATCATTGAAGAGATGGGATATGTTACAGAGATCGAGCAATGTACATTGACTGCATGTTAGGCCATTTCTAGATATGCCCCTGCTGGCCACTACTTGCAGTGTTCATTTCATTTACACACATGACATGAAGTAATTTACAGATTTGATATAACATCCTATACAGAGTGTCATGCTGAACAAACTGTGACCTCACATGGAACACCTAATTCCAATGCCCACCTATGGGAACTGCCATTTGATGTCACACTTCCACATTACAAGAAAAAAATCACATTCTACGTAATTTCTGGAAGGATAATCATTCATTGTGCAATCTCTTGGCTGAAATGTTAATGCAACACCTTTTGATTCATACGAGATGAAAATGCAAGCTTCAAATTACGGAAATATAGAATGAATATTTCTGGACTACCCTGCTTAGAAGCAAGATAAATATATATGTCAACATTTTCCACAATATAGAAAAAACTCATGTGAAATTTAACATGACTTATTTGTGACTGTTTTCAAAATCCTTTAGAGCTCTAAATATGTGAAACAAACGGGTACAATTAAAGATAATTTATCTATAATGTCCATGATGTAGATGGTGTCTCAGTTTTCAAATTCACATATGAAATAATATGAATGACTTGCCCTACACCAAATATCATTCCAATTACCATTGCGCATGACAACACAGTCTGGATCCCGTCTGTCAGTTGGTTCGTTAGGGCCCCAAGCTTTGTAAGCACCTAGTTCTTGTCCACTGTGTTCCCAGACATATCTTCCTTCTCTTTGTATGTCATTTAGGCCAATGTGGTAATGTGTTCCAGTCACAAGCTTGGGCGAGATCAGGGTGTATTCCTCCTCACTTTCAAATGCCACCAGGTGGCCCCCGATAGCGTAGCAGTACGGTCTTGCATCATGCCATTCCAACTTCCGCTTGATGATTTGGTAATTTGAATTCACCGACCTGATGATTGAGTCCAGGTCATCTAAAAATAAAAACAATTGTTTCAGTGGACACTGTGGAAAATATTGGCACTTTACTCAACATGGCTGCTAAGCAGTCATGTTGGCCTTTTTTTTAAGTAGGCCTACTTAAGGTGGCTCGCTACCCACGAAATTACGTCACCTGCACATATTTCCGCGCAGCCAGGCAGGCCCTATCTATGGTAGCGTCACCATTCTGCTGTCACTGCTCAATCATCTTTTTTTAATTCTGAGAATTTCATGTGTCGGCCGCTTCGTTTGCAATTTGCGCCATTCTAGTGGGGTTAGAGACTTCCCGTTTGAAGCATTAGATGCGCTATGAAGAGTACTACAAACTGCTGGAGTTTCAGCTTGATACTTAGAACATTTTTACAGGCGATTTTATGCAAGCAGGTCTAATTTCTCAAAAATGACTTGGTGATAAAAAAAAAAATTGTATATCAATTTCAAGTGTGGTAGGAAGGGTTGTCTATATTATGTTATTGTTCCCCACTATTTTTGGAAGTAAATGACAAAGAAATAAAAAAATCCTATCTAGTCAATTTTTTTTGGCACTGTGGTTCATAAAAAAGTTAAAATTGTCGAAATCAAAACTTTTATTCCGAGACAATTGGAAAGTTCTTTAAAATAAATATATCTCTTTTAAATTGCCATCAGCTTTTTCATTAAAGTGTCTTCTTTAATTTCATGCTTCATTGCATAATATCGGATTCAGTGCCACTGAATGGCAGGTAAAACTTCACAGTAAAAACGTTAAGAAAAAAAATTTAGTTTTTCTAGCGTGCGTGGACTGACTTTCATGTACATAACCTCGAATATGTTGGAAAAAAGGCTGGTAGCAAATACTTCCGTTTACATATATATCCTTGCTATAAACTATATTTTGGATAATTTTAAACTATTTTTAAGAAATCCTATCTTTGAAAGTTCACGAGTATCGAGCCACCTTAAATGTACCATGAATTGTTTTATGATCTCGAGATAAAACTAGGACATTTAGAAACCTTCACATTTGAGCTTACCTTGTTTGAAGAAGAAACTTCCTTCAAACTCCGAAGCAACCAAAGTGGCTCCATTCAGTTGGTAATAGCAGAGGACGCAGTGGGTGTCATTGGCTCCCACCATGACTGATTCCACGTCAGCTGTGCAGTGCAAGAGGCAACTGAAGAGCCCTCTGAAGTCATCTTGAAACACTTTGTGGTTACATCCCATGACTTTGAACCTCTGCCAATGATCTGCATTCTTATCCATGCCAAAAAAGAGAGACTCCTTTGAAGTAGCAAACATAACTGTTAAGCTGACAGTTAACAGAGTCAGTATGTATCGGGTAGATTCCATGATGTTATCAAATTGTTTATCCCATTGTCTGGATTTATATTTTTCCCTTATTGAGCCAGCTTTTGATGATCATACTATTCAATTATATGATGCTTAAAGTCTAAGAATCCTTTTTAGAAATAATACTTCTGGTCAAACCATGATTCCATGTGTGTTCTTTGTATGCTTGGTCTGTTTTAAAGAGAGATAACCTACTCAAGGTGTATACCCAAGTGTGAAAAAAATATTCATTTTTTGGACATCTCATGCATTAATAAATTGCTTATTGATTCATGAGAGAAAAAGACGCACCTGCCATTTGAGCAGTAGAAAAAATATATGATTGTTCATACGTGTATTGTATAGATTAATTATGTGAAAGTGACAAATATCGAACATTGTTGCCTAGTTTTCATTGACCTAACTGTCCACCTTATGCGTATTGTACATAACAAAACATATTATATTTAGGAGACTAACAATTGAAGAGGGGTATTGATACATACAGGGTCATTCTATGCCATCTATGGATTCCAACCATCTAAACTAATTGGCAAGAATTTTACATCCAAAGAATTATGATTTACTATAGGACCACTCGTCTTTAGTGTCCTCATGCAGTCTTCCTTACAGTCTGTCACTTTGGTAAAGAAAAAGAGTGGACTGTTGAAAATGGCACTTTGTGTGTCATTAATACTCATCATGCTGATGATTTGTCATGATCATACTGTACTCAATACTTTCAATGTTTATTTGATTTATGCAGAGTCTTATCCCACTTGTTGGTGACAGCCGAACGAAAGGATTATTCATCTGATTTTCATTCTTAAATCAGTCATGACATGTCAAGTGGCCTTCTCTTGATCATGACTAATCAAACAGCCTCTATGTTTCCCATGTTGAAAGTAGTGAAGATGACATTTCATCGGCTATCATGAGTCACAAAGTGCGTTTTTCACAGTGAACTGGTCCTCATTTTTTCTATATCAATATGAAAGACTGTAATGAATACTGCGCACTCACATAAATCAACTGAAAAGAATTTTAAAAATAATTGCTAATTGCTTCTGACCATGACTTAAAATAATCAAATGATCATTGTCAGTTGAACAACATTCAGATATCCCAGTACTGAAACTGTAACAATACTACACTGCAATTTTGTCCCAAGTTTTTGTGTCATAAGTTCAATTTGTGGTGTCGTGATTACACCAATTAGTTGAGTTGAAAAGAGAATCTCTGTCCAGTTGACGTATTTTACTATTCTTCCAGAAAGTATGTTGAGAGTGTTTTTTTTTCTTGTAGTGTAGGAATGTGACATCACATGGCTGTTCTCATAGGTTAGCATTGGAAGTCATGCAAATCAGGTGTTCGGTGTGGGGTCACAGTTGTATTCAACCAATGATAGCCCACATTCAGTGCGCATCACACTGCAAAGACTGCACATACAGCACATCATACTTGTCGTATTTCACAGCTGTCTAAGTATTTGAATACACAATTTGTTCATCCCGACAGGTTTCTTTTGTCCAACAAAATGTGTAATCTTCTTGTGTGTCAGAGCTGAGCCTCAATACCGTACCCATACGGGGGGGGGAGGGGTTGTGACACACCCCTAATGTCTGCCCAGAGGGTGCCCATGATGGCATAAGTTTAAACATATTTTGTGAAGTATAATAGAACGCAACTAAAAGGTGACTTTTTGGCCACATAAAAGGGCAACCAAAGGGCAATTCCGTAAATTTAAGTCTGATTTACAGATTTGACACTTTAGCAGCTTATGTAGCCCTACCATTATACCTTAGCTATTTCATTGTTATCCAGGCATGAGGCCATGTAATAGGGGTATCAAACAAACCATCAGCCAAAGCTCCAAGTGCAACAGGAGCTGAGCAACAATGCAAAATGTCAGGGTGTCGGACACACTCACATGGTGTACGTCTGACACCATGACATTTTGATGTAGCTCAGCTCCTGCTGCACTTGGAGCTTTGGTTGATGTGTCTGATACCCCTATTACCTGGCCTCATCCCTGTTTAACAATGCAATAGTTGATATGCAATGGCAGGGCTACACCTACTCCCAAAAAAAATATGTTGAGTGGGTGAATGAGTAATTTATCTGCACCAAATTGGGCTATTTACGAACTGAAAAATGAAAGTTTATAAGTGCAGCCAAGTTGATAATTTTGTGCAATGTCATACATGCTTCACAATGCCTCTTTTTAAAAGAACTTTGCAGAAGGATAACTAAAGGGGTCTCAAGCATGGTGAGGGGCTGGCATAGTGTTGGGCACATAGCATGACATATTTTAATATACAGCTGTACACCATGAATTTCATATGAGGGGGTCACTTGATCTATATAACATAATATGGCGGGTCTCGTACCCCCCCCCCCCCCTTCCATCATTCTGAAGGCGATTGGTACGGCGATTGGTACGGCGATTGGTACGGCGATTGGTACGGCGATTGGTACGGCGATTGGTACGGCGATTGGTACGGCGATTGGTACGGCGATTGGTACGGCGATTGGTACGGCGATTGGTACGGCGATTGGTACGGCGATTGGTACGGCGATTGGTACGGCGATTGGTACGGCGATTGGTACGGCGATTGGTACGGCTCTGCCTGAGCGTCACATGCCAACACTGCATCATGCAGTACACTATTGCTAGTCTTGATACCTACTCAGTTACATCCCAATTTCACCACATTTTTCATACTTCTTGAAGGATAGTAAGGCAATTGCTCATCTGTGTTAATACTTTATTTATTTATTTATTTTTTTTGACGATTTACCTGCGAGTCTTTTAGATGAATAGAGTAAAAAATTATGAAAGAGCGATTATTCTGTGGCCCACAAATAAATGAATTCTTTCATTAACCTCGATATATATTGTGACATCAATATTTCCCCTACTTTTGATGTATTAATTTGCAGTATCACTGGTGTGTGCTCATTTGCACAAATCAATATACACCAACAAAATTAGAGTAATTCGTATTTTCGATTTTTCATTGTTAATTATTATTTTATTTGACTGCAATGCATGCAATAATTCCAAAACTGTCCCAGAAAGGTAAGGGAGAGTGGGGCACAGTGAGACACTATTTGTGATAAGACAATGGTAGTTCTTCATTTCACAGTGTAATACACTGTTGCTCATAAATATGGAATACTTCAACATTCTCCGCTGAAATTGACAACTTTAGCAACCTCTGCTGGACCACATGGTGGTCTGATTCAGTGGTAACTGCTTCCAATGACCACTACAGGGAAGAACAAACTTTCATTTGTAACACATGCTGCCTCGTTAACCCCAGGAAAAGTTACAACAGCATGAGATTTTGAAATCCAGGGGGTTGTTTAGGGAGAGATGCATTCAACCAAAAATTAAAAATTTTGCAAAATATGTAGTTGAGGCTTCCAGAGACTGATTAGAGAAGTTGACTTGAACTTTAAAATGGACCTTGCTTTCGTTCACACTCTGAAATTTACTTCTATTTTACACTTTTTTGTCAAAAAAGGAGTCGGGAGTCGGAGTTGGTTCTCTCACTACCCGAGTCCAAAGTCCTGACTTTTTTCACCAACAGAGTTGAGGCCGAGTTGAAGGTTAGACCAGGTCTCTACTCAATTTCCTACTTTACAAAGCCGGCGTTATCTCACTGAAATGGGGTAGTGATACACTCCTACTCATAAACATGGAATACTTCTTTGGAAAAAATTTCTAAAATAAAAGTAAATTTTAGAGTGTGAATGCAAGCATGCAAGGTCCATTGTAATGGTCAAGTCATCTTCTATAATCATTCTTTGAAAGCTTCACTACATTTTTTGCAAGAATTTTAAATTTTGGCTGAATGCACCTCACCCTAAAAAACCCCCTGAATTTCCATTTTTCGTGCTGCTGTAACTTTTCATTGGATTAACGCTGCAGCATGAGTTTTAAGTGACAGCATCTTCTTCCCTTTAGTGGTCATTGGAAGTAGTTACGATTGAATCGGACCATCATGCGCTCCAGCAGAAGTTATCAATTTCAGTGGAGAATGTTAAAGTATTCCATATTTATGAGCAACGGTGTAAATATAGGAACTACAATGAAACCAGCATTACCTAACAAATGCATGGAAATGCCACAAGTTTACCCTGGTAAATTGCTATTTTAAAGTTCTAGGTTCGATTACCGGCGCTTAAATTACCATGCGATTCTGGTCATTCAGGTTTGATTTATGATGTGTGATGTTCTGTTGTTTCGGAAGCATTGAAGTTTAGAATCGAGTACTAATTAAATCACCTGTAATGAATCTTTCTACTTTGTCAGGTCAATAGATGCTCCCTCAACATTTGCGATTCTTATGAGGAGGTCACTGCAGTGGTCGAAATAAGGGGGGGGGGGTCAAGAGGATTTGACCCCCCACCCCCCAAGGGGGTTTTGACCCCCCAAAATGCTCTTGTGAACCCCTCAAATGCATTTTTCAGAAGGAACCAGAGGGGGTCCTGAAAAGACCCCCCCAAATACTGAATGTGTATGAAGGAATAAGCATGAAACAGCAAATAAGCCTAATAAGTATTCAACAACCTCTTGTGATTTGTATACATCAGCAATAGGATCTTCAAAACTAATTTTTAGAGATAAAACGTGTCTTTAAAATGCCCAGAATTCATTTGTAAAGCATCTGAAAATCTTCGGCTTCAGCGCATGCGGCACGTTGGTGGCCTGAAGACTCTCGGCAAAAACCCTTTGGGTTTTGCAACTGAGAGACCCCCCCCCCCCCAATAACATGGCCTATTTCGACCTCTGGGTCACTGAATCGGGCAACGTTAAAATTTCCCAATGCCCAGGTTATACAACTTGAAGTTGCTAAGAGTAAATACATGTAGCAGGTTTTCAATTGCAATTCAGAAACTAAACGTGAAATTTAAAGGTCAAAGGTCAAATTTCATAATTTGTTTACTATTATCAAGAGGCTTCAGAGCGGCATCGGCATGAGTAGTGTATACTAACACTATAGTGTATGGGGGGAGATCGGGTTAAGTTGTGCCGCGGGGTAAGTTGTGCTGACCACTGATAAATGAAGAACTGGCCAAAGAAGGCAATGCCACCCACATATACCAACTTGGACAACATCATTAGACACCAAGAAAAAACTACCAAATATAATTGCATGAAAAGGTATCCATTCAAAATTCAATTTTGTTGCTGAAAACTTGAAACAACAAATAATTCTAGTTTTTTCAGCATCTTTAATTTTTGTATAAAATGGCTCATAAATGTCTGATTAGTTTCATGTAACATGTCAGTCATAAGTTAAAAACATGATACAAATGATTTATCTGAAGAAACGGGTGAAATATATATGGTTTTTTTGGAATAAGTTAAGCGGAACAACTTACCCCGTCATGCGGCACAACTTACCCTGGCACCGGGACAAGTTGTGCCACTTGACCTACTTTTTTCAAATGCCTACCATGACCATCCCAATGGTCAGACTGCCCTGAAAAAACTTTGGTCAATTCTGGCCGTCAAATTATATTTTGATATCTGATTTTCAGATTACATGATTAAGCTTTGGTTTTTCAGAAAATCAGCCTGAACGAAAAAAAATGGCACAACTTACCCCGGTCTCCCCTAACCTTTTTGGGGCAGTTTGAAATTAAAGCAAACATTGCAGTCCGATAAAATGAGGAACAGTGAAAAATCGAAAATATGAACTACTTATACGTTGTTGTGGTATATTGATTTGTGCAAATTGTATGTGAAAATGAACACATGCCTGCCTAATCTCACATTTTTTATTCATTTTGAAACCATTTGTCTGGCACAATGAACTTGATAAAGATTACCCAAAGAGGGTAAAATATTGAGTTCACAAATTGCGACCAATGAGATACCTGGGCCATCAAGGGTGCCAGAACAGGGGTGGGACAAGGTGAGCAATTCTCCCTCCTGCCCTAGAGCAAGGGGGGGGGGGGTGAAATGTATGCCCTTTTGACATAGAAGATAAAACATTATAGGGCTTATTTTAGTAAGAATATATGCAAAATTAATCAACGTAATAATAATATAATTTTGTTGCCCGAATTGGATTTGCCCTTTTTCTACCAACTGCCCCTGCCTCGCGTGTTGCCCGCTGGCACCCTCGTGGGCCACAGTCATCTCTGTCTTCCATGAATTTTATCTCCTGTTTAATTCATCGACAACATTTTATTTTTTTTATTTTTTTATTATTTCAAAAATATCCTACAAGGGTAATTTGTTTAGTATTTAAAAACAGTTTTTCAACAAAGCCCTTAAAATATAGTGTAAATGTTAATAACAAAAAATAAAATCACTGTTTCATAAATAGATAAAAACAAATTAACAATTCACCCAAACGTGACAAAACTAAAACATTGGAAGGTAAAATATGTTAACAATAAATTATCTTAAAAACAGTCATGAACTAACTCTTTTGTCTTTAATATACCTCTTTAACAGTCTTTTAAAAGTATCAATATTATAACATTTTTTTAGATAAGCTGGTAACTTATTCCAATCTGATGCTCCTCCATACAAAAACATACTTTTGTGAAATTCATTATTCGGTAAGGGTAAATATAAATTCATTGAATGCTTTCTCATTTCTACATTATTAACATCTATATCCATTATCAAATTATTCATTAAGTAGTCAGGTGCTAGTCCATGAAACACTAAATTCAATCTTCAATGTTAGATATAGTATCAACACATATGAACATTTACCTTAATAAAAGTCATCAAGCAAACATAAATACTGTCTTCTTCTCAATTAATTTGCAGAATAGCCACTTCAAAAATTAACCATTGACACCAAAACTTGGAAAAATGGTATTATTATAGGCCTACAATTGCAGAACTTGGATACCAGAATCTAGTCATTTTAAAGTTGAATCTCACACTTGGCAAGAAATCTAAAATCCATGAGATATTCATGAAACTTTGCCAAAAGATTCTTCAAAAAGAAAGCTTTCCAACAAAAAAAAAATAGACGGGCTATCCAACCTAATTTTTGAACTATAATTTTTTCAAAATCTTATGTTATTACATTAAAACATACAGCAAAATACTAAAAAAGTGTGGGATTTATAAAGAAAAGCAGCGTCACACGAACAATATCCATGACACATTTATGAAAAATTTAAGGAATATAGCTGAAAATACACTTTATTTAAAAACATGTCTTTAAAGGGGGGTTACTGATGTTTTTTTGAGAGTTACGTGGTGTACAATATGAGAAAATTATGAAAAAAAGTTCAACAAAAATAAGTCCCCCTTAAAATAAACTTGAATATCTATAAGATTCCTTCTCCGATTTTTATGAAAGTTGGATTGGATTATAGGCCTGTATATCGAGAAATGTGTGTATTTATAGTTTAGTGTCGTTATTCCTGGCTGAGCCAGCAGCCTTCGAGTGAGCCTACCCCTGTTTTCAAAAATCTGCGGCTTTTCCAATGCATATTTGAACAATTTGACCTAGTGGGGGAGCCACCAGCTGTGGTATTTTTGTTGAACTGTGGAGTACAATAGGTGGAGCAGCTGTATTCTGTGGGATTCGACTTTAATGTTATATTCAAAAGCATTGAGCAGTCATTTTTAATTAAATTTGACAAATATTTCCCTCACAAATATATAATATGCCTCTCAAATACTTTAAGGCTGCTAAACTTGTGGGACTAGATTAATTATCTAGTTGATATATGCGAGTGTCAAGCATTAGCTAGTTAGGGAAGACTGCATGAGGTCAACAAATCTGAGTGATCTGACTGAGACCTTATGCGTTAGGCTGCTATTTCAAAGACTGTTGATTAACCCTATCAGCGTGCCTCGGCGGTCCAACGTCGGCCCAAAGCCGGTTCGATGCTGCTGACATCAGACCAACGCCAGGCCGACGCTGGACCACCGAGGCACGCTGACATGGTTGTTACAGTCAAATAATTACAAGTGCTTACAGAAATGCACTGGAATATTCCTATTGAGGTCATATCCTTATCATTGTCATTTTATTCTTTACAACTCATATGTAGATTGTGAGGTCATATCCTGCACTTGCAATGCTATTCCAAGTCTCTGAATGAGGCACAACACTCTTCACTGAGGTCACAAGTTTTTAAATGACAAATTGAGCGTTCATAAAGAATGTTGCCAGTATTGACATTACAATATGTATTGATGTCCACAAGCAGCTGAATGCTAGGACTCACAATTTGTGGGCTGTAAAATTCTTATCAATTAGTTTAGATGGTCAGAATCCTTAGAATTACCCTGTATATATCAACAAATCAAATCTTGGTTTCCTGAATAAAATAAGGTTAATTATGCAAAACACTTTTTCTGTACGATTGGATCCATGAAAAACTAGGCTACAACGTTCGGCATGTGTCACTTTCGCATAGTGAATCAATACGGACAGCCATATCTTTTTCCAATTGTTCAAATGGCAGGTGTGTCTTTCTACTCTCATCAATAATTTAGCTATTTCTTTTACGTGGAGAGGGACACAAAGTAGACATTGATTTTTAATTATGACTCTGGGGTGAATCACATGAGCAGATTATCCTCTCTTTGTAACAGGGCAAGCATACCCAGCTCAAATAGTGGAAGCTATTTTAACAGGGGTACTGATTAAAAAAAAAAAAGTCATAAATGAACAGTGCGATCATCAAAGGCAGCTCCATAAAAGACAATTCAGATAATTGGATGAACAAATTGATAAAACCATGGAATCTACCCAATGCATACTGATTATGTTACTTGTATCAGTTGGTTTAGCAATTATATTTGCTACTTCAAGACAGTCTCTTTTCTTAGCAGTGGATAAGAATGCAGATCATTGGCAGAGATTCAAAGTCTTGGGATGCAACCACAAACTGTTCGAAGATGACTTCAGTGGACTCTTGAGTTGCTTCTTGCGCTGCACAGCTGATGTGGGATCAGTCATGGTGGGAGCCAATGACACTCATTGTGTCCTCTGCTATTACGAAGTGAATGGAGCCACTTTGGTTGCTTCGGAGTTTGAAGGAAGTTTCTTCTTTAAGCAAGGTAAGCTAAAAATTTGAAGGTTCTCAAAGGTCCTAGTTTTATTTATCCAGGTCAGAGAACAATTAAATGTGAGATCTTCCAAAGCAAACCTCCACCTGGATGTCGTTAGGAAGAGATGAGACATTGATGACATTGTGTATCAGTCTCTAAAAAAGTTGCTATACTGGTACAGATGTGGAGATAAACTACTGTGGCAGACTCCCAGTCTTCTCATACCATCATCATACGGCGATCACCCAAAAATAGAAGTGCAGCCCCGGCTGTTCTGGGATATACCAGCACAACATTTATCAAGTCAGGTCACACACGAAATTGCAACAAAAAATCATTAAAAAAACATCATCAATGCATGTTTGTCATATTGAAAGATACATTCTTAGGTGGCAGGACAATGTGCAATGTTTTATGTCTCCAAATATCTAAGTACTGTGACAAATCAGCCCCTGTGAGTGCCTTCTGACACATTTTTTGTTTGTTTCAGGTGACGTTGACTCAGTCATCAGATCGGTGAATTCAAAGTACCAAATAATCAAGTGGAATTTAACATGGCATGATGCACGACAATATTGCTACGCTATTGGGGGTCATCTGGTTGCGCTTGAAAGTCAAGAGGAATACTCTATGATCTCGTCCAAGCTCGAGAATGGAATATTTTACCACATTGGTCTAAATGACCAACAACAAGAAGGAAAATATGTTTGGGAATACAGTGGACAAGAAGCAGGAGCTTACAAACCATGGGGTCCTAACCAGCCGAATGGACATTCAATCGCAGACTGTGTTGTCCTGAGAAATGAAAAATGGAATGATATTAAGTGTGATGCATCCCGTTCATATTACTTCATATGTGAGTTTGAATAAAGCTAAAGATAACACTCCATGTGTGGTGTAACACATCCAATTCAAATAATTTTTCATTTGAATTTAAGAAATCTAGGAAACCATGTCCATCATGTGTATTGTACATTTATCAGACTCCATGAGTCCCTCCTGCTTCCTTTTTCCGATGACGTGCAGTCTAGAGGGACTCCAGAAATTGGTCTTTCCAAAGAATGTTGACATTGGTTACTACATAATCTTTTCATATTCAGTGATCAATTTACTAGATTTGTTATATTGCTTCGTTCAGTTTCTCCAATACCACTTGGCAACTTTCAGCTGGCACTGATGACTTGAAATTACAAACATTGGTATTTTGTTATTCAATCTTATTGTCATGAATCATGACAATTAATCAGGCACTGATGACTACTGATTATCAAATTACTTTGTTATTCAATCTCATTGCTAGGAATCATAACAATTAAAACTTCCCACACTTTAAAGAAAACGATCTTGTTTGAAGATCACTCTGCCATATATTGATCATTTACATACTGTTGCTGGATCATTTGCATGGTCAATTCCTGGAGACTGCAGCGCAATGCTTGCACTGCCTGAAAGTTAGGCAGTCTCATAGAGACTGTATATTTATTATCAAGAAATGGACAGGTTTCTAGGATGGAGGGTTCTAAAGGATTAATAATGTTACAGTCCTCGTCATACTTACATGGAATCTCAAGTTCTTTTCTATGCTGTTGAACTGTGATGTCAGAGATGACACTATTCTAGCATTGCAATATTTCAATTAACTTCAAGCTGTGATGTCATTTTAAAGTGGGTCAGATTCCCCAGCTTCTAGCCAATGCGAATCCACCAAACTGAGCATCACAGTTTCAACAGTGTCAGAGTGAAAATTGGGTCTGGGAAAACCCATACAAGTTTGACATCACAGCCTGTCAGCCAATGGGCTGCCAGAACAAATATACATAACATAAGCCATGTGTTTACAACAAATTGTCAAAGCCTTCTGTTTATACCAACTTCCATCAAAGTTTAAAGTTCTTAGTTAGCAAGTTTGTAGATTAATCAAACAACACTGTGGGGATTATAACAGTTGTCTACTGTGAATGCTCACAAAGCTGCCATTTGGTAGGATTAGACTGATGATTGCTGTGATTATTTATTGGGATCACAAATGTAATGCTTCCTTCAATGTATCAATGTTTGAAAGTTCTGTGATGCGTAGTTTACTGTCTGCCCATTGGCTATCAAGCTGTGATAATGTGGTTGAAGGGGCTATCCCTGATAAAATTCTTACTCTGACACTGTGTTGAAACTGTGATGCTCAGTTCAGGAGGATCAACATTGGCCAGAAGTAGGTATGTTGCAAAAAATTTTAAATTTGGAATTTCACATTGAAACTATTTTTATGTGACAGACACTTCAATAAAAGAAAATTAGCCACCAGAACCACCTTAATATGTCAATTATTAAAGAAGTTACAAGCATTTTTGTAGTCCAAAAATGAAGTAATAATTTCCTATGTTTTAGCATTGTAATTACAAAAAGTCTGTGATCAACGATTGTGATCTTCATAACTCTGTTGAAAATGAAGATAATTGAATGAAACTTTCAACAGATGGTTATCAAATTCAGTGTCTCTTGTAGACTAGCCAATAACTTCATTTGCTATAGCTGAACCTGACTTTTAATGGCAACCAACAAACACACGGTGAAGTATACCACTTATTTAAACAATAAATACCATTCCAAAGTTCTGAGGTAAATTCAATTAATGTGAACCAAAATCTAACACATTGCAAAGCATCTACTGTTCATTTACGACTTCTATTGCCAGTGAAACAAGGATGGATGACTGGGGCTTTATGTCGCATATTTATGCATTTGTTAGGCTCCTTGGGACACGAGAAAGTAACAAGGTAGCAGTTAATTAACAGATATACTGATATTAAATCAGTTGCTTCACATAAAGAGGGTCAGCTTTTCAGCCTGGCCACCAAGGCAAATTTTTAACCAAATGAGAGTGACTTTGGAAATTTAGGCCTCATATAACTTTCCCCTATCCATACAATTTCCTTCAAATTTTGCAGTAATGAAGGTAAAAGTGTAACTTAAATGGCCATATACCTCTAATCAATGGCCATAGCTCACGAAAAAAACTGTAGCAAGTTGATTTACACTGTCATTTTCAAATGGCTGAGAAAGACAAACAACTGAACAAAATTTAAATATTTAAAAACTAGGTTGTCAGGGGTGGTCCCAATAACATTCGCTGTTGAAATCATCAAGCCATGTTAAGTACAGACATAGCCAGAGCTATTTTCGTGAAGGATGTTTTGAAACGCACAGATTTTCGCCAGCACATTCCAGGCAGAAATTTTTCTGGGTCATTGCAGCAGATTACAACATACCTACCAGAAGCTGGGGAATCTGACCCAGTTTGAAATGACGTTACAGCTTGTAGTTAATTTACATATATTGCAATGCTAGAATAGAGTCATCTCTGACATCACAGTTCAACAGCATAGAAAAGAACTTGAGATTCCACGTAAGTATGACGAGGACTGTAATATGATCTACTGTTACCTGTAGATAAGTCATGAACAAATGACAGGAGTTGTTTACTATATTGTTTAAAAATGTTGCTTTATACTCAATAAAAGAATGAAGGAATATAATTTATTGACAGAAAAAGGTCAATATTGACCCACATGTAATTACAGCAACAACGAATACAGGGCTACATATTAAAGACGGCTACACACACTACAGTAGTATTCTTGGGTATTTTCCAGAAGATATTTCTATTGATTTAGTCCAATCAAAATTCTATAATATAAACCAAAAATAACCATTATGATAATCACCTTGTTTCACTGTCTAACTTGTTTCAATCCATTTCATTCACTTGAATATTTATAACTGTATCTTCTCAAATAAAGCAAATAAAGGAAAATATTTCTATTTATTTATTGCAATCGAAATGCTCATAACGGTTGTTCATGCAAAATAAAAAAAACTGTGAACTTGTATTACAGTCCTTGTCATATTTACGTGGAATATCAAGTTTTTTTTCTATGCTGTTGAACTGTGATGTCAGAGATGACTCTATTCTAGCATTGCAATATATGTAAATTAACTACCAGCTGTGATGTCATTTCAAACTGGGTCAGATTCCCCAGCTTTTAGCCAATGTTGATCCTCCTGGACTGAGCGTCACAGTTTCAACACAGTGTCAGAGTAAGAGTTTTATCAGGGATAGCCCCTACAACTACATCATCACAGCTTGATAACCAATGGGCTGACAGAAAACTATGCATCACAGTTCAAACATTGATACATTGAAGGAAGCATTACATTTGTGGTCCCAATGCTTTATCACAGCAATAACCAGTCTAATCCTACCAAATGGCAGCTTTGTGAGCACACACAGTAGACAACTGTTATAATCCACACAGAGTTGTTTGATTAATCTACAAACTTGCTAACTTATAACTTTAAACTTTGATGGAAGTTGGTATAAACAGAAGGCTTTGACAATTTGTTTGTAAACACATGGCTTATGTTATGTACATTTGTTCTGGCAACCCATTGGTTAGAAGCTGGGGAATCTGACCCAGTTTGAAATGACATCACAGCTTGAAGTTAATTTACATATATTGCAATGCTAGAATAGAGTCATCTCTGACATCACAGTTGAACAGCATAGAAAAAAAACTTGATATTCCACGTAAATATGACAAGGACTGTAACTTGGAAGGACAGCTAAAACTGCCCAGTGCCCTGCCAATTGGGACTTAAGACTCGGGTAGTGAGAGAACCGACTCCGACTCCCGACTCCTTTGGCTTTCTTAAAGCAACTGCGACTCCTACTTTCATGGTTAAAAAAAAGGTGATGTTTGATTGTTTGTTTTCCTGTTTAGGAGCTTGTTTATATTATTCCAAGTCTTTTTGACATCATTTGGCTTGCTAATAATCAACCTGAGAGCTTTTACCATGAAAATACATGTAGCTAATACTCTTCAAGTGTTGATATAGCAAATGGACTAAACGAGTATTTTATTAATAACATAGGACCATCTCTAGTAAAAACAAGACAGGCCTTTGTCAATTGTGTTTCTTCTTGACACAAGATAAGGAAACATATAGTTCTAAATATTAAGCAACCTGCTTGTATTTCAAAGATAGAACTAAAGAGCAATTAGAATAGGTCCTGTAGGACATGATTGTCTCATTGGCAGCCTCGGTTTGGCATGTGATGGAACACTGAGTCACTGCAACATTTGTATAATTATATAACACAGCGTATATATGGACACACTCTCTTAATGAGAAGGTTCTTGATGGTATATATTGAACCCACAGTCAAAAAAGGTTCTGAATTTTTCTAAGGGTTCTACTGAATTGAAAAGGTTCAATATTTGTTTGGACGACCCTATGATCTATAGGACCCCATGCTCCGAACTTTTGAGTAAGGAGTTCCATTGTAACAGTTCAGTGCAGCTGGATTATCTAAGTGTTGTTTTGTTAATTTGCTGTTGAAACCTTTTCAAAAGTTGAATAATGAACCTTTTAGGGTTCCTTATCTATACAAGTTTATATAACCCTTAAAGGTTCCATATAAAACCTTTTTAGTATAAGTATTTATTGACCATATTCAAAACATATGTACAATAATATTTACAGTTCCATTACAATTGTGCTATATACACATGACAGGCTGACGCCAATGCAGGCGTATGTGCCTTTATCAATTTCACAGCTTAACACATCATAGTAAGTAAAAGTACACAGCGAAGAATTATCCCTTTGCTAAGAAGTCAGTTATAATCTTATTTGTCAACAAAATACATTCAAGCAAGTGCATTACTTTAGTTACATATATATATTACACTTCTGCTCATAGATATGGAATACTTTTTTGGAAAAAAAACTTCAAATAAAAGTAAATTTCAGAGTGTGAATGTAGGCAAGGTCCATTGTAAAGGTCAATTCATCGTCTCTCATAACTCTTTGAAATCCTCAACTACATTTTGTGCAAGAATTTTTAATTTTTGGTTGAATGCACCTCACCCTAAAAAAAACCCTGAATTTCCACATTCCGTGCTGCTGTAACTTTTACTGGGGTCAACGTTGCAACGTGCGTTTTAAATGACAGCATGTTCTTACCTTTAGCATTCATTGGAAGTAGTTACCATTGAATCAGACCATCACATGCTCCAACAGAAGTTGCTAAAGTTGTCAATTTCAATGGAGAATGTTGTAGTATTCCATATTTATGAGCAACGGTGTATTTATACCACAGAACATAATTATGTACATATCCAAGCTAATGGAGCTGCCCAGGGGTGACATCACATAGCAGGGCTGCCAAACCACCTTAACCACCCCTCAGGGTGTTAGGAGAGCAGGCATGATTGATTACGGGCCACTAGATGATACTTGGATGGGAACTATCTAGTTTTTGTGAAAATGATAAAAAACTTGTTCAGCATAGGAAAAAATGAATGTATCTACCTGTAGCTTAGGTAACTTAAAGTTAAAATTGCGAAAAATGTGTCAAAACTACAGCGATGCCGCTCTGCATGCATGCATATCTCTTAGAGGGGGGCCATTTAATATCCAGGGGGCCCCCCGGGGGGTGCTTGGAGGGAGTTTTTAGTTTTTCTTGCAAGTTGGATGTTTTAATCAGCTTGAGATTCCAGGCATTGAGCCCGGACTGTGTGAATGCAATACATACAGCTACTTACTATATACCATCGACGAAAGTTGTGATGATGTGTGTGATCATGAATCGATCAAAAACAGCAATAATGTTGTGTAGCGAGTTAGAAAAAGGAATCTAGAATCTCATGCTAATAAAATGGTTGTAAGCCAGGGAAGGATGGATGGATAGTTGGGGCTTTACATCCTGAATCTTAGGCACTGTCTAATTAGGACAGGAGGACATGGTAATGAGGCAAAGAATGATTGAAACAGCTGTCCAACATAGATCGAGGTGACCCTTTAAAGAGCTGGATTCAAACCCGGGATCCAGCGATTGGCAGCCTAGCATGTTACCACTCATCCAACCCTCCCCTGAAAACCAGGGACAAACATGCTTGAAATCTCAGTTATGATTCACATAACTTCATCAGCAAAACGGGGAAGCTTTGAATACCAACTGAAACGACGCTTTGAAATTGTTGCTATTGTCATTAAAGTTCCAAGTTAGATGAAACGTTGAACCTTTTGACCTCATATCCTTTTCATTACTCAGTCGCTTTCATCAGAATAGCCTGAAACTGTTTGTAACTGCCTTTAACTGCATGTGGTAAATTACTACTGAATGCAATAATTGCTTTTCCTAACTATCTTGGCTTTTTAAACTTTCCAATTAAAGAATCTTTCAGGTCAAAAGCTCTCCTAACTTTCTAAGAATTTCTTTTTTGTTCTGATATCAATTACAATTCACAAACAAATAGAACTTGGAGTGAAACTACAGAGAAACTGCAGGAAGACTTAGTGACATGATTACCAAATAATGAAAGCAGGGTTTCATTACAGCAGCAGCTTTTAGTTTTAATGGATGTCTTTCAATGTTTCCTAGAAGGTAAATTATTTGTAATTTCATTTGAAAACTTGACAAATCTAATATTATTTTATTATTGGTTCTGCACTGCACAGCTTCTTTGAGGTAGAGTGCAGTAAGTTGTCTTGAATATATATAAATTTATACTCCAGTGAGCCACTTTTCTATTGTCTTTGCCATGTATAACTACCCAATATCACTGTTAGGGGTTAAAGTTTTAAGCCTGTCTTACTACTTCTTCTGCAAACAATCCACCCAAAGATGACAACCAAGCAACAAGCTTCAATTATTAATCCTTGTCTAGCAATTATTTAAGGATTATCAGCAACTTGTCTAATTCAAGTTTCAAAAATTTATTTGAGGGTGAACAAGAGCATTTGGTGGTCAAAACCCCCTTAATCCTCCACAAAATCCATAAGACTTATCAATTGTCATGAAAGGTGATAACCTACTTTTAATTCATTCAAAGTTTCATTACACTGAGACCTTGCTTTTACTAACGTTGGCTAATAAAAAGACAGAAGCAACATATAATTAACCTACATTTTTCGTTCAAGCAAGCAAATGGACTTGAAGGGAATTACATTGTATATATGTAAATTTGATATTCCTACAAATTGCTTAATTTCATAGAAGCCCAGGTTCACTCAGAGGCCACCGAAACATCTGAAATGAAATGACGCTGGAATTACGAAACCTTAAAATTGGCAATGCCTAATTTTACCTTGAAGTTGTCAGGAGTAAATACTTAGAAGTTGAGCTTAGAGTAAAAGTTGTAGTCTGATGGTGTCCTTATTGACAGAAGAGTTTCTCTGTGCAACCTGAAATTGCTGGATATTGCATTGAAGTTGACATCTTGCTATTTACGCCACAGGTTTTCAGTCATACAGTGGTCCCTGTGTTACAAGACCTCCCCTTCTGCGGTCATGAAGCGGTCTCTCATGGGGGTGCGCTCTCTCGTCGGGGTGTAAAATGCACTAAAAATGAATGGCCAGCCAATAAAAAGTGATCAAGAACAGAAGTAGGTTGAAGTTTGGTCGAATTGCCTACCAGAAACAGTTGAAAATCCAAGAACTATTGTTATTTCTCTTCAAATTCACATATGAAATAATATAAACGAGATGCACTGCAATAAACATCATCCCATTCGCCATGATGAAGAATAACACAATTCGCATTCAACTGTGGACTTGGTTGGTTAGCGCGCCATGGTTGGTAAGAACCAGCCTCTTGTGCACTGTGTTCCCAGACAAATTTTCCATCTGTTTGTCGTTTTAGTCCAATGTGATAACGCACCCCACTTTCCAGCTTTTGGGAGATCACGTTGTATTCGTCTTGACTTTCAAAAGCCACTAGATGGCCCCCGATGGCGTGGCAGTGATGTCGTGCATGGTGCCACCTCAGTTTCCGTTTGATTATCTGATAATACGAATGCGATGACATGATTATGGCGTCCATGTTATCTGGAAAAATTGATGACAACATTGCTGACAAATATTGACTCGTGCAACATGAACTGCACTCTGGATATAATAATCATAATCGGTTTTTCAAATAACAAATTGCTTCATACAATCACTGTGATCACATGTGGTGGTTTTTGCACTGATGTTAAGTTTTTCAATTAAATACAGTGCCCCCGAGAAAATTAGGTGTCATCAAGGTGCATATAAGTCATGGACAGTTTTTGAAGGAAAGACAATATTCTTTGAATACTGTGATCATATATATGTGTGCAGAGTGTGATAAACTCGCTTGACTGTATGTTTGTCAAAAAGACTATGTACTCAATAGGTCTGATACAGCTCAAATCCAGCCTATATCCAATTAACCACACAGAAACAATACCACTGGTTTAGTCTGATTACCGGTGACAATGTTGGAAGGCTGCAAACATGCTCATTGCGGAACTATTGGTCTGTAGCAAACAGTCACATTGTGTTTGTCACACTTTTCACACTAAATTATAATGTTAGGCAAAACATGTTTTACACAAATCTGATGGAGACTGAAATTAAATGATGTTGTCTTTCCATCAACAATTGTCCCAACAAGTGATCTAAAACTTTCCTCCAAGGCCTAGCTCATTAAGGCCAATAACTTTGAACACTTTTTCGAAATAGATCGACCTTCAAAAAAGTAGTTATTTAGGAGATTTGAGGTGAAGAGGAGAAGGGAGGGAAATTAGGTAAACAGAGGACTTCTGACAGAAAATGTTCTTACTTTATTTTGGGTTGTACTGTACTTTACATGCTCCCTTATCAGTTCATGTTAATGTCAAAACAAAACCCTTTCTCTGGTTTATGGCCCTGCCATCTAAAACCATTTGTATTCTCTTTCGACCTCACCTCGTTTGAAGAAGAAACTGCCCTGAAAATCTGAAGCATTCAGAATGATGTCATCCACTTGGTAATAGCAAAGGACACAATGGGTGTCATTCACACTCACTCCGTGGTGGATGGTTTACAATTATGCTCTGACAAATCATCTTTTTTTTTCGTGACAATTCCAAATGGTGGCGGTTGTATACTTTTTTGAATGGGGATTCTATCTTCCAGTGTTTGTTTGTTTGTTTGTTTGTGTTTTATGCCTCTGCAGCACCTTAGTGGGCTGTAAGGAGGCAGGCGATCGCCGTATGATAATGAGATGAGAAGACTGTGAGTCTGGCACATACCCTATTAATTCAGTTGCCCCAGCATAGAACACTGGATACAACCGGCCTCCATTTAATGTCCCATGGGCTCGGACTAAAGTGAGTTCCTGGGGTGAGATTTGAACCCACGCCCTCAAAGCCAGTTGACAAGCGCACTTACCAATTAGGCCACGGGGGAACTCTCTATCTTCCAGTGTGTGCCCCAACTGATGGTAATTTTGGATGAGACCAAATGGTCTCCCAGTGAACAGATTTGGTCTCCCAGTCATTGCCAAATTTGTATCACCGGAAGACCAATTTTCCCAGAGGTCAATTCCACTGTGACTTTGGGACATTCAATGTATTTTCCACCCTAACAGGTGTCAAAATTTATTAGAAGGAAGTAAAGGAAGGTTTTGTTGTTATGCCATTTTGTTGTTGTGACCATAAAGTTGCAAAAAAAATTTAAAACATCCCTGGAATTTGATTCTCATTTTTGATATGGGGTCAAATATGCTCTCGTGACTGATTGGACTTTTTTGACCACCGTTTTTTGTGAGTTTACTGAATTTTTAATTACTATCTCAGTTCACATGTCACACTTTATTGTCATAGTGCATTGTAATTGTATTGAGATAAGCTTTCAAATCAGATCCATATTTAGGCTGATGGATCAATGGTTCTTAAGCAGTGCCTCATTCATTGTGTGACTGGCGGGACACCTCTTTGTGACTGATGGGACAGTATCTCAAAAGAATTTAATAATTGTGTTTTGATTCAAATTATTGATGAAATATAACGTTGAGGTAACACAATGATCCATCAGAAAAGAATACATTGTCAAATGAAGACATATAACACAAAATTCTTTTAGTGTAGGCCAAGAATACTGAAGAATGTACAAAAAAAACGATTCACAGATATATCTCCATTGTTCAAGACGTAGCAGTAGTTCAAATGTGAGTCACTAATGAAAAACGGCAAAAAATTGGAGTTTTGTATTGGCAAAATGGCCATGTGGGCAAGTGTTCACAATAACTATTTTTTTGTGATTACTTATGGAAAATATCTAACTATGTTCCAAAATTTGTGGATGTGTTTCAATCCCTTCATACAATTTTTTTTTCTTCGAAAATGGTTGTTTTTTTGTGCTTGGCACAGTTTAAACATGTGCAATATGAATATTATGTTATATGCTTTGTACTTCAAATCATTCTGATTTCTAGGCTAGAATAACTTGTCAGAAACATATCTATTAAAGGCCTAAATGGGAAACCAATTAGTTTGTCACATCTGTAGGGAGACAACTTCCATGCTTCTGGCACCAGATTTACTGGGTGATTGCAATCCTCTTTAATCCAAGCCATCCTTGAAAATAACCCTGCACTTTCGGTTCCTGTGAATGCAGTATAGTGCAAAGAATTTCCATGCATCTTATTTTCGAATTATTTCATGGATATCATATTGATAAGAGGCCATGTTTCTGGACTCCGTTTGGCTGAATATTTAACTTGTATTCCACATGAACTTACCAAACAGCTTGTCCTTTTAACGTTAATAGACCCTGCCATGCAGTTCAGCCACTAGTTATCCATCACCATACTTTTCAGCATGCTCCAAGTAAGATTTTTTTTACTCAGGGCCAGGATTTCAGTACTTTTTTGCCATAAAAATTATTGGAAATTAGAAAGGACAATCCATGCTCATTCATGTGTCACTTTATACAAAATAATAATGATTAAAATCAACAAAAAACAAGTAATTCGCTGCATGTGGTAAATTTATCATCTTCGAATGTGACTGATGGGACAATGTTTGCACACCATTCTTCATACAAATGAGTGAGAATAATCTTCAAGACAATTCATGCCCAGTTATCTGTCACTTTGTACTAGATAACAATGACAAAAAGTCTGCCAACAACAGATAATTCACTGGGTGAGGTCAATTTATCATGTTTGGGTGTGACTGATGTGACAATGTACCAGCAATGTCTTAACATAATTTAACAACTGATTTTAAGTCTGGTGAAATTGTCTAACTGTTGCTTCTACAATAGCCTAACAAGAAATTCTTTAAAAAAAGAATTGTAGGGACCTGAGGTTTTTTCAAACACATATTTTATTTTCCAAAGAATTAAATAATGTTTTATGTATTTGTAGTTGCATCTTTACGTCCAATGTAGCACTGTGAGTGTGCGATTTAACAAACCTAATACATGTTACATCATGATTAGGCATGCCTAATTACAGGTGTTATTAACATAGACAGCAAACCAAGCAATGAGAAGCCCTTTTAAATTCTTTGTCGTGAACATGAAATTTCGATTTCCATTACAACAAACTATTTGTGGCTTGCATAATATTTGGATTATTACACTTTAAGACTGGCCAGTTTGTGAGAAGTTGAATATCTAATGTTCTCATACATTGTTTTCTTTTATCACTTGTCTTATGTCGTCTCAAATGTTTATACACTTAGGCTATATAATTTTTTGAAGGAAATCTCTATGGGATAATATTATGCTCCAGGTGTGCTTTGGATATGGTCCCCAATCACTCAACCATGACAGCTCCCAAGGTCATGCAGTGAAAGAGCTACTGAGCATAAAGAGGGGCAAATATATACTTGATTTGTAAATTGTAGTCACAGTTACCTTTGCTGTACCATGAGTATCCTCCTAATATTGGAGGTGAATTTGGAGGATACTCCTGCTATAGGAGAAGTATATCTGCAAGGCCAACTTCCTAGTATAGCCCCCTCCAGAAACTCAAGAAGCTTCACCACTGCAGTACACATAAATAGATGACAAATAGCACTTGGCTGATTATTTTTGCCCCTTTAGTTAGGGACCTCCACTGTAAAATCTTTCCTCATTTGGAGCTTATCACACAGATCTGAGATGGTCCCTACAAAAAAATGGTCAGGCATAGGTAGCAACACATTCATGAAGCAGGCAGAGTTGTTTTGTCCTAAACCTGTACAATCACTGCTCAACCAAAACTTTATTATTCTGATGAATATTTTCGCTCGTGTTTTTTAACAGTTCTAATCAAGTAAGACGACACTATAAACAGTTTAACAAAGATTATACCATACCTATGACCCATCAGCCAATCAGAAGCCTGTATTTGGCTGGTATATATCCTATATTCTTTGTTGTTCACTTATACGCCCATGGGAGTATATAAAGCCTCACTGTTTAACAAATCTCACAACACAAACAGCAAAACTGCACCAAACAGAGAATTGCCAACAACAAAACAAAAATAAACAAAAGTATTATAAAACCTAAAGCTTTTGACAAATCCATAAATCCTTTAATTTCAGCCCAATCTGGAGTAAGGGTTCAACCATATTAGATATCTGGGAGGGGGAGAAGGCCAGCAGTTTATTTTAAATAAAAAATTATTTTCAAGTTTTGGTAAAATAAATAAATTACTTTTAAGCAATGTTAAAATAAATAATTACTGGTGGTGGGGGTATTTCATAACATGGTTTTTCTTTGATAAATACACACTCAAAATAAATAGGTATTTTTACTGTTACCATGAATTAAAAACTCCAAGTCTCTCTCCCCCTTTATATTGATGGTCGCCCTCAACAATCCAAATGCATATATATATTTAACCCTTTTATTTTTCTTTTGTCTGTTTCCCTTCATATTTTTTTTTTCAGCCAAAATTTCTTTTTTCAAATTTTTTTAGTTTTTTTTTTTTTTCAGCCAAAATTTCTTTTTTCAATTTTTTCTACACTAACTTTTTCCCCTGGATGTATTCACCCTCATCGTTTCTCCAAATTTTTCTTTTCAATTTTTTTTCCAGATAATTTTTTTCCCAAATATTTGTTAAATATTCGACAGGTTTTGTTTTCCACTTTTTAAAATTTGTTCCAACTATTTTTTCTAATGATTTTGCCAGTAGTTACTTATTACCTTATTATATTATCTGAGCATATATGTATAGAAGTGGGTAATTGGGACGCTTGTATGCCTATGCTAAGTATTGTAATCACAATTGCTTCTATAATCAGATTCAAAAAGATATATATATATGGGAAATCTCTTAAGCTTTTTTCGTATAAATTTGATTGATAATTTACAATACCTTTCACATGCATTGGAGTTGTATATCCCAGAAAATTCTCAGAATAAGCCAGAATTTCATTTCATATGTCAACCTTTGCCTGTTGGATTTTTTTCTTCAACTGATACTTTCATGTTATTTAATTAATCCCACTTGGCAAATTGTTTGTAGCTGTTTTCTATTTCAGTCAAATCCTTCTTGTTTTCGTTTTTTAAATCTCTTTGTTTATGTTTTGTTTTGTTTAGGGTATAAGTTAGTTATATCCCTTGTTTTGGTGAATATGTGATATACACCTCGGCTTACGCCTCGGTATATATCACATATTCCCTTAAACGCGGGATATAACTAGCACTTAAGTCCCCCCCCCCAAAAAAAAAGAACTTGGATATTTTGAATAATCGTTTACAAATTTTATGAAAGTTGGATTGACTACGGTTATAGCAGACCCTGAGATCGAGCACCCCTTATTTTGCCTCATCCCAAAAAATCATTGGCAAAAGGTTTTCAAGAGGCACTCAAGATTTTTTCTCGATCTGTAAAAGAAGCAAAAATTGAGATTAATACAATAGCCACAACATAGATAATCATATTAAATATATCACATGCTTGCTTGCTTCTGCTGTGCTGGTGTACCCCGGATCAGCCGGGGCAGCTCGACCTCCAACTTTTGTGGAAGGAGCTGCACTTTTATTTTTTGGTGACCGCCGTATGATTATGAGATGAGAAGACTGGGAGTCTGGAACATACCCTATCTGGAACATATCCTATTAATACCCTATCTGGAACATACCCTATCAATTCAGGGATGCCCAGGGTCTTTCAGTTGCCCCAGCATAGAATACTGGAAACAACCCGCCTTCATTTACTGTCCCATGGGCTCGGACTACATTTTTTCAAAACATGCAGCCAAAAGATAATTAGTTGAAAATCATGAGTTCTCAATACTACAAATTAAAATGGAATTTACAAAAATTCTCTCATGAAAATGTATTCTGCATATTTCAAAGCTCTTTTAGAAATGTAGATAATATATTTCCCTGTTTAAAAGGCAATAACATATTATTTCCCAACCTTTTTTTCATATATTTCAATGTCAACCTCAGGAAAAACCTAGCAAGCACTCTAACATACATAAAGTCTACTTTGGTTTTTGAACATTTTCATGACATCATTTCTCCAAAGACCATATATAGTTATTTGGGAACCATTTTTATATTATATTTTTCTATAGTCAAATAAATGAATATTGTCTGTCTGTCTAATTGAACATTTTGTGAATGTCAGTGTTTGCTGGGTAGCCATTAATTTGAAAAACAAAATTGAATGACAAGTGTCAGTTGATACCATATGGTTCAGTGTTTACTTTCTTACCCTTATGCTGCAGAAGCCAAGGATGACCCAAGATGATCAGATGGTTGAGGTTGTAAGATAGCCTCAAAGTGTTGCACAATTCATGAAGTTTCTCGTTCATATTAATTTGGTTTTTGTGTTACAGTTTGACTATGTCAGAACTTTGTAACCGTTTCGCTGTTACGACATCAATGACCTCATCCTGGAGTCATCCATGAAGAGACATGCCATTCTTGGCTCTCTTTGTACTGCATGATTGAAATAAGCGCAAGATGATAACCACTGAATTACATTTTTTACATTTTCTTAACGCAGAAACATCCCTCATGGCCATTTAAGTGGGATTCATATGCAAATTCAGAGTGCTGCGAAGAAGTTTGCAGATAGCAAAGAATGCATCTTTTTGGGGTTCAAGCATGACAACCAGCTAATGAAAATGTGTGATCTCTTGACTCTTGGCTTTTCCCTTTCAATTGTTAAATCATCTTATTAATTGGCGGGAAGGAATATCTATAAGCAGCTCTGCGACCTATGACAATAATCCAGCACTATGAGTATAGCCCAAGAGCAAGAAAATCAGGCTAGACCCAATAGTCAGATGCTAAGTTGGCAGATTTTTTTTTTATGAATTGAGTGCTTGCTTGAATTTAGAGCTGATGTACTCCGAATGATATATTTTAAGATATTACACTGAACCACAAAGTCTGGTTCACGGGCATGGCTGGAAAAAGTATGAAATTTTTGCATGTCATTGACTGAAAATCTTTAAATCTCACAAGAAATTATTTTGGAAATAGGTTCAAATTTCTAACTTTGAAGTAATCACTTGAATCACGACCATTGGTGGGAAATTTATTTTGTACCGAACAAATATCGGAATGTCATCACATGTGTTATTTTCATGATGTATGTATATATTGAGACCTTTTTCTGTATGTATTAGATCTTTTTTTGGTCAAAAGTTAGGGGGGCTGAGGGGGCGCTTCAGACATTTTGGGGGGGGGGGGCTTCAGCCTCCCCTGGCCCCCCCCTGGCGCCGCCACTGGTCAGAAACACCTAAATTCAGCACATAGCTCTGAATGTGTCATTTTTTCAGAGATATTGTCTGCTTGGGTTATCTAGACATTGGCCTAAAATCTGAACTTTTGTTTGACGTATCTATTAATAGATATCTGGTAAGGGAAATGCATCATTGAATCCCGTAAGTTGGTTGCCTTTGGCCCAATCCAGGACTTCAGTGAGATTTTTTTCATCTGGAATTTGTGGCAATGCCAGATGTTTTAATGGGGAAACCTCACTCTATAGATTGGCCTATATAGATAGATAACGTTCCTGTTTTAGGTGAAAATTTGTTTCAATATGTATTGACTGTGAGAAGTGACCTGGAGGTAGGGCCTGGCAGATTTGGGCACTGAACATGACAGTAATGACGTCACAAGTTGTGAGGGGAACACTGCTGGATCACTGACAAGCTGACCCCCCCCCTTCGTTGCGTAATGGTAGGTGTCGCATAGTTTAAAAAAATAAAGCGTCCAACTCAAAGAGCACTTATCAAAAGTATCAAAACTTCGTTTATGTGGAGTAGAGATTAAATGCACCCGAAAAAACTTGACAGAATGATGGAATAGCCAAATGCACATTTGAAAGCTGATTCAAAAAAATATATATTAGAGCAGTTTCTATCCCAATTGTAGAGTTTTTAAAATCATGAAATATCCAAAACGTCACAAAAACTAAAACTAAGTTCACACAATTGTGAAATTTGTCTTTTTTAAGGGCAAATATCACTAACGATACACACTGCAAAAACATCCAATATAGCTTGGAAGATTGAATAGGAGTTAATTGAACATATGTGGTAATCTGTTTACCAAGGTGTCAAGTCAACTGGCCAATTCAAAGCTGTAAAAATTGTCCAACTCATGGTTACTTTTCATGGGGGTCCGACTCAAACAACATTACCCTAACAAAACAAAGCGATTTTTGATGATTTTGTCTTCATCTTCAGAAGCAGGAAAACAAAATAATCTATTGAAACAGCAAAACATGGTAAAAATTATTTATACCATGAGTATATTTGTGGTATACGGGATATATACAACCTCGGGTCAAGGGTTGGTCATGAGAACAAGTGGTTGTAGTGCTGGTTAAAATGATCAATGAAATGAAATTGGAAGGTATCATTAACAATAGTTGATACTTTCATTTTTTTCTTTGGATGTTGGAACACCCTATAATTTATAGTATAATGATTTGCATGATTGCCATTCAGTATTGTTTAACATCTGCAGGAAGATGTGTTATGATGTGTTACTATATTATATGATACAGTGGTCCCTTCATTATAAGACCTCCTGATATAAGACTGCCCTGCCTTATGTGACCGCCTTCCTCCCGCACTAAGTAGTATTTTTAGTGCATTTTGCACCCCGATGAGAGACCATACCCCCACGAGAGACCACTTCATGACCGCAGAATTGGCAGTATTATAACTCAGGGACCACTGTATACATATTATGTTTATAAAAGCAAAGTACAGTAGTCCTATCTGACTTGCTCTAGTTTATCATTGAAGGAGAAGATCAAAGAAAAAAGATTGTAGGGTACCAATAACAATGTTTGATACTTTTTTTTTTGGGGGTGTTGGAACACCCTAATATATATACACCATACAACAATCGGCAAGGTTGCTATTAAGTACATTGTACATCCGTAAGACGATATGATATGATATGATATGATATGTTTATTTGTAACTGACGATACATTGGATGGACAAACTACAATTATTGTTATATACAACATACATAGAGAGAGAGAGAGATCGAAAATTCCTTATTTTGTGAAATGGGCTCACATACTTGCCCCCAGCCTTCTTGGGCTTACAATTCACTTTAAAATGATACAAATATAACAGAAGTGACAACACAAATTAAAACCAAAAGGAATAATTTGTAAAGGATATATAAGTATATATACATATTTCCAATATAAAATAACAATAACAAACAATTCCAACTGTTTAAGTAATACTATTTCATAAGCAATTTATAACTATAAAAATGTGAGTTCTTTACATATATATTGACAAGTATTTTATTGCTATTTACATGCATTTAAATTTGTACAAAATAATTAAATTATGTACAAAGCTTTTTGTCTTTTTTCAAATGCGTTACATATAAAATTTTCCCTTTCTTTAATACAATCATCTTTCATAAGTAATTCTATCTTTCTATAATCATCAAATAAATCGAAATAGAAAGGAATTTGCCTTATTTTGTTCAAGAACTCAAATAATAACATAAGGTCATAAAATAATAACTTTACATAAGGCCATATCATATCAATTACCTGCAAATAAAATTCATAGGATTGAAAGATGTTGTCATGATTATTGGTGAATAACACATTTCTTCCAAATGGATTTTGGTAATTTCTCACATATATGTAAACTATTAAATGTGAATAAAAATAATAATAATATACAACATTTGATGAACATTAACTCACCTTAAGGTGACTCAACCGTGGTACACTGCACATACTTCTGAGCAGCCTGGTTGCCTAGCAACATAGCGTCACCACTGCTGCAGGCCCTGAAAAAGTTGTGACGTTACCATTTTCTGTTCTCTTTTTTTTAACAGCATGGCAGCCAGTAATTTGCTATTTAAATGAGATCTAATGCAGATAGAAGCATAATAATTTTTTTATTGATTGCAGTAACACCTACTCTATGCTAATTCAAAGTTTCAGCTTCTCATCTTTATCAAAAGAATTTTCTCAACTAATTTCAGTCAACTGTGTCTAAAATTGTCTTTATTTCTTTAAATTGACATTGGCATAGTCATGGTACTGCAGTTAAAAAAATGACTCGGTGAAATTTTTTTATTTTTGGACATTTGTTTGAAAATAACCTGTTTATGATATACGCAAATTTTTAAAAAAATCTGTATGATCGTTTTCCTAAAATTTGATTACTGCCAAAATTGATGCATGCAAAATCTGCAATTAATTAGTGTGTTTGTGCCCTTTGAGCTCTTACAGAGAAAAGTATTTTAACCTTTTTCTTCAAATTTGTGGCAAATGTATTGGTTTACATCCATGGGAATACATTTCTGACATTTTTGTGTGACAAATGCGTGTAATGCTCTATTCTGTGGTACATAACCAAAAACTCAATTTATAACTTTTAAGCAGTCATCAGGCCAAACATGCTGTTACCGTGGCAACCAAACGAGTAGGTGAAATTTTTTTATTTTTCATTTTTGGAATGTATGGGTCCCATAGATTACCTGTGCAAAGTTTTAGAAAAATCTGTATGATCAAACTACCACGGTTGAGTCACCTTAACAGGTAGTAATTCATATTTCAGCATTCACTAATGTGTATGATTCAGTAATCATTATTTTACAGAATACTTGTAATTGTCCATCATATGAGAAAATATTTGGGGGTGAGTGATCGCCTATTGTGAAACAAATTTAATAGTATTATGGGAATCGTAGCAAATAATGTATATATAAATGTTTTGTACATTGGCTTCATTACATTGAAATCTTGTCAATGAGCAACTGGATAAATTGAAACTTGAACTTTAGCCAAACGTTTGGACTGAGGTGGCTTGTTAAAGCTGTTATTGTGCTCATCAGCACAATGATGAAACCTTTACTGATTAACTCGGAATTCATTCTTTTAATTTTTCTTATTTTTTATGCATGCAGGCATGATTGCTTTAATTCACCTAATAATTGGTATAATTATATCACTAAGAGTATTTCTTTCAACATGCATAAAAATACCAAATTTGCATTAATAAATTCTGTACAGAGCACGCTAAATACATACAATGATATATGGAACAGATGCTATCAAACAAGTTACAATAATTGTGAAGGCATCTTGAAAGGGCTGTGTGGATCAGTGGAAATTAAAGCTAACAGAACTTTGGATTGTATGTGGATGATAGATGTCCCAGAAAGTTTGTGTATCAATTTGACTATTAATAATTTCCCTCATGGAGATCCATTTACTGAAGATTACTTCCTTTTGTCAATTATCGACAGAACTCCAACTGTAAGGCACAATGGCATTCATTTCTATATCAACCAACTGTCTAGTAGTGTAATAACTAATTATTCACAGAGCTTGGTTCACCTAAAAATATTCAAACTTTTCATGTTGACAGAACTGAAATTTAATTTCCAGGCAACTGAGTGTAATGCAACTATCAGCTACAATACAATAACCACACTTTCCTTAAATGCCCTAAGCACTACACTAACTGGTCATGTCTATGAGGGCAAGGTCATACTGCATTTTGATAATTCAGTAAATGGGGATGCAAGTTTAGCTGTACATACAACTAAAGAAAATGTTACAGTCAGCTGCAACACAATTGTAAGACGTGAAACTGTACAACCGAATTCGATCAAAAATTTTCAACTAATGCCCTTTGTCTTCAGGCCTCATTCACAAATTAATGAGCACCATGTTTTACTGAGAACTCCCATTGGAAGTTACATACATGTGATGAATTTGATTTGCTCCAAATGGATATCCTTTTATGATGGGCCTACTTATACATCTCAAAGAATAGACGTCACCTGCAAACGGACTGAATTAAGCAGTTTGACTGCGAGTTCCTTTCAGTTGTACATTGTTTATGAATTTAAATCTGAGTCGAATATCCTGAGATATTTTAATATTTCTTTTGTAGGATTAATTAATGAAACATTTATTATTCACCCAGAAAGTAGGGATACTTTAGTGACATGGGATTTTGGAAACACATCAAATCCAACTTATGACGTGCTGAAAATTGATTCTGAGTCATATGATTGGATGCAGTACCAAATTCAGTCAGCAAATTATGGAGATCTTCCTCAGGGATACATTTGCCAGTTTCATGGTTTATTGATAACAACATCTTTACATATTCAAGAGTCAGCTTTCAGAGTTGGACCATTGTGTTCCAAACCACAAATGATGCTTTACACTAACAAGCTTTTCAGCACACCAGACTATTACGTATATGTTGTAATTTATAACTATGGTGCTGCAGGTGTTTCAAAGGGCACAATACTTTTTTCAAAATATACTGATAAAAAGTGCCGTAGAATAACTAATCCTTGCCATGTCTGTTCAGCAGTACACTGGTTGCTCAGCAGATATCAAGATGGAGTTGCAGGGACTTCTCCATTGTCATGTACAGAAGACGGTAATGCAGTCTTTCGCATTGGTTCGGAGTGTGTGGTTTTGCTTCTTACATCTAACACAATTGCACAAAGTAACCAGACTTGCCAATGGCAATTGATATCACTAGCTTTAAAGAACATAAAAGCTTCTGTGTCGTTAACATTTGAAGAAAGATCTAAAGTTCCTTGTGCGGTCAAGGCTCCATTTATCGGCTCTTTCAAGCAAATTGATGTTGAATCAAAAGGAGGAATTAAAATAATAGAATACCGGAGTGATGAGATTGTATCCAGACATCAAAACTTTGAATTTGACTACAATTGTCTGGTGAACCATATTATTGCAGTTTCTGTTGAAGTAGCAGAAGCCAGAAATTGTGAGACAATTATTCTTCTGCCTCTGAAAAAAATTCAACATAAGCCGACATTTGATGGCTCCTGTTTCATGTTCTCCCTTAAACTTAGTACTGGAATATTTGCATTTGATGTGTCCTTCCTTAGTGAATTTAACAGTATGAAGGCATACGCAAACGAGTTTATGGTTGCAATGTACTTGGAAAAATCTGAAAATGAAACATCAACATCATCCGGAAGAATACTAGAATTGAAAATTTTTGACAAAGTATACCATTCTGATATTGTTTATTCGTATGAATTTACAGAGAAACAAATGCCTTTTGTTTGGCGAAGTTATGGTCAGTTTTTGTCAATAGTGGTTAATGCATCAACCAAAAATGAAGTCACACAGAACATGTGGATCATTGTCAATGCCAATTTTGAAGCACGCTCTTTATTTAGCTATCTTATCACACCATATAGCACGGAAGTAAACGATGAATGCCTTAAGTATGATAGATACAGCCTAAAACCAGACATTCCTGGAACAATGAATTGCTTTGACATCCACACTGACTTTACTGGCTCATGGTTGGAATCAGAACAAATCTGCAAAAGGCAAGGTGCTCACCTTTGGTCAGCAAATGACAGAGACGATTGGTCGGATGTGATGCGCTCAAGTTTACGTGACTGGTATTTGCTAGACAGATGGTGGCAAATATCTGTTGAGCATGACAATCGAATTAATGCTGTGACACTTCTGCGATCATCTTCAGTAATGTATCTGGTAAGCAGGCCTGGATCATCCATTAGGCAAAGAAGGCTATAGCCTAGGGCCTCTCAACTAGGGGGGGGGGGGGCTCACATTGGGTGAACAAAATTAAATTTACCTAAATCCACAAAGATAACTCTGGGAATCACTGGGAAACCACTACGGCGGTTCAGGTTAGGTCATGGTTGGAGGAGCCTCACAATGAGGTTCAGCCCAGGGCTTTATGCTACATTAATCTGGCCCTGCTGGTAAGTGTCCCCCTTCTATAACAGAGAACCAGTCTCTCAAGGGATTAAAAAGATTTGAGGTCCCCGGTGTGTGTGTGTGTATGGTTTACACTGCTGCATTTCAGTACAACCCCCAAAAAAGTAAAATTACCCCGACAGGAAGGAAGAATCAGCCAATACTTTACCCTTTCACACCTTTTGACTCCCCCAAATCCCTATAGTAGAGCAGCTTCGCGCAAAAAATGGCCAAAATAGTTACGAGCCGGACAAAAGCGTGAAATTTTCGGCATGTGTACTTTGGGACTTGCCGGATAAGATTTGTCTAAGCTCCAAAAAAACAAACCTTGGGAAATGCATTTAAATTGGTTTCCATGGCAATAAGTACCTATTTCGAAAATCCTTCCCAAAATATGATTAAGGTGCACTATATCAAGGATACTGATGCTATTGTGATATTTTTTTTGTAAAATGAAGGACAATCAAATGTTGTATCAGATATGGTATGAAACATCTTTATTTACCCAAGTGTTTTGTTACTATGTGAACATGAGCAATGCTAATAGAGGCATGCTTATAATTTTTGTCCTCAATCATGCATCAGCTTGAAGCATTGAATGTCAGTTATCCTCACAGGGATTCACATACGGACAATTTTGAAGTGTGTTGTCATGGCAACCAAAGATAAACAATTATAATATTTTGTTGTATGTCACACTTTAGGGAGTATTCACAGGAGTTGCAGTGGAACAATTTTTATGAAACTTGGCAGAAACAAGCATGATATCTTCAGTATGTATGTAGCAGTGTATTTTTGCAGCTTGGTGAACCCCGTTTGACAGTGGTGCCATCTACTTGCAAAAAACATGTGTTTTGGCATTTCTCGTAAATCCCTTCATTTCATATTTACACATTAAATAGAAGAATGGATTTTTAACATTAAATCATGATTACGATACATTCAACTATCAAAACAAAGTTTTTTTCATGCTTGAACCATGAAATTTGAAGAATTATCACATAACATGAAAATAAAAGAGGGGTAAAATGTAGAAATGTCAAATTTAGTAAAATTTAAGCACATTTTTTACTAAGTTATCTTCCATAAAAGTGAAAATATTTCATGTTTTACCCCCATTCCCATATATTTGGAAAGTATTCAATCAAGCCATTATCTTAATGTAAATTTTGTTTACAAATATGTGGCTGTTGGTTGCTATGGTAACTAATAGGGCCCTGCACGGGACTAGATTTTTGTCTCACTCCCGCCCGTTCTTTCCAAATCTGCTCCCGTTCCCGTCCCGTTCTAGGCATTACAATGATAAAATTTTCTGACTTTTGACCCGCTCCCGCTAAATTTTGCCAAATTCAGTCCCATTCCCGTCCCGTGCAGGGCCCTAGTAACTAAGGTTGAATTTGTCAGATTTTGCCATAATGGGGTAGAAGTGAACTTTTGATGAAATAAACTTTAACTAACTTCTTCAAAAGTGTACAAAAACATTATTGAAATGTCTATTTTAAAATAAGGGTTAAAAATTTTAGGGCACATGACCGAATGAGGGTATTGCCATCACAAACATGTCCAAATTTAACATTATTTGAATCATTTATTCTAGGTGAATCGATGCCTAACCCTAATTATCTTTAAAGCACATGCATAATTTTTACTCTTTAAGAGAGCTCTTGATTAATTCTTTCATGCTAAGTAGAATTTATATTGGAATTTGCTTTCATCGGTTGCTATGGGAACATATTTGAATGTTTCAACGTTTCTTGTAATGTGATATACGTGGCATTTTATCACTGATCAGTGAATTTATATATGGTCAAAATGGATGAAACTGGCCATAATAGTGCCCTTGAATGTAGGTTTTACAATTTTTAGAAAATATGCTAGGTCACATGACCTGTATATTGGGTAACCAGGCTACAATGGCTGAATTATGAAATATTTTCAGTGCACGATGTTGCTAATTTTGAATTTTATCCCATTGAAATGTCTTTAAACATAAATAAATATAAATGTATTCTACTTTGCAAAACATCCTCTTGTCAAGACCTTTAAACCAAGTACATTTCATATGGAAACAAAATGTTATTTGGTTGCCATGGCAACCCAGCCTAAATTTATCTTTGTGGTGGAAGTACAAGTATGGTGATTATTATTGGTATACACCACTGAAAAATGTAAGATGTTAAATGAATTAATAAACCTATACACATAAATCATATTGAAAATGTCATACCCATTGGTCTCTGAGGTCACTTGACGTATTAAGGGGGTAAAAACCCCAAAGTAATAGTCACTGTCATAAGTCAGGAACATACATGTCTGATTTTTTCCAAATCAATCAGAGCCGAGATTAATGAGGTTACTCATATCTTCGAAATGAGTGTGTATGCCTGTTAAACAATTTAATTACTTTTATCATCGTGTTGCCATGACAACAATGAAAAAAGGAAAAAGCATTACAGATACTGGTAAGTGAGAAACCTAACCATTGACTTTTCATTGCATCCCGAAGATTCATATCTCCCAGTAAATAAGCAAACTTCAGATCTTAGCCACTTCGGCCTTCAAGTAGGATATTTCTTATATATATTAAAAAATATATTGAACAGTGTTGAAGGATCCAGTAATGGGTGGCTACTCCTAATGTTAGACTAAATTATTTTAGGTGTTTCTTTTAAAAATATCCTATTTACTACCACAATAGGTCATGTGGCCTAAGAAACCAATAGGTGTGACATTGTCAGTATGATATGATATAATGTGCAAAAATCTGTATTAAAATTCATGTAACGTCTATCACTTTTCCCGCTAATATACACCTCTACTTATATTTAGACCACAAAGAAAAAATTAGGCTGGGTTGCTATGGTAACATATAACAATTGCTTTCCATGTAAATATACATGGTTTCAAAGTCTTGATATAGGTACATATTGTAAAGCAGAATACATTTATATTTATGGACACCTAAACGGGATCAAATTCAAACTTTGCAAAATCGAGTAGTGAAAAAATCTCATAATTCAGCCATTGTAGTCTGGTTACCCTACATACAGGTCATGTGACCTTTTAGATTTTCTAAAAATTGTGAAATCTGCATTCCAGAGCACCATTCTTACCAGTTTCATCAAGTTCAAACATCATAAAAACAATAAAATGCCACTTATATCACATTATAAGAAATGTTTACAAATTCAAATCTGTTGCCATACCAACTGATGAAAGCAAATGTCAACATAAATATTACGCATCATGAAAGAACTAATCAAGAGCTCTCTTGAAGAGTAAAAATCGCGCTTCCTCCTGAAGGATAAATAGGGTTACACATTGATTTGCAAAAATTAATGATTCAATTCATGTCAAATTTGAACATCTTTGTCATGACAACAACCTTATTTGGTCATGTGACTTGAAATTACTAGCCCTTATTTTAAAACAGATATTTGAAATAAATGTTTTTGTACACTTTTGATAAAGTTGGTTAAAGTATATTCCATCAAAAGTACACTTCTACCCCATTATAGCAAAATCTGACAAATTCAAACTTTGTTACCATAGCAACCAACAGCCATATATTTGTAAACAAAATTTACATTAAAATAAGGGTTTAATTGAATACTTTCCAAATATCTGGGAATTTGGGTCAACACATGAAATATTTTTACTTTTATGGAAGATAACTTCGTCAAAAATGTGCTTAAATTTTACTAAATTTGAAATTTCCATGTTATGCGATATATTCTTCAACTTTCATGATTTAATCATGAAGAACAATTTGTTTTGATGGTTGAATGTATCATAATCATGATCTAATGTTAAAAATCCATTCTTCTATTTAGTGTGTAAATATGAAATGAAGGGATTTATGAGAAAATACCAAAACACATGTTTTTTGCAAGTAGATGGCACCACTGTCAAACGGGGTTCACCAAGCTGCAAAAATACACTGCGAAATACATACTGAAGATATCATGCTTGTTTCTGCCAAGTTTCATAAAAATTGTTCCACTGCAACTCCTGTGAATACTCCCTAAAGTGTGACATACAACAAAATTTTATAATTGTTTATCTTTGGTTGCCATGACAACACACTTCAAAATTGTCCATAAGTGAACCCCTGTGAGGATAACTGACATTCAATGCTTCAAGCTGATGCATGATTGAGGACAAAAATTATAAGTATGCCTCTATTAGCACTGCTCATGTTCACACAGTAACAAAATGTTACTTTGGAATATTGGATATCTGTTGCCATGGTGACAAGACAAACGGAGTTATTGCCCTTATTTTTTACATTTCCTCAGAAGACAGTATTACTGACAATTTTGCACAAAAATTATTGTTCTAGACCCAAATTTGACTGAAATATAAAACTGTTAATCTGATGAAGCAGATATTAAGAGCATTTTCATAGGAACTGTGGTTGCCATGGTAACACACCTGGGTTAATAAAGATATTTCATATCACGTCTGGTGCAACATTTTGTTTTCCTTCATTTTGCCAAAAAATATCACAATAGCATTGATCCTTGATATAGCTTCACTTTAATCATATTTTGGGAACGATTTTTGAAGTAGGTACTTGTTGCCGTGGAAACCGATTTAAAAGGTTTGTTTTTTTGGAGCTTAGGCAAAACTTGTCCGGCAAGTCCCAAAGTTCACATGCCGAAAATTTCACGCTTTTGTCCGGCTTGTAACTATTTTGGCCATTTTTTGCACGAAGCTGCTCTACTACTACCTTAATTTTCATATTTAAACTACCTTTTAAACTTACATTTAATTCACATTAAGCCAACATCAATTCGAACGCCATCACCCCAATTGTGTTTTATTTCTTTGATACTGATTCCCTTTGCTAATTGAAATTTCATTTTCCGCTGCTTTAAGTTCTTAATATGGGATAAGGTTGTTTGACATAAGAAAATTACTTTACATTGATTGCTATTGCTCTTAATTTGGGGATGCGAGAGGCACCCTTATGCCTTTGAGATCTTTATTATATTTCTATTATTTTTTACTACTATGCTAACTAAAGTGATGTAAAACAAACAAATTGATTTAATTTTAATATTTAGATGTAACAATTGGGAAACTGATGTTATAGCCAAGTCATTCTTTTAATTTAATTTAATTTACTTTAATTATAAAATTCCTACTTGAGTCTGATGTCTCTGTTGGCACCTAGCTACAGGACCTTGCATTTGGCCTGCTGGTTTTAGGGCTCGGAGTAGTCGACTGCTCTAACGCATTCAATTTGCCAACTTTACAACTCCTCGCCCCAATTAATATGTATTTGTGCCACCATCAACATCAGCCTCAAACTAGGTAAGGTCAGGTCAATTTCAAAGTTTGCCAAAACTTGCTAACCTTGGCCAGTTTCCCTCATGTGAAAAAAAACTGAAAGGATTTTATTGTTCAAAACAAATAGTAACATTTACAATCATTCACACTTGCTTTGTTTAATATAATAGGATACATTTTATGACTTAAATTTTTTAATATTCTCAAGTCCTATGTGACAGTTGTGGTGAGGAGTCAAACGTAGTTGTAAGGAGATTTTGGGTGGAAAGGAGAAAAGAGGGAAAAATAGGTAAGCAGAGGACTTCTGACAGAAGTTTTTCTTATTCTATATATTTTGGTTTGTACCGTTCCTTGTTGGGCTACACTGTATAAAATTTTGGAAACAGTATCCTTCAAGCCATTGCATAAGTGTTTCACTTAACAGCTTCTGGTGGCTCAGATTCTTATTTGACCTATATAAATGTAAAGAAGATTCTGAGAGGCAATTCAGTGAAAATAGGGTTAAGTTTCCATTGTCGCTCTCTACAATTGGGATGTGACAAAGTGAGTGTCATTCATACAGAGAAGACCTACACAATCCCACTTCCTATTATGATACACATTCTTCTGAATCTGATCAGATAAGAATCATTGCCCCCACAAGCAGATTGCACAACACTTGTCAAATTGCGAGCAACCTACAGTTTCCGAACTTTTGGCCTGCAATGTGTGTCCTTGGAAACAAAAAACACATTCAGTCTCAATGTCTACAATTATGAAATCATCTGCATTTATGAAAAATAGACCTGTCAGAGAATTTCTCGATTCGATATCCAGCAGTGACATTTGGTAGTTCTGCATTAATATTTAAAGAAGTTTTTTTTCCAGTCAAAACGGCAAAAAGCCGAAATTGGATTCAACAAGTTCCATGTGCCACACAGAATGGCGGAATTAGCATTGAATGCATCCCACAGGTATGCTGTAAAAAATTCAGGGAGGACCAATCAAGAAGAGTATGAATATCTGCTGTCTGCTATACAAAAAAGGCCCCAGGACAATGACTATGATTTGTGTTTGGCAATGATACCCGCCACGGGATCATTTACTTACATTGACTGCACTCGACAATTTGTTAATGTTACATTCCTTTGTCATTACACTAATATGCCCCAAAATGATGTTGTTGACTGTCAAGATATCAACAAGGAATACTACTGTGACACTGGATGGATATGGGGCTACAAAACGTGTCTCAGAGTAGAGTACATTATCAACAAAAAGCAAATTGACAAAAAGGATATAGAATTAGCTTGCCAAAAAATTGGAGGCTTGAGTAAATTAAGAGGTGTAAATGTACATCAAGTAGAAGTTTTTCTAAGTTCAATAATGTCATACCATGGCTCTAATTACATAATTTACCAAAGAGATCATGGAACAGTTGACGTATTCACATCTTCTAAAGGCATTGCAGAGATAAGTAAAGCATTTATTAAAACTGAACATAACTTGCCAATTTCCATGGATATGGTCAAAATGGCTGGAGTGGTGTGCATGAAGGATCCCTTACCCATTGAAAAATCTTGTAGAAAAGGCTACAAAATTTGTAATAATGGTGAATGTATTTTAGAGACATATTTTTGTGATTCAAAATCACAGTGTTTTGACAACAGTGATGAAATTAACTGCACAAATCGATGCTCAGACTACCCAGGTGAAAACCTCTACTTTCTGTGCATAGATGGATCGTGCATCCCAATTTCTCGAATGTGTGATCTCATTGAAGACTGTGAATTTGGTGACGATGAAAAGGAATGTCCAGACCAGTCAGAATACAACAAGGTGTGGAGTCCTTTAATTATCAAAACTCAACAGCAATCATGTATCAAAACTGATTGTAATGCCCTAAATGCAATGCTCTACCAGCAATGCAATGATACTTGTGCCGAAAGCATTCACACAAATGAACATTTCAATTATACAAGCATTGATTACACAAAATATCATTGTCCATTTGGCTCATCAGTATGTTATCCAAAAGCATACGACTGTGTGCATGACAAAGACTTTTATGGCCGTACTATACCATGCAGAGAAGCATGGCAGTTTCAAAATTGTTTCGACAACTGGGAATGCGATAATTTCTTTTGTAAAGACAAGTATTCATGCCAGGATCAAGAGTGGTGCATCCCTTATAGGCTGGTTTGCAATGGAATTCCAGAGTGTCCACTTGGAGATGATGAATCAAATTGCACATCATGGACATGTAGTAGAATGCTTCGTTGCACCAAGGAGAAAATGTGTGTGCACCCAGCAGAGATATGTGATGGGGTGTTGCACTGTCCTTTGTCTGGTGATGATGAAGCGTATTGTTCAGAAAAGTGTCCTGACCAGTGTACTTGTCTTGGAAGGGCAATATATTGCATCAACCCAGTCAGTTTAGATGACAAGGGATCATCTATAGCTGTAATAAGACTGACACCAAATCATTTAATAACAACATTAAAATTACAAAATGTTTGGTATGTTGATATTTCACATTCAAATATATCAGATATGGCGCAGCTAAAAAATCTCAAAATACCAAAATTGGTCAAGCTGACTATTGGTAATAACCCCTTGAGGAGTTTTTCTTCACATGTTGGACATTTTAATGAGTTGAAGTACTTGAACATGGATAGAACCACCATTACAAAAATAACTGAACATTCCTTTTCAGGTTCAAAAAAATTAACACATATATCACTGAAGAATACCCCATTATATCAAGTTGATGGCTGTTCTTTTTGCAGACTGTCCAAGTTAAGATATGTTGACCTTACTAATACGCGAATAACGCACATCAAATCAGAAATATATTATGGAATAGACAATCTTCAAGAATTACATTTCAGCAGCCCAAGGCTTCAGAGTATTTCAAAAGATTTTCTTGTTGTCGAGTTGTCTCTATTTTCAACAAATAACTTGCATTTTTGCTGTCTAAAGGGAAATGTGAATATTGAACGTTGTGCACTTATGACAAAGACTGAGTTACACAATATTTGTCCATTCAATTATCCCAAAAAGGCCTGGATGACTCTCCCTTTTCTGTTTCTAATCATACTGATGAACTTCTTAGCCATGGAACATTCATATCATTCAATGCAAATTTCATACTTCAATCTGATTTTTCATAACAGTTTATCAGGGCTACTCATTGCATGTATTCTGATGACTTTCCATTTCCAACAAGATGAAATTGCAAGGTCGGAAATATTAGTCATTGGCATTAACAAGCAGGTGAAGTGTGAATTTATTGCAAAGAGTTTCTTTGTGCTGGGATTATATTGTCCATTTCTCTCCATGCTACATTATTTTGAAACGTATAGGACCATGAGATCAATTAAATCAAACAAAATATGCAATAAACAATACCTTATCTTGATTGCCTCTGTGTTAGCCTGTATAATTGGTTTGACACAAAAGATTGGCAATGGCAAGGTGCCAAGCACACTGTGCATGATGAAAATGAACTGGATAGAAAGGTCATCAGTTTTGGTTGTACATGGCCTGATTTGTATTACAATGACTGTTCTCAATGTTTTACTTTCCAAATATATGAGGGAGACTCGTAAGGCTTCTCGAAGGAAAGAAACAGACACTGATCGACTCATAATAGCAAGGTTTATATTTTACAATCTTGTTATGATTCTCTCATTTGGGCTCAATGTCATTCAAAAAGCAGTTGATATTAATCACAGTGTCACAACTGTGGCCATCTTTATCTTTCAATTTGCAATGGCTCCATTTGCTTTTCCCGTTATATTTGTGTTGTCCACCAGACAATATAGGAGCAAAGTAAAAGGAATATTTCATAACTGTGCAATATGCACATAACAAACAGGCACAGAAAAAATACCAGTTACAAGGTACAATTTGAATTTAGTCCTGCCATTTGAAGGTACTACATTTTTTCATGTATGCGTGCCTGTCCATCCATTCTTGCATCCACTTGTTTGTCAAAACGATTGTAGAAAAAATCCACTGCATGCTTTTCTAATGAAATCCTGAAGGATTTGTCCATTCGCAATACTGATAACTTCTGTGAAGATGCATAATCCTTCAGAGGCCGCCAAGTTGTAAAAGTCTCGATCCTGAAATCAAATTACTATGGAAAGTATGATCATGAAACATCATCAGTGTTTGAACCACAATGTGCTATTTACAGGATGTAACTTCAATCTCACTTTCCATGAGAAATAGACCATCTATAAAGGCAGAATGCTGTTAAATAAAATTGTATCTTTTAAATTATTTCATCTGTGTGTCATCTTGTTTGTCATGATATCATCTTATACCACTAAAAACAAAGCAGAAACATCATGGATATTCCCGAAACCAAATCACTTACATAAAGCAATAAATAATGATCAATTATACCTGTGGTATAAATCTGTATAAATAATGTGAACATTAACATCGTTCTGCTACCAATAATTCAATAAAAAAAAAGAAGATATCACATATACCAGTTTAACTTGTTATTTCATATTCTACATACTTTTTGAAAGGACACTGATTTTCATTAAGGCTGGGCAGTCCTTTTTTAGAACTTCTCGAGAAAAGAGCTTCACAGACATTTTTTCCGTTACATTAAATGATTAAAGTACAGTCCAGATTTAGTGTGTATTACCGGGAATAACTGGGCTAGTTGCAAGAGATTTTTCGAAAGTGAGTTCAAAAGGGTGAGAATAGCATGTAGAATTTTGCCATTGAAAGTTGAAAATGGTCGTTGTTCTCAAATACCATAAGAATTCCTTGCAAGAAAGAGCCATGTCCGGTTGCAAGTTCCATCCTTGGACCATGGCATTTACAGAGACGAACTTTGGCTTTTTGCTGGTTCCAGCCTTCATCCAGACTTTTGTAGATGGAGTGATTGTGAGCAACAAGAATCAATAAGACATCAGTATCTCTCCTCCAGACTACAGGCGAGGAGGAATGTGTGTGGTTGCAAAAAACACGTGTCAGCTTCCTCAAGGGTAGCCTCCATTGATAAGATCATTCAGATCCACATCGATCTGATCAGTTGCAAAGAATATCTGTTGCCTCATCTAAACCACCAATATGCTCATTGATGGACAGGCATTAGTCATATCAATTGGTGACTATGCCAAGTTGCAAACTTGTTTCTAGCTTCTAATAACATGCAACATGAGGAACATTGATATTTCAGCTTATGGGGAAATGTCTGGAATGTTGGACTAAAGCATAGATAGATGTTTCAGCCTAATCTTTCTCTCCTCAGAGAAACAGCTTAATTACTCTATTTTTAGAGCTATGTGCATTTTGCAAACCAAATCTTTGAGGGTATGGACCAATATTCTTAATACAAATTTTGTGCATGAAGAGGTAAGGCACAGTCAATACATTGTCACATCTTGAAAATTTCAGTTCTTATGATATATCATTACTGCAAGATGAGCATAGCAAACAAATGGATACAATTTGAGAGTATCTTGTCCATCAGGGACATCATTTTCCAGTATTGGACTCCTGATATTAATAGAGTCATTATTTATCTAGAAATGGAGCAGGTACGCCATACTCTTCAAGGTAATTTCATTCCATTACTGCTGTCTCACATGTGAAGATAGAATTATTATGGTGATCTGAATGTTTCTAGCTTTATATGCTTGTCAAAGATCTTGTCAGTGAATCTTACAGATGATTTCATATTTCGACCGCTCGGCGCAAAAAGGAGCTTAGTGGAAAAATGGCATTTTGAGAAAAAGGCCTTTTACTTTTGAACAGTTGTTTTCAGTTCTTGCTCGGTCAATACTGCTCCGATTTGAATGATTTTTTGTACGTACTTTCATATATACATTTTCTACAAATGTATGATAAAAAAATGATGCTGATATTATTACTTTTCATGAAATAATTTATGTAATGGTTTATTTCAAAGTCGTCTGAATCAAGTTTACAACTTCTGTACGACAAATAGAATAGAAAATAAGTAATTAAAAAAAAAAAGCAGAAAAGAAACAATGGAACATCTCCATATAGTCCAAATTCATGAAATTTCAAGTCCATAATATGCCACAAAATAAATGTCCAATAGTCATAAAAAGTCAATATTGTCCAATAGTCGGTAATCCTGGTCCAATGCATATAACAGTTCCAGATATTATCAAATGTCAGTAATCCATTGTGGCTGGTTTTCTGAAATAAAGAAACATTTATGGCTATAGCTTTATCTCAATGTAGATAAGTCATTATTTAACAACCATTGTGTGATGGCTGATTTGAAGGTGTTGAGTGAGTTCTTATTCTTAATTTCTAATGGGATGTTATTCCACAGCTTAGCCCCATAGTATCTAAAGCTATTCCTTCCATAGCTTATTGATTGGATGGCTGGAAGGGAGAACTTATTATCATCTCTCATTTCATAATGGGATTCCTGTACACGGAACATTTCATTAACATACGAGGGGTGTCCCAAAAGTTCTGACCAATTTTTTTGGAAGACCTTTCTATTTGAAGTAGCTGTATGAAATTTTCACAGAATCAATTTCATGTATTTCACTATCCATTTTGAAAATATGGTGCCTGTTTGAACATTTGAAATAACTTTTCTGTTGTCATGGAAACAGAAAGTCAGTGCACCCAGCGCAGCTCAATTTTTTTAGGCCAAATCCAAGTGTATAGGCTTGTAAATAACCAAGGAATTTACACTAAATATGCAAGGGATGATCACGAAAATATTATTTTGAAACCTAACAGTATCTCAAAGTTTTTCATATACATTTAAAGTCACTGTGAATCAGTTTAACCCATGTGCTGAGGCGATCACCTGGGTCCTCCAAACAGGGCTGTTCCTAAATCGTGGAATTTCACTGTTTGTCGCGACTGCTTCATTTCTCGTTATGACTATTATTTCTTTAATTTTTGAACTGGTATATATATTGTAGTATCATGCAAAGTTACAGAAGGCCGAATCTGGTAATTAAAGCAGATGAGATTGGGTTTTGAACCTGAGGTTCTTGAGCACTGCCTCTTGACAGCAGATTGTTTCAGCCAAACCGTCTCAAGCGCTATTTAGCAAATGTCGGAAATGCCTTTGGTAATAGCCTCAGCTGATCAGGTTGAAATATTAACAAATGTTTATAATCTAATGGAGGATATCTTGAAAGACTGCAAACTTATCAGGAAATACATTTTCTTGGAATCATTCGCTTTTTACTATATATTCTCTGATTTTTAACACAGCTAATTTGCTGAATTTTGTCTGAGAAATTGAGCTGCGCTGGGTACACTGACCTCTCATAACCATGGTGAATAAACAGTAACTTAAACACTTCTTACAGTCTTGAATTTTTCAAAATAGATGGTCAAATACCTAAAATTTATTCTGTGAAAATTTCATTTAGCTATTTCAAATAGAAAGGTCTGCCAAAAAAATTGGTCAGAACTTTTGGGACACCCCTCGTATATAGGGGCAATACGTTTCCTTATCTTGTACATCAGTATGGCAGCTGACTTTACACACTGATTAAAAACATTCAAATGCTTTTCTCCCTTGCATAAGGCTTCATAACTCAAATGACATTTGTTTGCTACCATTCTAAGCGCTCTTTTATTTGTTCTCTCTAATTTCTCAATTTCTGTTTTGTTAGCAAACATCCATACAACAGAACTATAGTTTAGATTACATTTCATATAGCTGTTGTAGATTGTAGACTTTGCTTTCTTATCTAGGAAGTTCTTTATCCTTTTGACTGCATTTATTTGCTTTGCAATTTTGCTACATGTATCATTTATGTGTTGTTTAAACTTCAGTTCTCTATCTATCTCTACTCCATGCACATTTACGGAGGTTGCAGTTTTCAGTTCAATGTCATTTACTTTTAATGACTCTATGTTTTGGCTATTGTTCCTATTTAAGAACATGACTTGGAATTTGCTTGCATTTGCTTTCATATTATTAACTTCAAACCATTCCATTGATTTTATACAGTCTTGGGTTAACTTGTCACATAATGAAGTTAAGGTGGCTCGATACTCGTGAACTTTCCAAGATAGGATTTCTTAAAAATAGTTTTGAATGATCCAAAATATAGCTTATAGCAAGGATATGTAAACAAAAGTGGTCGACACCAGCCTTTTTGTCAAAATATTTGAGGTTATGTACAAGAAAGTCAGTCCACACATAACTGAAAAACTCAATTTTTTTCTTATTTTTCTTTTTGTGAAGTTTGTCTTGCCATTCAGTGATCATGCATCCTATATTATGCAAAAAAGCATGCAATTAAAGAAGACACTTTCATGGAAAAGCTGATTACGATTTCAAAGAGATATATTAGGTTTAAAGGACCTTCCAAGAGGCTCGGAATAAAAGTTTCAATTTTGACGATTTTAACTTTTTTTATAAACCATGGCGTAAAAAAAAATTGACGAGATAGGATTTTTTATTTCTTTGTCATATACTTGCAAAAATAGTGAGGAACAATAAAATGATAGAGACAAGCCTTCCAACCACACTTGAAATTGATATAAAGATTTATTTATGTCACTAAGTCATTTTTGAGAAATTAGACTTGCTTGACGAAAATCGCCGGTAAAAATTGGCTTTTTAGAGTATAAAGCTGAAATCACATCCGATTATAGTCCTCTTCATAGCGCTTCTAATGCTTCAAACCAGAAGTCTCTAGCCCCAAGATAAGTGGCAAAAGTGCCAAACAAAGCGGCCGACGCACGGAATTCTCGGAATTAAAAAATATGCTAAAATGTGTCAGCTGCTGTGGTGACGTTACGATAGATAGGGCCTGCCTGGCTGCGCGGAAATGTGCGTAAATGACGCATTTTCGTGAGTAGCGAGCCACCTTAAGGTGGCTCGATACTCGTGAACTTTCAAAGATAGGATTTCTTAAAAACAGTTTAGAATGGTCCAAAATATAGTTTATAGCAAGGATATGTAAACAAAAGTGGTCGCTACCAGCCTTTTAAAAAAAATATTTTGGGTTATATACCAGAAAGTCAGTCCACGCAAACCTGAAAAACTAAATTTTTTTCTTATTTTTCCTACTGTAAAGTTTGTTTAGCCATTCAGTGGTCATGCATCCCATATTATGCAATGAAACATGAAATTAAAGAAGACCTTTTCATGGAAAAGGTGATTACAATTTCTAAGAGATATATTTAGTTTAAAGGACTTTCCAAGGGGCTCGGACTATAAGTTTCGATTTTGACAATTTTAACTTTTTTTATAAACCATGGCGCTAAAATAAATTGACGTGATAGGATTTTTCATTTCTTTGTCATTTATTTCCAAAAATAGTTTGGAACAACATGATGATATAGACATACCCTCCTACCACACTTCAAATTGATATAAACATTTATTTATATCACAAAGTCATTTTTGAGAAATTAGACCTGCTTGCCGAAAATCGCCTGTAAAAATTTTCTGTTATGAGTATCAAGTTGAATCTCCGGCTGTATATAGTACTCTTCATGGCGCATCTAATGCTCCAAACGAGAAGTCTCTAACCCCACTAGAAGTGGCACAAATTGCAAACGAAGCGGCCGACGCATGAACTTCGCAAAATTAAAAAAAGACCCTGAAGCAGAATCAGCACAGTGGTGACGTTACCATAGATAGGGCCTGCCTGGCTGCGCGTGAATGTGCGTTCACAACCAATTGGCACGAGTAGCGAGCCACCTTAAATCACCATCTGCACAACATAAGGTGTTATCATCTGCATAGTTGTGAATTTCACTTTTAAAATCTGCGAACAAGAAATCATTGATAAAAATGTTGAATAACAGGGTACCAAGAATTGAGCCCTGTGGGACTCCTTTGATATTCTGAACCCATTCTGAATACATATCTCCTATTTTCACCCTTTGTTCTCTTTTCATTACATAAGATTTCATCATATCGCATGCATCAGCACTGAATCCATAAGCTGACAGTTTTGCCAAAAGAAGTCCATGGGGCATACAATCAAAAGCTTTTGACAGGTCTATTGCCACGACTCCTACGTTTAGTCCCTTATCTAAGCTCTCTCTCCAATCTTCAGTCATCCTAATTAGTACATCTTGACAGCTGTGTTTTTTCCTAAATCCTGATAAATGTTTATGAAACAAAGGGGCCATATGTTCATACACCTGATTGTAAAGAATCCTTTCCAGAATTTTTGACATAACTGGCAATAAATTGACGGATCTGTAGTTGTCTTTATTCAACTTGTCTTTCTTTTTATACAATGGTGATATGTTGGCCTTTTTGATTTCTTCTGGGAATTCGTTTTCAAGTATACACCTGTTGATCAGCAATGTTAAAGGTTTAATCAACTCTTGACTTGTCATTTTAATAAATTTAGCAGGCAGTTCATCATAGCCTGCAGCCTTTTTACTTGACAGGGAGCTGATTGTTTTCGCAACCTCCCTTTCACTCACAAACCTAAATGTAAATTTGTTCCTATTACTAGCTCCTTTTATGCTATCTTTTATCATTTTCATGCTACTGTGACTATCATAGTCACATATGATATTCTGCAGGGATCTGTCATTGTTTTCAGGGGTACCTATTTCTGACCCAATGCTTTGAAAAAATACATTGAAAATGTTACACACTTTTCGTTCATCTGTGACTATCTCCTCATTCTCACGCAGTGGTATAGCATCTGATTTTGTCCTTGACTTAGAAAAGACGGGTTTCACAGCTTTCCAGAAATTTTTATTCCTGGTTCCTTCTTTACACTTTTCTTCAAAGTATTTTGATATTTCTCTTCTTTTAATAGCTGTGACCTTATTTCTCTGTATTTTATACAAAGTTAAATGATCATCAGACCTGAATTTGAAGTACTTATTTCGAATTCTATTCCTGTTATATATTGCCTTTCTCAGATCCTTTGACATGCAATGGAAATCATTCTTTCTGATGATCTTCCCTTTTTAGGGGCATGTTTATTGAGCAAATTGCACAATTCCGTCTGTATTACTTTATAGGCATCATTTACCCCTTCAGCATTCATAATTAGCTGGGATAGATTTGTTGAGGAAAACTCTGATCTAACTTTCTCATAGTCTATCTTTGAAAGTTTTCTAACTTCAGTTATCTTTGTTTTTGGCATTGGCTTGTGTAGTCTCAAAACACCACCAATGAGATTATGGAAGTCACTTATTCCTGTGTTTACAGAGAAAGTTTTTATGAATTTCCTGCGTTTTGTCACCAGCATTACATCAATTAATGTTGGATCACTAGACTTGAAACATGTCACCTCCTTAATGATATTAGTCAGATAATAGGATGGCATTATAGTTGATAACATGTTATCTTGCATCATATTAAAATTCAAATCGCCTATTATTACGACATTTTCATGTGAATCAGAAACCTTTTCAACTGTGTCTTCAAAGAATGTCTTAAATGTGACAGGATCAGTCCTGGGATTCTTATACATGCACAATAACATAATTTTCTCTTCTGAGACATTCAGTTCAATTGACATGCACTCTATTTCATTGTTGCACACATTTATATTTCCTATAGAATAAGGGATGTCTTTGGATATGTGAGTCAGAAGCCCCCCACTGTTAGATCTTTTGTCTTGTCTTACACAATAGTATCCATCTATGTCAAGTAGCTCTTGTTTAAATGATTTGTCTAATTTTGACTCACTCAACACCAACACATCAAGTCCACACACTCTTTGTAGTTCTTTGATCTCTGAGATCTTTGAACCAACACTGTTCACATTTAAATGAGCAATTATTAAATTTTTTGCATGGTTTCTTCTTACATTTTGCATCTCTTCAAAGAGCATTTCACAAGTGTCACTTGCTACATTTTCACCTAAATTGCAATTTTCATCATGATGATCCATTTGGATCCTTGGATCATTATCAGAATCATTTTCTTCAAAATCATTTTCGTCTGTTCTAAAAGAATAATCTATAGGGTCACTTATCTTTCATCGGTCCATGTTGTTGCGGCCCTGAGGTCCTGGCCAAGGTCCTAGTAGGCATCCAAATGATGGTTCCTGGACCTCGAAGTGTAGTCGTCCCAGCCGGGGTTCCTTGATCGAGCGGTGTAGTCATCACAGTGCTTGCGTTTGTGTCCTGCCAGGCCACATGCCCAGCAGGATACAGTCTGACGTTGCCTACACTGCAATTCTTTGTGTCCCGTCTCTCCACACTGATAGCATCGTGGTTGATGTTGTCTGGTTGCCCAGTTCTGTTTTTGAGGCCGTCTTGCTGTCCAATCTCGCTTAGGTGTTGCCGGTCTTCTTGGCTTTCCCGGGAAGCTTGGATCCTTTCGAAGTTTTTCTCGGAGTTCCATCCAAATTTTCCCCAACATATTAAGTCCTTTTCCTTCCCTACCACGACCCCAAAATTCGTGAGAGGTGTCCTCCTTAATCTCTTTGGATCCGGTTTCAAGTAGAGCTTTTCGGGCATCTTCACACACACGGATTTTTTCTTTAATTAGATCCTCCATAACGTTCTTTTTCTTTTGAGTCCATCTGTTGTCAGTCTCTATTTTTTCTGTAATCCTCATAGCATGCAGTCCTGTTTTAGCATACTGGATCTTATTTGCTTTGTAGCTCTCACCCATGATCTCAGCCTTATTGTACTGATAGGCTGCTTCTGTAGATGAGAAATGTCGTCCATTTGAGGTGATGCTGACTTCAAAGAAGTTGGAAAGGGGGTTTTTGTGTCCTCTGAAGAGAACAACTTTCGAGTCATCTGACTTAGGGTACCTTGTAGGTGTGAAGGCTGATCCACTTTCCAGCACTCCACAATTTTTCATTAAGCAGTCAATCCCTCTTTTAGTCAGATGAAGCCCATCAATTGTCAGATTTGCATCATTTACCTCACCAGTCATTAGATGAAAGGAAGGATCACTGTCCACAAAGGTGAAGCCTTCCTTGTCACACATGGCTTTGATTTGAGTATTTAACTCCTTTGTTTTTGTTTTAAAGTCTTTATCAGTTCTGGGCAAAACACTGGAGATCTTGATTTTGTTTGATCTGAGGGAAGCCGATACACATAACGATTGATAATCCAAAACAATGTCAGACTCACTTTTTTCTTCAAGGTCAATAGACCCTGCAACGATAATCACTTCATTGAATGACTTGTCCTTGGGTAGGGCTTCAATTTCCTTTTGTAGGTCACTGATCTTTGCTCCCCCTTTGGCAATGATGTCCCAATTTTTGACCACATTCCTCAGCAAGCTAGTACCAAGCAGCAGGCTGGGCATGGGAGGGGCAGTGGGGGTCAGCTGAGGGGGGTCAGGGGGTGGGGCTTGCTTCAGTTCATCCAGCCGTGTCTGCTGATTTTCCAATTGTTTGGAGAGCTCAGTCAACTGTGACCTTGCTGCAGCCAATTCCTCTTGGGTTTTAATCCTCAATTGTGACTCTGTATCCAACTGTGTTGAAATCTTTTTAAGCATTTCAATCATTTGAACTTGGTTATCTTTCAATTCCTCAACTTCCTTTATCTTAATAATGTTTGTGTCTTTATCTGAGCCACCTCTTCGTGTAATGTCCTAATCAAAGGGACTATCACACAGCAGCTAGGGCATGCCCACACCATGCCACTTTCAGGTTCTTTAACACAGTCATTGTGATGCCAGATATTGCATAATGTGCATCTTACTTGTTTTCTACCACTTTGCTGCTTTGGGAATTTGCATTTGCTGCCCAGGCAGTGTCTCTTTTCACCCTCCATTGTTCAAGGGCTAGGGGATGTGGGTCTCTCAGCTGGGGTACAGATAATCCTCCCTTTGAAGTGTTGGTCACTCCAGCTCTAGAAATCCGAGTTTCTTAATAAAATGGCTATAATCCAACTTAAATTGCTAATTATGTTGAAATAATAAGACCAATGCTCCTTCTTGCATTAAACAAATCATTATCAGTGGGGCAAAAATGAGCATAGATGCACTAAGCTCTTTTTTGCGCCGACTTGTTTCGGTGCAAAAAGGAGCTTAGTGCTGGTATTTTTACTATCATTGTTAAGTAAATTTCAGCGCCAAAAGGTGCATATCGATGGTGAAAGTGCAAAACCTCGTATGTCAAAATTTTGCTATTTTTAGATTTTTGGTGGAATGACTATTTTAATATCCAATACACGTTGTCAGTTGATTACCTTGCCAGTTTGCTATTTTTGGAAGCTGTAACACACTGGTAACAGAATGATTTCACCAAACCTTGTATGTCGATATGTTTCAATAAGTGAAAGTGCAAAACCTCGTAACTCAAATCAGAACTTTGAAGCACATATTGTGGGATATTTCAACTTTTTTTGAAAAACAATTACTGTGTTGCTTTTTTATGACTCCCAGCAAGTTTCCTGATTTAAAAAATTTACCTCCCTATATTTGTTTTGGTGATGTAGGCTATTGAAAAAGAGAGTGCACGAAAATTTGAAAAAAATGTCATTTTCCTCATTCTTGCCATTGTAGCCACTCAATAAAATTTGTTATTACAATCTGTCATAGGCAAATTATAATTTTCACTGTATATACATAGGTTGAAAGTATATTCAATGCTGCAAGTTGCTTTAAAGTGTGATAAATGGTCGAGTTACAAGGTTTTGCACGGGTAGAAAGTGAAAGTGCAAAACCTCGTAAGTCGACATTTTCAATCACATCTGATGGTAACATCAATGCAAGGGGTAAACGACCTCTGACAAAAAATTTGCTACAACAGGGTGTCACTTTCTATGTATCTAGTTGGCCATAACTCACTTATTAATAAACATTACCTTAAAAAAAGACACCTGACAGTTTTTTTCAATTTCTGAAAAAGAGCTTTTTTTGACTTACGAGGTTTTGCACTTTCACCATCGATATATAACAGCACTATGCTCCTTTTTGCGTTGGGTTAAATTTTCTAATGGCACAGACAAAAAGGGACAACAAAAACTGAAAATTCCACTTTATTCCACAAATAGTGTCATCCTGTACTTTGACCTGCAATATCTCCTTTAATTGAACCCGCTTTGTTCCAATATTCACAGGCATTAATCCTAAGGTCTTGAACTTTCGAAATATGCAATAATTCAAAAAGGGACTTAGTGGCACTAAGTCCCTTTTTGCGCTCAGCGGTCGTTATGTAGATGAAGTGTCAATCCTCTTCAACATTAGTGTGAGTAAACATGTTTTCAAAAGAACTTCCGAGTACCTTTGCTGGCCTGAAAAACATGACTTTGCTTTCCTAAAATTCTGAACACTATATCAGAAAAATTCAACTTGTTTTGGGCAGTAGAGACAATACTGGTTTGTTACTGTGAATGATTTGACGATCACTAAGATTTAAAAAAATGCTAAAAGTGGTACACTTCTGTGGAATTGACCCAGAGACTCTAATTAATTTCACATTTGGTTGTCATAATGTGTAGTTCCTGAGTGCATTTGAAAGTAAGGTTTCTTCCTACACTCTAAAAAATGTCGGGACAAAATTGGTTTTTTAGATTCAAAATGGTTTTTTGAAAAACCAAATTTCAATGCAAAACCAACATGGATTTTTAAAAAAATCCATGTTGGTTTTTTGCATTGAAATTTGGTTTTTCAAAAAACCATTTTGAATCTAAAAAACCAATTTTGTCTGAAATTTTTTAGAGTGTACCATATGACAAATACTCTTCATGCTCTTGACTACAAAAACTTCAGCTTAATTTTGATCTCCAATTTTCAAAAATGTTTTAATTTTTCAAACTTATTATGTTTATTCTCTGATGAGAAAAACGAGGCATATTTTTTTAAAAGCTAAAGCTATTAAATCTGAGATTAAGTATTAACTATATATGTAGTTAGAAATGAAACTAGCGGAAGCAATTTACATAGAATCAATAAAGTCAGTCAGTCAATGGATCGACAAGGAATCAATGGGCTGTCCACATACATGTACACAAGAGCCAAGTGCCATTGGATGATGTTAAATTATTTCTCTTCAAATTCACATATGAAATATGATGACCGAGATGCACCACAATAAAAATCATCCCAATTACCATCAACAATAGCAACACAGTCTGCGACTGATTGTCCAGTTGGTTGGTTGGTGCCCCACGCTGTGTAAGGGCCCGCTTCTAGTCCACTGTGTTCCCAGACATATCTTCCTTCAGTCTGTCTGTCATTCAGGCCAATGTGATAACGCATTCCAGGTTCCAGCTCAGAAGAGATCACCGAGTATTCTTCCTCACTTTCCAAAGCTACCAAATGGCCTCCGATAGCGTAGCAGTGAGTCATTGCATCATACCACTTCAATTTTCTCTTGATTATTTGGTAATCTGAATTCGCTGATCTGATGGCAATTTCATCTGAAAAGAAAGACAACATTGCTATACTTCAATAGTTATGCTGGTATGCCACAGAAATAGTCTTAGATCAATGAGACCGCAGGTCTCGGCCCGAAGAGGGGAACTGAGGATGAGAGAAAGCTTAAGAATTTGCCAGAATTGCAATTAGCACTGTAAGACTGCTTCTGTAATTGACTGCAACAAAGAAGCTGATTGCTGACTGTTGTATTGACACGCATTGCAGCCTCTGCTGGTGTAGTCTGGTGACGTTATGAAGAACTCCTTGGTTATTTATAGCCTGCCAGAGTGATGTCATCTCTCAGACTTGCTGTCTTGTGACTTCATCACTATTGTGTAATGATTAGACATGACGTCATAATCACGGTGCCACTTTTTGACAGCTTGCAGCATCCTCAAGATTTGTCTAGTATATCCCTGTGTGAGTACAGCTGTCTTGGCCAATTGCCATTTAAACAGAAGAAGGGGTGAACTCACTCTTGTGTCAAAGTAGATTGCACTTTGCTGTGCACTAGTATGCGGACACTGCAGCTAACTCAGTCACTTTACATTGACATGCATTGATCCAATAATGCAGCAGTATCATGAACCTAGACAATTACCTGGCCTGACATTCTCATTCATTTTCTTATATTTATGGCATCGAAAGCCATTTCATTTCTCTTCTGTGCTCACCTCGTTTGAAAAAGAAACTGCCCTGAAAATCTGAGGCAGTCAGAGTTATTTCGTCCACCTGGTAATAGCAAAGGACACAATGGGTGTCATTGGCTCCCACCATGACTGATTCCATGTCAGTTGTTGAGTGCAGGAAACAACTTCTGAATCCAATGAAAAAATCTTGGAACAGTTTGTCATTACATCCCATTGTTTGCAACTCCTGCCAATAATTTGTATTCTTGTCCATCAGCAAGAAGAAATTCGATTCAGAAGCAGCAAAGATGACGGTTAATCGAACTGGTAAAAGTATCAGAATCAAATTGTATTGGCTAGATCCCATGGTATAGTCAAAATGATAATCCAATTTCTGAACTTGCACTTCTACAGAGTTTGAATAACCTTAATAAGTGGTTATTGGAAATGGGAGTGAAAATTCACGAAAGAAATGTCTGCGGCCCCGATAATTTATGAACAATTGGCTGCATGTCTTATTAGCTACCAGTTGTGAAATCGATACTTCCTTTACTTTTTATTATTTCCAATACTTTTTTCATTATTCCCTATACTAAAATAAAACTATTTATTAAGTTTTTTCTGTACTGTGCCAGACAACTGGTCTCTGAATGACACAAAAAATTGTAATACAGATAGCGTCATGTGCTTATTTCACATATAACTTTTACAGATCCATATTGTCCACAATAGAAGTAATTCAATATTCGATTTAGTCTCAAGGTCAAACTTTATCATACAAAAGTTAGCTATTCATCGCACGGAGGCTTGGAGTTTTTTTAAATGAATATGTCAATGTTAAGTGATTACGCACTAAGTCTTTTGTTATATTCAGACAATCTTAAAATAAACTATTGTGTGATGGTTTTTCTATAGACAACTTTTAAAAAAAATTGTCACATAGGTCTTTTTGTCCAGGGGTGGACTGGCAACATTTTGGGCCATGGCAAAATAAGTTTGTTGGCCCCATATTCCTTTTTTTACCATTTGCGCCAAGGCTGGACGGCCTTCCCTGTACATTACCCTCTCACATTGGGGCCCTAACTTGAAGTGTGATCATATCACATAGTCACAAAATTGGTCAGAAAGACGGAGAATTTGGTGTTTTTCATATCATTTAATTTTTCCTCCATGCCTGGGCCCCCTCAGTGGTTGGACCCGTGGGCAATGGTAGCTGCCACTCTCCCACATAGGCCAGTCTGCCCCTGCTTTTGGTTTTTGTCACAGACAAACAATAGAAAACAAATTCTGTCCTACAGTGTATTCTTGCACAGGTTGCATCATGACTTGTATGGTTTTAAATGAATGGGTTCAGACCTTGGGCAATGAATTGATTACATAATTTCATCAGTCAATCCTTGCAAAGCACCAAAACAGGGGCGGATCAATAAATGTTGAAATAAAATCTACAAACGCAAGGTGGAGGGGGGGGGGGTTGAACCCCCTAAACCCCCCCCCCCTGGATAAAAATATGAAGAAATTGATGATGATTGCTGCAGTCCAAAAAAAGTTTGTACTTCGAAACCGCTCTTAGACCGGCACATAAAAGTGTTGTGTGTTGTTTGTGAAGTACGGTCCATGGATGGAGGAAACTTAAAAGACTGGGCTGAAAAAAACAAGAAACTTCTTGCTCCTTGCGAGGCTTATTACCAACGCATTTGATGCCCATTCAGCTGATATTTTTTCACACTGTATTTTATACAGAACTACGTTATTCGGCATCAAAAGACGATCTTCCGAAACTCCTGTCTTTGACCCAATAGTGAATGGTAACAGCCCAACTGGTCAAATACAAGGTTTTCTAGTGGATGCACCTTGAGTCTCTGTACAAGGAAAAGTTGGAGGAATTGGGATGGCCATGTCCCAGACACCTGTTGTTTATTTGAGCTGGCCTCGGTGCTATAAACAAACCCCACAAGGTCATATGACTGTCTGTTGTTCAATTGTGATCACAACTGCTGATAATTTCATAAGTCTGGGTACCCGCCCTTTTTTTAAAAGAAATAATATTATGTTGCATATTATGCAGTAAGTCAAAAAACATAAGTTTTTGAAAAAACCGTAAAAAAAATTGTTATTCACAAAAACGAACTATTTTGGTATTTTAGTATTAAAAAGCCTGGATTGACCACTTGTCTTTGGCCCAGATTTTCAGCATTTACACACAGGAAGAACATACTAAAAATGGAGAAATATTGTAATACTTTTGAACTTTAGGGTGATTAACTTTAATCCTACTCTGTCCAAAGATCATCTTCTTGAAAATCTCCCCCAATGGCTCTGTGGCGGATACAGGGGGGGGAAGATCCTGAAGAAGATGATCTTTGAACTGAGAGGGATTAAAGTTATCACCCTAAAGTTCAAAAGTGTTACAATATTTCTAAAACACTGAGATGGAAATAACATTTTGAAGAAAATATGGAGTAACGCAGGCCCGCGAATTCTGAAATGACGCTTGAGCCCCCCAAGACTACCCTGTCTGGATCCGCCACTGTGGCTGGCATAGTTTACTCTGCCCTTGATAAGAATGATGAATAGTTTGAAGCTGTAATTGTTTTTAAGCAGCAATAATTGACTATATGCAGAAAATAGACCTCACCCTTTTGTCAGTTGACTTATTTTCAAGTGTTATTACAGATCTCATATAGGTGAGCCATGTTCTTTTCAACTGCCACAGTGCTCTTGTGACGTCAGTATCAGCATAATGATTTCACAGTTGGTATATTTCGCAGTTTCATGTGTGTCACTTGGAACCCATACTGATCACACCATTACAAATCCACAATAAGCTGTTAGATTGTTGCTCAACATTGATTATTCAGTTTGATGTTTTGAATAAATCCAAAATTTACAATATCCAGCTATATATGATGCATGGATTTTGTGTATAACTGCTATCAGTTTTAGCACTTTTACAAAAAACAAATTCATTCACTCTCACATTCATTTGTTGGTCTGAGAGGTTATCATGTGCTGCTTTGTCTTTGCAAAAATAATATTCTCAGGAACCATTCAGAATTTAAGACCTAAGGGGGGGGAGTTTTGCTTGGGGGCATCCTTATCACTGATTTCCAATAATGTTTATTTGATGATCGAATTCTTAGCCTCCTTGTCTGGCCTTTTCCCAAATTTTTGGGGAGTAACTACCCCCCCCCCCATCTCTCGTCCTCTAATATGCCCATGCAACACCGCCACATTCATTTCCAAAAAATCTCCCCATTCTCCCCATTCCAGTCATCAATTCTGAACAGTTTCTTTGGCGCAGATCTCACTTAAAAGGCTGAAAAGCTACAAGGTGCTGCCCTCAAGGAGAAATTTCACAACAGGACCACCATGAATGTCCATGGTGGATCAAGCAAGTGGCTCAAACATATCAGTTTCACCTGCTCCAACTGAATCAAACAACCATATACCAATGAGTGCAGATTAATCAATTGTTATTCACACTTAGACAGCCCATAACCATAAACCTGACTTGTTGGTAGCAGTTGGAATCAACACTCAAGCTTGGAGTACCAATAGTGATGTCAGTATTGCCATACTGACATCATCTGAGCATATATTCACATGGAACATGGCACACTTATACGAGATCTGTAATAACAATTTTATGATAATGCTCCTTTGTTTTGGTGTTATAGGTTGGTTAATGGCTGTTAAATGCAGTAAATGAGTGGCTGAGTGCTTATGGTGCCCACCTGCTCTGCTGAAGGTTTTTGCCTGCAATGCTCTGCATGGTTCGAACCCCAGGTGGGGCACCCAAAATTTTCTGTTTAATGAACCTTCATGAGCGAAATTCCAGCTGGATGTCATTCAGATGAGACATTAAATTGGCGGCCCCTTGTATCAGTTTTTGTGCTGGGCAAGTAAAAGATCCCTCACTTGGGGTAAATGTGGAACATATTGGCAAAATAAACTTTGCTCGGACACACTATTCTAGTTTTTAAAATGTACAAGTATTGCTTTGCACTTGATCGTTATATTATAACACTGATTCACTGTGCCTCTGGTGCTGATTCACTGCGTCTCCGTATGGTGCAAAGTGAACTGATTTTTTTTTTACAATTTTGAATATCAACAGAAAATGCTGAGGCTCTGTAAATACTTTAATACCCTAGATATAGAGGGCACATTAACTTTAATTTAAGCCTAACATCGAGAATGTGGTTAAAAAACTTTTTGCGATATGAAGGACATAAACATTGCTAATACGATATTTATGATATATATATTAAGTTTTGCATGACAACGCAAGGTTTGGGATGAAAAAAGTATATGCATCTGCAGCCTGGGAAAGTGCGTGTTCTTATGACTCGCTCGGTAAGTCTCATGAATCATGATGCATTGAAGCATGCATCACATTTTTTTGTGACAGATCTTAGATACAAATATCGTTACATGATGTGTCATTTTGGATATTCCAAAACTGAAGCCAACGGAAGTGTTGCGAAACTAAAAATTTTGATTATCACGGGATCATTTCGAAATATTTCTTCTATTATTATTTTATCATTCCGATTAAAGATTGTCTTTGCAAAATCAAGGCAGTCTGTCTTTATGGGTATCGACAAGAATGTAAATCATTGGCAGAGGATAAAATTGATGGGTTGCGAAAATGAAATGTCTACCGATAAACTATCAAGTTGTCTGCATGGCTGACATGGAATCAGTCATGGTGGGAGCCAATGACACCCATTGCGTCCTCTGCTATAACACATTGAATGGAGCTGCTTTGATTGCTTCGGAATTTATTGGAACATTTTTCTTCAAACAAGGTAAACATAAAACGTGGATAAAATATTTTAATTTCTTTTCCGATGACAGTGGCCAAAATTCAACATTATTACTGCTCTTTCCTGAAGAAGAGGACCCAGTTGTTGGGTCAGTGAGGTCAAATTACTGAATAATAATATTACTATTTATATTATATCATGATTTTGCTCTTTTTCAGATTACACAGACCCAGCGATTGTGTCCATTAGGGTGCATGATCTCCCCCACTCTTTTTAAAATATCAAGACGTTCCCAAAACTCTAATATGCCAACATTTATGGTCAAAGCCATGCTGGTCAAAGTGGAAATTTTTATAATAGAAAATTTTCCAACCAGTCTTGGTGAAAAAAAAAACAAAGTTCCAAAATCCTCCCTTTCCCTTTAACAAACCTATCATTGCTATCAAGCAACCAAACAACGCAACAACCTATGCTATGACTGTATTCTCAATGTATCATAGTCTCTCGCACAAACATCAACTTTCATATATATTAACTTTTTTGTCATATTAAGACGACATTCAAGGTGTTCATCACAGTCAACATTATCAACCTGTTCTACCCGAACCAAATGAGTTCAAAGTTGGTAATCTAGGTTTCCCACAAATGAGCAAAATGTGACGAGAAGTCACATTTTGGTGACATCTTGGTGTTGAGGTCTCTGACCTGCTGTAGCGACATATTTTGAATAGCATCATCTAGACAACATAAATTTCTGTCATATTTATTTGATTGCAGGTCCGAATTTTTAGCTTCATGTTATGTTATTTTTTTTTTGCCAGTTCATTGTGATATCCATAAGAATCTTTGCTGTATGATTTACCAAATTGTGTGAAGTGGTGAAACTGGCCTCATTTGCCTTTCATACATGTGTGAAAACTTGTGCATCGGCCAGCTTTGGAAGTGTGTCCGACCTATTCACTGGGTGGAAACAAACTTCTTAGTTTTTTATGTGCTGAACAAACTTTAATTTTCCAGTGTCATGTGCTGAACCTTTTTTCATCACAAGTCCAGCCCCCCCCCCCCTCTCCTCATGTATTATCTGGTCAGCCCCAAAGGGACACCACTTTAACAGTTTGACATCACTAATCTGGAAGTCGTCTATCAATAAATAATTATTGTCAACCACTGAACCTTGACTAGTCTATAGACTATTGGTGAAAGGGACTTCACTAAACCAGGTATAAGGCTGTTAAGACCTGGACTAACTGTTAAAACTATCTTGGTGAAATCGGCCCTAAAAGTTTGAATACACCTGGAAAAGTGAGGTTTCTTTTAAAAATAATTGATTTTGAATGGAATTTTTGTTTTACATTTACATCAAACAATATAAGAAGTCACATTGAAGTCAGAAGTTGTCTTTATTTTGTCATTTTAGGTCATTTTGGTTGAAATTAGTGGCCTTTCTCGATTAACCAAATTTTGGTATTTAATAAAAAATTGTAACAGCCCAGTTATCTTTTAGGTATATGAAATTTAATCATATTAAAGTGTTTCAAGAATTTTAACGTGATCGTAACAGTTATTTTACACCCTAAAAAGACAGTTTAAAAATTGGACTTTGACCACTCAAAAATACAAATTTTGGATAATTTCGGGTCACCATGAAGTATACTCATTGACTGTATCTTCTTAAGTGAAAATTATTTTATTTCAGCTGTTTCAGAATTGTTTTGACCCAAAACTAGCCAAAATCAGTATTTTTGTCCAATTTTCAACGGCCATTTTCTGGTCTGAAACTACTTGAAAAATCATCACAAACCAGTAGAAATTTGTAAAAAATGATTAAATGGCATAAATATGGAAGATAGCTGTGCTTTCATAGCTTTTCATAGAAAATTAAAAAAATTGATATGAGAAATTTATTCAAATTTATACCAAAATGATCTAAAATCATGAAATATGGACACCATATGGCCTGAAAGTGAATTTCCATATTGTTTGATGTAAGTATAAAACAAAAATTGTGTTGAAGATGAAATATTTTTGAAAGAAATCTAACTTTTTCTGGTGTATTCAAACTTTTGGAGGGTAGTGTATACTTAAAATCTATCAATTTATGATTTATAACTAAAAGTTGAATTTTACATGTAATTGGCGGACTTACTACCTTTAACAAATATATAATTATGACGAATTAATGATGCAATGAATACTCATGTTCAAAAATGTAAAACCGAAGTTATAAAAAAAGTCATTTATTCATGGGGGTTCTGTAACTTAGAAAAATCTTCCGGGTGTCACTCAAAACTCAGGGACATTGCAACAATTTAAAAGAAACGCTAGAAATGATTTTTGTTAATCATTCAGTTCGTTTTATTTATTACAATAAATTGTACTTGTTTTGAATTATTTCTGGGCCACATGAAAACCTATTATGGATGTGTCACCCACTTGAAATATTTTCAAAATAAATATGTAAAAAGTGTGACCGGAGGCTTACATAGGCCTAGGCCTACTTCAACAATGCTACTTTTTGTAGATGTCAGGATCATAACCAAACACAAGGAAGTCATTGTGGAATTGTTTTAAAATTGAATCCATGATAGATTGGGGAATTTTCTTGTAACTTTCTGCGAATACATCGTCAGTTTTTCCTGGAGCGGCCGAATTTTGACGGTTCTTTGGCATGGGCACTCGGTGTTGTGATATTTTTTTCAAAACGTAATACATGTCATCATCCAATGTTTCCAAGTGAGCAATGAAATTATAGGAGTTTTCGCAAGGGTGACAGCAACTCCAATACGATCTGGAAAAAAAAAATCACAAAACATGCTATACTGTCAATTTGGCAAATGCAGAAATAGGTTGATTGTTTTTAGAGAGTTTTCCTTATTGTGATGTAAAATTTTGTAAGAAAAACATCTTTGGATTTGACTTTTTTTGCAGCTTGGATATAGTTATGAAGGAGAGTCTGTTCAGAATTTATGACAAAGGGGTTGGGAGTTTTTTTCGGAAATTGCCATTAGAAATTGATAACCCCTCCCCCAGGTATCATGAAGATTTTTTAGACCCCTTCGATTTATTTTTAGTACCCACCTCCAGGAATACAATAGGCCTACACTCACATTTTTTGTATATATTTATAAAAATTCTGCACCAAAATTGCTAAGCCAATCAAGTGAAAGGATATCAATCACGCGCCAGGCCAATAAATAACGATATTGGCGTGTTGAAAATGTTATTGGCTTGTGTACAGTGTTATTGGCGTCTGTTTACAGTCTCTGTGCTCTTAACTGCAATATTGCCCTTAATTACTTGTTATTAAGAGGCACTTTTGTAAAAACCTATGGGGGTGACCGGGGGTCATCAGACTTTGCAATGTGCCATACACCGTTTCGAAGCGATAAGTCTCGCTAAGAAAAATTCAATGAAAAAAGTTTCCTAGAGTCAATGGTTTCCATGGAAACAGCTGGAGTGTTGACCAATGTCAGACCCCTTTTTCTCACAAATACCAAAAGGTGAACATTTTTAAAATTCAATTTTAACATTTGTTGACAAGTGTCCTCTGTTGACAGCGTTAAATTTGGCAACAAAATAATATCATACTTGACAATTAGAAGAGTAAAGAAACTTATAGAGCTTCAAATACCATGATTTATTTATTTAAGAATATATTTATTCTGGATTACACATCCAAATGATTCATGACCCTATAGCAGTGCCCCCTGGTGGCCAATGTTTTCCGCCCAGTGCCAAAGGTGTAGACATACCAACTTCAAGGGGACTTTTTTCAAAAAGGAAACGCGATCCAGGTAGGTGACCTATGTGGAGTTTTTCATTGATACTTGTACTCTTAGAAACAATTTTCAAACTCGTGGGCACTCATTCCATTTTCACAGTGGTGCCACCTATAAAACTTTCAAATTACCATTTTTTAAAAATTTCCAACAAAGTTTAGGGATGCCTGCAGTAATAAAGGTTAAAACCGGATAAACCATAATTACCTTCAGTTTGGACAAACACCCCAACCTAGATGTAGCAATCAACAAAAACGTCACAAATCACATGGTTTTTCAGATAGAGGGCTGTAACCATGGTAATGTTTATAGCATTTTTCAAATTTAAGGTATTTTTCATGTTATTTGATTGCCTGTCAGTCATTGAGAAATAAAATAAATATAAAAGTAAGGACACAAACATGATTTTGAGGAGTGGGGGCAATTACATTTTTTAGAATTATTTGGTTGCCATGGTAACTAAGGGGTCACAGCAGCCATAAAGATAGGGATGCGAATTAGGAAATATTTAGGAAATCTCCTATGTAATGTGGTCAATTTGGGCATAACAGCCTTTTTTAGATTTCCAGATGTAGCCTGACATGGGGATATAAAATATGTTATTATCAAAAGTAGGTCAAAGGTCAAGGATGCCTGTAAAATTAGGTCAAAGGTCAAATTTGGGCACATTTTTGGCATTTTTCTCCCGAATTTGTCTTTTTTAACCTCTTTAACACCATCCCAATGCTTTTCAGGCACCCTGTTGTATTCTTCTAACCTTTCCTACTTCCACATAGAATATTGACCCTTGACCTTGAATATCTAGGTCAAGGTCATTATTCAAAAGTAGGTCAAAGATAAAAAGTTATGGCTTTTCCAAGAAAATCAAAAATATTGTGTAAAAGTGTGTTTTGCACATGTTTAAGGCATTCATCAACATTTAACAATAATCCTACCTCAAAAATAAAAATTGCTTGTCTTTTGCTAACAAATATCTAGTCAGTCTGAGTCAGTACAATTCTTAAGTGAAGCTTGATGACTTTAAAATCTAAACGAGGTCAGTTTTGATCCTGTATAATTGTTTGCTATCTTGGAAAACAAAACAAAACATTTATAAAGAAGATTAATCTCGTACCAAGCAAAAGTATCAAATACTTTGTGTGAAATTTTTTGTGAAATATCAGACAATTTGGAAGTTGCTGGATCAACAGTGTGCTTCATGCTGTTGTAAAAAAAACTGCTTGTCTGTGTCACACATTATTTGGACTGGAATACACAAAGCCAATTTTACATATATATTTTGTCTGCTATAAGTGTTTTTTCAGTGCGGGAAAAACTACTGAGGGGAGGAGTAATATGTGGGAATTATGGAAATGAAGGGGGTAATTTTACTAATTCATATTTAGAGCATCAGAAAAAGAAGCAGAGGGTGCATCCTGTCATGAGGCCATTCAAGCGTGAAAATATGTTGACTTACTTCCAATGGCCGTTAGGAGAGCGTCTGGTATCGATCACGTATCTTAGGAACTCTTCAAATGTCACATCATGCCCGTGACTGAGGGATTTGTTGGAAGGATTGCTTCGGTATTTTTTTATAATCTTCGTACCAATTCCTCTCTGGAATGATCTGACGTTCTGTGGATGTTTACCAAGAAACTTATCTCTGTATGCTGAGAGCAGCCTTTTCAGTGGGTGCCTCACAACGAGGAATTTGAAGTATTCAGAAATATGGTCATTGACTTCCTGGTCTTTTTCCAAACATTGCCGTCTTAGATCATGTTTTTGTAACCACTTGCCATTATTTATGCGCATTTTTCCGTCAGGTACACCCTTTTCTGTACTGTTAACAAGGGCCTTTTTGATAGAAGAACTGGATACTTTAGCTATAACACAATATATAAATTTGCGCTCTCTGTCAATGAAGGTTTGTCCACAAGTTTTATGTGGCATATTTTCACTGACATTGAAATTCAACGAGGCACATGCTTTTTGCAGAGTTTTCATTCGAAATTCTTGTCTCTCCAGGGTGATTTCCAATGAAGATTTAATTCTTTTCAATGTAACTGAAATTTAAGAAGTTAAATGAAAATTATTCCAAATCCAAAGACACACTAAAATGTTATCTAATCAGCTCAAGTGGATTAAGAATACTTAGCATATATATTTCATCAATATTTGTGGAGAGTTCCTCCGTGGCCTAATGGTTAAGAGTGCTTGTTTGCACAACCACTGGCTCAGAGGGCGTGGGTTCGAATTCCACCCCGAACTCAATTTAGTCCGAGCCCATGGGATATTAAATGGAGGCGGGTTGTATCCAGTGTCTATGCTGGGGCAACTGAAAGACCCTGGGCATCCCTGAATTAATAGGGTATGTACCAAACTCACAGTCTTCTCATCTCATCATATGGCGATCGCCTGCCTTGATATAGCCCACTAAGGTGCTGCCGAGGTGTAAAACACAAACAAACAAACAAACAACATCAATATTTGTGGCACTTCTCCGTCATTTTTTGAAATCTCAGTCAAGGTGCTTTTCTGCCATTGTTTCAATTAATAATCTGATTTAAAGCTATCTCACACACCGCATGCAGAAAATGCTCTGCATTTTAAAATTGATAAAAAACAATGATAGCAAAATTTTGCATAAAACCTTTAGTAAGCTTTATATATTGAAATCTCAGGCAGTAATTTGCGGTCTGAGCTCGTCAATTTTTTTTCCAGTTCAGTCACTGTTCATAATAACATTGAGATACTCAACATTGTCATTTTGGAAGCAGCAGTGAAAGATTGAAATGAAGGTCACAATTCATCACAGCTTTAGCTGCTTTACATTGTCATGATTGTGTGAAGGCATTATTTCTAAAATATTTCACAGCTTTGCCCATCAGTTCCAAAGTTCACGGTAAGCCACATGTATTTGTTTATCAAAAACCAAGTCTCATGTCATTGAAGCACTTGCCTTCCAAGAGAGGTCGCTTTTTACTGTGCTAAAGTTATGGGCAAAATCGAAAACTAAAAGTTAGTTTTTCATGGGTTTATTTTGGAATGAATTTGAAAGGATCACCATAGTGTTTCTATAAATATAATGCTTGAAGCTCTTAACTGATAAAAAAGTCCATGACAGTGGCCCTTTAAGATAATAAATAACACTCAACTAATCAACTCGTTTTCTAAAAAGTTGTTTTGTCAATTTATCAAAATTATTACCAAAATTATTTTTTTAGGATATTTTCTATGTGCTCATGTACAAATTTATAGTGCTCTTAACCTGCAGTATTATACTACCACAACTCATAACTGTCAAATTAAATGTCTTTGAAAGAAAAAAATATTTTGTGTATCACTCTAACTTACTGTTGAACCATACACTACCCTCCAAAAGTTTGAATACACCTGGAAAAGTGACGTTTCTTTTAAAAATACTTCATTTTGAATGGAATTTTTGTTTTATATTTACAACAAACAATATCAGAAGTCATATTGAAGTCTTGTCTTTATTTTGTCATCTTGGTTGAGATTTATGACCTCGACATCCCAAATTATGGTATTTATAAAAAAAATGTCACAGCCAAGTTATCTTCTAGGTTTATGAAATTTAATTATATTTAAGTGTTTTTAGAGTAACTGTTGTAAGATGATTGTAACAGCAGTTTTAAACCCCAAAAAGATGGTTGAAAAATTGGACATCGGCCACTCAAAAACACAAAATTCAGATAATTTCAGGTCACCATGAAGCATAGGGGAGACCGGGGCTGGTTGTCACAGGGGCAGGTTGTCACACTGTGTTGAACTTAAATATGCTACTATTTCTATTTAAAGCATGCAGGAGCACTACCAACCTATATGAATGTTAGAAGGGGAGTGGCTTAAACCTATCTGACCAATATATACCTATATCATTCGAAATCTTGACATCCAATGGGACATTTTTTTAAATTCAGCACACAGGGCAGGTTGTCACAATTTCGGGGCAGGTTGTCACACACTTGGGGCAGGTTGTCACACTATTGGTGAAGAGCTCGGACGCAGGAAGTGCAAGGCAGATCTTGACTAAAACAAGTTATTTTGGACATATGAGGAATCCTCTGCTTGCCGAGTGAAGACCTCAACGAACACGATCCTGTGTACAAGGGTGCTACAAATGAAGGCTTACCAAACAGCAGAAAAGCATTCTGATCAGGAGGAGGAAAATTACCAATTTTTTTAGGAAATTTCTTTATAAATTTGAAATAGATTTACTTTGTCACTATGCCATATCTGCATACATCTTTGGTCATCAATAGCATACATCACCTATTTATATTTGCGATTGTTTTTTTTGGTTTAAAAGACTGGTCCTAATGGGTAACAACCAGCTCCAAAAAGTGTGACAACCTGCCCCGTCTTTTTGTGACAACCTGCCCCGACTGATGAAAATGCAAAAAACGGGCGACCATTTTTCACTATTTATTCCTATCATTATTTAAAGAAATGTTAACATGGTAACAGAATCATATAGATAAGGGGGATTATATTGTGTTAACAGCTGAATTATTATTAACTTTTTCTTTCTGAAATTATAATGAGTAATTAATCTTAACATTATCCACTATAAAAAGAACACATGAAGAAGTACCTCCTTGTTAATGATTTAGATTTTTGTAATAACCAACAATGATTTTGTCACTTTGTAATTTTATTATTATTAATTTTTTAATTTTCTTAAAATTTTTTATGTATATTAAGATTTAATTTTTTTCTTTTTTCAGTGTATGTTATAATTATTTTCTGTGCATGTGTTAGTTTAGTTTGTTAGAAGGACTTGTCAATGTAACATACAAATTATTTGTATTGTTAACTATACCTCAATATAATATTTTTTTGTATCTTGACTAAGGAAAATTTGATTGTCGATGATTGTACATGATTTATGTATTTTGCTAAGCAATTATTTTCCAATAAAGAACTTGAACTTGAACTGTTTGTCTCAGGATTTCATTTAATTTGCAAACAAACCATATAATATGTCATCTGGTGGGCTTCCCTAAGACAAATATAGCCCTGTCGCCTTATCGTTGTGCCACCAACCAATAATCACTGTCGTAATCCTCATGTGGAGACAGACCTATGTATTATACCTGGTTGGATGTTGACTTTCACAATTGCCAATCCTATCATGACCATCAAAACCAGCAATATTCTTTTTTTCACAAGGGGGCGCCAAATTCTGCAGCGTGCATTATGTTCGCTCCTTTGGTTAAGAGTTCGATTTCCTGAAATTAAAAAAAAGAATATCTAAAAAAAAAATTTACTTAACAATTTTGACCATTCCACAACTGCAAATCTGCATTTTTGGGGGATTTATTGGGCATTTTTTGGGCATTTATTGGGCATTTATTGGGCATTGAGCATTGCCTCATGCTGTTACCAGCGGTGATTGGAATCGGTCTGATTTTCAACATTGATTATTGGACAACCGGTCCGATTTGATAATCGATTCTAAATTGATTCATTTTCTCACTGAGAAATTATTGCTCTTTGACACAAGCCATACAAATAGAAGAAGACAAAAAACAAAACGCCACTCATCAGACCGTTCCACATAATCTGCCTCATCCGCATTTTATTATTGCAACGACGCTAAACCTTGATCTGCTGACTATCAATGATTCAATGTTACCTGATTTTCCCCTTCTGTCACAGGCCCACTGTAGTTGGGTCTGTTTTACGATTTTTCCCGAAGGGACTAAAAGTTTAGGGAGGGTCCCTTTAAATTGCCTTAAGAGGTACTAAGCTTAGGGAAAGCCTTGAAGCGTCCCTAAAAGTTCCCTAGGCCCATGAGTTGACCCTGGAGTCAGTCGAATAAGTTGAAAAAGTCAGTTGAATTTCATTTCGACTCAGTCAGTCACATTTGGATCAACTAGTCACCTGTGTTTTTTTGCCAAAGTCAATTGGAATTTTTCAACTAAATCTAACTGAGAAAGCGTATCCAAGGATGAAAACCCTTTTCGTTTATCATTTCGAAAGTGAGTAAGAGTTTGATCTGTTGTCTTTATTGATATTTCAAAAACCAATTTTTAGATAATTGTAAATATTTTAAAATGAGAATCCAATTGTTCGTGAATCTTGCCATTTGCCCTGTATTTGGAAATAATTTTTGAAAAGTTAGATTTATATATTCATACTAAAGAAATGGTTTTCGGAATGTTTTAGACACGTCTCAGGGTTGGATCATACCCGTAGCCTTGAAAACGTTTTAGAAAAAAATTGGTAACATAGTTGAAACGTTTTATAAACAGAAATACGTTACAACTGTCTACACAATTGGGCATATATACCACGTAGTGGAAATACTTTTTAAAGACCAAATATGTTTTCAAGACATTGTGAAAACTTACAATTGTTTACTGAGTTTTACACACAATGATATTTAATGCGCTAGCCAGGGGTTTGCTCCCATACAGTCAGACCAAGAATTATTCAGACGCTTGCTGTTTTGTTATTCTTTTGAAGGATTTACAAAGTAAGCAATGAAACATGCAGTCAAAATCATCTTTGATATGAAGTGTAACCTGTCCAATACAAATTTATTGCAAACTGACATAAAATTGCATGAAAATAGCTACTTTTGTCGATTTCAGGAACCAGAAATTATTCAGACACTTTTACAAAGTCGTAGAAAGTGAACTATTTACTAATATCTATCCCAAATATTGCTAATGAACTACCAAGGAATCATCGTGGCCACAATGGATGACAGGTGTGATCATCAATTAAGAAAATTCGGATGAATATGTGAGATAAACATCTGATTCGGTTTATCACATTTTCTTGACTAATTTGGCTGAAATCTGTCAGATATCAAATGGAAGTATTTCAGAATATCATACAATGACAATAGTTAACTGTTCTGTCTAAATAAAATTGAAACACGGGTTTACTTGATTTTATGCACTTTAGTATTTACCTTTTGTTTTCTGCTCCAACCGCTCTCTGAATCCTTGCCCATTGAACCACTGCAATCCATCAAATCACTTACAATATAGTTGCATTGCCTTCCTAAGGTTGTTCACTCTATTACTCAAAGGCTACATGTAATGCCAAGGATGTTTTCAATTGCATGTTTCATTGGTTTTCTAGGTAATTCCTAAAATTAATAACAAAACAGCAAGTGTCTGAATAATTCTTGGTCTGACTGTATGAGAGGAGAGGAGAATAGTAGAGCTTTTTTTCCTGGGTGATTATGAGTTGTAATCTCTCCAAATGGCGACTATGGCTACTAAGGGGATCACTGACCACTAAGGAAAACAGTGTTAAACAAGCAAACACTGTCAACAGTTAGATTTCCAACAACTGTGAAGATTTGCAATAGAATAATCTATTTTATCAATGATCCCCCCCCCACCCAACCAACCTCGTGAAAAACAGTCAAATTAAATTCGAGCACTTCAGCATTTTTCAACATGGATTTATTCTAAATTGGTTGTAATTCTGCAGTTATTGTTTAAATACAAAGTATATTAAACTGAGCCAACGCATGATTTTCTCAGTCCAAGTTTATATCTAGCAGGTACATTTATAAATAAATGTATGATGCAGCCAGCCCTCCTCCACATGTTTCATATATGCGTGGGCCATTTTACTTGTTCAGCATAGACACTGACACAAGGGACCCACTAAAGTTTTAGAAATGGGCTTCAAACCATGAACAGGTATACCTTTTATAGAATATAGTCAAAATACTTGTTCTTACAAAACTCATTCTATCTATCTATCTATCTATCTATCTATCTATCTATCTATCTATCTATCTATCTATCTATCTATCTATCTATCTATCTATCTATCTATCTATCTATCTATCTATCATTGAGCGTATGTTTATATCACAATATGAATCTGTAATCACCTCATTATAGTCGCCTCTGAAACACTGTTTCAATTTGGCCCAATCTCCAAGTCTACGTCTACTATTGCCAGTCTACTAAACACAACCTTTTCTGAACTTGGAACTGCAGTGATTAAGTAATGCATGTGTTTACCATCTGAAATTTGTATGTACGCAATTGTCATTTTATTTCGTTATTTTCCATTTTGGGAGATGCAGACACAGAGATATATGTCAATCCAAGTATTTATTTGTCTATCTATCTGTCTATCTCTCTCTATCTATCTTCATAGGTGTGAGAGGCTGGGGGCTGCAGCATGAATTGCGGCCATGGAATTCATCTCAACCATCTATACCTGAGTGCTGTGATTATATATTTCTTACATTCATAATCACTCCACAGTCGCCTCTAAGACTCCCAGGTGGCTGAAACTTGTATAATCACTTGCTTAACCACGCCACAGTCGAACAACAGTCAATTGCTTAATCTCAGTCTCAATCTCAGTCGCCCAGTGTTCAGATGATGAAGCCTCCCCCTCTCCTCTTTGTTTCTCATTGTTACACATTGTGTTGCATTGGAACCAGGCTTTATCAATGCAAAATTAATCCGTGTATGACTGTGTGAAACAAAAATAACAGCTTAAAAACTGCCATAAACTATTTTTGGTGACTAAAGTCATTCTGGAGATTACAGAGATTACAGTTTATAATCACCGAGGAAAAAAAGCTCTAGTAGGGAGAGTATTCTAAAGATGTATTAAACGTTAAGAAACCATCACTTATATTTCTGTGACTGTAGGCCTATCTACAAAGGCCAAACCCGTCTAAGGACATTTGTATATAGTGCAGAAAAGCTGCTTGGAAGTTTTCATAATTGAACAATAAGTAGTTTAGCTGGAGTAGCGTAAGGGGTTAATGAATTTAAAGTATGATTATTAGAATATGTTTTCAAAGAGGGATGCGAAATATCTTGTGCAACTTCGAATTGCCTTTTGTTTATAATTATTGGTATATGCTTTCAAAGAAGGACGTAAAGTATCATGTTTGATTTTCGAAGTTGCCCTTTAATTGTTTATTATTAGAATACATTTTCAGAGGTTTAATATTCCAAGTTTCAGGCAACAAAAACAATAGCATGGTAGCAAAAATTGTTGTTGTTTTTTTTGTTGAAAAAAATGCAGATTTCTGCTTTTGAAATTCTGACTGCACAAGCTTCAGAATTCGGTGTATTACAATTAGGTCGCCCTAGCATGAACAATTTTATGGAATGACCTATTACATATGCCCCATGATGTAGTATCATTTTTCTCTTAATCATATCGGAATGACTTATTATAATTTTCATAGTACTTTTTGATTTTTGAAAATTTTGTTTTGCAGTTATACCGTGACACCATCTGGGCACATTTGAATGTGATTGCTGAAATCTTAAATCTGTGACACTCAGTTTATAGTTTGACATCATGATTAATAACAAAGGAATTTAAAACTGCCAGGCATTGTCATTATTTGTGTACAACCACAACAAATCACTTCTGTCAATGCTGAGTGTTGCACCTTCCCAGAAAAGTGCCTTGGTATAAAGCAAAGTACTCAATGGAAAACACATAGCTTTGAAAACGATTAAAAAGATATATGCATACCTGTGTGATAACATAAATTTCAAATTATCACTGTTATCAGCCTTTCGTTTACCTTGAGTATAGTTTATTTCGCTGTCTGTCTACTCCATTCTTGATATAAAATTTATCTCATCTTGTAAACATTTCTTATAAGTTGTCACAAAACATAAATTTGATATTCTTCACTTGGATTGTGTAAGCTAAGGGCCCATTCAGAATTTTTTACTGAGGGATGGTGGTAGTTTTGTAAGAAGTTGCCGTTAGATAATTGATACCATCCCCTTACGTTATACCTTGATTTTTGGTACTCCCCTATCCACATAGAACAACGATGTAGGAGTTTCTATGCTAACTGAGTTCCATTTACTTGGCCACTTTGCAGCATGTCTAGCACCAGATGGCTCCCTGTCAGTATCTAAATTTAGCAGTCAAGCTTTGAATACTTGTGCAGTGGAATCGAACCCTGGGCCTCAGAATTACATGGCAAGCATGCAATCCACTCAGCCACTGAGGTACATGGCTTTGCAGTGTGAAACAAAATCTTCACACCAATGGGGATCATAACACTATAGAATCTTTAATCAAAATTTAAGAGCAGACCAGGGAATGGAGGATTACGCTCTTTCGAGAACAGCAGAAGAAGGTGGAATGTTCTCTTGACACCTCCATTTCCTGACCTGCCTGATATCAGTCTTTTACCAAAGTGGCCAATCAGAGACTTGCATTATAACAAGTAAAATGTGGATTCCCAGTTGCTGGCCAGCAGAGAAATCCCACAGAATATCGTCCTGCTGCCCGAATTTGTTTTTGTTTTTTCCCAGAAGGTTGCGTGCAAGGTCAGCTCAAGAAAATATTTTTTTGCTACAGGACAGTTTTCAATGCGCTATCTTAGGATCAATGCAGATTTTTAGCATGTCACCCCCAGACATGTTTACAAACTCAGCAACATTAAAAACGCACACATTTTGAAACAGCTTAAAAACTAACTTTTTATGTAGATATTTCCATGAAACTTTACACTGCTATTGGTTGACATCTCTTGTGAGAGTCCAGAAAATTTCATAAAGACAGAAATAGAAATGGCTGGAATATTCCACTTTCAATGCAACATGTCCAAAAACCAAAATCACAACCAATGCAAATTGGCAAAAATGGATTTCATGTGAAGTCTATCACATCTCAATATTTGGGTTGCAGAAATGATCAAGATGGGCACTCATGCTTTTTTGTGACATTTTGTGAGTTTTTGTTTGATTTTTTAGCCAAGTTGGTATTTTTCACATTTGTTTGTCACATCATTTTTGGCGTTTTTTCCTCATAACCATCGGCGATTATCCTATTTTCGGTCAAATTTTGAGCAGAAATCTTGGTGAACCTCTGTTTTGACCATTTGAAATCAATAAAAATGTGATGACATCTGTACTCTACTCTCCTGTTCCTTCTTAAATTTTGCTAATTCCAAATTTGACATGGTGTCACAAAAACATGTGTGGCTCTGAGAAATATCAATTGATCCTCTTCAAAAGTTCACAATCTAAAGTTGAGTAGCTAGTAAGCACATTTGCAAAGTTACATCAAGATAAATTCAGTGCTTCAAAAGTTATGATAGTTTAAAAATGTGTGCGTTTTTAATGTTGCTTTGTTTATATACATTGTTATTTTATAAACCTTGAACAAATGCACATGCAGATTCTCAGACTTTTGCACTTACATATTACATCTAATACAGTGTAATGCGTGCATGTTTTATGAGTTTACTATTTTGTTGAAATTGCATGTATACAACCTCCCTTAGACATATTGTAAATATTTAGGGACCCCCCCCCCCCTTGAAGCAGGTGTCAAAAGTCAGTAGGCCTACCCCTTCAGGCAAAATTTTCACCCCCCCCCCCCGTCAGACCTAAATTCTAAATGCATCGTCCCTAATTAGGGGATGTAAAATCACTTAAATCAGGGACATACCACACCAAAACATATTTGCCTTGGCTGGTAATATTGGGGTACTGGTCTACGGTCTCATCCAATATCACTGCTTTAGGCAATAAAACTGATATTGGTCTCTTCTGCATCCACTATGTTTAAAATATTGGGTGGAATTTTCAAATGATCTTGATGATAGCTACACTGTATAATGATTAATTCTGAGAAGGAATAGTATCAGGAAAAATAATTATTCAATATATACCAAAAAATATATCAACATTAGGTGTCTATGGATTGACTAGTGTGACAAACTTGGACGTTGCCGCTAAAATATCACAGAAATTATCAGATAATTCAGTTCAAAACATAAACCATTTGGCCAGTGGATATTTAAAACAAATATCGGTGTCTGGGATTTTGCCCCAAGAGAGCACTTTCTATCACTGCATCAAAGAAAGGGACGTGCATGGCTGCAACAATTTCAAATTGAAGCCATTTTCACAAATAAATAATTCAAACTAATTATATAAAAAGATTTATATTCCGAAATTCTTCCAGTCGTACTACAAATAGCTATCTTAGAATTTTATGTAAAATTTTGAATCAAATGTCAGTTACACATGGGGAAAGTCTCTATCAGTTTTGGGGAGTTTGCAGGGCTGGTGCCTGGTGTGCTGATTCCCCCCTTAAAAAAATTACCTGAATCAGGCAATATCAGGTGCAGCTGGGTGGCCAAGTGGTTAAGGTTCCCGCCTGCTCCGCTGAAGGTCTTTGCGTGCATGGGTTCGAACCCCGGGTGGAGAACCGAAAATTTTCAGTGTACCTTCATGAGCAAAATCCCAGCTGGATGTCGTTCGGATGAGACGTTAAATTGGCGGACCCTTGTATCAGTGTCTATGCTGGGCAAGTAAAAGATCCATCACATGGGTAAATGTGTAACATGTTGAGGACTCCCGCTCTCTCTCCCATCTCATCAATCAACCCTCGTGAGCGCCCAGAACTGGGCTTAGAGGGCTGCACTTACCATATCTAATCTATCTATCTATCTATCTATCAGGCACTTTCCTGAGTATTTTTGTAGATTCTCAGTATAAGGATTAATTTTGTAAAGGAAAGTTTAGGAAATACTTTAAAATCTTAAATGAAGGGAATTGTTTAATAAAGTATTTTGTATGTCATTTTCAAACAGGCCAGTTGCAAAACTTTCATCAACCCCTTTTTGTAATGGGAGAGAGATGAGAATTTAAATATAAGAGATGCTTTCTCAAATTTGGTCTTCAATTGTTTAAATTTCCCCATGTGTAATTTGGACTGTAGAACGATGAGCAGATACTGAGCACTATGATATGACCAATCTCTTCAGAACCTATAAACACTAATTTGTGATTTCTTGTGACGTTTTTATATATGTACCAGATGTTTGTGGATGTAAATTGTGAGCTATTGTGTACAGTAAGCAATAAATTTATGTATTTCTAGTACTATATTATTCCTTATTCGTAAATATTCTTTATGAACTTGAGAATGTTGATGTGGGCTTGGTGTGTGTTCTATAAACTGAACTGTCACTAAAAGGCCTGCTGACAAACATATAATAATCACATTTAGCCAATTAAAAAATTAATAAAGGCTCATATAGAAGTTTATCAAATAAAGAAAACCCAGATTGAATAGTCCGTACCTTGTCTTTGATGCATTTTTAGTTGTTTTCTTTGTGTTGATAAAAATGATTTCGGAATCCAACAACCAAATGCTAAAGTCACACAAGAACAAAATATTAGTTCTAAAATACACCGTTGCACGTAGCTGATTCCCAAAATGCCTAACAATTGACAAATATACACCGTTGCTCATAAATATGGAATACTTTTTCCAACATTCCACTTAGATGTTCATAACTTTGGGTACTTCTGCTACAGCGAATAATGGTACAATTAAATTGTAACTACTTCCTATGACTGTCATATAGCCAAGAAAATATCACTTTTAAAAACTAATTTTACAACGTCAAGCCATCAATCCTGGGTAGTTTATGCATAAATTCTTTTAAATAATTAAACATAAGAACTTTTATGGATGGTACATCGATATTTTTCTATTTTTTATCTGTAGATAATGACAAATTTCTTTTTAGTTGGACCAATAGACTATAGAGCTTCTTTCTATATATTATCATATTGGGAACAATGGGTGTTGACTAACCGGGTGTTAACAGATACTTTTTCTTCGAAAGTGTATGTCTGCTTATCTTTAATTACTGATAAGGTTACCATAGCTAGTTCCACAACAAACTGAAACTACATCCACTTGAAGAGAGCTGAAAGCAGCTCGGCCTTGCCTGATTAACAATTTTTTGTATCGATGTTTTAACCTATCAAAAAACTTACATGTAAGTATTCTTAACAGTTCATAGATTCATCAAGGTAAGGGAAATCTACAGGCGATATTTTTTCCGTGTGAAACGTCATCAAAAACTGTGTACAGTTTCAAGAAAGAGCGCAATGCAAAACTTGGCCTAAAATCCTTAATAAACGTCCGATTTTCAACATTTAAAAACCTGCATATATCAAGTAAACTCCACGAAATTCCAATGCACTTATTAATTTTGCTGTATTTGCAATATTAACTTCGCAAAAAGCTTTTCGGCGCATTATGCTGCAATGATGCAAAGTTCCAGTGACCACAGCAAACCAGTGGCAGATTCATGTTTTTTTTTGTGTTATCTTTCAGGCCTGATATCACACACTCTTAAATAGTACTGAGTAACATGTACACTGTGCATGTAGCAATTAACAAACTAATAGCCAAAAGGTAGTTCTAGTTAGTTAGTTTATTTGGCTGAATATTTGATCATACAGGAAAAAATCAGGTGAAATGTGTGAAATGGAAAAATATCAAGAGTCATTTGTATTGTGCACAGTTAAGGATATCATGACATAAAGCACAAATACTAATCAATGAGACAGAGTCAAATAGATATGCTAAGTTTTGGCAGTCCGGTATATCATGAAGTCTTCTTGACCATTGAGTGAGTGGACATTGAAGTAGCACATGAGAGTCTGTCTGTATGGCACCACATGGGCACAATCTGTCCTCAGCAGCTACCCGACACCAACGACCTGTCTCATATACCAAGTGGTGAGAACTCAACCTTATTCTAGTGAAGGCAATCCGTTGCCTTTCTGGAATTTCTGGAGAAGAGTACACCTTATGGACTGTCAGGGCGGGGTTTACAGCTGTGTAGGCAGTGCGCCTTGTACTGTTCGTAGCAGTTAATATAGAGGTACAAATTCGGTCAAATTGTCTCTGGCTGTAATTTAAATGTCTTTCACTCATGAGAAGCTGTATTTGCCTCCCTGCTGGGCATCTCGTCTTGATTGCAAGGTCTATTACTTTCTCTAAGTAACTCCCACGGTAAAACTCCTTGGTCATCAATTTCTTGAGGAATGTGGCTTGGAGATTCTGAATAAATGTTTTTGCACCTAGTTCGCCACTCTCAGCAAAAACAATGTCGTTGCAACTTGTGCTTCTTACTCCTAGCAAGTTCTTCAGTGTCATATTGTATGCAGATTCAGCTGTCCTCAGGTCTTGCGTGATCCATGTTTTGCAGCTGTAGAAAATGGCAGCCTTAAGAGCACTCTGCCACACTTGTTTTTTTACAACATAAGGAGCATCGCAGTTCTTTAACAGGAAGGAATAAAATTTCAAAACATGTTTAGTCTTTGATCTACATAACGAAGTTTGTTTTTTTTTACACATCCTTGGCTATGTAATATTTTCATGAAACAAGGGGAGGGGCTTTTGAATTTTTCTAAGGGTATTTATTTTATAGAAATCCCTACTTTAAGATATTAAAACCTTTTATGGCATGCCTATACCCTCAGGTTCATGGTAAGATCGATACAGTACCCTTTTTTAAGGGTACTTTTCTTGTTATATCAGTGGTAGTGATATCAATTGCAGTGAGAGTTCCCTAAAACATATTTGCATCTAATATTCCAGAAAAGCCAGCTTATTGTGTCAAACTGTCTATGCTTCTCGCATCTTCATGCAGTTTTGCCAGGCCTTGTGATCATTACAGTGATTTCTCAATGAGGCACATTTTATCATGTTATTCTCTCCTTATGCAGGGATATAAATATAGGTTTTTATACAAACAACTTTGCAGTGTTTAAAAAAACACAAAACAGTATTTATAAAAGATCCAAAGTCCATCAAAGAGATTTTGAAAAAGAAGAGATTCCTCTTCCGGTAATGGCATGTCGTACTCCTTTTATGATAATCAGGTCTATATCCAGAAATTCTAGTTCTTAGATTTCCATTCCAGGGTCTTGTGCGGGAGATGGAAGGTTGGACGTCCTTAAAGGCTAAACATCACATATATATGAGTCCAAAGTCTCTCACCTCCTTACACCTGACTCTGGTTTGTTTTGGCTTACTTCCTCTTTGAAGGCTGTTAATCAAATATCAAAGATGTTTCAAGGTTACACTTTGCATAAGCTTTGTCCACACTGACCAAATACATCAGTTCTATGTGTTTTCTACAGCTAACAGCAATTTGATTTTATATGCATTGACCTTTTCTGAAAAATGTGCTTTCTCCAAGCCAATATTTGATCAAACAGGAAGTCATGTACAACATGTACAGTGCTGCCACGTTTATGCACTGTGAGACTCTTTCAAAAGACAATGGTTTTCTGATGCATTGATATAACCTACAACATAAAAGTTACTTAAGATCATAGCAACTATATTTTTGTGAGTAAGTGGCCGGAGCACGGGAACTAATATAATTACAGAATAATATTTTTGACATTTCGACTGGCAGCATATTTTGAAAATTTGCTGGTGTAGCCTATATATAAACAGAAGCCATATGTTCAAACCTTCGGTGAATTAGAGTGATGCAGACATCTGAAGATTACCAAATTTTTGGAAATCTCAGGTTATCTCACGGGTCAAAGTAATCTTGGAAACGAAATGATGTTGGAATTGAGCAGCATTAAAAGTGTCAGGTTTTGCCGAGTTTATACACCTTGAAATTGGTCTATATATTTTTACCCGTTGGTATATGTTGAGAAGGATCTCGAGGTTGTATTAATTAGACACTGATTTGGAGGGTTCTAACATGTGTTTTTGTCAGTCAGATGCAGCTAGCACCTAGCGCTGTTATGATGGCTTCCTGTCGACAGCATTAGGCAAAGTGAAATGTTTACTGACAGCTGCTGTTCATTATGACATCCGTGTGGACAGAAACTAGTCAGGTGTTATACAATGAAAGTTTGGAAGTGAATGAACATCAATGAAACATATGCAAACACGCAAAGGAACTACACAATTTTCACCATCAACTGTCCATGTTCAGGTGATCTAATCGATAAAACTTTATGTGATATAAGTGTCAGTTATTTCATCATGATCTTATGAAGCCAATTTACTTGCAATCTAGACTAAACTGGCCCTTCCAGATCATAGACTGACCAGTACTAGATAGTAGATCTATAAATGCATACTTTTAATTAGTTTACTTGTTTTTATCTCTGCTGCTCGCATAGGCATATCGGAGGGGGGGCAGGGGGATCGCCCCCCCCCAATAAGTCTGGGAAACAGTAAGATTCTGGCAAAAAAGCTAAAAAATTTGGGCAGATGATTAAACAAAAACTACTGAAAATTAATGATTTCAATGCAATTTAATTTGAAATGTTTATAAATTTAGATCGTGAAATTCGGGCAAATGTCGCTCCCCCCCCCCAAAAATCGCGCGCGCCGTACGCCTATGGCTGCTCGACATGACAACATTCTATACGTTCTATATAAATAATAAAAAGTGACACAAACAAAATTTAAAACACTCCATAATCCATCACATTACTTTGTCCTGTCTTTCTCAGACTTTTAACAGCCTCCGGTGGTCTTCAAATTTCCCACATCATTGAAATCATTGCATTTTTTAAACATGATATATTTATATAACTGAGTTCGAGACAAAATTTGTGTAACTGACCAGGAGCGGACTGACCTATGAGGCAGAGTGGCATGCAGCTGCCACTGGTCCACCCACTCAAGTAGGCCCATTACATTCAAGATGTCAAAATATTTTTAAAAAATAGAGAAAAAGCTGAAAAGTGAAACTTTGCCATGGGGTTTATGACTTTGTGATGAAGCAAGATAAATTGAATGGGGCAGAAGCCTCTCACATGGGGCACCGTTCTGACAGAACTTTACAAAGCCATATAATGCTATTGTATTTTGCTTTAAATTTCTCTTTTGAAATGACACTGACGGCAGGGATTCTTGGGGCCCCTATGCCACCAGGCTGCCCCTGTCTCTGCCTTATGCCTCGATCTCACGGCACGTTACGGAGGTCTTTTGGCGTCGGCGGGATGGTATTTCCTGGAAATTTGGGTGATTTTGTGACATCCCACCGATGATTTTTCACATCCCATCGGGTATTTTTTGTATCTCTCAGATTTATGATCTTATTCCGCCGACATAAGATCTTATTCCACCGGGATGTGCCTCTAATTAATTATATAATCTTTATATAATCGTTGTGTGTCGCCGGGTTAGTAATTTTTTTCCTAGAAATCATCTTAAGCTATCCCACAGGCGTAAAAAGTTCTCCGGTTCTCGCCGTGAGAATGGGCCATTACCGGGAGACCAATATTTTCCTAAGACTCTCGAAATTCGATTCTCTTAATGAGAAATACCTTTCTAAATCTGAAATTGAGGCTTCTTCTCTCCATATCAAAGGTATTACTTCGCTGACTTTCAATTTTCCTTAATTTAAAAATGTCCAACTTATTTCAAAGGCAATCTGCCCAACTCCTTTTTTGAAATTAGTAGACAGTTCAACAAACTCCTTTTTGCAAGCATCAACCTCACATTTTACAGCAGGACGAATAACAGAACTTTTAAGCCGTAAGTTTGTTGCTTTGGTCTCTCAGTTAAGAATCCTTAAAAAAATGCTTTGGCCAAAATTGAGTAAATGTAGATGTATCACATGCACGATCCGAAAGAGCAGATTTTCGGAATAATTAGATGAGTGACTTAATGTTACAAAGGGTCATGTTCTAAGACCTGTTATGTACAATGTAATTACACCCAATAATGTGAGCTTATTGAACTTCCTGGAGTTTCTCTGATGTTAAAGATTAAAGTTAAAAGTTAAAGAAAACTTCTAACAGCACTTTGTAAACTTTTCGTGACAGTGGGGGATCTAAGGGGAGCGTGCCCCCCCCCCAGACAACTGGGATGGTAATACGATTTTGAAGAAATTGAATATGGGGCAAAGGGGGTCAGTAAATCTAGAGTACCGTATCTGGATCTGCCACAGTGTGAGTATTTTTTCTTACATCAAAACAAGAAAAAACTGATTTAAAAGTTAGGAAAACTGTTGACTTAAAAGGTTCATTAGAAGAAGATTTCCTAAAAGTCAAGCAAGTCAGGAAAAGCCATCATTGCATTTTAGAGTAATTTACAAAGATTGAGGACAATTACAGAGTTTAAGGAAATTCTGATGACAGATACGAGGCAATGTAAAGGATAAGATAATTCAAAAGATTTAACATTGAACCCGATGATGGCTGGCTGTGGATTGCAGTTTCTCATCTCAAAACGAAGTTTTGTAGAATTATCATGGAGCTGAAAGAAACATTAAAACCAGTCATTGAAAAACCAGAGTGACCCTGGGAAGGTCGTCTTGGATAGGCAGGGGCGTTTTCGGCATCTGCGGGCCCACATTGCGCATTTTCTTCAAAATGCTACTTTTAATCTCAGTGGTCTAAATTTGAGGAGGGGGGCCAGGCCCCATAGGCCCCACCCCCCTGGTCTGCCCCTGCTGGTCTGCCAGTCGCTGGGTTTCAGTAAGATTCCTGCAATGGTCGGGTCACGTGGACTTATGTTGGACAGCAATTTCAACCATGCTTCACCTCATTGCGTTCCCCTCCTGTCCCAATTAACCTTACCAAGTACATATATAATGGATGTAGGCAGCCTAAAATCAATTATCGCTGCGTTGTAAGACCGCCCCTTTTGCGGTCATCAAGCGGACTTTCTTGGGGGTGTGGTCTCTCATTGGGTCCAGCTTGTAAATACCAAAATAAGTTGGAACTATTTTTTATCATGGAGGATGTATACATTGTAGCTCACATATAATGCCAGTATAGAGGGGGCCACTTGTGGCATTGACAAGACATTTTGTTGAGTGTTACACAGCTTTTATGAAATTGTAAATTATATTGTTGTCCAAGTTAATAAATCTCAATAAAGTAACAGAATAAATACAATTGAGCATTTTTGATATCACAAAGCAAAAACATTGGCTTTGTATGGACACGTGAATAAGTGAGAGAGCATTCTTTTTGGACACTTTTCTTACCACAATTTAACATGCACTAAATGACATAAGTACATTGAATACCTCCAAACTTCTGGTGAGTAAAATCATCCCTTTCACAGGCAAAGCTTACGCTAAAGTTTCAAAACTTTCTTTTTTTCTCATGATTTCCAAACATTTTCATTCAAAGCAGTGGACTGGATATTTGCCAGCAACCATGCTTTGTGAAACTATCTTGGTGTAGTAATATGGACAGCTCTGTTATGTTGTGCGACCTGATCTTGTGATCTGTCCCAAACAGATCAAATTATTGTTGACCCAATTCGATTTTCCAGGTACTGTCAGTATTCTGCTGCCACTTGTCAGTCCCGAACAGAGACAGGTGTTTCCCATAAAATCCAGTTCATGATTTACCTACGAATGGCGAATGGGTTAAAAAATTCAGAAGTAAACATACACCTTGCCTAGATGTTATTTCAATGTTATTTCAATGGAGACAGTTGTATGTTAACTTTTGAATTTGTATAACCCAAACGCCACTTGAAGGAAAACCACTTAAACATGCTTTTAAATATTGATACTGAATGGAGTTAATGTCAATAAGTTTCTAATGTGCAAATTTGGGGGGAATTGATGAAAACTGTGTGTAAACTAATACTGAAGAAAGTTAATGTTATGAATTTTCTGTCTAGGCCGGACATTTTTTATTTTTAATGCCTGTGATTTTAAATGTTAAAATGGATTTCTATTTAAAATTGCCAAGCGTATGTTTACTTCTGACCTGAACTGCATTTGAATATACACATTAACGCTCATTAAAGCTTGTCTTTATTATTATTTTCATTCTGAACACTGAGTAATTTCTGCACAACTTCCATGGAAAAGTAAATTCCTTTATCACTGGAGCAATGTCTCACCAGCAAATTTTGGTTGTAAGTCGCTTTGGTAATAACAGTCTTAAATTCTTGAGTTTTCTTCTTGCAGTAGATTTTGCTGCCAAACTGCACTTTTCCTTGTACAATACGGTCACCCATGTTGAGCACCTTGTCCAAAATTCCTTTGACGTTTCCGTTGATTTTTGCGATCATGTGTAATGACACGCAGCACGATTGAATCCATTCGAAGGCGAACATATCGAACTGGTTGTTGTTAAAGTCAGTCGGCATCGTGATAATATCGCCAAATTTGTTTGCTTCCTGTAGAATATCTTGATAGGAAGACTGTTCAGCTATGAATATCAACATGGATGTACTCTGTTCGAAAGAGTCTTGAAATTCTTTGCGCAGAGCTAATCGCTGTTGGTAATCTCCAGATGACAGCACAGTATACACAAGAAAATACACTTCAGCACATTTATTGCATCCAGGATGCTTTTTGTAATCGTAAACTTCAACCTTTGGACCACTAGGTTTGACATCCTTTGGTTTAGATTTCATGTCAAGCTGCTCTATATCTGTAATAACAGGCTGAGACTTTGGTGGTGGTGTCTGAGCAGCTTTCATAAGCTCTGTTACCAAATTAGCAGGTCTATTTGGTGGTGGTGACATAGCAGGTGCTTCAGGCAGCTCTGTCACCCTATTTATAGGATCATGTTTTGGTGACGGAGTCGGTGCAGGTTTCGTCTGCTCTTTTACCGAATGTCCAGGATCATCATTTGGCAGTGGCACCTGTGACGCTTTTGGCCACTCAGTCACTGTTACTTTAGGATTGTTTAACGGCGTATCCAATGCAGCCGATAACTTCTTATCTATTTTCACCACGTAAACATTATCGTCCAAATGATTGAGACAACGCACTATCAAAATATACACAATTAATCCAAACACAGTCAGAGCCCCGTACGTCCTAGCGTTCCTGAGGTATGACCAAGGAAATGTGACCATTTTAGTAATCCAATTTAAAGGAATGACCAAGAAAATGTGACCATTTTAGTAATCCAAATTAAAGGAAATGTCAAAAATTCCGGATAGTCTTTATCACATGTTTATATGCTCTAACACTAAATATCACTAACGTTAACATTTGTAGGTGTGCCTAAATTATCAATGCAATGGCCTCCTTATCAACCAATATTTTTTTTTATTTGCACCGATCCCATAAAAATCCCAGATATATGATTGGGAAAGTTGAGATAATGATAGTACACTCTTAACAAAAAGGTTTTACATGTAATATATTGAACCTTTAAGGCTTCTAAAGCTGGTTCAGGTAAGGAACCCTAAAAGGTTCATTATTTTACTTTTAAAAAAGGTTCCAACAGCAAACAAAAACAACATTTAGATGACCCAGCTGCACAGAACTCCCACAATGGAACCCCTTTTTCTCATTTTGGAGCATAGGGTCCTATCATAGGCCTTCCCACCAAGCATTGAACCTTTTCAATTCAGCTGAATCCTTAAAAAATGCTGAACCTTTTTTCGACGGTGGGTTCTTTATATACACCATCAATAACCTTTTGTGTTAAGAGTGTAGGCCTTGCTTAATGCTTGATAAGTTGATATTAAATTTTATGCACAATAGACAGATGGTTTTAATGACACTTTTAAACTGAAGTGCTTGTTGTTATAAAAACATAAAGAGTCAGTTTTCGAACATTGACTGAAAAAAATCCAGACAGCTCATAGGGGAGAGTGGGGACCGATGGGCCACTTGACATATTATTGACCAACTAGGCAAATCTGCTTCAGATAAAGGATTCATACTGCACCCTATTAGCTGGTGTAATTCTCTTTAAAATGATATAAGATTCACATAGATAAACCTAGGAAGAAAGATGAGAAAACACATTTTCTCTCAAGAAAGATGGTGGCCCATCGGTCCGCAACCATGGGGACCGATGGGCCATCCCATGGGGTCCGATGGACCATGTTAATAACTTGCCAAAGGGTGGATAAAGAATTCAAAATTTGTTTCAAATATGTTTTTGTTGATCCATCTAAGTGTATAGGACAATAAGAGATCGAAAGAATATAGATATGCCCAGATTTTACACTTTGAAAAAAAGCTTAGTTTTCACAAATGTCATGAGTTACTATTTTGTAGTTATAGTCAATCTATTGAGATGATATTTTAGCAGTACATGAACAGAAATATGTGTTTCTTCTTCTTATAAATTGGTTGAGACACTGAGTCACATAGCATAAATCTAATTTAAATAAACTAAAAGCGTGAATAAAAGCCATGGACGTGTGAGTTGATGGTTGTGATTGTTAGTCTGGCTTTGCTAATCTTATCTATTTTCCAAACAAAGCTGCTCACTGAAGCAGAATATTAATATATTTTTCATTGTTAATGCGTATAATCAAGAAATTTGGATGAATTTAAGACTCTTTTGGAAGCCAGGTAAAGCTTTTCCTATTTCATTGGTCATTCCTAGCAACAGTACCATCCCATTATTACCGAACACGTAACAGAAATAGGTTACAAGTAAATCAACATACAAGCCATTTATACAATAAAAGTTTTCTTGGTCAGTCTGCCTGATAATATCAAAAGTAAGAGTGAAATTAAACTGTTCAATAGAGCTTTCATTAATTACAAAGTAGATCATATGTAAATCTGGTACTTCTTTTTGCCACCATACATATATATGTAATTTTGTTAACTAAACCTTTGTATTTCGAAGTGTTTGAATAAATATTATATATATAGGATATATGCATTCAGTTAATCCTTGTTTATTTCTCAATTGATGTTATACTTCTTTGATTTATTGTGTGTTATTGTGTTGGCTTTGATCACTCTTGTCTGGAACCTAGGCACCAAGAGGGGCTAAGGCCGGGCAATGGGTGATCAGGCCAATGACAATACAAATTATTCAATCTGTTTAAATTTTTAAAAAAACTAATTTAAATAAAATAAATCTGATTTTTTCATTTTTATTTTTTCAAATCAGATTTTTTTGCAACCCTGCCATTAAGTGGGTCAAAATAGCTTGCCAACTTTACTCCAAATCGCCAACTTTACCCCATTTTACGGTACTGCTAAAATACTCTGCACAATGTGCACATGAACACACTCTCTACAAACCACAAGTCTTTGTTATGAATCATTCATTAGACATTAATATCGGCTCTAGGGTATCAACCATCCAAGTCAGAGTATCCTAACAGCTCTTGAGATTTAGATAAGCAACTGTGTGCATATGGAACCGAATTAGATGTATTCTACATGCAAAATTTTGACATTTACAACCCGCACTCTTGCTTCATGAATAATTTTCTGCTATGTTAGCCGGCTTGTCAATGGAAAATTAGTTTGCCACATTTTTCATGAATATGGTAAACTGCAGTACGTGTCTCACCAGGCAAAAGACAGTACTGATGCATTTAAATCTAATGTCAAAGCCAATATCTTCATTTGTAATATTATATTTCTTCTCATCACAATTAATTGATATGTGTCCACAATTATCGTTTTTATGGTATAGTCAAGTTTAATTCTAAAAGTACATGGGATTGAATACCTTCTTTGAACATGGAATTGGGGGGTAGATTAGTCTTCTGATAGCATGCTGGACCGCTAATCGCTGGGTCCATAGTTTGAATCCTGTTCTTGCTGGATCACTATGTTGGATGGCTTTTTCGGTCACCCTTGACCTCATTAATTAATTACTGTGTCCTTCTCCTGTCGAGAGTCGGAGTGTGGAGTCAGAGGTTTTTGGGTGGAGTCCGAGTCACTCCTGACCCCTAAAAATAATAAATATCATTTACAAAAACACAGTTTCAAAAATGTGTAATGAATCCCAAATTGTACTTAAAACTTCCTAAGTATGTATTCATATGCAAAATACTACGAAAACTTTGTAGAATGACTTTTTCTTCTCTGTTCACCATGAAATATTCATGTGCAATAATGCCAATAAGCGGAGTTGGGAGTTGGAGTCGAAGTCGTAATTCAGGAGACCTAAGGAGTCTGAGTCGCTTCTCAGAAAGCCAAAGGAGTCGGGAGTCGGAGTCGGTTCACTTATCACCCATCTCCAAAGTCCTGTACAAAACACTCTTCAAGTCACAAGCCCATGCCTAAAACAGCTTTCTATTTACTTGTCACCAGTTTCTGTGTCAGATTCTCCTGAAGGCAAATTGAACCAACCCTGAAACACAACATTTCGGGAAATGGTAAAAACAGTCTTGACCAAATTTGTAATGCTCATGGCTCTGAGGCTATTTTTCACATATTTTACAATGATAACAACAACACTGTGACTTTTGAAATTAACTGTTTTTTTTTTAAAATAGATTGGCGATTTCATTTTTTTCCACGTGGAAAATGGCCATTTTCATGAAAACATCCACCGCAGGCAAAATTAACCAACCCATTAATTGCTTGCAATTGCTGATGATTTTGGGTCTAATGGGCCAATGAATAAAAAAATGCACTTAGTTTAGGTTTTTCATGACCACCACAACTTTGGGATGACAAATTAACTAATTAGCCTCACTTTGGAGAGCATATTCTTCAGAAAAAGTTCAAAACATGGGTTGGTTCACTTTGCCACAAAATGATGGTTGCTTGGGTTGTTTCACTTTGCCTAAACACTTAATCCTAGACCCAATGATTTGCAGGCATGTGGTTGAAAATTACCTAATACCAACCAGATATGGTACTAAACGTCTTTGGTGGAAATTAATTAATCAGCCTCTTTCTAAAGAGCATAATTTCTGTAATAAAGATCAAAACTTGGGTTGGTTCAATTTACCTTAAAATGTGTGGGTTGGTTCACTTTGCCTCGAGATATGTAGGATTGTAGTTTGATTCAAGTGCCTTGCATCTTACCCTGTGTTACAGCAACATTGGGTTGGTTCACGCCCCTATAAAAATTGCCTTGCTAATGGAAATTAAGGTGGGTCACCTAGCTATCAGATAGAGGACACAATTTTATGTCCAAAACCATGGAAAACTGGAAATGCCAAAATTCAAGGTTTGTCTGCTTTGCCTCCCGAGGATCCATTTTCAAAGGTAACATGTTCAAAAGTTCTTTTGAGCTGTTGACGTCTATACTGTACAGAAAGCTAATCATTCTTGCATTCAGCCAAGGAGAGAAATTTGAACAAAAGTCACATGTTATGTAAGAACGTCTCTGATTGGCCGATTCAAAGAAAGAAGACGTTAGCAGGCTCACACTCTAAAAGATTCAAGACAAAATTGGTTTTTCAGATTCAAAATTGTTTTTTGAAAAACCAAATTTCAATGCAAAAAAACATGTTGGTTTTGCATTGAAATTTGGTTTTTCAAAAAACCATTTTGAATCTAAAAAACCAATTTTGTCCCGACATTTTTTAGAGTGCAGTGTGTGAACCTTGGAACATATTATTGAGGCAAATAAGACTGGACTCTACTGGGCTTGCAGCTGCGCTTTTAAAATGCAGGTAGATGGCAGTCACAAGGCAAGTCCATCACATAAATCTTAAGGTCTTATTATGAGGGAATGCTGGATTTAGTAAGTAGGCTGCAGCTTATGAAAGGCAGCATGAACACTTTGCCAAATGAAGTGTGATATTTAAATTCAATCTGTCAAGGAGCTGTAATTAGCCTTATCATATGTGCTGGTCTCACACGAAGCAATACATTCTGCAGAATCAATTTACAAATTCACAGATAATGGATTATTGATAACAAATAATAAGGGCGATTAATTTCAAATCGAGGCAATTACAAATTTAAAACATGATCCAATTTGTGGATGAAATAACCTGTTAAATTGTATTTGGATTCTCTCAATGTATTAGAAGAATCATTTACTTCATTGGGATTGATTGTTCATTGTTCTCATGTTAGGATTTGAAAATAGGCCAAGTTCATACCTACCATTTCAACTGCAGAATCAGTTATGTATCTAGAGTCCAGACACACCTAATCAGGGGTGCCGGAACAGGGGGGGGGCAGTTGCCCCTCCTGCTCCCCCCCCCCCTGCTGAAGGGTGCCCTTCAGTTCTTAAAGAAAAGAAAAGATATAAAGCCTGATTTTACTATTTTTTGTCACAAATTAGTGAGTATATAGGCCTATTAAAAATTATTATTGACTTTCTATTTACATTTTGTCATGCGAAATTGGCGAATATGATTTGCCCTTTTTCGTCTGACCGCCCCTGCCGCCCGCGATTCCTTCCGGCACCCCTGCATATAATTTGTAATATATCTATATGAAAGGAAGGGCGACGCTACCCAAGCTATGACCTTGTTCATGTTCGCAGCAAGAAAAACTGGAGAAGGGATGGATGGATGGATGATTTGGGATTTACGTCTTGTGTTTATGCACTTGGTAAGCTAATTAGGACAGGAGGATGACATAGCAATAAAGCTGAGGATGGTTGAAACAGCTATCCAACCTAGGTCCAGGTGACTCATCAAGAGCTGAATTCTAACCCTGGTCCTGCGATTGGCAGCCCAGCACGCCACCACTAGACCAACACTCCCCCAAACTGAGTGGGAACCTAATAACAAATAATCATGAAGATTCAACCGATATATAGAAGTGGCACTCCTTAATTTCAATTTGAAAATCTTCCTGAAAACAAAAGGTAAATGGATGTGTTAGAATTGTTTTATACACCCACAGCATCATGAGTATGAAGGTACTTTTTTGTTTGGTAAAATACAGGGGCGTAGATTTTTCATTTTTGTAGGGGGGGATGATTTCTGGGATCGCAAAATTCGCGTGTGGCCTATGGGCCGAAAGTCGCGCAGCGTTAGATTTCGAGGGCCACTCTAGGGCCCCAAAGCCAATATATTACAGATTATTGAAGGTTAGTTTTGAGACTTTTTTTTTCCACACAACATGCAACTGGCATCATGGAAAATTGCTAAATATGACAGATAATTTTCAACACCTACAGTACAACCCGATAAATTTTCAGAGCTGATGCCCACATTTGCACTCACTTATGCACCCTGGCACATCCATAACTTTGCCCTCACTTGCTTGCCCTTGCCCTGCTGAGCAAACAAACCACTTGACCCCTGCCTGGTGTCCCCATCTGTTGCAATATGCTGATACTACCTGATTATCAACTATAGCTGATTTTGCAATAGCAATTTGGTTATCTGTAGTTCCCAGGATTTCATATTACACAAATCATATTTCAAAATTATGTACATTCATAAAACATATTATAGGAACAGCAAACAATTGATGGTTATATAATCATACATATTCAATAATTAAGGTATATTCTGTAGTGATTTCTTGCTTTGTAAATTCTATAAATATCAAAAGCACTCAGTATATATATATCTATGAAATACTTGTTGAACACCAGAAATTTTATTTTTTCTGTTTTTTATTGCTTCTGATCGTTTTCACATAGAAATAATCATCATACAGAGCCGAAACTTAGATCAAATCGTAGGAAATTAAATTTCTGATACTTTGGTGTCAGGTAGAATATCCTGTGTCTTACATTAACGGCGCTACTGCCGTCGTTTTATGACACAGCAACTTCTCAAGAACATATTTAATTTATCATACATTGAGGGCTGCTCTGCAGATCTAAATTATGAGATTAATTTAAAGTCAAGAATGACTCTGTTAAAATATGCACAAGTTGTGCATTGAAGGGGATTTTGGTGAGCATTGGACCTTGAAAGTGTGAATGCATTCATTGTCTAACAACAATAGAACCGGGTTATTTTACCTGAATAACACCAAGCATTCTCAAGACGAATTTAAATCAATTGAATTATTCATATTAAAAAAATCCTTATTCTAATAAAGAATTGTAGTAGAGCTTATAATTACAAATAGCTTAATTTAAATGCTAATCCCAAATTATGATAAAATTATACATGCTGTGAAAATGTCACTGAAATTAGTTGAATAACTAACTCACAAATGATAATTATATCTAACACTGAAATTGACAATAAGGTTGATTTGTTTAAATATTTTGCTAATTTATTGGCTTAAGTGAAATAATTAAATTAATGAACCAACACAGTTACTTGTTAGACATTGAGCTACACAACATGATTACAATCAACAGCTGTCATGCTGTTTTGTTTAATTAGCACCAGAGGACAGGAGTGAAGGGGGTTTCCCAGAAGGGCATGGAAGTGAGAGCAAGTGAGTGCCTCAGCAGAGATGTGAGTTGTTGGAAGTGAGGGCATCCTCCTGAGGGCATGGGAATTCGGAAAATTTATTGGGTTGTACTGTAGTATTAATAATTTGAAATTCTAGGGGGAGTTAATCATATGATCATCCCCCCCCCCCAGGTTCATCCTGGGGGGGGGATGCATCCCCCCATCTCCCCCCCCAGGATCTACGCCCCTGGTAAAATAAGTTTGTGCTCACGTTTTCAATACTGCAGCTCTAGTGATTCAAAAGTCTAAAGGTAAAATTATTGTCTGTTCTTGCTTTTTTTTCTTTGGTGTCAGAAAAGAAACAGTTTCTATACAAGTTTCTACACAAGTTTGAACTTGTAAAGAGCATGATGGCAAGGCCTGGCATGCCCAACCTGCAGGGGCGTAGATCCTGGGCGGATGTTGGGGAAGCATCCCCCCCTAGGATGAACCTGGGGGGGGGATGATCATATGATTATCCCCCCCTAGAATCTCAAGTATAACAACTTAGTATTGACAATTATTAGTTGTATTTAGTTGTTTTTTCCATCATACCAGTTGGATGTCATATGGAATATATACATGCAACAGATCTGTGTCTCTGAACTTATCTTAGATAATGTCAAATATATTGGTTTCAGGTGCCTCCAAGTGCGACGTTCGGCCCGTTGGACCTCGCGCGAAGTTGCGTTCGCCGAAATCATCCACCCCTACCAAAATAAAAAAATCTATGCCCCTGCCAACCTGACTGCGCTCAATTAAACTATACTATTGAGAGAGGCCATAGTATGCGCACAACTGTATTGACATTTGGATGAGATGTTTTCTATAATCACCACTTAACAGATAAAAAACATGACATAGATAAATAGATAGACAGATAGAAAGATATGGTAAGTGCAGGCTTGTAAGCCTACTTATTGGATTGATGATAAATTGGAGAATAAGCGGGAGTCCTCAACATGATATTTAACTTTTAAGGGATGTGACGGATCTCATACTTACTGTACCTGGTTAAGACTATGATACATGGTGTGCAATTTTATAAAATAAATATTGAAGACGTGCATGCTAAAGGAAATATGATAAAAACAAAAAAATTATAGCATCATTCTCTCTTCCCATTTTTTCCCTGCTTTTCCACCTTTCGCCCCCCCCCCCCATTTCTGCATTTTTCCCAAAAAAGTTGCCTGGGGGGGTAGTTGTCCCCCACTAGATACGCATCTGATTATATGTAAACATGTTGATGCAGTGAGCAGAATTCCATATAACAAAGAGAGCACAATTTGCAAATAGAGAACTTGTTATGCCATTTTAATTGGATTAGACAAGATTAAAGAAGCCCTAATCTTGCAGATTGAAGCCAGAATGGCGTTTCTTGCTTTCAACTTGATTTTCTGTCAAAACAACACTTTTGATATTCTCAAGATATGTGCAAAGACCTCCAAAGACAATTAGGACAAGGTGCGTGCTGAAACAGCCGTTACTCTCCAATTGTGTGTTTGTGACGACACTAGAGATTGGCATGATTTTGTGTTATGAATTTAATTAGACACCAAGTTGCAGAGTTCTAGGAGAAAAAAATCTATTTAAAACCCTAAATAAGAGGTGTGTAACTAACGCAGAGTGGTACAAATAACCAGGATGTTGTAATATAATAAAAAATAGCAAGCAATGCACAGGGTCCTTGGTCGGTTTGATAAATAAAACAGAGAAATCAAATTAACATTGAAAGTATAGGGTATGATCATGACAAATCATCAGTATGATGACACACGGAGTGCCATTTTCACAGTGCAACAGTACATTCTTTTTCAGTATCGAAGTGACAGGCTGTAAAGTCTGTAGATCAAACCAAAATTATAAAACACTTTTAAGGCTAGATATACGTTACATATCACACCAGATATTTTAACTGGAATCTAAAGAAATTAGGATTTCTCACCCATGAACACTGATTGTTTACACTTTTCAAGAAGAGGTTTCATTTTATTTCCAGTTATGCAATAAAAGACGATTGTCAGTTTATTTCCATTTACGCAATAAAAGACAATTTCAGATTTTTTTAAGTTCAGTTCTCTGCTATGTTGTGGTCATTAGAGGACAGCAGGCACAGAGGTAAAGTGCTGAATCTTTTGATACTTAACCTTTTTAGGACAATTTGGGCGTATAGCACTGCTAGGAGGGGAAATATAATAACTCCACGAACAAACAGACATCTAAGATGCCATAGTGTCCCAAATAGAATTGACATTTACATATTTCCTTCTATCGCAATCCTTCAGGACATCTGTGGCATTACTTGACCTTTACATCCAAAATAAGTCCTGGAAAATGAAACTGGTTCTCTTTTTGGCATGTGCAGCCTTATCTAAATCCCTTTGACTTCCAGGATATTTCGAATCAGAGCTTTCACACTTTCCATGCTATCATAATTATGTGATGAAGTCAAATCTATGGAAATAAGTCATTTTCTGAGTTTTGACCTTTTCTTATTAGTCAAGGCGGTGGGTGTTAAATAGTAGAACAATCGCTCGCAAGGTGATAAAAGCGTGAAACTTGGCACAAACGTTCAGAAGGACCTACTCTACCATTTTAGGCCGGGAGCCATCTTGAGATTAGCGTTGTTCCCTCCGCCATCTTGGATTTCAAAATGGCCGCCATTCTGAACCTATTTTAATCAATATCTCAGGAACTATGACAGATAGAGAGTTGATTTCAGTGGCTATGCCCTTTATATCACCTTCCCAATTCAAAAGAGGTACTTTGGAACTATTTTGATGACAGCCATATTGTTTTTCAAGATGGCCGCCATTAAAAACCCATTTTCTACTGTATCTCGGAAACTAATTGAGTTAGAGACTTCGTTTCAGTGTCTATTTCCCATTTTTGGGGTCAAGGAATCAGTAGCACTCATATTAAAAGAGATTGAGTGGCATCCATATTGAATTTATTGATTGTAATTTCTATCTTTGGGGTTAAAAAGCGGGAAACACCATTTCATTGTACTATTCAATCATTTACAGGGACTGTCAGTCACTTAAAATAGCAGTAAAACGATTTTCAGCTCTTGATATAAAAAACCTTTAATGTCAAGGTTTCAGAAATAGAAATTTTATTCTAAGAAATGCCAATGCTGCAGCCTTAAACAATTTTTTCAACAATATGAAAGAAGTCCGACCCGGTCAAAGCTTGTATCAGTGGAGATATCTTTCATACTGCATTTGCATTTCTTATCCTGACTGGCTCCTTGATTGTGGAAAAGCATTTAGTCTCGCATGCTACTTACAAGATTCAGATCCAGCGAATGATAATTTACAGGATCTCGAGGAGAAGATTCAGTTACACAGTGTGAAATACCAAGAATTACCAAATATGAAGCAAGAGATAACCTTTTTCCTGAAATATTTAACAAGTGCCAGATATTTGACTGCAAATGTAAGTTGCTGTCCAGTAGAAATGAATTGGTAAACATTCTATGAGGAAGACTATTAAAAATAATCTAAGAAACAAAGGAGACAATGAAACAGCTTTGACGATTATTCAATTGGACGACAATATTGGTATGAATCAGTTGAAAACCCATGAGGCACCCTTATCCTCTGATATGTTTTCAAAAAAAGGTGTTTGAATTGTCTAGCTGATTGTTACGTTGTAACTTAGAAGTAATATCTAAGATACTGAGGGTCAAAGAACTCTGACTTGATTGTCAGAAAGAAGTTATTTCAAATGTAACCAAGAACTGCATTTTGTTTTATGACAACCAAGTACGCTGTTAAATCTTGGTAAAATTGTCTCCACACGACAGCAACTTAGACTGGGAACTAAATCTGACGATTGGGAGACCATTAAATATTTCTTTTGCCGTTACAATATTTTAGATGTTGGTCAGCCAGCCTGTGAAGGTGTATAGTATGAGAAAAAGTTAACCAAGGCAATGTACCAATCATTGCATTTGTTGTTTGTGATAAAATACAGACATGATTTTTCAATGATTATTGAAGCTAGAAACCAGCAGAGGAGATTCTCAATCCTTCAGAGCCAATTCCTCAAATTGAGGTTGTTGAAGTAATTATATTTGCTAATGCTGTCTATCCTCTAAAATTGACTCCACCTTTTCCCTGGTCTATTCCAATCTTCATGTATGTGGCCCATTGTCACCAATTATTGGCCTTCTTATTTTGTAAATAAGCTCTTACGACAACAAAAATTAGGAGTCACCATCGTTTATAAATATAGATATTGGTTACAAGCATAGCAGCTTTGACATTGTAATAAATCAGCATATAGGGCATAAATTTTGTTAAAAACTACACTAATACAACATTGTAAGAATGTAATAAGTTGTAGGGGAGGAGTATAGAGGATGTGGGTTCGTGGGCTGGACGTGACGACTGCTTGATCAATGTCATCTTGTCACAATGTCACAGCCCGAAACCAAGTACTTTTTTCGGGTTAGTGCGCACATAAGTATATACTTCCACAGCTAGGCACTATTTGGGAATGTTAATAGATTTTTTGTGAAGTACCATTCAAAGAAGCAATGTCTTGAGTTTTTGTATCCATGATCAAATCAGCTACAGTAGCTCATCCTGAATTTATGATTGAATGTCATCCTTATGAACAATTATGTGAGAGTGTTAACGGGTTTTAGACATTACCTGCTTTTCTTTACATATTTGTAATGTAATAAATTTTTACAAATAATGTGTAATATGTTTTAGATGTAAATACTGACACATATGAACAGAGTCTTGCTTGTGCTACAAGGCTTTTTCAGATGACATTTTCCAATCAAGTGAGCTTCAAGTCAAGGGTCTCAGCACACTTAGCAGTTAGCACAGAATAAGTAAGCCCAATAACAGGTCAGCTATTACAGAATGACTCAAGAATGTATCAGTTGTTGACATGCTTGATAAGGCCAATAAGTGAAAGTCTGTCCAGCAAAGTTCAAACCAAGAAGTTGGAACAGATCCGAGAGAAGTACAAGTCAATTCTAGATGATGGAAATTTTTTGCAAAGGAAGTTAAAGGCAGCAACAAAAGCATATTTCTGATTTCATAGCATGAAAAGATGTTTGTGTTTAGATAAAAACTAATTGGTGTCTACACACCAAGCGCTAATATTGAATTAGTCTTATGAATAAAACCAAAACAATGTTTTTATACGTTTTTTGAATGTTAATAATGCTTGCTGGGTATATTCATGTATTGTTTTTATTTTTTAATTCTTTTTATCCATGATTTGTACTCTCCCAGTAAATGAAAGAATCCACTGATATCATCTTTCAGGCTATTTAACTACAAAAATGTAATGAAAAATATTGAAATAGTAGTGAAATGTAGCAACTAAGACGGAGAAATTAAAATACTGTATGAAAGTGACCTCTACTGGCATGAGGTAAAATAAAGATTTCTTTGAGTAAATTTTCAAATCTGAAACCTTGATTTTTAAAAGGTATCTATAACAAAAGTTGTAAATCTTTTTACTGCTGGTGTAAGTGACTGACACTCAGAAAATGATTAAATAGTACAGTGAAATGGTGTTCCTCGCTTTTTAACTCCAAAATATAGTGAGAAATGGGTCATCTTGGTAATCGTAATCATAATTTCAATATGGATGCTACTCAGTCTCCTTTGAAATAAGTGCATCTGACTCCTTGACCCTAAAAATGGGGAAATAGCCACTGAAACAAAGTCTCTAACTCAATTAGTTTCCGAGATAAAGTAGAAAATAGGTTTTTAATGGCGGACATCTTGAAAAACAATATGGCTGCCATCAAAATAGTTCCAAAGTACTCTTTGTGAATTTGGAAGATGATATAAAGGGCATAGCCACTGAAATCAACTTTCTATCTATCATAGTTCCTGAGATATTGATTAAAATAGGTTCAGAATGGTGGCCATTTTGAAATCCAAGCTGGCGGAGGGAACAACGCTAATCTCAAGACGGCTCCCAGCTTAAATTGGTAGAGTAGGTCCTTCTGAACATTTATGCCAAGTTTCAGGGTTTTATCCCCTTGGGAGCGATTCTTACACCCAACACCCTGACTATATAAATAATCCATTTACTACATGTATTAAACTATTCAAATCACTGGGTTTTCAATATATTACTTGGAATTTTCAATAATTTGAGCAAAATGATCACTTTTGACACAATTAATAAAGGTCAAAACTCGCGAGTCACTGTTTTGTACTGATTTTCAAGTCATTCTCAGAAGAAATCCTGTATAGTCTCAACTGCACAAAACAAATTAATTTTGCTGATATCATGTCATCTTCGGAAATAATCAAAGTTTTCCTCCAACTCTTATTCTACAGTTTTCTAGACATGCTAGACTTCAGAAAAATGATAAAATATATCCCTAATAATCCAGAGGCAATACAATCTTAACAAAAAGGTTTTATGTGGGAACTTTAAGGGTTCTGTAAGCTGGTGTACATTGGGAACCCTAAAAGGTTTATTAGTCAACTATTAAAAAGGTTTCAACAGCAAATAAAACAACATTTAGATAATCCACCTGCACTGAACACCCAGAATGGAACCCCTTTCTCTCAAATTGGGAGCATATATATGGCTCCATTATATACGGCCTTCCCACCAAGTATTGAACCTTTCCAATAATAATAATAATAATATTCTATTGACGCTTTAAATGTCCAAATGACCTATGTGTCATAAATATAATCAAACCTTTTAAAATGTAGAGCTTTTTTTGGCTGTTGTTTCTTTATATATACCATATATACCATGAAGAACCTTTTGTGTTAAGAGTGTACCTTGATCTGCCTTCTGGCATTTAGAAACTTATCTAAATCTCTTTGGCATGGACAACATTCCAATTCAGAGCTTTGATACTATTTAAGAGCTGTCATGTCAGATAAATGATTTAGAATAAGACCCCATGGTTCAAAGGGCTTGCGTTCTGTGCATTTGTCATGAACTGTTACTGCCGAGGACCTCTGAAATTTGTAGTATTTGTAGTACCTGAATGGCACAGTTTTGTATAAATGCATGAGGGGTCTCAAGATTTGCGGGTGCATTCAATTCCTTGAGGAACACCCTCTATTCTAGTATATTTTAGCCTATATACAGTGGCGTAACTAGGGGGTCTCGAGCGGGGGGCACCTGGGGGGGCACGCGATTCTCTGGGGGAGCACCCATAATACTAGTTGTATATTTTAGCCAAGGTTGGAAAGTTCATATGGGGGGGCACCTGGGGGGGCACAGGTCCAATATGGGGGGGGGCACGTGCCCCCCCGTGCCCCCCCATAGGGACGCCACTGCCTATATAAGTCAACATGTTCAAATGGGTCCTATAACACTGTATAATATTATGTGAGAATTGTGCCCTAGCAGCCCTGTGTCCCCTACTCAGCAAGGATGAGACAGGCAAGGAAGGATATGCTGCAATATTAGAAAATGCCCAATATTTCAAAGGAAGTATTGTCATCCTTTTTGACATTAATATATCCTTATCTGTCATTATATGCGCATGTACATCACTCTCATTTGTCTATGCTGCACTGCAAGGTGTATGTATAATTTTATACCCCATAACGTTTACAATACCACATGAAAAAGCAGTGGATATATCCCATGTGGTATTGCGTTGTATACTCAATGGTTTTTTGTATACCACATGGTTTGATCATTGTTGATGATGTCATTGCATTGTTTGCCATTGTGATGTCATGTCCATGGTGACGTCACAACATTGTGACATCATCAGTTTAGCTGCTATCTGTGCTCTGATTGGCTGATGCAGCTGTTGAGTATAGATAACCTGAGTGAAGTTCAGCTTTCTTTGCAGTTACTTAATGGGGTATAACTAACGCACTCGTGGGTACAGAGGACTCAGGATATCTTCAACTAGTGGAGTACATCTCAATATACCACCATACCCACTTGGTCTTATTATAATCCACAACTGTACCACTATGTTCATGACGGAGAAAGCATTAGACCTTTGGATAGACATGCTATGATATTTAGATAAGGACGGTGATAATCTGAGTAGCCTCGTAAGGCAGAAAGCATGCAATGCACAGCCTCCGCAGACTGGTTCTAAATTTGTGCATACCTGAAACTTTCTGTTTTCCTGTAACCTTTGCAAAAATGCTTGAAGCTATAATGTGTTTGTGTTAGACTGATGCTTGAAATAGAGGATGGTTAGTGAAATAGCATACTCCGGTCAGACAAGATGTCATGCAAAATACCATTCAGCTTCCTTATCCCAGAACGTGGGAGGAATTTTGTAAGTCATTTAAGATGCTGAGTGGTTTTCTGTTGCAAGAACCATTACAGCCTGTCACTTTGATACCGAAAAAGAGTGCTCTGTTGCACTGAGAAAAATGCACTTTGTGACTCATGATAGCTGTTTAAGTGTCATCTTCTCTACTTTCAACATGGGAAATATAGAGACTGTTTGACTAGTCATGATCAAGAGAAGGCCATTTGACTTGTCATAACAGATTTTGGATTGAAAATCAGATGCATAATCCTTTCGTTTGGCTGTCACCAACAAGAGGGACAAGTCTCCTTAAATCAAATTAACATTGAAAGTATTGGGTATGATCATGACAAATCATCTGTATGATGACACATGAAGTGTCATTTTCACAGTGCAACAGTCCACTCTTTTTCGGTATCAAAGTGAAAGGCTGTAGGGGAATTCGCTCTCATTTAGACCAATCTTCTTGTTTTGCTTTTGATCATAACTCCTTTTGTCTCATCTTTTGTCTTGCCTATTGTGAAGAATGTGAACCTTTTGTATGAGTAATAGATTAGCAGTGCCTGAAGAAAGGGTCACAAAACACTTGAAAAAACTGAAGAGAGGGAAGGCAGCCGATGTCACCGGGATGACAGCTGAACACCTCATCCTTGCATCTAGTGAGATCACCCCCATCCTTACGGCCATTATTAACAAGTGTCTGCAAGATGGTGCACTGCCGGAGCTGTTCAAGGCTGGAGCGATTATACCGACCCTGAAGAAAAACAAGTCTGCAAAGAATCCGGATAGCTATCGTCGTATCACCGTAGCCTCGGTCATCGGGAAAGTGCTAGAGAAGGAAATGATGTTCCAGACAAAACCCCGCTCCAAGATAAACCAAAGTCAAATGCAGTATGGCTTTACCGAGAAATGCTCCCCTTCTATTTGTGCCCTGATGGTGACTGAGGCCATAGCCCAATCACAAGACCGGAAGACCCCCATGTTCATCACATTTCTCGACTCATCCAAGACATTCGATGTCGTCGACCACACAGTGCTGCTGAATGCCCAACATGACCTGAACCTCAGCCCATACCTTTGGAAGCTGTACAAGGAGATGTACAAGACGGTTACATCCCGCGTGAGGCTTGGAGGGAACCTATCCAGAGTGATCGTGGAGGGAAGAGGTATACGCCAAGGAGGTGAGACATCAACGGAGGGCTTCAAAGCAAAGGATAACAAATTTCTAGATAAAGTCCTAAACCACCCGCATTCACTGAGGATAGGAGCTACACCCATAGGAATTCCAACAGTAGCAGATGACAACTGCCTGATGGCTACTTCTGATGTCGGCGCCCAAGTCCAGCTCTTCATGGCTCAGCATAATGCTGAAAAGGATAGATACATCTTCAGTTCAACCAAGTCAAAAGTCCTTCACTTAGGAGCTGAAAACGACCAGTCACTGTGGTCAAGTCTCTCATTCAACGGCGAGCCTATTTCCTACTCGGAAGCCGAAACTCATCTAGGCCTCACCAGAACCCCAGACGGAAAATCTACACAAGCCATTACGGACCGAATCACATCAGGGAGGAAAACAGCATACCAGCTTATGGGAGCGGGCTTCACTGGAATGAATGGAATCTCCCCCAGTGTCTCCAAGAAGCTTGTGGAAGTCTACGTGAGCCCTGCCCTCATGTACGGCCTGGAGGCCCTGACGATCTCCCAGAAGGATACTGACAGACTCTCCACCTACCATCGAAGCCTGCTTAGAATGCTCCAGTCTCTATCAGAGTCCACTGCAAAACCAGCTACTTACCTACTGATGGGCATCCTGCCTATTGAAGCCATCCTACATCGCAAAGCCCTAAATCTGTTCCTGACAATTTTACACCGAAGTGAGACACCAGAGAATGAAGTCATCCGAAGGCAGCTTGCTACAAAGGACCTAAACTCGAAGAGTTGGACAGTTTACGTAAGACTAATCCTGCATAAGTACAGTCTACCATCGGCCTACACCCTGGCGGAAAATCCCCCCACAAAAGAGCAATGGAAGAGAACAGTCAAGAAGGCAACAACAAGATACTGGGAAGAACAACTGAAGGAAGAAGCAAGAAACATGAAGAGCCTGAAACACCTGAACGTCGACATATGCAGTCTGGCGGACGGCCATCCAGTGTGGGAAACAGGAGTGGACGCTATGCAAGTGCCGATGGCAGCAGTTAGAGGATTGCTCCTAACAGGTAGATACCCACTCACAGGCTCAAAGTGCGCAGGAAAACACCAGCTGCAGAGCTGCCCGTACTGCAATGTCAATACACCGGAGAGTGTGGAGCACTTTATGCTGAGTTGCAACCTGTACGATGACATCAGAGCCGGCTATATAAGAACACTGCAAGACCATGTCACAGAGAACCTGGAATCCCTTCACGGACCAGAACTGCTCAGAAGCCTGATTGACCCGTCCCACCTGGCGAGAGATTGGAAGAATGCTGTGGAACTGGAGTCAGTTGCCAGGAGATTCTGCTTCAAGATGCACAATAGGAGAGCACAGAAGGATGGGCTGGAGTCAATGTTTGTTTGGGCGCTTAGGAGAAGCAAAAGGCAGTAGGGGATAAAATTAGTGACATTTTAAAATAATAATTCCAATATCAACCTGGATAACAGGGTTCTCCTAGCAGAAGAGGAGGAAAGTACAACGAAGTGAAGTGAAGTGAAGTGGAATAGAACAGTTGGCATCTATGTAATATATATAATGGATGTAGATATTGTGATATTGGGAATGGGTGACACATACAAAAATATAAGAAAATATACTTGGGACAGTGAAGGGCCCGGGTTGGTTAAACCGGAGGAGGTGCGGGAGGTTATAATTGAGTTAATGGGGGAAAAATTGAGGGCAAATGGGATGTCATTTATATTACAGGATTAAGAAATCACAGCAGGAGAAATCCTGTCTTGAGGCCTAGTGGGGAGGGTTGGTCTAGTGGTAGAGTGCTGTGCTGTCAATCACTGGGTCCAGCGTTCAAATCCAGCTCTTGCCGGGTCACCTGGGCCTATATTGGACGGCTGTTTCAATTGTCCTACTTGCTGTGTCATACCCTTGTCCTAATTATCCCCCCAAGTGCATAAATTCAGAAAACAAAGTCCGAATTATCCGTCAATCCATTGTGTCATGAGGCCAAAATAAAGTTCTTTTTTGACACTTAGGTGTTCTTTGAAAAACAAACAGTTTCTTAAAAACTTTCTACGTAAGTTAGAACTAGAAGAATACAAGATGGCATGACATTGCAAGCGCGACCTAATTTAAACCCAACCTCACTGAGCTCAATCAAACTTCACTGGAAAAGAGGCCAGAGTACACCTACAGTCTTATAGCTGCAGGGGTGAGATCTTTTCTTTGCCAATCACCTCCCAAAAGACGAAAAACATGAGGTTGCAATAAAAGATTGGATTACTTTACAGTGTTCTGGACAGAACTGTACAAAACATTTTCGGTGAATGATGCAAATTCAAAGAAATTGAAGGAGGATTATAAGTAAGCATGCAGATGAACAGAGCAGAATTTCACATTTGACAGATTATCAATGCATCAATATCAGGAACTTGTCTGTTCATTTTAACTAGATTATAATTTATTATGAGATGAAAGGAGGCAAAGCCCTGTAGATTGAAGCAGAATGGTGTTTCTGCTTTCAACTCAATTATCTTCCACAAGTTCATAACAACGCCTTGAAATTCTCCAGATTTGTGTGAAGCCAACCAAAGACAATTTGGACAGAGTTCCTGCTGAGTCATAGGTATGCAAGGACCACTGCTGCTTGTACGCTCCTGCTCATAAATATGGAATACTTTTTTGGAAAAAAGGTGACAAATAAAAGTAAATTTCACATTGTGAATGCAAGCAAGGTATATTGTGAAGGTCAAGTCATCTTCTCTAATCTTCCTGGGGTTTGCGCTGCAGCATGCATTTTAAACAACAGCATGTTCTTCCCTTTAGTAGTCATTGGAAGTATTTGCTATTGAATCAGACCATCATGTGCTCCAGCAGAAGCTGCTAAAGTTGTCAATTTCAATGGTGAATGATGAAGTATTCCGTATTTATGAGCAACGGTGTTTATGAGGGGCGTTCAGAAAGTTCTGACCGATTTATTTGGCAGACCTTTCTTTTTGAGGCAGCTGAATGAGATTTCCACAGAACTATTTCTAGGTGTGCCACTATCTATTTTGAAAGTATCATACCTGTAGGAAATGTTTAAATGTCGTTTAAGCTTCCACGAAACAGAAACTTAGTGCACCCAGCGCAGCTCTTTTTATTTTTTAATCCAACAATTTAGCAGAGTAAATAATCATGAACATACAAATGAAAATATAATTGATTATGACCAATAATGTTTCTTGACAGCCAAGCTGTTCCTTAGCAGTGCCTGCTTGTAGTGGATTGTTTCAGGCGAAGTGCATCAAGTGATTTGGGAAAGGGTATTTGCAGTTACTTCAGCAAATCGATTTGATAGATATAAATATTTGTCTGGTATGACATGGAATATATCTTGCTGGATAAGGGTTTATAACCTGTTAAAAAAAAGAAATTTGCATTTTTACTGGTGTATATCTTTTAAGGTGTGCACTTCATTAGATTATGATGTCTTACAGTACATAGCTGTATTTTCAAGAGCATAAAGTGGGGAATCCAAAACTGTTGAAATATTGCTACAGCCCAATGACTATACGTTTTACTGGTCACTTCAACAACCTCACTTTATATAGCACAATTTTTGTGTTGTTTTGTTTTTACCTCATTTTGGTTTTTGTAAAACAGAAAAAAAGTATGCCTGATTTGAATTTAGAGAGGAGCACAATTGAGTTAAAACTTCTGATTGCACTCTAACTTGCGTCTAATTCAGAACTTCTGAGATAGAAAACAGAAGGGAAAGAGAACGTATATAATCCTGAATACCCTGCTGCCCTTAGCTTGGTAAGACGAAACAAAGAAACCTTAATTGTAAGAATGTAAACACTTGCTCATAAATAATATACCATTCGACACCTCTGTCAGCCACTCACATTACAGTATTTCTGGGGAATAATTCCCATATTCTTTATTGTCCAGTTCTCATGTTTGACAGTTTGAGTGTTTGTCTCATGGTAAAAGCAAGGTTATTCACCATGGGATCAGGAATATGTGTTTATCACACCTCGGCCTATAGGCCTCGGGTGATAAATCACATATTCCCTCTCCCGTGTTGAATAACTTTTACAAATACTGGGTTAAAGACACACTTCTATCAGCTTGGATTTATAACTGATAATTATTAAGAAACTAAATATTGATATCAAGAATGAAGAATCAACTTACAAGTGTGAAAATTTGAGAAGCTAGCTGAAATGAAGGAAACCATGCAAGACTGCTGAATTCAGTGTTTCTGACTGCTTATTATTGCATCTAAAATTTGAAGTTCTGCAACATGTGTGCTTTACTTATATAAATAATCTTGAAGATTTCTAAGAATCACATTGTATAATTATGTATAAGCAAAGTGTATCATTAATTAATTAGACAAGTAAATTACTAATGAGTGTGCTTTAAAAATACATTGTTTCAATGGATGTATGCCATTTCTGAAATAAATTTAATTTTGCGTGGGTCCAGATAATCAAATGATCCTGAAGGGAAAAAGATGCATTAGCTATTAATTCAATGTTGAAAGATGATTTATCACAAAGTCACTGGTCAGAAAAAAAAATTGTCTGCTACCTGAGCCAAAATACCGCTGTAAACCTAATTATAGCATGCTGATTCCAACATGAAATCAACATTTTTATAGAACATCCGGAATTGAGATGTCCATGTCAATATTTGGCCAATAATCAGTTGCAAGAACAATTTGTTTTTATACTTTTATTTATTGAAAAATGTACCAATGTTCAACATTGTGTGAAATAAAGATATTAAATATTGTGAGTGAAAGAAAATTCAATGTGCTCTGGGCTCTAATTATGTTAGTATTCAAATACTTGTATCTGCGGATTTGTCATAGGTATTCAAGGACCACTGCTGGATATTACAGCTAGTAAGTTTGCCAAATCTTTGTAAATTTAACTTGCAGTTATTGATCATATAGCTTTTCAGTATAGAATACACTTACAAAAAATAAATTTGTTGTATTTTCCAATTACGCGATATAGAATAGGCCTACATGCCCAAGAAAAAAACGATATTTTCGGAAAATGTCTACTATTATGAAAACAGCTGTAGTATAATATGTTAATTCAACTTTTTTCGACTACACCATTGCTCATAAATCTGGAGTGCTTCAACATTCTCCATTGAAATTGACAACTTTAGCAACTTCTGCTGGAGCACATGATGGTCTGATTCAATAACAATTACTTCCAATAACCACTGAAGGGAAGAACATGCTGGCCAATGTCATGAGTTGGTAAAATTTCAGTTTTGGCCAAACATGGACATGCATTTCGGGTCATATCTCAGCTTTCGTATAGTATTTATGCATGTATTATGGGTCATAAGAAAGGCAGTGATGTCCCCTTTGGTGCAAATAGCCTCAAATGTATCCCCTTCTCATAGATTTTAATATATTAAATGATAAATGATTGCATATGGCGTCATTTTTTGGCGTCACGCTGGACACTGCATGTAAAAAATTCAAGTAAAACTTTAAAATACAAGCAAGTAAATGCAGTTAGAATAAAATTTGAAATTTGGTGTAATGCCCTGGTTAGCTAAGCATCTTATGAATACAGAAAAAAGGCCATAATACGTTTCTGTACTGCAGAATGACACGTTTTGCAGTATAAGGTTGTCATGTCACATGCAGAGCCAAAATGAACAATGTGATTTTTGATGCATCAAATACACTATTCACTGATCCATTTAAAAAAAAATTTTTACTTCAATGTTTTGCTCATGACCTGGTCTGTTAGGAAATAGTAACAAAACTTCGTAGAAACTCTTGTATTGGAAGCTGTGAGGGCCTAAGTGAGACTGACGAAAAATTGACACCCTCTTTTTTATTGAGAATTATGTAGGTACTCTAATGCTCAGGTGCTGTCTGATTATGGCTCAGTATGGCAATTTTAATTTTCTGGATAGTTCCTAAATGCTCATAAGCCTGGCTTTCCATTAGTGTAGAAAAAGTGGGTGTAACTGTAATCTATCATGGTATTACAGACCTGTTTCTGAGACTGACGAAAAATTGACACTCTCAAATTTTGTGAAATTCATTTCAGACCTCTCCTGTTTAGATGCTTCTTGATGAAGTTTTTTGCTGGAATGCTTATGATATTGATATTTTCTCATTTCTTGTGTGTCTGGCTATTCATCTATGTATAAAATGTTGTTGTAAGCCTAACCTATCATGTATTAGAGCAATGTCTTTGAGACTTACAACAAAATAAACATTCTTATGGATAGTGAAACATTATGTTTTGACTTCTCTTGTTCGGACTCTTCTGGCAGAAGGACTGATGCTAGAATGGCTGTTATTTGGATATTTTTTTGTTGCTATGGACATGACTTTCCACTTCTATACACAATTTGGTTGTAAGTTGAACCTATCTTGGTAATATAGCCCTGCCTTTTTGACTGATAATACATGCAGCTCATTATTTTCTGCAAAGCCTACCAACTGCCATAAACAATGTTAAATGAGGAGAACATTTTTTAATCACCACATTTTTGTATAAAGAATATCATTTTCTAAAATTTGTGCAAATTTCATGGTGATATCTTAACAACTTTTCCCTACAAGTCCGTTTGACTGAAGTAAGAATAGTTTCGCAAAAACTGCATTTTAAGTTTGTAAATCCTTCACATTTATGTTTAAACATACTTGCATTAACTGGCCTTGTTAGCTTAAAAATGCATTTACAACCTCCGACTTACGCATTTTGGAATCTACCAATATATAGGAAACATATCTGTGATTATCCATTTTTTGTCCAAAATGACCAAAAGTCCCAAATTTTACCAACTTGTGACACTGGACCGCTGTTGTTTAAAACGCATGCTGCAGCGCTAACCCCAGGAAAAGTTACAGCAGCACAAAATATGGAAATTCAGGGGGTTTTTTCGGGTGAGGTGCATTCAACCAAAAATTAAAAATTCTTGCAAAATATGTAATTGAGGCTTTCAAAGAGTGATTAGAGAAGATGACTTGACCTTTACGGTTGACCTTGCTTATATTCACACTTTGAAATTTACCTTTAGTTGTCAATTTTTTCCAAAAAAGTATTCCATATTTATGAGCAGGAGTGTATAAACTTGATGATATATGAATTGATTCAGAAAAAAGAGGCGACACTTGCCTGCTTCCGAGGACGACTAAAGCTAAAGCCAAAAAGAAGAAAGACTGTTTTTGGTGCCAGCAGCAACTTGTGATTTGTGTTGCTCTATGTCCCTGATTAGGGCTATACTCTGATGATATTAGATTGTGATTGCTTTGCACATGCAGATGAAATTTCCTGGAAAGAAACAATTTTGCTAATTCACTTGTCCTGATAACGTGTCAGGTCCAAGAAAGAGAATTTATCTCACCAAAAATACGATGATATTACTTTCAGCCTGATTGTCATGTAGAAGGCTCAGTGTCGGTTGTCGCACCGCATCCTAAAGGTGTGGTTTGACAGACAGAACTGACACATCTGTTCTCATCTGGCAAACAGGGAATTTGATTATATTGAGAATAACACAACTCCGATGTTTTGTCTTAGTGTATAACGCTTCATGATCAGTTCTTTAAAAACTTTATCTGTAAAGTATAATACATGCATCTATGGTAAATAATTCAATCATGTAGATAATTGTCTAATATGGTGTTGAAAAATGCAAATTTTACACTATAACTAAATAGGAGAATATCCAAAAGCTAATGTCTCCTTGGTCTTGACCAGACACAAACATGGTTGCAGTGGATTGTGAAATGTAGGGAACGTCACGAAAAGTTCATTACTTTGGTGATCTTGGAAAAACAAACTGTTCCAACAAAAGTTTCTACCAAAGTTCCTACACAAGTACAAGTAAAAGGCATGGTGGCTAGACATGGCGTGCACAACCTTGTTTAAACCCAACCTCACTAAGCTCAATTAAACTATACTGGTGAAAGAGGCCATAGTATATCTCCAGCTGTAATGCTGTAGGAATGAGATCTTATCTGGAATCACCACTCAACATATGAAAAACATGACATAGATAAATAGATAGATAGATACAGTACATCCCAAAATAAAACAACCAAATTTTCTGTCAGAAGTCCTCTGTTTATTACCTGTTTTGCCCTTTTTTCCCTGTCCACCCAAATCTCCTTACAACTCCCTTTGACTTCTTACAACAACCTTAGCCCACATTAAGAACTCTATTGAGATAGCTACCAATGTAACTGCAATTAGCAGAGGTGCAAAATATCAAGTAAATCAAACACAATGGGGGTGATTGAGTTCATATTGGTGTTGTTTAATTGTGATTTTAATGTAATTTTAAAAGATAGTTGAAAGTAGTTGAAAGTAGGAAGTGATTCAGGGGTAGTCAAATGGTGTGAAAGGGTGACGCAGTGGCTGATTCTTCCTTTCTGCTGGGGTAATCATACTTTATTTTGGGTTGTATTTTAAATAGATATGGGTAAGAGCAGCCCTTCAAGCCCAGTTCTTGGGCACTCACAAAGTTTGATTGCTGAGAAGGGAATTGAGTGGGAGTCCTCGAAATTACAGTACCACATGGGTTGGATCTCTTCCTTGCTTAGCATAGACACTGATACAAGAGGCTGCCAATTGAAACGTCTCATCCAATGAAATAAAAGCAGTGGTCACTTTACAGCGCTCAGGAGAAATACCAGGGATAACAATTGTCTCTATAAGAGAAACAGTTAAATAACTGTTTGTTTGATTTCCTCTTGAGGAAAATTATTGCAAAACAAACGTAAAACTGGAAAACAGTCTGACATTCATTATTTCTGTGACTGATAAAAAAAATAATGAAGATTAAAGTAATGTTATTCATATATTTTACAGATCTTGTTATTCTTTTTTTAAAAATGGGCATTGTTTAATGTAATAAATTGAATAGCAAAAACAGAGATTCAGTCCCAGAAGTCTAATGCAGCTGAGATAATATGATGAAAGGCTCATATGATTTGTAGGCATGACGTAAATTCTACGAAAAAGAATGAGGGTTATATGTGAACATGTTGATGCCTTGAGCAGAATTCAACATTTCATTGATAATCAAAAGAGCACAATCTGCAAATAGAGAACCCCCTATGTCATTTTAATTGGATTATCTGATATTAAAGAAGCCCAATCCTGCAGATTGAGGCCAGAATGATGTTCTTGCTTTCAACTAGATTTTCTGCCAAAACAAAACTTTTAAGATTCTCAAGATATGTGCCAAGAACTCGAAAGACAATTAGGACCGGGTGCGTGCTGAAACAGCCGTTACTCTACAATTGTGGGTTGGTGACGACACTAGAGATTGTCATGATTTTGTATTTTGAATTAATTAGAAACCAAGTATGAGAGCTATAGATGACAAAATTTTATATTAAAACCCAAAAAATGAGGTGTGTAATTAACTCAGAGTGGTACTAGTAACCAGTGTGTTGTAAGGTAATCAATTTTAGCATGCGATCATGCATCCTTGGTCGATTCCCGATATTTGTACCTCATCAATTTTGTACCGGTCTATTGAGTTATGTATTAATTAGGGAAAGATTAAAGCGGGAATGTCTGCAGATCTGGCCAAAATTTATAAAACGTTTCTAAGGATAGATTTCAGGTATATCTGATATATCTAGCCAAATCTGAATGTATTGCTTTTCTTGATGTCAAATAATGGCATGTGATAGTGAGTGTGTTTATCTCAACGATCAGCTTAAGAGATAATGTAAACAATTATTGAAATTTGTGTCACAGACACAAACTTCCGAAATTGTTTTTGCTTCAACTAACCCCGTGCTTCAACAAGCCCCGGTCTCCCCTATACTGCCATATGACATATATAGCAAAGTGGGAAACCCAAAAAGTAAAAATTCAGACATTTCTATATTCATAAAGTCAGCCCTCAACCTTTTTTTAAAAGACCATCTCAGAATTTTTTAATTCAGATCTCTGCTGTGTTGAGTCATAGGAGGATTGCATACAGAGGTAAGGTGCTGAATTCCATGGTACTCTATTTTGTCTTTTTTAGACACTACAGGCATATTGCACTGCTGGGAAGCTAGAAAATAAATATATGACTGCATAAACAGAACAGATCTGAAATGCTATAACGTCCGAAATGGAATTGACATTCACATACAGTCCTTCAGGACATCTGTGGCATTACTTGACCTTTGTATCTAAAATAATCCCTGGACAAAACAACTGATTTTCTTCCAGTCATATGCCGGCTCAGAGACCATTCTGAATATAGCTGGGCCTTAGGGTGTACCAAAAAATGAAAAAGTTCTCTGATCTTAACACCTATCGGTCAAAAGATGAGGTTTGGTTAGTAGATCACTAGGAAATTTTTTTTTTGAAAATCGGAGAAGTCCTTACGCCGGTCCAAGCCTCTTGAAATTTACATGTCAAAAAAGAGCAAAAAATCACCATTTTCGCCTAGTTTTGTGCCTAATATGCCACCTACAGCTATGACTTATGCCTAAAAGTGTGTCTAATCACTCCTTTCTAAGTCATGACTTGGATGATATTATGTTGGGTCAGTTTTATCATTTTTAACCGTAAAAATAACCCATCTTTGGTCAGAAATAGTGTAAAAATGCTCTTTTTAACCAATGAAGTGCCGTATCTTGAGAACTAAAGCAGATAGAGACATGATATTGACACCAAAATCTCCGGAATACCCACATTCATATTCATCTTCAATACATTTTAGGGCCCTTTACCCAATACTTTTTGAGTTATTAGCAAAAAACCAATGAATTGCCTTTATTTTCATGGGAATCGTCAGTGAAAATACATTTAATAGCACAAATCATTGAAGATAGGTACCTGGTGAACCTCTGATTTATCTGCTACATATATTTTATAATTGAACACAAAAAGCTATTTTATTATTATTTATAGTGAAGGAGTATTACAATACCATGGATTACTTATCCACATCAAAATATTGTCTTATTTTGAGAAAGACATTCAAAGAAGTGAAAAAGTTTGATTTGTTACAAAGGTTGCCATGTAATCAGGGGAAAAATGATTTTCTTTGTTGTACAATATGCTACTAAACCAGCATTATTATCAACAATTATGTGTCTGAGAAACAATTTGTCAAAAGGGGTAGGCTGAGGTGTATGGCTTGCATACGAGTCTGCCTCCAATTGACAATTATGAGGACATACAACAATGATATGGAACTTGAGAAGGCCAGATAGATGCAGTACAATATGAATGAATAACACCAAAAGTCAGTCATTTGAAGAAGTTCTTGTGATGCAAGAATGAAAGCTGAGGGAAAGGTCTGAACAACTAAGAAATGAAAATATTCAGAAAATGTTTGCGTATGATCCTGAGAATTATCAATTATCAATGCATTGAACCCATAATTAATGATAATAAAATTGTTTGAAGTAGTAGATGATATAATGAATGACATAGGGTATTTCAGTATTGACAATAAACTGAGACAATTTATGTATAGGCCAACATGTCAATGAGAAAGAATTACAGACAGGCTAAATTGACAAAAAATTTTGCAACAAGCCTTTCAACATGTGTGAGAGATAATCAAAATCACGCGCCTGCCAGTGACATAACTGAAGATAATGAATATAGACCAGAGGAACCCAATAAACAGTAATTTAAAGGGTACACTCAGCTATGAAACATTAACAGTGACATTTATAAATTATTATATCTTAGATGTTGCTGGAAATATTAATTCATGTTGTACTGCATTTATCTACCCTTCACAAGTTCCATATCATTGTTGTATGTCCTCATAATTGTCAATTTGAGACAGACTCGTATGGAAACCATCCAACTCAGCCTACCCTTTTTGACAAATTGTTTCTCAGACACATAATTGTTGATTACAATGCTGCTTTAGTAGCATATTATACAACAACCTTTGTAACAAATCAAACTTTTTCACTTCTTTGAATGCCTTTCTCAAAATAAGACAATATTTTGATGTAGATAAGTAATCCATGGCATTGTAATACTCCTTCACTATAAATAATAGAATACCTTTTTGTGTTCAAATTATATAATATATATAGCAGATAAATCAGAGGTTCACCAGGTACTTATCTTCAATGATTTGTGCTTTTAAATGTATTTTCACTGACGATTCCCATGAAAATAAAGGCTATTATTTGGTTTTTTGCTAATAACTCAAAAAGTATTGGGTAAAGGGCCCTAAAATGTATTGAAGATGAATATGAATGTGGGTAACCCGGAGATTTTGGTGTCAATATCATGTCTCTATCTGCTTTAGTTCTCAAGATACAGCACTTCATTGGTAAAAATGAGCATTTTTACGCTATTTCGGACCAAAGATGGGTTATTTTTAGGGTTAGAAATGATAGAAGTGACCCAACATGAATATCATCCAAGTCATCACTTAGAAAGGAGTAATTAGACACACTTTTAGGCATAAATCATAGTTGTAGATAGCATATTAGGCACAAAACTAGGCGAAAATTGTAATTTTTTGCTAAATTTTTACATGTAAATTTCAAGAGGCTTGGTCCGGGGTAAGGACTTCTCCTATTTTCAAAAAAAAAAATCATAGTGACCTACTAACCAAACCTCATCTTTTGACCGATAGGTGTTAAGATCAGAAAACTTTTTCATTTTTTGGTACACCCTACTGGGCCTGTAATTGAGCCCACTGAGCCTGTAATTGAGCCTTTGCCTCTTTGGTAAAGTATTATGTTTAAACCAATATAGCCGGGCATGAACAATTTTTAATGTACAACTTCTGACAAAACTCCAAACCCTCCCCCCCTCCAAGTCATGAATTCTGAACGGTCCCTTATCTAAATCTAATGGTCATTCAGGATAATTTGAATCAGTGCTTTCACAATCTCTAGAGCTGTTATAATTTTGTAAGGAAATCCATTCTATGGACATGTGTCACTTTTGGCAAGTTTTAATCTTATTGATTTATAATTGTCAGAAACAAACCAGTATTATTTTGGCTGACATCATGTCCAGTTCAGAAATAATTGAAGTTAATGTCTACAGAGCATGTTTTAATTATTTTCTCTCACCACTTTATCATACCTAATTTTCTGTATTAAATGCTCAGTGGGCAGATGCGATGATGAGATGGAAATAATTCATTCACAATCTAGCTCAGCAATGCTGTATGCAGTCAGAATCCACCAGAGGCAGCACTATGCTCTGTTGGACGATTAGCGCAATCCAATATGGAGGTCGAGGGCAGCCTGAATGCACATTATTGCATTGAAAAAGGTAAGAAAAGATCATATTTTGATGGAATTTAATAAAAATCAATTCTAGATGAGGGTGGGGGATATGGACGTTTATTACGGAATGGGCGTTTAATACAGAAAATATGTTATAGAGTTTTTGGACATGATGAACCTCCCCACAATTTTGGACATGAGAGCAACAACTATCCCTAATAATCCAGAGACAATACTTTGATCTACCTTCTGGCACATGGCAACTTATCTAAATCTCTCAGGAATTTGGGATATTCTGATTCAGAGCTTTGATGCCATTTAGAGCTGTCATGTGTAATAAATGATTCAGAACAAGACCCTGTGGCTCAAAGGGCTTGTATTATGTGAATTTCTCATAAGCAGTCTAGGACCAAAGCAACTTGAAGTACATGTATGCCATGTCATAAATAGTTCTCTCTTGATAAAATATAATTAGCATACTATGTTACAGCCCTGTTTTCATAACTGTAGACATTTAGCCTGAAATTTTCTGGGACGTGAATTCTATAGGGAAAGTGACATAAAAAAAACTTGTGACATTGCTCTGACCAATGGAATAACATATGCGAGATATGTAAAAAATGCTAATTCATGTACAGTACCTATATTTATGAAATCGATTGTCACACAATAATTTTGCACACAAACAGTTGAATAGCCTATATGGATATTTCATCTACCTGACACATATTGTAGCTTCATAGCTTTTTTGGCTGTAACTTTCAAGTTATTGGCTCCAATTCCGGTGTTGACTCTTTGTCTGTCTTTGGAGTTGCATTAATGTATATGTGCGAAGAGGGTCCATGCAGCTGTGTTAGCATCTCTATGTTGCTATTAGTATTGGTTTTCAAAACAGAACACCATTTTATGCCTTGTGCAATAAAAAACCATCACCTGTGATATTTGCACGGTATATTGTGGAAATTGCCTCAGTTTGAAATTAATTCCCATTATTTGTCGACTCTATATATCGGTGCAATGCTAAAATTTATCTGAAGAAGCATTTTAAACTTGCGAGCAAGATATTCCAATTTACCATATTCACGAAAAATGTGACAAACTAATTGAACATTGACACTCTCACCAACTGTGCGGAAAATAATTCATGAAAATTATAGCACATATGAATAATGTCAACATTTTCCAACTGAAAGATTTTGTTATGTTGTTCAACACACATCAGTATAACTCATTTCAGAAGCGATTAAGAGATCATAATAAGAATCTGTTTGTTCCGTTTAGTAGGACAGAAAAAATGAAAAACTTTTTTATTGTAAGAATAGTTCATTGCAGCTTGTAGCGAATTATTGTTAATGGTAATGATGTTCATATATTTAAGAGGTATTTTAGAAATGTTTATTTTACTGGTAGGGGGAGCATCTATATTTCAGATCCCCCCTTTAAATTAAGAATAAATGAGCACAACCTTATATTTTTTTTTCTCATTTCTGGACAATTGTAATATCCAAAATAATCTCTGTCCAATAGGGCAAGTTGACCTAACTTCAGCCTACTTTGGTTTTTGATCGCTTGTCACTGGCTGGCTATTCACGTGAATGTAATGTGCCAATGGACCTAACTTCAGCCACCTCCTCTCTTCGTGAAAATAGTGTAAAATACCAATTATATGCCTCATAAGGCAGTAGAAACATGTTCCAAAGACAAAAGTGGGATATGTACCCAACTTCAGCCATGTAGTACCTAACTTCATAGACGGGTCAATCTGTAGTATAACCCACAACAAATTGATACAAAAGGTTTTTCAGTAGATTTTGGTACTAATTGCCTTGCTCAATAACATATTAAAAATCTAGGATTTTCTGACTATGCTAAGTGGGTCAAAATCAAGATGGCGTCCAAGATGGCCGCCGGAATCTTTAAAGTGTTATATCTCAGTTAATATTCAACTTAGAAAGATAATTTTTGGGTCCAAACCTAGGTTTTCATACCCAAGGAATCTGTTACTGCCCTTGAAATTGTAATAAGATGAGATTTTAAGCTCAAACTCTCATTTCAAGTTCTAGATCACGTCTAAGATAACCGCCTAATGGTTGATGTAAAAACTTAGTGACTCTTTGACTTATGAAAGTGATGTTGGTGTCTATACCTATGTTTGTGGCCTGAAGGAAACCAATGAAATCAACAAAAATGTATTTGCTGCAATATTTGAGGGAGGACATGGATAATGAGGCATATTTCTATATGTAGTATTCCCTTTTGATGAGATCAGAATAGATGAAGTTGAGCAGAGGAAGGTGAAATGTCCAAAGTTTTTCAGGCAAAGGAAAAAATTAAATTACAATAAGATGCTATTTTATGTAAAAGTTTTATTTATATCCAGAAATCCAATATGAAAAAATAAAATATCTGATCAATCTGTGATTCTGTATGTATATCTGTAAACAATGGTAGTGTTTGAGTAACAAATGCTGTCAAAGTTTTAGTTATCAGGCCTATAAATGCCAGTAATGCACAGAGAAAGAAAAACTGATACATTACAAAAAGCAACTGGTAAAAATGTATGCTACAAATATTAAAGAATTGTTTTCATAAACAATAGGCTAATCCTCATAACTAGCAACAGCCCTGTTCTATGGACTTTTGCAGGTTTGAAGTTGGAACGGTCCACAAGCAGGACAGGGGTATGCACTGTAGTCCGTTTTTCCGGCAGTTATAACACTGAGTGATACAGCAATTATATTGGCTAATTGTGTTTTTTCTTCACGGGGAACAGATACTTGCTTCAACTAGCACCTGGCGGTTTAATAGTAGCATGTATGGAGCCATGAAATGTCTACTAAGATGTTGCTAATCATATGCTAATGGATGATGTTTGTGACAAGTCCGGACAGCAGTCAGCAGCTAGTAAGATATTACATAGTTATCACATTTTTGCTGATGCTGTTGTTCATTCTCAGAGCATCTAGCTGTGGATATGAATGATTTTTAGACCTATTATGAATGTGCAGAGGAACTGCTTTTCATCATGAAGCATCTTATATGTGATAGCTTTGTCTTTTCTGCTTAATACCAAAATACTAGGCGTCCTGTAATTTTTTTTGTAAAATCTTGCATCTGACTAAGCTGTATATTCCTGAACATTCATATCATTCTAGACTGCAAAAACCAATGACAATATTCCTCAAGAAAGGGTCCAGAGTGTATGGTGAGCATCCTGCTAATTTTGCAATGATCTTCTTGAGGCCAGTGTGGTGTCTACTAATCACTGAGGCAGTGAGGCTGTCAGGTCTTTGCATTTTCCTGATGAACACATCTGTAAATTCCTGCATTGATATGCTGTATGAAACTGGTCTTAACAGTGTTTTCAGGGTCCAGTGGTTTTTTATGGCAAGACCTCTACTTTTTCGTGCGACCCTATCTTTAAGGTACAGGTATGCTTATTTCGAGTAGTAACAATGCCCTAATGTTGCAAATACAGGAAAGCAGTTGGTAACAATTTGATTTGCATTAACCTGAAGCCACTTCTGTCTTCATCTATTAACATGGAGTATACTCGTACTTTGGTAATTCAGCAACAATTGAGTGGTCTTGGACTTTCTGCCAAATTCCTTGTTTCTTTTAGTTAGTCCTTTGTTTATTTGGCAGAAAAATATAATACAGATTCTTGATATTATGCATCTTCATTGGTTATCAATGTTTACAGGTTTTCCAAACTTTTCATTCTCCAGAGACCAGAGTAACAGCTAAAAAGTCAGGAATTTCAATTGACAAATCAGACACCACAGTGTTGTTTGTCCTGAGAAGATGGCCATGGTATGCTTTCTGCACTGATTTGCCTGTCAACATAGTTGATTGAGTTCTCAGTTCTCTTCATACCTATGAGAGTTCCTCCGTGGCCTAATGGTTAAGAGTGCTTGTTTGCACACCACTGGCTCTGAGGGCGTGGGTTCGAATCCCACCCCGGAACTCAATTTAGTCCGAGCCCATGGGACATTAAATGGAGGCGGGTTGTATCCAGTGTTCTATGCTGGGGCAACTGAAAGACCCTGGGCATCCCTGAATTAATAGGGTATGTACCAGACTCACAGTCTTCTCATCTCATCATCATACGGCGATCGCCTGCCTCGATATAGCCCACTAAGGTGCTGCAGAGGCGTAAAACACAAACAAACAAACAAACAAACAAACTCTTCATACCTATGCAAATAACTCAGTCATTTACGACAAATGTGTGGAAGCAGCCAAGCAATAAAGCGGAATTCCAAGTGACTATAATTATTGTCATGACTCCTGGATTATCTCAGTTCTCTTCATACTACCTATGCACATAACTCAGCTTTCCAGTACAGTGATTCATCAAATGTATGCAAGATAATGCAGAAACTCTTAAAGTTTACAACATACAGGGATCACTTTTGGGTGAACAAGGGCTAGTGCAACAGCCTGAAAGCTTCCAATGGAGGTAAATATAGCTGTTTGTATACTAATAATTGGAATACTTTACAATATATAGCATACATGTTCACCATAAGCAAATTATGATGTTATTGCTTGTGCTGACATGAACATTTCACCTTCCTCTGCTCAACTTCAGCCATTTGGATCTCATCAAAAGGGAACACTACATATGAAAATATGCCTCATTATTCATGTCCTCCCTCAAATATTGCAGCAAATACATTTTTGTTTATCTCATTGGTTTCCTTCAGGCCACAAACATAGGTATAGACAGCAACATCACTTTCCATGTATATATTTTTCATTATTTGACATGTGCACGAATTTGTAGAGGTGTAAAAACGAGCATGTACGAATTTGTGGACATGAAAAAACGAGCATAGGTGCTCGTGTATGTGTAATAACTAGCACTCGTGTATGTGCTTTATTATTCATTTGTGTACCTGCCATTACAAGCATTCATGGAGGTGTTATATCTTTCAGTTTTAGTGTCCAAATTAGGTTTAGAGTTAGTTTTAGCCAAGTTTAAAGTTGCGATGTTCGTTTTTGCACCTACACAAATTCGTGAATTGTAAGATTTCACACTTACACGAATGCTAAATTCGTGTATATGTTCGTTTTTGCAGGTATACAAATTCGTGTACATGCCAAATAGTGAAAAATATATACCTCCACTTTCATAAGTCACAGAGTCACTAAGTTGTTGCATCTTAAACCACTAGGACGTAATCTTGGGCGTGATCTAGAACTTGAAATGAGAGTTTGAGCTTAAAATCTCATCTTATTACAATTTTAAGGGCAGTAACAGATTCCTTGGGTATGAAAACCTAGGTTTGGACCCAAAAATTATCTTTCTAAGTTGAATATTAACTGAGATATAACACTTTAAAGATTCCGGCGGCCATCTTGGACGCCATCTTGATTTTGACCCACTTAGCATAGTCAGAAAATCCTAGATTTTTAATATGTTATTGAGCAAGGCAATTGGTACCAAAATACACTGAAAAACCTTTTGTATCAATTTGTTGTGGGTTAGGTGGCCAATTCTCATAGATTGACCCGCCTATCAGCCTAAGGTGTACCTAACTTCAGCCCCCTACTCCTTTTCTGAGATACATTGCAGGTGTGCACCACAGAATGGTCAAACCGTGCAGTTATGGTCATTTAGATTAAACACAAGGAATTGGGTCATCTTTTGCAATAAATCTGACATGTATCCCAGGATTTAGACTGCTAATGATATGCCGGCATCTGCCAACATCAAGCAACAAGCTAGAGCATAAAACAGGAACAATGTGGTTCATTGATTTTCTTGGATCTTTATTGTTTTGACGACAATATCTATCTTACTAAAATGATCCAGTGGTCAATATGTCATACTTACATAAAAAACAAAGTTCTAAGGTTACTATATATGTACCTGGAATGGTAGCAACAAGAGCCACAAAGCAGGGCTCTGTATCCATCCAAAATGGTCCTGTGCAAATGACGCAGCACATCGCAGCACTGTTAATATAGGTTCCATCAAGTTCTAACTGCCAGCAACAATTTCAAAAATGTAATTTCTTCAGTTTTAATATAAAATTTAGTGTCAGCCCCTGTAGGAATGCATAAAGTCAATGGTCAACGCTTAGTTAACATGTCATGTTTCTCGCTATTTCGCTACAAATCAGCCTGATAAAAATATTTAAAGTAGACAAATTCAAAGAGTTTTGATAAGGTGAATGCCGAATGCTTTTGGTCTTTATTAACGAGAAATCAAAACAACAGCTTAAAGATTTTGTATTTCCACTAAAGAAAAGATGACAATGGAGCAGACTCGTTTCCAAATTAGACCTGAGCACTTAGGTTGCACCTCCAACTATGTAGAGTTGTTGAAGTCCACCAGGGATCACTCCGCAACATCACCACTGTAACGCAACTCTAATCTGTTGTTTTTCTTTTGAAACTAGGTGTAACTACAAGATACATTAACGGGAAATAATAAAAGGAAACATGTTGGATTTAATATAATTTGGTTTATTGGACACAGCAAGAAAGTTTTTTATTTTCCATTTTCTTAACATTACAAACAACCCTACACCTCATTCTGAAATAAAAGGAGCACAGGTGAAAATCTTTGATGGGCGCCTTCAAAAATATTTCTCACAGAAAGCACCTAATCCTGATCGTCCGCCATTTGTCTTTAATTCCCACCTTTCCCACCTTTCCTACCTTTTCCACCTTTCCTACCTTTCCCACCTTTCCCACCTTTCCCGCCAATGCCAACTTTTTCACCTCCATCTTTGTTTTGACTATTTCCTTTTTGCCTTGGCCTACTCTTCTTTTCATTTGCTTTATTTTCTTTGACTTTCTTCTTCTCCTCCCTCTCCAGAGCTCTTGCCATTTTGTTTCTTTCTTCATTTTCTTTTTTTTCCTTGACTTCAAGCTTCTCTTTTATTACTTCAACGCTTGTCAGAATGAAGCCATGCGGCTTTTTGTTAATCGTTTTCCGTAGAACTTTCGCTTGTCTCGGGTACAACAAGACATCGCTGTCATCATCTGAACTGGTAGTGTCTTGGAGGTCTACAGGAGGGAGAGCTGTTTGATTCGTCTGAAATCATTCAAATTGCAAATTATGAAACCAGGCCAAAACAAATGTCACATGCTCATGAGCTATTATTGTTACTTTATCTTTATTCATTCTTCACTTTTCCTACATGGAATCTCGACATGGTTCTTCTGAAGCATTGCAATGCTTGAACAGCTGATCTCATGACACCAACTGTTCATTCAATGGCATTCAGAGCTGTTCTAATGCCTTTTTGATTGCACAGCTCTTTGGGATTTTCACAGATCTATTGTTTTCCTGCAATGGCGAAATGACCAAATACTTCTAATTTACATGCTTTGGTGAGATAAGTCATTAGTGTAGGCTAATTATAAAATATTAGGAATGAAGATACCTCAAAATCAAAAGAGCAGTTTTCAAATTCTGGTAAGCCCTGCAGAAGTTCAGACAGAAAAGGCCCCTGCAAAATACACGGGAAACTCCTCATGAATATCTGGTCTTCAATCAGATCAACGCACAAATATGGGCCTATAGCATTAGTTAATTAACATGACATACCTCTGTCTCTGAAGGTGTATTATCTCCAATAACACCAGGAAGGCTGTCATACGAGGTGCTGGGTCTGGCAGTTGCAGAATCCACAGCAGTTGGAGCAAAGGCTTCTGGAAAAGAAAAACAAATTTTCATTTTTGAATGTGCTCCCACAAAAAAACAGTAACATAAATGTTTAGAACTATGCAGCAAAGACATTTTACCATTTGGAGGTAGTACAGCTGTAGCCACTGCTTCACCAGACACAGCTTGCTCTGAAGGAACTGTAACAAGACTTTCACCAGCCATAAGTTGCTTGGGGATGGTTGACATTTCTACAATGAAGTATGAAGTAGTCATGCTGTAATACTATGACACAAAGAATGCATAGCTGGAAAGTTGGAAAACCTTATACCAGTATGTTACCTTGTGGAGGTGTGGGGATTTCGAAGGTGGCAAGAACATTTTCAGCTGTAGGTTGCTCTGTAGGAACAGTAGCGGTTTCTCCAGTTAAAAGAGCAGGATGATCAGGGGCAGCCAGTACTCCTACAATGATATGATTTTCATGGATATGTAATCATACACAATACTTGCTTGAAAATTACAAAGCTATGCACTATGAATATATGGACAATAATAAGGTGCCGACGAATGTCACGATTTTGACAGACACCTAAATTTTTTTTTTTTTGCAATTTTTTGGTGTAACTTAAAATCGTGACAGTCGTCGCCAACCCATTGAAACGGCCGACTTCCTGTGATCTGACCAATCAGAGAGCGAGATGTTCGACACATTAAGCTGCTTGAAGTGTTGCAACGACACAAACGGAACCAATATGCTATACACCAATATGTTACCTTGTGGAGGTGTGGGGATTTCGAAGGTGGCAAGAACATTTCCGGCTGTAGGTTGCTCTGTAGGAACAGTAGCTGTTTCTCCAGTTAAAAGAGCAGGATGATCAGGGGCAGCCAGTACTCCTACAATTATATGATTTTCATGGATATGTGATCATACAAAATACTTGCTTGAAAATTACAAAGCTATACACCAATGTGTTACCTTGTGGAGCTGTGGGGATTTCGAATGTGGCAAGTACATTTCCAGCCATAGGTTGCTCTACAGGAACAGTAGCAGTTTCTTCAGCACCCATAGAATCAAGGTTGTCTTGCGCAGTTTGCATTCCTGAAGAAATTATGGTTAATTACTTTGAAAAACGAGCAATTTATAAAAAAAATATTATTCCCCTCAGCAAATTTGGGCTTCTGAGCAGTACAGTCTTGTGCACACTTGTACATTCAACAGTCTTTATTTTCACATCCGTTACCTTTTAACCTACGAGAGAAATGTAGACATCTTTTTATTTAGATTTCTATATAAATTATTACCTGACGGCAGTGACGGTGTTGTAATAGAGCTAGGAATGTACGCTTGATCTGGTACAGCATTTGGGTTCAATGGGTGAATGCCTGTTGCCCTAAATCCGCTTCTGATGTTGCTTGGCGTTACGGCATCATTCCAGGCCTTTTTGAGCAAATTACAGAAGTTTGTTTTCCCGAGGGGATTGCCTGGTGCTAACTCTACCAGTTGTTCACAGTAGTGACTGAAGCGTCTTTTCAATGGCCCAAATACCGTTCTGGAGCAAAAATTTTGATAGTTGAAATGTTTATGTAACCGCTATAGCAGTAGCCTATCAGAATATTTCTGTCGACTTAACTCAACAAGACTGTCCTAATGCAAGTCCACAAAGTAATCACTTCTTCATTGGAACTTTTGTCATGATTTTAGCTATATACAGTACACACAACAGCTGCATTTATAAATCAAACCTAGCTTGATTACCTGTCTAGGGGTTGGAGCCAATGGCTCGTATGAGCTGGCAACTCCACCAGGATGATGTTGTTTTCCCTGGCTACGGTCAGGAGCTCTACGAAGTTGTGGCTATCATGTCCATCCATGACCAACAACTGCGGTCGTTTTGATCCAATTTTTGGGAGAAAGATGTTACGAAACCAGTCATACATGATGCCCTGAAATTATAGGCAAGCTGTACCAAATGAGTATACATACATGCTAATCCGGTAAAGACATAACATCACTTTCAACAGTGAAAAATACAAAGATAAAGGCATTATGTTTATCTTCCTAATTACCCGCTTCATCCATCCGGAATTACTGACACAGAACGTCGTTCCTTGGGGCGCTTGTTCTGGCCGAAGCATATAAAGACTTCTGGTGGTTTTACCTTTCATGATGATGTGTGGAGGGAGTGCATTTCCTTGTGCATTGACAGCAACAAGTACTGTGGTTGTTTCCCTCTGACCCGAAACCCTGGACTGTATGTGTTGCATGCCTTTCCTGTAAATTTAAAAGTTTATGACATATTGTTATGTGGTTTACATTATTAGTTTCAAATGAATCAGAAAGATAGAAATCACACGCTACCTCGCAACAACGAAATTCATACAAATGTTCCTGATGAGATTATATCCCTATCCATACTACAATGTATGTTATTCTTTATGACTCATAAGCTGCTTGTGAGGTCATATCCTATACTTCCAAGGCCATTAACTTAAGTCACTTACTGAGTCATACCACTCACTGCTAAGGTCACAAGTTGCCCAATGACGATTTAACAGTTTATTCCGAATCAAAGTAGAGGAGTTTTTATCATGCAATTGATGTGCACAAAGAGCTAAATGAATGCACTTGTCATTCTTAGACTGCCAAGATAATACTTAATTAATTTCCAGCCTCCACAGGCTAGTTCTATATTTCTGCCCTATCGAAACGTTTTGCTTTCCTGTAACCTTTGCAATAACGGCTTTAAGTTACACTGTGACAGACTGATGCCTGAAGTAGACGATGGTTAGGTGAAATGGCATACTTAGGTCAGACAAGACATCATGCAAAATAGCATTCAGCTTACAAATTTCTGTATGTGGGAAGAATTTGTAAGTTATTTAAGATGCTGAGTGGTTTTCTGTTGGAACAGCCATTTAGGAAATTCACTCTCAATTAGACCAGCGTTCTTTTTTTCATCATGACTCTTTATCTTTTTGTCTCATTTTATATCTTGTCTGTCAACTTGTGTGAGTGCAACTATATGTTGTTGTTTTTTTTCATTCATATTATGAGTAATTGATTTTAGTTCGGGAAAAAAACGTTGGTACATGCCTGGCAGCTAATATGTGACCTGCTCCACCAAAATGGGTTCAAAGTCGGCCTCCTATCATATCTAGGTATGAAAATAACTTTATTCTACTGGAATTAAGCTTTAAAATGATTTTTAGTATGTTTTGATATCTCCATCCAATCCAAAGATATGGCACCTCAAACATCGATGATACGAAACATCAAACTTTGAGAAAATGACATTTGAAATTCCCGCCATTACAATGAAAGAACTAATAAAATCAACAGGGACACACAATTTAGATAATTTAAAATCAATTTTTTGGTTAAATGGTCTTTGATATTCAAAGAAAACTACTTTTGCTAAAACGTTGTACCAACAACTAAAAAACTTCAAAATGTGACCTTTTAACACATTTTGCTAATTTCTAAGAAATATATAATGCCTACTTTGAACTCATTTTGGTGGAGCAGGTCACATATAATGGATGAAAATTTTGTGAATTTGGTTGACAAAAATATTTAAAAATGCGATTGGGGTAGTGAGGTCACCAGGTGGGAAAATCTGGGGGGGGGATGGAGGAGGTTACGTGGGAAAAGCAAGGAAGCAGGGAGAAATAAAGGGGCAATTGCTGGTGTGAAATTACAACAGAAATATCATGATTGATTGATTGATTGATTTCATGAATAGACAGCCAATGACAGTGATCAAAAACCAAAGTAGGCTGAAGTTAGGTCAACTTGCCCTTGGTTTTCTTTGAAAACTGTTTCTAAACAACTTAGAACAAGAAAAGGACATGATGGCACGACTCTCATTTTCCTGCTTTCTATGAAATGCCTATGACTACACCATATGAAAACAGTGTTCATTTCTGCGTGTCTGTTTACATTTATTTTATTTTTTTTGGTGAGAACTGATGGTATCCAAGCTGGTTAGAGTCCATTTTGTCTGCACAGAATTATTACACACAATTGCCCATAAATATGGAATACTTCGACATTTTCCATTGAAATTGATGACTTTAGTAACTTTTGCTGGAGCACAATGATGGTCTTATTCAATGGAAACTACTTCCAATGACCACTAAAGGGAAGGACATGCTCTCGTGCAAAACGCATACTGTAGCTTTAGACCCAGGAAAAGTTATAGCGGCACAAAATATGGAAATTCAGGGGTTTTTTCTGGTGAGGTGCATTCAACCAAAAGTTTAAAATTCTTGCAAAAAATGTAGTTGAAGCTTTCAAAGACTGCTTAGAGAAGACGACTTGACCTTTACAATGGACTTTGCTTACATGCACTCTGAAATTTACTTTAATTTGACACTTTTTTTTTTCAAAGAAAGTATTCCATATTTATGAGCAGGAGTGTACTATTAAAATGTTGATTGATGTAAAACATAGCACGCGTTCTGTGAATTCCTTGCAATATGAGCTTTCAAATGAATGGTAGCATCAATAATTTCCATGCATTTTTTGTCAAAACACAAACAAAAACAGAAATCTTCAAAAAACGTCTTATTTTCATTTTTGTGCAAGCATACAAATTGGTGTAGGTACTCATTTGAAAGCTCTTTTCGCAAGGAATTCATATATGTAAGTAATTCTGGAACTAATCAGTAAATATAATTGGCTAAACCATGCAAAACACTAGAAATGCAATGGAAATTTGCTCAGACCAAATTGACACTGAGCATGCCCAGATATGACCTTGTTTCCACTGGGCATGCTCAGACCTACTTAGCATGTGCAGAGAGCAATAACAAGGGGTGGCCATTTTGATTTTTTTCGGATTAAAGCTTTCAAGGTCTGTCTTCATTACCAGCTACATGGGGTTCACTCATAAGACAAGGCTAATATTAATCTAAATTTTGAAGTAATTTTTTGGCGAAGGTCTGATCAGTGAACCCCGTGTAGCTCACTTATGGATCAAAAACAATTTTTCATTGTGCCAAGCCGCGAAATACAGTAGTTGATTCAATGGTACTACAAAATTGATTCTATTAACCAGCCTGAAAATGTTCACCATAAAAATAGTTTTGAAGACATCTTCTGAATGTCAAGAGAATCAATAACACACCCTATTTTCATGTATCCTGTTCTGTAAGAACCATGCAGAATGAAGCAAAATGGCAGAATTTTTGGAAAGTGGCTGCCAGTAGTAACCTGAGCTAAATCCGAGGTGGCTCCCTATCTACATATGTTTGCAAAGATGTTTTTAAGCACGTGCCAAGTTTCACGCTTCGAATAGAATAGAATAAGTTTTATTTAGTCACGATTCTGGTTTAACAAAGATATAACATCAGCTGAAAGCTGGTATTCGAGTTAAAAACAATTAAAAATTTAACAAAAATATGTACAGTAATATTTGCAGTAACAAGTCATAACAGGTTAGGAGTCCTCAACTTTAGTGATAAACACTATTCACACACATTTCACAGGGACCCTCTCTGCACTGCCATTCTTCAGTTTCTAGACATTTAATTGTTTGTGGCAGTGAGTTCCACATTTTCGACCCTGTATAGGCCTACTTCAGGGATTGTTTACTGTATTTCACGGTGTTAAATCTTGTCACATCCAATATACGATGTATAAAGCAATTTTTTTAGATACCTGCCCCGCTAAATTGCTTGCCAAGGAGGAAGGCATGCAATGTGCAGCCTCCGTTGGCTAGTTTTAGGCTATATCTGTGCATACTTCAGACTCTTTGCTGTCTGTAACCTTTGCAATAATGGCTCAAAGCAATACTGTGACAGACTGAAAGAGAGAACGGTTAGGTGAAACAACATTCTTAGGTCAGACAAGACGTCATGCAAAATACCATTTAGCTTGCTAATCCCAGGAAATGGGGAGTAATTTGTAAGTTATTTAAGCCGCTGAGTGGTTGAAGAACAACCATTAAGAAATGTGCTTTGCATTAGGCAAATCTTCTTGTTTTATCTTTCTGTCTTATCTTTTTGTATTGTGTATTACCTTATGCAAGTGTAACCTAAGCTATTTTATCTATATACACATGATGAGTAATAGATTTGACTTCAGATAAAAAAAACAAGGTAGATGGCTACATGGCAGAACATGTAATGGATGGAAATACTATAATTTTATTTGACAACAATATATAGAAAGTATGTTTGGGCATCCCTGTGATGGGTGGGGGAATAAGGGGCATGTACCCTTATATTTGATTTGTACCCCACTTTTTTCCCAGGTGTCCCCCAATATGAACATTTCAGCCTTGGCCAAAATATACAATTAGTATTGTTGGTGCCTCTCCAGAGAATCGCATGCCCCCCCAGGTGCCCCCCGTTCAAGACCTCCAAGTAATGCCATTGACTGCATGGGGGGCTGTGATGGAACCCGTTGGGAAAATCCAGGAGAACTGGCGGAAGTTACAAGGGGAAAGTAGGGGATGTGGGGACAAATCGAGACGTAAGAGGGGTGTAATTTATATTACAGAAATTAGAAATTGAAGGGGGGGGGTAACCTGTCATGAGGCGTGAATAATCCTGAAGTAACTTGCCACTGGCATAAAAAATTTATTCTTTTGTGTCTTTCATGTTCTTCGAAAAACAAATTAAACAATTTTGTTATGAGTTAGAACTAGAAAAAGACATGATGACAAGACTTGGAATGAGTCAAATTCAAAGAAACAGAATGAGGATTTTTCGTAAACATGTTAATGTACGCAGCAGAATTCCCCATTTTACTGACTATCAAAGCAACACTGTCATTAACTTTTGGTAAAACTGGATTATAATTTATGATGAGATAAAAGAAGCCGAACTCTCGTACATATTGAAGCAAAATGGTGTTTCAACTCGTTTTCTGTGATAACAACACTTTGAAATTCTCTAGATATGTGTGAAGCCCTTTAAAAACAATTAGGACTGGGTTCGTGCTGAAAGAGTTGTTACACTACTATCACGTTTGTGACATCTTAAGAGATCCTAGAAGTGTGACAATATAAAATAATGAATAGTTATAATCAGATATTGGGTTACATATTAGTCTAATGAAGTTTTTCAGGATAAGGGAACTTAGCTGGCTATTAAGAACTTATGTCCATTAAGGCTTAGTGGAGGTCACTAAGAGGGGGTAATTGAACCATTTTATGCAAATTTTTTTTGTAATCTTATTGAATATGTGTGCAAACATATGTTTTACTTGAGCCAACCTGCACTGTGATTATTATGTAATGCATTAAAGAAATCAAAACATAAGCATTTAAGGGGACATTCTTAGTAGCCACCTTAGTTCTCTTATCCTGAAAAGCTTCATCAGAAGTCAATTTTAATGGTTCGAGATGACATAAATCATGACAGAACCCAAAAGTGTGATTTTTAACTAATTTAGTTTAAAAAAATACATTTGCTTTTAACTGTATTAATTACAAGACATTGGTTCTTGAGTTCAAAGGCTAAAAGGTCTTGGGTTCACAGGTTCTTAGGTTCGAAGATTCTCGGGTTCTTCGGTTCTTTGGTTCTTGCATTCATTTGGTTCAAAGGGGTTCAAAGGTTATTAGGTTTAAAGGTTCTTAGGTTCAAAGGTCTTCAGGTACAAAGGTTCTTAGGTTCAAAGTTCGAAAGGTTCCTAGGTTCTTAGAAGTAACGATTCATAGGTTCTTAGGTAATGAAGTTCGAAGGGGTTCGAAGGTTCAAATGTCCTTGGGTTCAAGGGGTTCTTGCATTCAAAGGTTCCTAGGTGCAATGGTTCTAAGGTTCAAAGTTCAACCTTTAAATCTTTGGACTCAAGAATCTTTGAACCTAGGAACCTTTGAAATGCAGATTGGGAAAGGGGCAGGGTCAGTGGGTCACTGGTGCATTGGGTCGGGGAAGGGGGATAAAATGAAATGCACAGACAGTGACTGCAACTTCTTACTCTTACTTCTTAATTCTTACTTTTTACTTTGAAACTATTTCTTAGTTCTTACTTCTGAGTTCCTAGTTCTTAGTTCCTGTAACCTTTGCAATAATGGCTTAATTGAAGCTATACTGCAACAGACTGATGCCTGAAGTGGAGGAAGGTCAAATGAAACTGCATACTCAGGTCAGACAAGACGTCATGCAAAATACTATTCAGCTTCCTTATCTCAGAACAAGGGAGGAATTCGTAAGTCATTTAAGATGCTGAGTGGTTTTCTGTTACATGAACCTTCAAGAAAATTCCCTCTCAATTAGACCAATCTTCCTGTTTTTTCTTTTCGTGTTTATGAGCAAGAGGGTATATTCCTACAATTGAGTTTTCTTTTTATCTGCTTGCCTTGCTAAGGGCATGTAGATTGACATCATATGCTGTTTCCTTTCCATCTTATCCTATCTCAGAAGTTCGGAATTAGACACAAGTCATTTTGCAATCAGAACTTTTAATCCAATTGTGCTCCTCTCTAAATTCTAATCAGGCATACTTTTTTTTCTGTTTTGGTTTGAACAAAAAATCTGCAGTAAGGTTAAAACAAAACTGCAAAAAAAGTGTGCTGACTAAAGTGAGGTTGAAGTGCACTGTAAAAATTGACACATCATATATAGCACTTTTGGATTTTTGAAAATACAACTAAGCTAAATATTGTAAGACATTATGGACATCAGCTGCCATAATATAATAGAGATTATATAATAAATGAAGCAAATCAACCAGTTTTATTTTTCGTGTCTATAAATGTGTAAGGGATTAACTTATAATATATTATCCCTATTTACTCTTCTTTGGTTGTGATACAAACAGAACGAAAGGGTCAAAGAAACCTGACATATTCCCATCCAGTAATATGATAATACCAATCGCCTCAAGCCAGATTATTAAGTCTAGGTAATATTTGTGACACCATTTACAGTTAGCTACAGATCTTGTTCTCCTAAGGCTGTCTGACTGGTTGGTCTACTTTAAGGGAAACTTTTTTTGGTGATCCATCAGAAATAGCAAAAAAACTACAAAACTTTTTACAAAAAATTATGATTACAAAAATGCAAAAGTCATATGGATTTCTTGAATTAATCCAGAAACAGCAAATGGATCCTTATTACAACTATAACAATTTGAAACATCCACAAAAATGATATTATAGCTATTTGCAGATTGGCGGTCCAACCAGTTTAAAAATTAACTTTCAACTAAGTAGTGTGATGTCGCTGGCTTAAAAATGTTTTGATTGTGTCAGTTATGGTTTATCAGTTGATTCAATGGTTGTCAAATCTAGCAGCACAGGTGACAATAAACAAACTAAATAAATGACCTAATGTATTTATCAAATAACAAGATTAAGAGATCAACAGAAAACTGGCAATGACATGGCAAAGCCGGTTTGCAAATTGAAATAAGAAATTAATTTTCCTGTTGACCGCCAATCTGCCAAGAGCTCTAAACAAATGGATTTTTAAATTATATATGCCGCATAAGCCTACCCAATACACCTATGGATGCAGATAATAGTTCCAGGAAAAAAACAAATTGCCAATTTGCTTGTCCTGTTTATGGGTCAGGTGTCTCTCAGGTCAAATAAACCAGAATTTATCTCACCCAGAAATATGACAAATTCAATTACTTTCAGCCTGATTGTCATGTACGAGGCTCATTGTGGGTTGTCGTGCTTTGACGGACAGAACTGACAATTATGTTCTCTTCTATCAAACAGGAAATTTGATAATACTGGGAAAAATATATCTTCAATGTTGTGTTTTTACACTTCATACAGTTCTTTAAAAGTAAAAGTATGGAGGGGGGAGGCTCAGTATGTCAAAGCAAATTGCCATTCCCCCAACTTAATCAGTGGTGGATCCTTGGGGGGCCTAGCAATTTAGTATTTGTGTGATGGATTTTATTGTAATATTAAAATAGTTTTAGGATATTGCATGCTCCCCTTGAGGTGATGGTCACCAACTCCTTGTGTGAATATGTCCCTCCTCTGGAAATGCAATCTCTAGTATTTACGAAGCTTCACTCTTGTATCAGTGTCTTTGTTGGGCAAGTAAATGATCCCTCAAGCAGGGTCAATGTGTAACATGTTGTGGTTCAGCTCTCTCTCTCATGTTATCAATCAACTATCTTGAAAGCTCAGAAATTGGCTTAGAAAGCTGCAATAACAAAACTACGTATCTATCCACATCATATAAATACATACATATATCTAGCACTCTGTTGATTTGACAAAGCAGTGGAAAAATGGTGTGGCCCATTTCATGTTATTCTATATCAACCCAAAATGTTGTAGCTTTTAAAAATGCATTCTCTCTAACGCTGTCAAATTTGCACTGAAACCCAAAATCACTAATTACGTTGTGTTCTAGTTTCCTTCGCATGTCAAAACCTTGAAAGACACAATCTCACAGACTAACTTTACAACTCATTAGGCACTATAGAACTGTAGAAGCTTCAAATTGTAATTGCAATGTCACATGCTATCAAAATTAATGGTAAATTGAACTTTATGTCTTGAAAGTGTGTATGTCGAAAGTTAAATATCTGAGAAAGAGATATAGATATATTGATATGGTAAGTGCAGCCCTCGAATTCTAGTTCTGGGTGCTCACGAAGGTTGATTCATGAGATGGGAGAGAGTCTCAGAGAGAGAAGGAGTTCTCAACATGCTACATATTTAGTCCAGACAGACAGACATTGACAGACATTGAAGTTTATTTACATAACGAATCATACATAATTTAGCATACCTATTTTAAAAAGCTAAAAATAATACATTAATCATTATGAGGAAGACCCATCTAAGGCCAAAATTGACCGCTATCGATTGGCCACCCAGAGAAATACAAAAAGGGATAATCAAGAACCTCCTGAGCCCCGAGTATATAGGCCTTTTATTGTATGGTCATACTGTTTTCGAGCTTGCAATATCACAGTTCAGTACAAGCATACAATAAAGTTTGTAAATAGCAACCCCAGTAAGATGTGAAAGATTAATATAACAAATGCCCGTGATGTAATTGACAATTTCAACAATATGAAAATTCATGTCAAATCAAAATTAATGTACTTCAAACTGATTGAAAAAGATCTGATATCTAAATTGGATAACTCACAAGAAAAATGGAAATGCACACAACATACACCTAATTAACAAGTTGCACGTCAAAGTTAAGGTAAAGGAGCTGCCTCTGGTTGCCCTGCATTTAAGACTGCCAAATCACGTTTACCACCCCTCAGGGTGGATGGGGAAATCTGACCTGACAGCCTAGCAAAGGCAACCAGAGACAGCTGTGTAGCATCTGTTCTTCTTAACGAATATCAGATGAACATTTTCATATGATTGAACGAATTATGTAAAATTTCAAAAGCTTGCAATACATGTGATTACTGACATATGTAACAGTGTCTGATGCTGCATTCAAGTTTGTACTTATCAATCATATATATCTTGACATATCTTGTGAAACCCGAGAGACTATGAGTAGAAAACTTTTCTTTAATAATGTGAGGGCAGTTATTTAGGGCCATAGTAATGGAATATCTTATGCTGGATTTTGCAAATTCATGTTTCACTCTTGGAATTTGTAAAGCATTGGCAGATCTTGTATGATGATGATGAATGCTAGCATTCCTGACAAAGAGATTTCTCAGAAAATAACCTGGTAAAGCTCTATTTTCTAATTTGTAACAAAATTTTAATTCTTGAAGTGAGCAGATATCTTCCACTTTTAAAAGTTTCAGTTTTCGGAAAATTGGTTCAGTGTGAGCATTATATTTTTCTTTAACAATAGTTCTGACTGCCTTTTTTTGTAATTGCACCACAGCATTTAATTTTGGCTTCCATCAGAGAATTCCATAGTTCAGATATGGTAGGAAAAGAGTATTGTACAAAGTTAATAGAATTTCACTTGGTAGCATATGCTTCAACTTGGACATAATGGCCACCACTTTTGATAGTTTTACAGATATCTTGTGCATATGGGGTTTCCCGCTAAGATACTTATCTAACAAAATTCCTAAGTAATCAAAAGATTCAACAAATTCAATGCTTGAACCACCCAGGCTTATCACAGGATAAGTGATACGTCTTCTTGAAGTATGAAAAAGAATGGCTTTAGTTTTGGAGGAGTTTAAAGATAACTTGTTCAGTTTAAGCCAGTCAGAAATTTTGGCTAACTCAGTGTTAATATTGACATCTCTGTCTTGGTAAGCATTGTCGAACGCTCTAAGAGAGGCAACAAGGGTTGAGTCATCAGCATAAATGATAGGATGAAAAAGTGAACTCGCAAGATGCAGGTCATTAATATATATAATAAAAAGCAAAGGCCCCAAAATGGACCCCTGAGGTACACCAACAGTTATAGGCAATAATGAGGAGTTGTGATTATCAAAGGAAGTGTACTGATGACGCTTGTTCAGATAATTTCTCATTAATTCTAAAGACTGCCCTCTTATGCCATAGTAATGCAACTTGTGCAGTAGAACGTTATGATCAATGGTATCAAACGCCTTTGATAAATCAAGAAATATAGCTAATGACGTTTCATTGTTATCACGCGTATCAATGACTCTGCTTATCAGCTCCAAAGCAGCAAATTCAGTAGAGTGGCTGTTTCTAAAACCGTATTGATTTTCGTAAAACAAATAATTTCTGTTAAAGTAATCAGCTAACCGTGAATGAATGACTCTTTCCAGCACCTTTGATAAGCTGGGCAAGACAGAGATAGGTCTATAATTTTCAAACAGATAGTCTTCGCTTTTCTTAAACAGAGGAACCACCCTTGCTGTCTTGAGTTTGTCTGGGAAAATACCATTTTGAATTGATTGGTTAATCACAAGAGTAAGAGGTATTACAATTTCATTTTTTTATCATTTCAACAATCTGTTTGACAGGTAGTCAACTCCACAACTAGACTTTGGTTTGAGACTATCAAAGATTTTAAGGACTGTGTCATGGGTAACACATTTAAAGGAGAATTCCTGCGTAGTCGGTGACTGTAAGTAGTCCTTAAATGACAGGCCTTCAGGTGAAATTATTTGTGAAGAAAGATTACGACCAACATTGATAAAGTACTCATTGAATTTATCAGCAATAAAACTGACATCTGAATTATATGTACCATTTATAAGAAATAATTTGGGGAAGTCCTTTTTCTTACTATTTCTGTTTAGGATACTTTTAATAGTATTCCACGTTTTTTGTATGTCATTTCGAAATTTCTTAAAACATGACTCATAGTAGGCCTTTTTAGCACTTCGGATTAAATTTCTTAATATCTTGTTATAAAGTGAAAGATTGGTTTTTAAAGTGAAATATAAGTCAGAATCTCTATCAGTATTCTGGAGTCTTTTATAAAGTTTATCTCTAAAACTAATTGAAGATAGGATTCCCCGAGTCATCCATTCATTCAATTTATGTCTATATTTATTGCACTTAACAATTTTGACAGGGATGTGCTTTTTGTAAGCTGTCTGGATAATTTCATCAAGTCTGTTGTAATTTTGGTTTGGATCAACAGCTAAATCTGAAACAAACTGGTCTATCTGACTACATTCATTGGCAATCATGGTGAGTAGGGTGGTCCAACATCCAATGGAAAATAATAAAAGTGTAAAATGTGGTGATGGTACCCCCTAACTTTTTTTCTATGACCATGTGGAAGAAGTGTGCAAAATTTCAGCCAAATTGATTAATATTTAGAGGTGGCTCATCAAGGTTGAAGTTTTGCTATATTTAGCATTAAAACGCCTATATCTGAATAGTGAAAATTGTGTAAAATCATATTTTCCTTTCATTTAAGGCCTAAAAAGGCCCAATCAACTGAGGATAAGGCAACATAACACTTGTTTGTATATCTTCCTATCCACGTTTATAAAAAAAGGGATTTGTCACTTATATCATTGAAATTTTTATATCAATTCATGTGTATTGGGCGAAAATTTGGCAAAATTGGTACGCCAATATAGATTTATTAATAAATATCAAAATATAATGGAAAGGATCATTAAATATATATGTTGTTGGATCTTGACTGAGTCATGCCATACTACCTTCACTAAATTATTATAGTCCAGCATGAAAAAAAGTATGGGAATCAGAGAAGGTAATTCACTAGACATCAGAAGGATTCTATGTACTGTGTAATAGAAGGTGCCGTGACTTTTGATAGTGTGATGTTCTCAACATCTTTTCTCAATTTCTGGCCAAGTGGTATTTTGACACATGCTACAGAAACTTTTTAAAAAGACGTGCAGGTAGCAATTCCATCTTTCTCAACTACATGTTCCACATTCATTATATACCAGTATGCAAATGACCTATTAATAATTCTAAGGTGAGATCTTGGACGAATGTTTTATGTGCCAAGTAATTCATGCGCACCTGTGGAAATTAGAGATACCCTAGAAATAATTGTGTTGGTTATGCAAAGATCCCTGCTCAAAAGTTATTAAGTACTCATAAAATCAAAGTTTGTTCTTTGATAATAGAACATAGTAAGTTGTCTTTCCCGAACAGGTATCCCTGCAAAAGATAAACTACCTCAAACATTGTACTGTGACTGACAACAGCAGGGAAAAAATGCTTTTGGATTGTAAGAACCCCTTTCAAAACTGATGTGGTCTTACAAATTTAATAAGGTGTCAAACAGCTCAAATTGTATTGGGTACACTAATCATGTTAACGTTTACATCTGAAGCTTCCGGGTGTGAGAAACTTCCAAGGCTGGCTTATCTGGGGATAGGGGCCATTTATAATAATAACCAACCAAGAGGATGGGATATACATTCTTTATCATGCTGGACTAGAATAATTTATTGAAAGTAGTATGGCATGACTCAGTCATGATCCAAAAACCTTTCCATTAAATTTTAATATTTATTTATAAATCTATATTGGTGTACCAATTTTGCCAAATTCTCACCCAATACACATCAATTGACATAAAAATTTTAATGATATAAGTGACAAATCCCTCCTTTTTTAATGTGGAGAAGAAGATATACAAGTGATATGTTGCTTTTTCCTGAGTTGGTTAGTGCCTTAATAGGCCTCAAATGAAAGGAAAATATGATTTTACACAATTTTCACTATTTAGATATAGGCGTTTTAATGCTAAATATAGCAAAACTTCAACCTTGATGAGCCACCTCTAAATATTAATCAATTTGGCTGAAATTTTGCACACCTCTTCCACATGGTCAAAGGAAAAAAGTTAGAGGGTACCATCAATGATATTAGGACATATATTTTTTTGGACCACCCTAATGGTGAGGGATCTTTTACTTTCCCAGCACAGACACTGATACAAAGGGCCATCAACTTAACATCTCATCCATGGATACGACATCAAGTTGGGATTTTGGTCATGAAGGTCCACTGAAAATTTTGGGTTTCCTAACCGGGTTTCGAATCCTTGATGGCGAAGACCTTCAGTGGAGTAGGCAGGAACCATATAACCACTCAGCCACCAAGATAATGATATTGCTTTCTTCTCCTTGAATACAACTTGTGAAATCTTTTTAATTGCATTGTAATTGTATATTTTTCTGTCCTCTTCCTAGACAGGTTTGTAAATGCCAAATAGGCCTACGCTAATTTCTTCTGATATATGGTAATGCCAATCTCTTTTGCCTTTTAGCCAGATTACCATGTACTAAGCTGTCTGTGACCGGAAGCTATACAAAGAAAGCTAAGAAGATATTTTTGTCCTAAGCCCTGGTGATAAACAGGTTATCTGTGCAAAGGTAGGTGGGTCAGATGAAATGTGAACTACAACTTATATTGTACCATTAAATTTGTAGGTTCATTTTTCAAAAGAATTGATGGAAAGGCAATATTCAGTTCTACTAAAAGAATAAATCTCCTCAATATATATGCATAAGTGCAGAAGAGGAATCATCCACTCACAACAAAAACAATGCCAGAAAAGGCAGCAGCTGCTTCTTAATTGCTGTCATTGAATTATGCACAAACCATATGTTCCAAATGCCACCTGCAAAATCACATTCGTCTTGTTTAGAAGCTAAGTAGACTGTGCATACCGAGCAACCAAAATATAACGTGACCACTTATTTACCATTCCACACCTTTAGCTGCCCCGAATCACTTTCTGCTTTTATCTACTTTGAACAAACATGGTATATATATACAATACTATACATTACATTGACATTGATCCAAAAACCAATCTAAATGCCATCAACCCTAGTGTGTTTGATTTCTTTAATGATTGTCCCCTAATAGCTTATTACAAAATTTTATATTGGCCGCTTTCTCAATAGATGACTATTAAACAGCAAAGATGGTCACACAGGTAAAGCACTTACAATGAAGGAGTGAAATTCAAACACATGAAAGAAATAGTTTCATTGTATATTATACTTTTGTTAAAGTGAATTTGTTCACAAGAAACATTCAGTGGGAAAGGGGACATAGTGGTGCAGCAATGTTTATTTCTTTCATATCTCAAAATGGTTTTAATCCACTTTCTCTGTGTTAGGTTTAAATATTAAGTTTAACGTGCTCTCTGTCCACCTAAGGTATCAGAATATTTGAAGAGCTTCTGAACTTGTATGTATACATATGGTCTATTTTTGCATATTCGACATGTTGGGCACATATGGGTCAAAATTTGCTAAAGCTGAAATTCTTGTCTCCTGTGTTTAACATTAAATCATGCTGACTGGGTGATATATGCAGCACTTTTTGATGTCATATGTCATAGACTGGGGTATTAGCAAAAATTATAACACATAAAACATGTGACAGATAACTTTTATCCCTACCAAAAATGGCTATGAAGTGGCCTACCCCCCTTAAAATGGCTTGTCTCCACCTGCATTTTCTTTGAAAGATCCCCCCACAAAAACTAGCATGGGATTCTGCTACCATTTAACTCCTTCTCACATGGAAACTTGACCATTACTCTTCTAAAATCTAGTCACAAATGTCTGAAATAATGTTCTGTTTGGGAACAGGAGGGTGTTGAGTCAGTGTCTCCAATACTGCGTCATTAACGTCACACCAGATTGTTTACGGTAGACATAGGGTACTGGAGGCAGTACTGGGTATCATATTTGTCAATAGGATTCAAAATTGTTGTTGAAAAAGAGTTTTTAATCCTTTTCATAAATTTCAGAGTCAAGGGAATACTGTATCTCAATAACTATTGCTCATAGAGACCTGAAATAAAGCTTAATGTGTGCAGGATAACCACTTTCCTATACATTGGAAATACATTCTTTAGCTGTAAGTGGTGCAGATTTCAAGTTATAAATGAGACACAAATGACAGTCATATTCCTATTTTAATTGACAAAAATGCTGCTTATCAAAAAGCATTGTTGCTAGAGACCTGAGATTTGGTCCAAAATGTGTGGGCTACTCTCCTTTTCATTGGTATTCGATTTTTCAGCACCAACTGGTCAGGATTTTGAGTTTACATGCAAAATGTTAATGACGATCAAAAAACATCACTCCTGTATTTATCACATCAGTACAGATCAGCGGAGCATTAGGACCTGTGGACATGAAAGTGCAGTGATAGCTGATTGTTTGATCTACGCAATGACAACTTACAGTCCTTGTCATACTTACGTGGAATCTCAAGTTTTTTTTCTATGCTGTTGAACTGTGATATCAGAGATGACTCTATTCCAGCATTGCATTATATGTAAATTAACTACAAGCTGTGATGTCATTTCAAACTGGGTCAGATTCCCCAGCTTCTAGCCAATGTTGATCCTACTGAACTGAGCGTCACAGTTTCAACACAGTGTCAGAGTAAGAGTTTTATCAGGGATAGCCCCTACAACTACGTCATCACAGCTTGATAGCCAATGGGCTGACCGCAAACTCCGTCATCACAGTTCAAACATTGATATATTGAAGGAAGCATAGCATTTTTGATCCCAATGATTTATCACAGCAATCATCAGTCTATTCCTACCAAATGGCAGCTTTGTGAGCATTCACAGTAGACAACTGTTATAATCCCCACAGAGTTGTTTGATAAATCTACAAACTTGCTAACTTACAACTTTAAACTTTGATTGAAGTTGGTATAAACAGAAGGCTTTGACAATTTGTTTGTAAACACATGGCTTATGTTATGTATATTTGTTCTGGCAGCCCATTGGCTGAGAGGCTGTGATGTCAAACTTGCATGGGTTTTCCCAGACCCAATTTTAACTCTGACACTGAGTTGAAACTGTGATGCTCAATTTGGTGGATTGGCATTGGTTAGAAGCTGGGGAATCTGACCCAGTTTGAAAATGACATCACAGCTTGTAGTTAATTTACGTATATTGCAATGCTAGAATAGTGTAATCTCTGACATCACAGTTCAACAGCATAGAAAAAAACTTGAGATTCCACGTAAGTATGACAAGGACTGTAATAAGGCATTTCTAGAGCGAAAAATTTTCAATTTTTTTTCAGTTGAAATTTCAAGGTTTTCAAATTTTGACCCATATATTTGTTTATTGCTGCTTTGAAAAACACAATTACTGCTTTAAACTATTCATCATTCTTGTGTAATAGATATTACATATAAGTAGTGCATAAGACTATATACAGTGTATTAACACCTTGTAGTGGCAATTTGGTTAATAACTTTTTTTAGTTATAAACATTTAAAATTAACTGTCCTGGGTGCGGTCATCCATGTACACCGGGTGCTACATCACAATGTCGTTACCTATTGTTTTAGAAATAGGTCATGTTTACGTCAACACATTGTGCTGCACAACTTGACACAGTTTGCTGTTTTCTTGAAGAGTGAAGGTGAGTTTACTTATTTTAACGTCATGCCTTTCATTGAAGACATTGTGCAACATGACTAATGACTAGTAATATAGCAATACAATACACCTGCAATGTGTTATATCTTGTAAAAATTCTGTGCTTGGAGAAGATAGCATTATAAGTGGTGACCTCAATTGAAACTGACATGTGTGTATGGTTATCATGCTTTAAAATATGATCTACAATCACAATTAAACAGCAATGGTCACTCAGATGCCTTCTTGGTAACACAATAACAATGCTCCTAACATGTTACGTGCACAAATTTAGAAGTAACTTGTCCAGAGTTCAAAACAGTATCTCTAGCAACATTGTGAGAACTGTAGCAACATTGTGTCACAGTCTGAGCTGATTGACAATAAATTAGATCTACCCACTGAAGCCAAATAATATGTGTTATTGATGTTTTAGTTTTGCAGTTATGCCGTAAAATATTATATCCTGTTGCAGATGTCCTCCCTGGCCAAAAAGATGCTTCCCTGTAGGAGAGGGTGTGAAAGGGTATTTAAAAGCGCATGTGTTGCTAATAAGAAATGATTTGCTTAATTGTCAGTTGTTGTTAACCTTTTACACAAGTTGTTAATACATTATTTTTACAATTTGTTTGTTATTTGTTCTATTTCTTTACTATCAGTATTGTTAATGATGCTCATTTTGTTGTTATTTAATGCCAGTATTTTGTTGGAATATTTAATTTCCTCTTTACTAGCATTATTCTTTTCTTGGTTATCACGTCCAGACTTAAGTGATTCGTATCCATGTAGCTGTGATGAGAAATGTTGATTTATTTGTAAGATCTTTTTCCACCATTAGCAGAAAGAAAGACGCACGTAGGTTGCTACTAGTCACTTTATTTTTGAAATTAACAGTCGTTGTGAGATTTCATAAATTAAATGTTGATCACATGATTAAATTTTTTACAGTAATCTTGTTAATAAAAATATTTAGTTACAGAAAACATGGTCATTGACTATTTCATATCTTCGTCAGGTGACTTTCGGAAATGGCATGCCTTGAGGTAGAGAGCATTTTTGACAAGACGGCCTTGTAATTCCCTGAATCTCTAACCCCACGCTGTCCTTTAAATGCTGTGGATTCTTGTAACAGATCCAAGGTTTTCTTGGTCACAGTTTTACGTTTACTCAGACGGTCAAAAGAGTTATCCCTGAAAAACAATAAATCAATGATAATTATTTGAATCTTATAAAAGCAGTATATTAGGAATGAGACACAATATTTTGTAAATAATGAATATGGCATACCCAGGTAAAAGGAGAGAAGGGACCACTGATGGCTTCCATTGAGACAGAGTCACAACAGGCTGTTCTCCATGTATCTGTGATGCACCCTCTTGTGGTTGATAGACAGCTTTCTTGCTGTATGGCATTGCAAAAGTCCTGTTCAAAATGTGAAATTTATATGAGTGGTTGTAGCCTGGGAAATGCAAGTGATAACCAATATTTTATAGTTATGGTGCGTACCTACACTTTACAGGTACTCACCTGTGATGTCACTTTGTCCTTAGTGGTAAATTTACTAATTTTGACATAAAATATACTGGCTCCAGTCTCTTCACCATCAATTTATGGTGCAGCGTATGCTTCAGTTGAAGTTCCATCAGGCAGTTGAACCTCCATCATGCCGAGCCTTCTTAATCAAGTGGCCATTCTTAACTCTCGTAAAGAAGGATCCAACTTTCAGCTTTGGGATTTTTTACCTAAAAAATTTTTAATAAAAAACTGAGTATGAGTTATCACACAATGTGTTGACATGTAGCACAATGTTGCTACAAAAACATGTTACACATGTTGAGAGCTTATTACATTATCAAATACTCTTATATGTGTCAAGATGTCTTTTTATTAGTCTATAGTCTGTAAATAATAAATAGTTTGCATTGAAATGTACTTCAAAGACATTTAACAGCATTTAAAAGGATCCTCATAGAAAATCTCGAGGTCTTTCTCAACTTATAGAGCTATCTCCTCCAAAGATGTTAGTCCAATAATTATAAATGAAGTATAATTCATGATTTGAGACTTAGTTTTAGTCATTGTCAACCTTTTTGTACAAATACATTTGATTAAATTGCCATAAAACAAGATTTTCTTACCTGTACTACCATTTCTGGGTCAAATCCATAGTCACAATGTGTTGACATAAACATGACCTATTTCTAAAACAATAGGTAACAACATTGTGATGTAGCACCCGGTGTGTAAGTAACACACATTGCTTTGCGATAAATTTGTTCACAGAACATGGTAATCTACTATGCCTCTATTCACTGTGGCCTGAATACCTATTGTGTGGTGTCCTTTTACACCAAAATGCTAATTTCTCAAGCACTAGTGAGTGTGTTTATCAGGATAGCAATTCATAACTGTTTGTTCCGATGTATCAAATTCATACAAGTATTGGGAACCCCTCTTTGTTCATGGTTTGTCCACAGAATTGTTTTAATTGAAACCCTCTGAATTTAGTACTTTAGTGGTAGGAAAACAAACTTTTCCTGGTTATACTTCTGCATGCGGCTGTACTTTCTGAATCAGGACTCGAAATTACGAGATGTGATGGCACCGTCCCATAGTGCCCCACATCAAAAATGTTCCCCAGTTCCCACTACTTTCATTTCATATTCCTTCCGCAATTATTATCGGTATGCCAGTTGATCCTGGATAACCTTTATTATATTACCAAAGTTCATAATCCACAACATCAGGATTTAGTGCTCCAAATAATTTAGTTTGGGGATGTTTCGCTTAGATCAGATCACAATCATGCTCTGATTTAACTTTTTTACTAGATCGTGTTTGTCCGAATCCAGGACATCAGACTATTTTGGTCATCCTCTTAAAATCATTTTGCTGTTTTGTCAATAACATGAGAATGACTCTTCCGAAATCCGACAAAAGCCTTATTACGAGTACCAACATTCTGTCAACAGATGAATGATAAAAGGAGGACTAGTCTGCTTACACACTCTCAACTTCTTATTTAGACTAGGGATGAGAAGATGATAAGTCTTGTTAGTTATTCGTGATAAAAATGCATATATCAAAGAAAACGAAAATATGTCCAATTATATCACATAGTGGATAAACTGACAGAGAGTGTCACATAATATTTAGGATAAAAGTGTTAGATGTTCCTGTGCTTTCCAGACATAAACATAGTAGGATAAGAATATGTGATATATAAGTTCTGTGCTATGGGTCAATTCCACAAAAGTTCTTCTTTGGTGAAATTGTTAATAGTAAAAGAAGCATAATAGTCTTGTAATGTTTTAATCTATTTTTATAAACAAACGGCGGAAGTAAATCAGGTTAATTTCCAGCGAATGGTGTAAATAGGTCCATTGGTAAATTCTCACAAGTTCAGAAATGCAGCACTTCGAGAAAATCACTGTTGCAAATCAGTCAATCATCTGTTTAGAGAGCTTCTCTGATTGACCTTAAACTATAGTACTTTTTTGTATTATAACAAAAGAGTCAAATCACTTAGTATATGAGCAGTTTGTAGATCCTCTGTGTCAGAAGACTTCTTAAGCATGTTATATGCTGTAAGGATATCAGCAAGGCAAAGGAAGCAATGAAATATAGGACTTAGGACTTTTGCATACTATGTAGCGCTTATTAAAATATCAGCCTTGACTGTTCATTACAGCATGAAACTTTACCTGAGGTTACTTTGCAGCATTCTCTTTGATACAAAAGGAGTCTTTCGGACTGAATGGTGTGTTTTACCTAAAGAAAAAAGAGCGTATGCAACCGTGCCTGATGAAATGATGTGGAAAAGACTCACAAAACCCACTGTGCATTGGGCGAATGGCTAAGGTCCATATTGCGAAGGATCATGCAAATATCATCCTCCCCACGCAAGCCCTGCTAAAATGGACAGGGCTTTCTGCTATTTCCAACCTCTTCTGTGATTGGCTGCTTATTTAGGTCATAAGCATTTTGTATGCAGATTTAGTCCGATTATGGACACTTTCAAACAGTTTCATTTCAGAACTGTGAAAATACATAATTCAATGGATTTTTCGGAACTGTGAAAGCACCTTTCAACAATACACAATTTCTCCATTTGTAACTGTGTGAAACAGAAACAACAATTTCAAACTGTGATGTAGCAGTCCCTGATTGGCTGAGCCAAAACTGGGTCAGTTAATTAAGTATTCATGAATTAGCAAAGTTTATGGGCCATTTTGTCATGGTATGACTTGGGATGATGGCAAATATGGAAAGAGATGTGACAAACCGTCTGGAAGATAAGTATTGTAAATGTGACAAAACTGAAACAGAATTGTTTATAAGCAATTCCTTGAAAAGGCATGAAATAAAAGTAATATGAGTAATATAATGAGACTAGGCCTATTTAATAATTCATGAAAGATAATAGGGTGTGCTGGTTCTGTGTATGAATGGATAATCATTATCCAGCTAATACCCAATTGTCATGGTTATTTAATCATTTTCAGGGGTTTTTGATGAAAATTCAAGATAAAAGAGAATTTAGAACACTTCATAATGCTAAGATAATACGTAATACATCCCTTTTAGGACACCATTGAAGGTACACAATTCAATAGGCTTCTGTTTAACAAAGCTTCAGTGACCCCTCTCAATTAATGCACAGAAGCACTAATAATTCAGATATGAGATTGTGAATGTAAGGTTGACCGTCAGTTTCAGGGTGCCTCCGAGGCCACTGTGGACAGTATGAAGGTTTTTAATGAACTTTCAAAGCCAAAGAGAATTTAGAATACCTTATAATGCTAAGATAATACACAATATATCCATGATGCCTTTCATGTGGAGTTGAGAGTGTTGCTAAACGAGTTTTGTGGATACTTTCTTCACATGCCAAATTTGGCAAATTCACTTTGAAGTTGACTTGCTTAAAAAGACAAGTTCGCTTTCAAGTAGAGTGAAGCCACATGCAGCAAACATGTATAAGAGGCCATTGAAGGTACGCTGTGTAGATAATGGGTGCTTGTTTAATAAATTCCACGAACTAACAATGCATACTCCATATAACAAGATTGCATGTTGTCTTGAGCATATTCAGGGACTACAGTCCGACTACTGTTGTCTGGTAAGTACAAAATAACCAGACTTCAGACATCTCATATTGTGTACAATGCTCTTACTCTCACGTCTTCATATTCCTTTCTCTCTTGAGTATCACACAATTTAATTTTCTGAAGCGTTTGTAATGCCCTTCAGTATTTGCAGACTGTTCTGCTCATTGACAAACCTATTATGAAACTACAGTGTGATATAATCTGCTGCTGAACAACTTTTTTGCACTGACTGGAAATAGCTTGTTCTTGCTTGACTTTTGGAGAGACAGAGAGACAGACAAATTCTTCATTGACCTACATGACTGTGTAAACATAGGCGTACGGCGCACACAATTTTTTGGGGGGGTGAGTGGCATTTGCCTGAATTTCAAGATCTTAATTTAATACCATTTCGAATGAAATTGCCTGGAAATCATGAATTATTTGCCTTTTCCCCGATTTTTACTATTTCCCAACTTTGGGAGGGGGGGCACCCCGCTCCCATACGCCTATGTGTGTTAAACTCACCAATCACTATTACATAAGCTTATTGGTCACCAAACAGTATAAAGACATGCACATTAAACAAACTCTAAAACTTATCATCAACATATTCAAATATTTACCTAATTTGAACAACAAACTCCTTAACAATAGAACGCTTTAAACAGTAGATGTTGGAGTCATGATGCCAATATTTCATTTCATACAGATCAATGCACAACTTGTCTGGATGATAAGATAAGCAAGGAAGGGTGTGGAAGTGCCATCATCTTCCTGAAGTTATGGGTTCAAGGAAATGTTTCTGCATTGTTCTGAATATATACATTGCACCATTAGCTGTCATCTGCATGTCATCCTGTCAAGAGTTTAGTTCAAGTCTAAGAGACATGTGCATATTTGCTCAGACCAAAATAACCAGGTTTCAGAGAGCTTAATATATTGTGTGCAAAGCTCTTGTTTGAATGTCTTCCTTTACTATTTATTTTATGGTTATCACACAACTTGTTCTTGTGAAATGTTTATAACACAGAAAGACTGTTGTTCTGTTCATTGACAAATCTGCGTGTTGACAAGCCTGTTGACAAGCCTGTTGACAAGCCTGTTGACAAGCCTGTTGACAAGCCTGTTGACAAGCCTGTTGACAAGCCTGTTGACAAGCCTGATAATATGAATTTTGAAACTTTGTTTCATTGTCCTTTTCAACCAAATCTCCATAGAAACTTTATGTGACTCCTCATCACATTTTTATCCCATATTAAGAACTCTATAAGACATTGTGGTTTGGTACTGGATTAATGTAAACTTAATGTAAAGGGAGTTTAGAGAAGGTAAAGGTAGGAAGTAATTTGGGGGAGTCAAAAGGCGTATCATGTTGAGGTCTAATTCTAAGCTAATCTTATCACTCATCAATCATTCACTTTCACTAACCGTGGATATTTTCAGCCAGGTAAAACTCCTGTTGTTATTTTTCTGTGAAACCCAAAAACTGACATTTTGAACATCACAACATGAAGGGAGCTTACACTTTTAGAATTAGCTCAAAAGCAATCTGTGAATTCCAAATTTAAAAAGCTAAAATGTCAAGTAAATGTCAAGGAACCTTAATTAAATTTCATTTGTTTTTGTCGTTGTAATCCTCTCCTGAAATATGAAATTGTGTATTCTGAATTTTTTTACCCAAACGAATAAACAATTTTGGCATTAATGATATCATATTTTATTCCATGACCAGCTATGTATTGTCCCCAATAACACTGAGCATGCCAAGGGAGATAACAACATCATTTCAGGGAAATACAAGTTATTGTCCCTCAAAAGGTGTTGTTTTTTCCCTCAGATGATGTTACCCCCAGAGCCCTCTTGTGTTAATTCACAAATGACATGTTTATTTAGCCTAAATGGTGAGAATGAAACCAATATTACTACTGATATTTTGGCTTGTTATAAAAGAACAGGTAATGGAATAAAGACATTATTATATAGATTGTTTTGAATTGACCCTCGTATTCTCCATGAGAGCCATATTTTCCCTCGGGCCTAGCAGCCCTCAGGAAAATATGGGCTGGCAGGGAGAATACTTGGGTCAATACAAAACAATCCATGAAATAATATATACATATCACTTCAAATATAGATAAGTAGAAATACCAATAACCAAACCCCAATGAGAAATTGTACATTTCAGCAATGCTGTGACAAGATCACAATGTTGGTGAATTTTGCTTATTATTGTATGGTAGAACTGACTACGTCACAATGTTGTTGTTAAACTATGTCCAATTATGACCCCAGCATGCAATTTTGTGGCAATGTGACACAATATTGTGAAAAAATCTCAATGCTGCTCAGGCTGTCCATTTAGTAATTATGGAGGGCTTGGAGTTTTCCTCTGCAGAAATTACTCATTTTACGGTAGCTAACGGTGACAGTAATTACTTATTTTGTGTATGTGGCATCCCCAAATACTCCCTTCTAAATCAAGCATCACCCTGTTAAGAAATACACCCACCAGAAATTATTCATTTCAAGATTGAGTGAAAAGAATATATATATTTATTTCACCAAAATAGAGCAAGAAATTGTTCATAAAAAAAAAATCTACACCAAATGGTGGTCCCCTAATGCCAACATCAATTTTGCCCTTCAGTTCTAAATTTTCTTATACATGACAACAGATGAGCCCACCAACAATTAGCAAATTCATGTTTTTAAAAGTTGTGTACCCTTTTGTGAGACCAGAAATCACTATTCGTTCCCACCAACAAGGTCAACAGCAACCACTTTCTATAACTGTTAGACTATGTGCAGAATTAAATACATTATTTTCTGTCCAATGCCACCATTGGTAAAATAAAACAGGTGACACCATTGTACTTTTGCTATTTCCGTTGGTCAAGTAGGTTTGCAGAAAGTATTTATGTAACATGCAATTCAGTTGAGCATCACAATATTATGTCTCATGGCTACAGATTTTCTCAAAACAGAAATGAGAAAGGCTGAATTTGATCCTCTCAAAACTGTCAGAGGGAAGCAATTTCATGCAACTTAAGGAGCTTCATGGACAGAAATAATTATGAAATAATACTTCTCTATTCAGTATTCAGTTGCTTATTGGTGTATTTATATGGAAGACGATTCACATTCTCACTCCTGCCACACCTAAAAACGCATTTCCCAGCCCTCACACATACCTGAACTATCCACCTATCTTTATTATTCTATCCTCTCATCCTGATAACAGCAGAAAGCAGTTCCACTGCTGTCTTATTTACGTTTTTCTACGGCAACTGTCCTCTGCCACCAGGGGCGCATGAATCTGCTCAGTAGTTCCGCTTATGACATCGCCAGGGACTGGCGCCACCATCTCCATTTTCCCGCCAAAAACATCCACACAGACCATAGCCAGCCACTCCTCAATAGTCCACAGTGGCTCACCCACTTCTACTCATCGAATCTGTGTCATATTACCCTCAATACAACAGTGTGCCCTTTCACCATTGTGTTTAACGGCATCTACTTTTGTTTTATAATGTGCAGGCAGCGGGTTGCAGTGTACATAACACTGCACTATCGTCCTGCCTTTTATCATGGGTAAATCTAGTTCATAGATAATTGCACCAGAATGGCTTCGGCATATTTCTTTAAAACCAGTCACTATTACAGTCTGTCACTTTATATAGAAAAAAAGGACTGTTGCACTGTGAAAATGTGACTTTGTATGTCATCATGCTGGTGATTTGTCATGATCGTACCCAATACCTTCAATGTTAATTTGATTTATGGAGACTTATCAAGCTTGTTGGTGACAGCTAAACAAAAGGATTGTACATCTGATTTTCATAACATCAGTTATGACAAGTCAATGGCCCGCTCTAGATCATGACTAATCAAACAGCCTCTATGTTTCCCATGTTGAAAGTAGAGAAGATGACACTTCATCAACTATCATGAGTAACAAAGTGCATTTTTCGCAGTGAACTCATCTTCATTTTTCCTATATCTCCATAAGGTAATAACTAAAGCAGCCGCAGGACAGGCCTAATGCTTTCTTTCACATTATGTCTGTCAGTGTCACTCCAGTTGGGCTCTACCGAGTGCTACAACCATGTTCAAAAAGTCACTTTTAATCTCAGTGCTCCCGGCTCTTCGTGATCTGCTTTGTGTCTGCCATCTGATTTTAAGAAAAATTAGACATCACCAAGATACTAATACCATTGGAAAGCTGGTATCTAACTGACAGTTTTGCATGTTAGTGCCCTGCAAAGGATTAACACTATTTAAAATAACAGCAAACAAACAATCAGATTATAGTTTATTTTGCAAAAATTTAAAGTTAAAAGGTATATAACAGAAGAAGCATATGTCTAAGTCAGTTAGATACCTCCGGTCGGGATCTAACTGATTAAAATGCATGTTAGAACCCAACAATGAGGTATCTAACTATTATCCCCCACCAAGGGTGTTACAGCCACCACAGAGTGTGATAAGTGGTGTGTGATCTGCCTGCTCAGATCACACACCTAAGTTACCATAGCAACGCAGCATAACACAGCACCTTGCTGCTTGCTGAGTTTGAAAACTGTGCGTAATTTTCAAACAATATGACTATGATTGAAGGATATTTATTGAGGCAATGATCATCTTAGCACTTCCAAACTTTCAGGAATCCTTTTTCGGTGTATATTGGGTATAGTCCCAAAATGGTATGGTTTTCTGGCATACTGATAAAAAGTAACAGAGGTATTAGTGAAGAAAAGTTGGAAAAAGTAGTTAAAAAGTCATGAAAATTGACCTGAAAATTGTTGTTTCTGTTGTGGCTGAAAATTGATTGCTTCGCACCAGTAGTACATAGAACCTTAAAAATTGGCAAGACTGTTATCAGATAAATGTAAGACGCGTGAAAAGTACAGTACTATACATGGAACAGCTTTTTTGTACCGGTGGTGTGAGTAACAAATGGGAATGAACTTTTAAAGTTCAAAAAAGCAACACCTAAAAGCAAAAAAGGTTGTTGTGGTTTTAATCTTTTTTGCTAAAAGTGTTCGGTCTATAAACATCAAACTTGCTGAGCATCCAAGAAACTACTATAGCAAAAATATCTGGGAGTTCCATCTTTCTATTATTCACTAATTTTGAATGATGCCTTTTCAAAGTTGCGAGGGTGAAAAATCTACAAAAAGCGCAAAAATGATAGTTTCTTGTTCACTAAAAAAATTCTGATTCTCTCACATATAAATATTTTACCTCAATATTTTGCGTTCTGCAAGACAAATATATTTTACAAATTATGCGAAGGTTTCATGTTCATAGAGTAATTTTCTGATGTGCTACACCTCTATGAAGTCGAGAAAAACAAATCTCATAAAAACAAACTTTGGCGCAGCAAATTGGCCTACGTATGGGCCAATTTAGCTTAGATTAAGCTGAAATTAACATTTTATATAGGGGTTATATCTAAACTTACATTTTTGGTGCATTTTCTTGCTGATAAGATTGAAGTTAGAGGCTTTTTAGGTGATGTCACAAATTTCCGGGGCAAACAGCACCAATCCATATTAGTCCAGTCAATTTATGTCAAAACATGCCCTGACCCCAAAAAAATTGCAAGAAATTGTTTTATTGCATTTTCTCACAGTATAGAGTCATAAGAACGGCATACTAAAAGTCTCCCGAAATTGGGTCAGCTAAAGTGGGTTAATTGGGTCATCAAAAATTGGGCCGCTAATTAGCCAAAATGTTGGTATATTAGTCTATTAGAAGCTTATTAAAGCATGTTTTGGGGTAAGAATGATGTCTTATGGTTAATTTTGGTACTCCCGAGGCAGATTCAGCCTGGTGTCACCTTGGCACCCCCAGGTAACCTATTTATTGGCTAAAAACAAAATGGCCACCAACCGTTAACCAAAATTACCATAACTTCCTTGATATTTGAGACAGAATGCTGATTTCAGTGTCTGTACCTATGTTTTAAGGGTCAACCAATGCAAATAGACCATGAAATTGTCAATAGTTCCTTTCCAATTCATGATATACCCTCAATATAAGCAAAATATTGATAAATAAATTAATTAGGTCGGGAGGATAGAAGCAAAATCTAAGCGTAATTTCACAATCACGGAATTGCTTCCTTGTAATTCCACCATGAAAGCATTTCTTAAAATGCAAAGTGACAATTTATAATAAAATACTTTAAAAATGACAAGAAGATTTAAATCTATTGTACTCAAGTCACAGGAAGAGTGTTTACAACATCATTACAAGATATTGGAAACCGTCAATTTTTTAAATTTATAATAGGCCTGTTGATGCTCAATTTACAACTCACCCAAATCTTTTCAAACATATCACCTTGTGTGATGCTTATCCCAATGGTATTCATTGTTTATACGAGTGTCACTGTGACATCACATGAGCAATTATCCAAAAATACAACTGGCCAGTGACTGCCCACTTTTCCTTGACACTTTCTTCCTCAGATGAAGTGCCACTTTGAAATTGGATTTGTCCACGTTGTCATAGATTACACCGGGCATGGCCCAAATACAGAATAAAAAGCAGTTTGCTGCATTTGTATCTGAAAAACCTCGCAGATATTCAATAAATAACTTTGAAATGCTTCTGGAGCAGGATTCGTAACCATCATATCAGGGGATGCATGGTTAATTGTTTGATTCGTTTCTGCATTAGACAATTGCCTTGCTTTTCCCAAATGTTCCCATTATGTAGCATTCATGCCTTCATCATAGCCATGCATATCTTCACCTGGTGGTTGCTCCTCAAAGGTAAAGGTAAAGGTACTTTTATTTAACAAGGGTAGGCAAGCTGAGTCAATGACTGGTTTCCAGTTGGGCCCACTGCGCCTCCAATTTCCGTCTGATGCGACAACGATGTCGTGGAATGACGTGTTGGCCAGCCTGGGGATTGAACCCGGATCCCTCGCTTGTAAGGCGAGTGCTCTACTGACTGAGCTGACAATTGCTCCTGCAAGATAGTTTTTTGCAGCAGTCACTTTCGTACGTAAGATATTGTATCATAGTGAATGAAGACCATCTCCCAACCTGCCTATAAACAGTGCAACCGTAGCTTTGCATCCATTGCTTTCAGCAACAAAATGACTTATTGTCGTAAAACTTTTAGGGTACAGTCTCCATTCATCAATTTGGGTACCACTGTCTTCTTTCCAATACCCTGGTAGTCATGTCACACCAAGTGAAGCATATAGGAATAGCGTGTTGGTGCACACTTCCGCTCCGTGCATCTGCTTTATCACCTTGAGATCTGCCATTGATGCTGTCCGATCAGATTCTCCTTCAGCTTGAATCACATGGCAGTCTCTTGAAGGCATATATCGGGAAGTTAGCCAAATTAGGTCTTGCCTGTTGACATTATTTGAGAGAAAATTGTCTTTCTTGTCACTAAATATCATTTTATGTGTGATACTGACTCGGTTTCGTCATTTCATTCTCATGATTTTCTTCTCGTTATTCAAAGCCAGAGGACCTGTATTTTCATGGGCCAAAAAGAAAGCCAGTGATGTAAAGACATCGCCAAACAAAACGAACGCATGCCAGACCTGTGCACCAATTGCCATGTCCATCCACAAGAAGAGAGAGTCTAGATCAGCCAATATCTCCATGATATAACATGAAAGATACTGATAATGAACAGCTCCTGGCAACTGAAGATCCAGGTCCTATGGCTATGAGTAATGAAAAGAAAATCATAAGAATGGAATCAATGGACCGAATCAAGTTCACACACATATTAATATTTACTAGCAAGACAGAAGAAAGGGAAGATGGTCACCTTGAAGATACGACTAAGACAGCAACGGATCCCTGGAGTTAGTTGGAAGTACAATATTATCTGGGTTTGATGATGATGTATCTCATCTTTCACAGCCAAGTGATATGGAAACAAAAGTGGAAATCAGAGGCCCCTATTAAATGAGGTGCCATTGAAAAATGTGGCTATTGCAAAAGCCTATAGTGCTGAGAAATTGATAACATTAGAACCTGCACAAAAAGCCTTTTCTCTTCAAATAATTGTGTTCAACTGCAGACAATCTTGGAAATACGTACTTTCAAATTCTCCTGTGCAGAATATCCAGTGCAGATGTAGTCGTGATCGATCACAGAATATCATGTTTAACTTTCCACAATTGTCATGAAGAGACGACTAGGAGCAAATTAAATCACCAGAGTGGAAACTTTTAAAGGATGCAATTTCAATTGCAGAGCCATACATTTTGCTGACACATTGTAACATTTTAGTACATAGGCCTGTATCAAGAACTTAAACATGGTGATGGGTTTTCTGGAATACAGAATTAAAATTTTGCAGCATGTGCAGATAAATTAAATCATTGTGGGTTTTGAGGGTATGGTAATTGTTATTACACTGTTATGGTCATTTTCTAAACTTCTGTGTAAATAATCAAAACTTGGAAGGACTTGGAAATCTTTTGCAATTGACTGATACACAGATTTCAATTCAACTTTCACTTGTTCATCATTACACAGACAGACAGACAGACAGACAGAATTATTTTATTAGACCAAATTAATCACATATTAGTACAAAAAATTTTACAATTATTTCAAGTACGGTCAAGGAGACATACACTTTGGCATTGGCCGCTGGCGTGCATGCCACCTGAATTTCAAATCTAAATTTTCTGTAAATTTATTAAATTTTATAAATGGCTGCTATTATTAAGAAACAATCAATTCCTTATCTAAAAAATTGGATACTCACTCTATCATGAGTGTATGAAAAGTAAATGGGAGTACAAACAATAGAATAGATTTATATCATAACTATGAAAAAAAAAAAACATTGGAAAATTATTCAAAGAAAAAAATAAATATAGAAAAAAAAAGATTATGATAGTATGAGACAAAAATGATAAATAGATAATAATAACAATAATAATTAATATCAAACAATATGATAGAAAGTTGATGAGCTACTACATGATGGAAGTGATAGGACGTTGTGAAAATATGAAATTTCTTTAAGTCAATGGGCTCACACCACATACATAGCAATTCTGAATAATACAATTATTCGGATAACCATTTATTTTTACCTTTTTAATATAAAGGCTTAATCCATAGACACTATGTGTCTGTATTTTCTCTAAAAATTCTTTAGGTGACTCATTTACCAATTTAGGGATTCTGTTCTTTATTGAACTTTTGGAAACCTGATACTTCAGCCGTGGAATTACCAGATTTTGTCTGTCTCTAGTTGGGTATGGATGAATGTCTGACTTTCTTGGAAAGTTCCATTCACTGATATATTTTGGGACTTGTCCAATTTGTAATTTATGATAGAATTTCAATTCATTGAGATTTAAGATATCATCAAGTTTCAAGACATTCATATTTTTGAAAATAGGGGTGGTATGAGCATTATATTTGCTTTTACTGATTATTCTTAAAGCCTTCTTTTGAAGTCTGACTAACTTATTTTGTTTGATTCCCCATAATAATGTTCCATACAGTAGATGGGGACATGTGAGAGAGTTATATAACATTAGTAAAACTTCTGAAGGTAAGCACATTTTAACCCGATTCATAACCCCTAATGTTTTAGAAATTTTCATCTGAATCTTGTGTAAATGGTCATTCCAAGTCAGGCATTCATCCACTGTTATACCCAAGAAATCAAAAGCTGCTACTCGCTCTAGTTTGTCACCATCTAAATAGAGGTTAATATCAGCAACTGATTTATTTTTAGTATGGAAAATCATATATTTCGTTTTTGAAACATTCAAAGACAGTTTATTTACCTTTAACCAGTGACTTACTTTCTCAAGTTCACGGTTAAGCTCAGACTCCTGAATACTCATGTTATTGTTAGTTGAAGAAAGTGTGGCTAATAAGGTCGTGTCATCCGCATACATGATGAATTTGAACATATTCGTGGACCTGTCAAAGTCATTCATATAAATAAGGAAGAATAAGGGTCCAAGTATTGAGCCCTGAGGCACACCAGTTGTTATGGGTAACAAGTCAGATCTGAGGCCATCGTATTCTACAAATTGTTGTCTGTTTGTTAGGTATGATTCACAGAGTTTGTAGGAGTTCCCAGTGATTCCATAATGTTGTAATTTACTTAATAGTATTGAGTGATCTAATGTGTCGAATGCCTTTGACAGATCCAGGAATATGTTCAGTGGAGTTCCCTTTTTTTCTAAGATATCAGTCACTCTATCTACATTTTCTATAACTGCATACTCAGTGTTGTGTTGTGTTCTGAAACCATACTGACTCGGGAACATCAAGCTGAGTGATTCAAAGTGAGTGTTTAATTGTAAATGTATAACTTTTTCGAAGACTTTTGACAATGCCGGCAGCACAGAAATTGGTCGGTAGTTTCCTAAAATAGAAATATCATCTTTTTTGTAAACTGGGACAATTTTCGCTATTTTTAATTTTTGTGGGAAAACACCTGTTTTCAATGACTGGTTTATTATAATTTTCAGTGGAATTAGTAAACATTCTTTAATTTCCTTTAGGAATTTAGTTGAGATTCCGTCAATTCCCCGACTGTTTTTGGATGGTAGTTTATTAATAATATGGGAAATATGTTCCTCAGATATTTCCTTGAACTTAAATGTTTGAGGATTTATCAAATGTGGAATAAAATTCCTAAATGTAATATTTCTGTTCTGCAGCTTGATTTGCCTTGCTAGGGCAGGGCCTAGATCGTTAAAATAATGATTGAACTTGTTAGCTATTTGTTGGGGATCAGATACATCTTCTCCATTGATATTAAAGAATTTAGGTAGCATCTTCTTATTTTTAGTTTTATTTATAAGTTCTTTAATTGTAACCCATGTACTTTTCATATCCTTCTTAAATTTCCTGAAAGTATCACTATAATACTGGAGCTTTGCAGATCTGATGCTGCTTTTCAGTATCCTATTATATGTTGCAAGGTTGGTTTGTAATGTATCAATGGAAGGGTTATCAATTGGAGTCCTTTTAAGTCTCATATACAATTTGTCACGGAATTTTATGGAATTTAATATGCCTTTGGTTATCCAGTTATTTTTTTTATGTTTATACTTATTGTATCGCACAGTTTTCAAGGGAAAGTGTTTATCTTTTAACTCTTGCAATATACTGTCAAGTATATCATAATTTTCATTAGGGGTGTCCTCTCGCATTCTGGAATTAAGATTATAAGATACCAAATCAGCCTTAAAATTTTTGATGGCATCCTCATTAAAACTTTGAATTTTTGTAAACTTTGGGGTTGTTTTGGGGCTTTTCAAATAATCAAAACAGACAAAGTATGACTGGTGGTCTGAGATGTTATTAGTGAGTATACCACAAGTCGTTTTGGAAAATTCTCTTGTTAGTTTACAGAAAGCATTATCAATAAGTGTAGCACTGTTTCTTGAAATTCTGGTAGGCAGTGTAATCTTGGGAATAAGACTATGGGACAGCATAAACTCAAGGAAGTCATTGCATTTATTCTTCTCTTTTACCTTAAGTAGATCAATATTAAAATCTCCAAAAAAAGCTATATTTTCTGTGTTTTGATTGAACTGTTGGTAGAACAAATTAAACTCATTCATAAACTCTTCATAGTCTGAGTTAGTCTCTTTTGGTAACCTATAGATATTACCTAGAATAATCTTTGTATTGGTTTGACTGTCAACAAGGATTTCAAGGACTTGATGTTCCCAAGAAGAGTGGTTTTCCACATTAATTGGTAATGTGTTATATTGATACCCATACTTCAAATAGATAGCTAGCCCACCATGGGAGCTAGAAGTTTTGGGTTTGCTAATGAGGTCATAACCATTTATATTCAAGGGACTAATATTCATAGATTCACCCAACCATGTCTCTTGGAGACAGATTGCATCAAAACTACAGCCCTCAGCTTGTAACGATTCCAAGTAAATACAAAGTTGGTCATATTTTGCAAACAGGCTCTGGCAATTTAAACCCAATACTTTAAAAACTCTTTTTTTCTCCTTGAGAGTATCAATTAAAACCTCATTATCCATGTATTTTGAATGCTCAAATATGACAGGCTCTTCCTCGTCTGTGTTGGTATAGTCAACAATATCAATCAACGAGTGGTTACTTAGCCCAACATTACCATCTGGGATTTCGCTATCTGCCATGAAGATAGCGTAAATCCTGATTAAAAAGTTCCATCATGTAGTAGCTTTGATGATATGAGAAGTTAATTTCAAAAATCATGGTTACAGACAATGACAGCAGTTGTGAAAGCAGAGAATTTGGGTGAGTAAAAAATAGCAATAAATAAATAAATAAATGAAGACATCAAGAAATAATTTTGCCCAGATAAATATAATATACAGTACCAGTAACCGAAAAGTGTGTGATTTGTTAAATAGCCCATATATATACATATTTGTATTTATATATACCCTTTATCCCCCTCTCCTGATGGCTCAAAGATAGTATCAATTTAAAGCCATTATCAAGCCATTATCAAATTAGATATAAAGTTTTAGAAGTCAGACATAATTCTTCATGACGAAAAATAAAGATATATTTCACACCACACTAACCCAGCCCTTTAAAGTCCAAATGAAATGAATTTCTTCTTCTTTTTTTCTTTAAAATGTAACAACATTGCCTGTTTGTGACACACTCAAACATTTAAGCAGTGAGATCAAACCTAGAATATGTTGTAACAGTCAAAAGCATGACAAACAGAACAACACAATAACCATAGCTAATCAACTGAAATAGCCAGTTGGTCTCAAGATGAAACGCATATACAGCTTATCAAAGCAAAACAATCAAAAACAACCAAAGCAGTACATTTTATGTTACCATCCTCAAATGATGTGTCATCAAACTAAACAGTCAATATTCAAAACAGTATTCAAAAAGTAATATCACACTACAGATTATCAGATCACCATCAAATATACAAACTCAAAAATAACAGTGTCAAATTAAACCTGGGAAATTTTGTAAAGAAACAACATACCTTAGTATAAAGATCATAATTTTCCATGTATGCATATTTTCAACACATGTATAAACAGCATTGACTCAGGGCGGACTGTAACAGCTGTTTTTGTTATATTTATATAAAATAGAGTACACACCACATTTGATGATGATCTTTAAATCCATGCTTGGGTCAGTAACTGTCTGCGACACACTTGCATAACTGAGGCAGTGAAAAACATACTATTTGTAGGTTATGTTTGTCAAGGTATGACAAAAACAGAAACAAACAAAACACAGTAGGTGTTACTAATCTACACAAAACAGCTGATCAGAAAAATAGCAAAAACATGGTTCTTGGATCTCAGGTACATCATTAAAAAAGTGCAATCTGACTATTTTGCAAAAACTTCAGCTGTGAAGAAGAAATAGCTTCTCTTTTTTTTTTCTTTTCTTTGCAGAACAGAAAAATTGAAAGGTTTAAACAGCAGACTGCAACTGCAATTAGTGTTTAACATTATGGGGTAAAAGCATTTGACAAAAGAAATAACCCAGATTCGCATGTATTAACAGGCCAGTAATGATTTAAGCTTTTGTTATAGATCTGAGAGCTGTGACATAGCTGGGATAAGCTTTGGTTTGGATGAGCAAAATACAAACTATTACTGAAAACTGATCAAAATTTCTCATGTCAAACAGTAGGAGAATCACCAATTCATACTAATAACATTACAGTTTTTGAGCTGCATAATGTTGCAATGAGGATCTTTTGGTCGCATTTTACCACAAGACACACAAGATATTTCATTGTACATGTAATACCACCAGGGGGTTCCACAATCACTCAAAACACACAACTTTTTGAGCAGAAAATGTGATTTGTTCACATTATGATTACTATGTCACACAAACAACGTCACTCCTTTTTCCAATTCGGAAGAGAGGAAGTTACAGCATGAACAATAAATTTCGTTTGCCACAAATTCAATCAGCTGGAGTTTTGGGCTTAGATCAGAAATTTTTCACCAGGAGGTAAACATTGTACATTATCTCCAATTAAATGAGTGAAAAGAAATATGGTTGGAATCAATTTCACATAAATGTAGAATCACATTTTCTGCATAATGTAATCATAGCATGTCAAGTAAATAACTGGATCAGTATTTCAACATCGCAAATTTGAAAAATCAGCCCATTTGTTCATTTTAAGCAAAGAAACATTTTCTGTTCACGAACTTCACATTAATCACATCACAATAACTACATTTTTCGGTCAAAAAATTTATCAAGAAAGATTAATTTATCTGCACATGTTGTAAAATAAGTATCATAGTTATTGCTTTTTAGGAAACATCAGACATTAATGCCAGGTTTCAATTAATGCCAGGTTTCAATGGCAGCATTCAATAAACGCTGTATTCATTTTCAACAGGAGGAGTGACCATTCACATGGGCAACAGTACAAACTCTTTTTTGCAAAAACAGCAATATAGTCATAGCTTGTAAAGCATACAGCAACATCATGACAACATGACAACTTAGTTACTGTCTTAGAACTAGATATGCATGTGGGATGTGAGCGAGAACCCTGCAGGACCAGAACCGTAACCAGGTCCCCGCTCACACCCCCCAGCACCAACAAGCTTAATAATTCTTCAATCAGCAGAAAGTCAGGCTTTCAATATGTTTACTTCTAGAAAATTATGTATAAATAGAGATCTGTGATACACAGCTATTAAATTTTAGGTCATCTTTTACCTATACTGAAAAGGGGGAAACATAAATAAAAAAATATTTTTAAAAGTTACAGGCAGGGGCTAGATTCATAAAGTGGAATTTAAGGTTCAAGAAAAAAAATCTTAGTACAATATTGAGTAAAATACATTTCATTTAGCCATATTGACAGGATCTAACAGTCAAATGATTTTGTCAGTAATTAGATACAAAGTTTATAATGTCACCTCCTCACGAACACGCATCAGGATTTTTCCTAGAAGATTATCACCATCCCAAGCAGTCTGATTCAAAATTTGTGGATTATTCAACCTGGCGCCGACACCCCATATTTTATCAGGACCAGCCTCGATCAGATGGGTACTTCCAGTGTCCAACAAGAATTTTCGAGCGTATGGATCTTTGTCAAACTTGATACTGCAGGCTTTGTGAACGAGTTTCTCTGCTTCTGCCAACCAGTGTTGGTTGTCCACTGTTATTCGATCACCCAAACGTTTACATTCAGCTGGGCTGGCAGTTTCCTTTATTTTCTGAGCGATCTCAGGTTGTTCAGCAAAGTACGCTTTTCCAGCTTGCAGATACTGCTCAACAGTAGCATATTTTGTTCCCTCAATTTCGAGTGACGGGGTTGGGAAGAAATTCGATAGAGGATTTGCAACCGTGAAAAAGGCAGTTACATCATTATTTCTTCTTGTAGCAATTTCAGCAGCATTAAGAAATGATCCCTAAAAGTATGCATTATGAGTTGGATACCTAAGAATTGACATTTTCAAGGCATTGTATTGATATATAAATCATTATTTTTAAAATTAAAGATTTGCCAAAAGCTTTCATGGGGAAATTATCATGAAGTTGTGCATGTGAAATATTGCTTAGCCTTCTCAGCCAACTTGCCATAGTTCATTCATTTACCAATACCTTGCATATATTTTAGGTGTATTATGAATTGTAAAGGAGCAATTAACAATTTGATGGTTTTAATACATTGCTTGACCCTAAAAACATAGGTATAGACACTGAAATCAGCATTCAATCATAAATATCAAGGAAGTTATGGTCATTTTTGTTAACGGTTGGCGGCCATATTGTTTTTGGCCAATAAAAAGGTTACCTGATGATGCCAAGGTGACACCTGGCTGAATCTGCCTTAGGACACACCTGAGTAACAAAATTAACCATAAAACATCATTCATACCCCAAAACATGCTTTAATAAGCTTCTAATAGACTAATATACCAACATTTTGGCTAATTAGCGGCCCAATTTTTGATGACCCAATTAACCCACTTTAGCTGACCCAATTTCGGGAGACTTTTAGTATGCCGTTCTTATGACTCTATACTGTGATAAAATGCAATAAAACCATTTCTTGCAATTTTTTTGGGGGCATAGGGCAAATTTACTGGACTATAGTAGAAAGTAAAGAAACAAAAAAATACGCATGGTTTTTGTAATTTTGAGCAATTCTTTGAAAGGGGTTGTCAGAAATAACTTTGTAAATATTTAAAAGTATAATGGATATCTGCATTGCTTCACTTTATGACCATCATATAAATTATTTGGCTCATGTATTTTGCATTTTAGTTCAAAATATAGAGGTCAAATGAAAATATGATTGTATGTTTGGGGCAAGAGGCCCCACAATGGTATGGGGCAGGAGGCCCCCTTCACTGGGGCCTTGAAGTTGCTTCAGGAACCACTTAATAATGTGTACTTTACCTAAAATCTTGATAGAATAGCTAATTAAAATAGAAAAAATTCAAGCTGAACGCGCCTGCAAAAAAAAATTACCATAGGATTATAATAGGGGGTCTTCTTTCCCAATGGGCTGGGCAAGAAGGCCATTTGCAATTTTTTACAAAAATGGCTGTAACTTCTTTATTAAAATTGGTAGACACTTGTTTCACTAGCTATAAGTAGAGTCAAGCGATCCCTTCCTGACACCATAAGCATTCAAATAATCGACCATAAAAAGTAGGTCAAATCACACCTCGAAGAGAGCAAGGAGTGAACACACTTTTACTCAATTACCTTCTCTGTCCATGTTAGAATGATAATATACTGAATTTGGCATGAAACCAGTATGAGGCCAATGAAAAGTTATTCGATTTTGTAAAGAAACCATAATTCTTGAATAGGAAAAATCATCGCAAAACAACTGTCAGGATTTAGTGCTCCAAATAATTTAGTTTGGGGATGTTTCGCTTAGATCAGATCACAATCATGCTCTGATTTAACTTTTTTACTAGATCGTGTTTGTCCGAATCCAGGACATCAGACTATTTTGGTCTTGTTAGTTATTCGTGATAAAAATGCATATATCAAAGAAAATGAAATTATGTCCAATTGCATCACATAGTGGATAAACTGACAGAGAGTGTCACATAATATTTAGGATAAAAGTGTTAGATGTTCCTGTGCTTTCCAGACACAAACATAGTAGGATAAGAATATGTGATATATAAGTTCTGTCCTATGGGTCAATTCCACAAAAGTTCTTCTTTGGTGAAATTGTTAATAGTAAAAGAAGCATGGTAGTCTTGTAATGCTTTAATCTATTTTTATAAATTAATGGCCGAAGTTAAACAGGTTAATTTCCAGCAAATGGTGTAAATAGGTCCATTGGTAAATTCTCACAAGTTCAAAAATGCAGCACTTCGAGCAAATCACTGTTGCAAGTCAGTCAATCATCTGTTTAGAGAGCTTCTCTGATTGACCTTAAACTATAGTACTTTTTTGCATTATAACAAAAGAGTCAAATCACTTAGTATATGAGCAGTTTGTAGATCTACTGTGTCAGAAGACTTTTTAAGCATGTTATATGCTGTAAGGATATCAGCAAGGCAAAGAAACCAATGAAATATAGGACTTAGGACTTTTGCATACTATGTAGCGCTTGAGCTGAGGTTACTTTGTTGCATTCTCTTTGATCCAAAAGAGTCTTTTGGACTGAATGGTTTGTTTTACCTAAAGAAAAAAGAGCGTATGCAACCATGCCTGATGAAATGATGTGGAAAAGACTCACAAAACCCACTGTGCATTGGGCGAATGGCTAAGGTCCATATTGCGAAGGATCATGCAAATATGGAAAGAGATGCGACAAACCGTCTGGAAGATAAGTATTGTAAATGTGACAAAACTGAAACAGAATTGTTTATAAGCAATTCCTTGAAAAGGCATGAAATAAAAGTAATATGAGTAATATAATGAGACTAGGCCTATTTAATTATTCATGAAAGATAATAGGGTGTGCTGGTTCTGTGTATAAACGGATAATCATTATTCATTTAATACCCAATTATCATGGTTATTTAATCATTTTCAGAGGTTTTTGATGAATATGCATTATAAAAGAGAATTAAGAAGACTTCATAATGCTAAGATAATACATGATACATCCATTTTAGGACACCATTGAAGGTACACAATACAATAGGCTTCTGTTTAACAAAGCTTCAGTGACCCCTCTCAATTAATGCACAGAAGCACTAACAATTCAGATATCGGATTGTGAATGTAAGATTGAGCATCAGTTTCATTGCGCCTCCCTGTGGACCGTATGAAGGTTTTAATGGACTTTCAAAGCTAAAGAGAATTTAGAATACCTTATAATGCTAAGATAATACACAATATATCCATGATGCCTTTCATGTGGAGTTGAGAGTGTTGCTAAACGAGTTTTGTGGATACTTTCTTCACATGTATGTGTGCCAAATTAGGCAAATTCACTTTGAAGTTCAGATGCTTAAAAAGACAAGTTCGCTTTCAAGTAGAGTGAAGCCACATGCAGCAAACATGTATAAGAGGCCATTGAAGGTACACTATGTAGATAATGGGTGCTTGTTTAACAAATTCCAAGAACTAACAATACATACCCCATGTAACAAGAATGCATGTTGTCTTGAGCATATTCAGGGACTACTGTTGTTTGTTAAGACCAAAATAACCAGGCTTCAGACAACTCAATGACTTATTGTGTATAATGCTCTTACTCTCACTTCTTCGTATCTCATTTCTTTTATGATTATCACACAATTCTTTGTCTGAAGTGTTTGTAATGCTCTTCAATATTCACAGACTATTCTGCTCATTGACAAACCTGTTGTGAAACTACAGTTTGATATAATCTCGCGCTTGACAACTTTTTGCACTGACTGGAATAAGTCTGTTCATTCTTGACTCTCCAACAGACTGAGAGGCTGAAAAATTCTCCATTGACCTACAAGTACATGTGTTAAATACACCCATCCCTATAACCTTGTAGGTTACCAAACAGTATACAGACATGTTAAAACGAAGTCTAAAAGTTATCATCAAAATATTCAATTATTCACATAATTTTAACAACAAACTCCTTTAACAAAACAGTGGATGTTGCAGTCATAATGCCAATTTTTTTATAGTGATCAATGCACAATTTCTTTGGATGATAAGGTAATAACTGAAGGGTGTGGAAATTACGGCGTCTTCCTGAAGTTATAGGGTTAAGGAAATGTTTCTGCATTGTTCTGAATACATGTCATCCTGTCGAGACTGTTGCATATAAGTCTAACCAGAGACGTGTTCATATTTGCTCAGACCAAAATAACCAGGTTTCAGAGAGCTTAATATATTGTGTGCAAATCTCTTGTTTGAATGTCTTCCTTTACTATTTCTTTTATGTTATCACACAACTTGCTTTTGTGAAGTGTTTGCAATGCTCTACATAGGCTGTTGTTCTGTTCATTCACAAACCTGCATGTTGACATGTAATGCCTAGTTCTCACGGCACGTTACGGAGAACTTTTTTACCACTGAGGGGTAGCTTGAGTTGAATTCTAGGAAAAAAATGACCATCCCGGCGACATACAATGTTTATAAAACCATTACATAATTAATTAAAAGCATATCACGGCGGGATAAGATCGTAAATCGGCGGGAAAGATCTAAATGAGGGAAAGATCTAAATGCCTGTGGGGCAAGATCTAAATGCCTGTGGGATAGATCTAAATGCCTGTGGGATGTCAAAAATCGTAGGCGGGATGTCAAAAGACCGTCGGCGGGATGTCAAAAACTGCTGGCGAGGCTGCAAATGTCCCCCCAGGGGCAGGAGAGGTCTCCGCAGGGGCAGGAGAGGTCCCCTCAGGGGCAGGGGATGTCCTAATATCCCGCCGGAGATGTTTTTGAGACGTTCTCACTGAAAAAATCCCCGCTGGACATCCAAAAATCAAGAAAATTTTGGGCTCTGTTCCGCCGTCATGAAAAAACAATTTGAACCTGTTGAATCTTTTTTGACATCTACGGCGCAGTGTTTCCATTTCTAGGAACCCCTGAGGGGAACAAAAACTACCCTGGGGGGATGTGAAAAGTCGATGGCGGATCACCCAAATTCATCCAAATTACCAGGAAATACCATCCCGCCGACGTCTAAGGTGCTCCGTAACGTGCCGTGAGATTGTAGCATAAGCCTGTTGACAAGCCTGATAATCTTATTTTGAAATTCTTTTTTCATTGTCCAGTTATTTTATGACATTTCCAAGTAATGAATCCTATTATAATAAAACCCGATGACAGTGTAGTTCACAGCTATGAACATCATTCGTGTCTGGTCTGCTCTGAATTAACACGAGTCCGAAGGACAAGTGTTATTCAGAAAGCAGACCTGACACGAATGATGTTCATAGCTGTGAACTACACTGTTATGCGGTTTTACTTATATCCCGTGATGACTTTATCAGTGGTTTTTATTAAAACCCTTACTGGACTGGGCTGTTCAAACTAAACAATCTCCCAGGACGATTGTGACGTCACTAGCTGTTGTTTAGGGACATAAATGGTCCCTTAGGCAGCTAGCTAGGGATGCCATAAATGTCCTTTCAGTCCAGTAAGGGTTAAACTTTAGTCTGATAACTTCAATTTCTCACAAGTTGGGAGCAGCAATTTGTTGTGACATCACCAGCTGCCGATTGTGACGTCATGAGTCATGACATAAACATTGTTTGCATAACAACATCAGATAATTTATTTCATTGAGTTCACTAGGATGAACTCAATGGTGTGAACTCAATGGTTTTTTCATGGTGTTCACTCACAATCGCGGGATATACAGTACAAATTTCTAAATGTGGCTCAACTTAGCTGTCTGTAGCTATTCATTACTAGTCTTATCCAAATCTATCCATAGCTATCCATTTGTATTCTTTTGTATACACTGGAATCTCTTTACCCCTTGTTTAAACAATAGTAATTGTGGATAGCTATGGCTAGCTATGGATAAGTGTAGCTTAGTTTAGCTTTGAATGGCTATGGATAGATAGCTAAGGCTAGATTTTAAATGACGAGCCACTTTTAGAAATTTGTACTGTATCAATAAATCACATATAAGTTCTCAATTTTCATCCACTGCAGAGGATGGGAAACCTCTTCAGTGCGTGCAGGATTTGGTAATGGTTCTTTCGAAAAATACCAAGGTATAAGGAGGCATTTTATCTATTATACATTTTTCCAAGCTATGATTTCCCTTACTGCACTGATGTAATTGACAATCACACCAGCTGACAAGATCCTGACTACCGTAAAAGTTGGCTGGTTTTTAGCGAATCAGATTTCACTGCTACATTGCCATGCAATAAATGCTGGAAACTGTGCATGTATCAAACATCTTGATTCTTTATCTCTAAAAAATTACACAGGACCTCTTGTAAGTAGCCAACTTTACCCAAGAAATGGGGAAAGTTGGCCACCCAGTGGGTAAATTTGGCATGTCTGCCATTCAGTGGGGAAAAGTTGACAAGTCAATTGGCAGGTTCTAACAAAGTATTTATTTTTAATGGAAATGGACCATGTTGATTGTATTCTGATAATACTTAAAATTGGACATACAGGAAAAAACAGTGTACATTACAAGTGAAAGAAATAATAGTTCATTATTAGCATTTCTCAAATAAAATTAAAGAAAAATAATGAGCAAAGTAAACCAATCAAAAGCCCGATGATCCTACATTCTACACAGGCACATAATAGGAAATATTATATTTAGGCAAGGATAATATTTGGTACATGTTGTTGTATATATGATTGCCATCATGTAGACTAAGTATTAAATTTTAATTTCCGATACAGCACCTCTCCAATGAAGAATGTTCTCCAAATTTAAGCCAATGTCTCTTATGAATGATTCCTCTCGTCTCTTCTGACTCCTAGTGCTTGTGGTTCAGGTGACCACCTCCTGCTTTTTTAATAATCATGTTGTTTGTACGTTAGTGTATTATTATATTTTGTGAAAAATTAATGTATTACACATGCTGCAAATAGGATTAATCATCTTTGAAATATCAATTCAATGTGAAATCCTATAAAACTGTTAGGTGACAGGCTAGTAGGGGAACATGGGGACCGACGGGCCATGGGGACCGATGGGCCACCCTCTTAACTACACATCAAAAACGTTTCATAACATCTAATTTGCATTTTTGGTATTGCGTATCACATCTATGAATACCATATCGACCACTGATCAATAAGTGATAGCACAAGCGTGTAGGAGGCAAAATGAAATTTTCAACATCTAAATTTTTTTTTCTGATTCAGAAAAAGTTTAATATCTCAAAAGTGTGTAGACTCGAAGCAATATATTTCCTATATCTTGGTGACAATTTACACATTGAATTTTAGGAACAAGAACTGTATTTCACCAAAAAAGAGGGGTTTAACTGTTCAGAAGGCTTTTGGGGACCGATGGGCCACCCAACATGGGGACCGATGGGCCACTATTTCTTGAGATTTTCTATAGGTGGCGTATTGGCATGGGGCTGGATATTAAAGTCTATTGGGGGAAAAAGCACAATAGAACTTCAGTTTGCATCTTTAAATGTTAAGTTTTGACTTAAATGAATGCCCTCAAATTTACAGTGATAGATTTGCCTTAGTAATGGCTTCAAACAGAGAATGGTGGAAATTTTAAATATCCGTAATAACAATTTTCAATCTGTGTAGTATTTGGGATATAATAAACATAAGAACCCCGTTAGACATTGATGTAATATTGAGTGTTAGTTAAATTTTCTCCAAAATATAAGCTAATGGAGGGTTATTATACTGCAGCACAGCTCCTGCTTGCTGCTGTATCTACATTTCGTCCGAGATTTCTTACACACCTTGCCAAATTTTATAGACCCTAGTGCTATCTCCTGAGGCCACCTCCAATGTTCTTCTTTGCACACCATTAACTTACCATCATTTCCTAATGTGTAACATCTTTAGATTTCTTATCCACCCCCCAGTTTTGTCATTAGGATGCAAAAACTGCAAATTTTTCCCTCATATCCATTCTTTCAAGTTTGTTCTACCAGTTTTTGCTACCCCTCAATTTGCTCTACCCCCTCTATCTGTCACCTCATGTGCATTCAAGCATGACCATATGAATGCTTACCACTTCTGTTTGATTAAGGACATAGGCACTTGAGAAAGCATTAGTATATCAATGAAATTAGGTCTTACATGATTATATTCACATGTACTGGTTGTATGAATGGACTGTATGAATTATCAATGGGGTAGGTAGGCCAAGTGATGACATTACTATTGAATCCAAAAGTTAATTGCAAGTGAAGCTTGATCTTGAATTGGTGTTTACAGTTTCATAAATTCCATGAAAATCACTTAAAACATGACACTCTTTCTAAATTTGCCTTTTGATGACAATTTTTTTTACACTTTTACATGATGCAAAATTATTTACAATCATAACATGTTTTATTTTGATCACTTGTCACTTAATGATTTTGATAATTGATACTGGTGGGAATGTTTTCATTCAGATTTGTTTTACTTATAATTTTTTTTAATCATTGAAAGAACTTGAAAAAATCGCAAGAAATTTAAAAGATAGAGCTAACACAGTTCTGGAATCAATAAAAACATTGGCAGAAAGAGCCCTTAACATAATTCTGGGCCATCTCTTCAGTAAAATACGGTATCATTTATAGTTATGCAATACATTGGTTCTGACTTTCTTTTGAGACAGTCCCCAATAACTTGGCTCAGCTGAGGTGATTACCTGATCCACTTGGTTAAAATAATGGGGGTTAAAAAGTTATAGGCTGCAATTCCAAAGATCTATCCTTAAAAGCTGTATGTATATCTTTTAACCTAAAAGTTGCTTCAAGCAAAATTAGAGTCATATTTAACTTCTAACTGTAGTTTTTTGTAATTACCATTATAAGCCCAATGTAAACAATACTATTTTTCAGGGGTGCCACAACTGGTGGGGGCAGGGGGGATGATTGCCCCCCTGCCCTTGTCCAAGGGAGGCAGGGCCCCGGGGGGCAAAGGTGCCCTTTAGATCTTTAAGAAAAAAAATATTATTAGGCCCCCTTTTAATAATTTAAGGCACAAAGTATATTCAAAACCATTATTGACTCTATTTAAATTTTGTCATGTGAAATTGGCATGAATATCATTTGCCCTTTTTTGTCTGACAGCCCCTGCCGCCGTGATTCCTTCCTGCCGCCCGTGATTCCTTCCGGCACCCCTGGTATTGTTGTTCGGTCCAGTGGTTTCGAAAGGCATGTAAAGCGGGTGCTGCAGTATGTCACACACTGCCAGCAGTTTGTAAACCTTCGTAAGTACGTGTTCATTAGGCCAGGAGTGTTTCGAACACTTCTCTTATGCCCTATCATATTGACGTCTAGTTGATGAATTCTATTGTTTTGATTCAAGATTTCTCCTGCCGGTGGCATACCAGTACAGTATCATTGGAAAATTTTACTTTTCCCCTAAAAATCTAAATAATTGACAGAAATTATTCATTGATGGAGAAAAAATTACAATATTCTCCTTTTTTAATACATGTATTCATCAACAAATTTGAGGTATTACACAAGATTTTGAGGATCACAGTGGTAGCCAAAGTTCTGTATCGATCAAATATCAAATTTTTTTTTTCTTAGTGTCCAATGAACGAATCGTTTTGGAATTCTCCAATATAGTTTTTAATGCATCTGTTCATGTACTGCTAAAATATCATCTCAATAGATTGACTATAACTACAAAAAAGTAACTCATGAAATTTGGGAATATTAAGCTTTTTCTCAAAGTGTAAAATCTGGGCATATCTATATTCTTTCGATCTCTTATTGTCCTATACACTAAGATGGATCAACAAAAACATATTGGAAACAAATTTTGAATTCTTTATCCACCCTTTGGCAAGTTATTAACATGGTCCATCGGACCCCATGGGATGGCCCATCGGTCCCCATGGTTGGGGACCGATGGGCCACCATCTTTCTTGACAGAAAATGTGTTTTCTGATCTTTCTTCCTAGGTTGATCTATGTGAATCTTATATCATTTTAAAGAGAATTACACCAGTTAATAGGGTGCACAGTATGAATCCTTTAGCTAAAGCAGATATGCCTCCACGGTCAATAATTTGTCAAGCGGTCCATCGGTCCCCACTCTCCCCTAATACATGGGGCAAAGTTGGCAGGGCCTGCCAACTTTGCCCAAAACTATGCCAACTTTTCCCCATCTGAGGAATTTGATAACTGTAAAAAATGTGTGAGCCAAGGTCACGATTCAAATGGGGGAAATATTAGTTAACTGCATTTGAAACTCAATGTCGAGTGTTTTAAAAAAAATAAGGTATAGCTAATGCCTGGTTCTCACGACGGCGATTTGAGAGCGGCCCATCAAGAGAAGTCATTTCTTGGAAAGTTGTGGCGTAGAACGTTGGATGAGGCACGTTACGTAATCAATTAGTGTCATGTGCGGCGCTTAAAGTTTGTAGCCTCGGTGGGTCTTGAGGTGTCCGCGGCGCTGCTTAAGCTTTCTTCGCCGCATTCCGCCTCTCTTGCCTCAGCGCAGTTCCAAACAGACTCGTCGCACTTTGTTTTGGAATTCGGCGAGGCTGCTTTTACTTCGCCCAATGTTGTTTCCTCTTACGCCGCTGATGGTTGTGAGGCAGCTACGTCTGAAATTGGCGACCTGCGACGCATCAAGAAACCTTCGGCGTACACCCGAGCATCGACGAAGGTCTCTTGTTGCAGCGCTGCGGCAAAGTGTGTTTCGCTGATGCAGGAGTCACTTGTGGTCATTATAAAAAGGGACACAGAGGACCTCCTTGCTTCATTTGCTGATTGCCCTTCAATGAGAACACAATACAGTCTGCCTACTGAACATGTGCATGATGAATGAAGAAGAAATTATTGTTGTGGCTGGTGCTGCTACTGCTGCTTTGGGAGCTGTCTATTTGAGACACAGGAGGAGGAGGGCCAGGAGACAGAAAAGGTGGTGGATTCGCAACTGGTTGCTGCAGAGGGAATAACATGGTCACTACCATCAACTGCTGCCTGAACTGCAAGTCAAAGACGTGTCTGGCTACTACAACTACACTAGAATGCCCCCTGACATCTTTGCTGAACTCCTGGAAGCTGTTGGACCACTCATCACTAAGCAAGACACCAACATGAGGAAGGCTTTGGAACCTGGTCTGAAGTTGGCTATCACCCTGCGGTACATGGCAACAGGAAACAGCTACAAGTCCCTAGCTTATGCTTTCCGTGTGACACCGAACACCATCTGCAACTTCATCCCTGAGGTCTGCCTTGCCATCGTTCATGCCTTCGAAAGACAGCTGGCACTACCCACACAGCCTGAAAGATGGAAGGAGATAGCCAAGGCCTTTGAGACGAAATGGAACTTGCCCAACTGCAGGTCCCCTTTTTCCTCTTTGGTCCCATGTTGTAGCAGCAAAAGTACTAACAATTGTAGCAACAAAAGTAGCAGCAAATGTAGCAGTTGAGTGTCGTGGATTCTAGGTGTGTTCTGATCGAAGGTCTGAGTGGGTATGGTGCTCTAAACTGGCCCCCTCTATATATATGCAGGGTGCGGACCGCCTCTTTTCCCTTCCTTCGCCCCCCCTTCTTCGCTGCTGCTGCCCCAGCCGCTGCGCAGAAAGAGGGTGACACGCAGACAAAGGGTTGATGCTAAAAATAGAACAACGCATGCACTCAGGCGCCACTCTGTCTGCGGCATTGGGGGTCCATAAGACGCGGCGCGCACCCTCACACGTGCGTCGCACATGTGACTTCCCGCGACGCGTGTCTGAAACATGTGACATGAGGCAAGAGCTTTCTGCTACACTGCTGTTTCTGCGTCGAAGCTCTTCTTTGTGCGCCGCAACTTTAAAAACCTGCGGCGCGACTGATTTCTTTTTACGCTTCTTCTTGCATCAACACTTCTTTCCTCGCAAAGATTCAACCGGTTGAATCTTTTTGTCCTGCATCGTCAAATTTCTAGGAATTGCGTAGAAAGACCTCTTAAAACGGCGCATGCTGTTCATGTCGCGCCGTAAAGCCAAAATTGACGGCGTACATGCTCAAATCTTTGCCCTTTCCTGGAAATATAAGAAACGCCGTCGCTTAAACCCTCTGTTACGTCTCCATGAGAACTAGGCATAAGTAGTAGCTACACTGCAAAGTTTTGGCATATAATTTTGTCGATTTTTTAGGTTTTCAGATATGAAGGGCTTATTTATTGGAAATTTGTTTCAATACTATAATTACTGCCCTGGATGACTGCCAACATATCTATGGACGATAAAATCTTGAAATATTGTCATTGTATGCCACAAAAGATAAAGTAGACAGACTTTTCTGAAAAAACAATCACATTGCCAACTCCTCCATGAGCCAACTTTCCCCTGTTTTACGGTAATTGTATAGAGACAGATTTTAATCTAGCATTCTGCGATCAAAGCACGCAGAATTGAAGTTGTGCATAGATGAAAATGATATAACCAAAATGAGTCTTATTATATAGGATATTATGGATATAAATGTGGGCCTAGACAGGAGCCACCATTGTCCAGGGCATGTATACTATGAAAAGAAGAACCCCTTTCTTAGGCCCTTATCCCATGGAACTCCCAGCTTCAACACATACTTTTTCACTTAATTCAGCATATCACGTTCCTTGGTATGCTTGGTTCACCACTTTCTCTAACAATTGTTGTTTCATTTCAGTTAGACCCCGAAGTCGATTGCATTTTAGTGACTAGTCAGTCAGAGTCAGCTTACCAAGCAGCAAGTCAATGTTCAGTCAAGTGAAGTCATAGTTGAGTCAGCTTGAGTCAAGTCACTGTTGCATAACTTAACCAATTTTAATCTCACAAAAATGGTTTTGGTATCAATTTAGACAGCTTTAAGAGGACAATATGTACTTTAGTTGGGGAGCCAGGTCCAAAAAAGTGCAATATTTAAAGAGATTCGTAGGGCCCGTCGGACAACATCACAAATTTGGTACCATTTTGTAGCCAGGAACTTGCCCGTCAAAATTCAGGTTGTTGTACTATCTAATTGTGGTATAGGTTTTGAGCTAAATGCGTTACTATGGCAACGATGTGCTATTTTCAACAGATTTCTGGGAAACAGTAATGGTATCTTTCTTTTCATGTGGAGGACTGCACAATAATCACAGCATTTTCATTTTTGGGTCAAATCTTCAGAAGGCCTGGGTCCTTCAAATGAAAGGTGTAATTTATGGTTATGAAATATATCTGTTACCATGGAAACCATTTTCTGATGCACTCAATGAAAATTACTGACTTCAACAAGTTCTGCAATGCTGCATTCACACAATATAACTCTGCTTTTTTAGGATAACTAATGTGTCTTGATTGTGCAGAAACATGAATATGATATAAAATCATTTTCTCAGATAAAAATAATTAACTCTAATAAATTCATTTTCATTTGTTACCATGGTAACCTTAGAAATGGGCCTTTTGAATTTCTGCATAAAGGAAAATTTGTCCGATTAAAAATGGTATTGATCAAAGCACAGATCTGCCTGGATTTTTGGAAAACTCTGCACATTATTAGTTGAAATATACCACAAAAAATCAAATGGAATGATTATAGTATAAAAATGTATTTGTTGCTATGGCAACCAAAGAACAATGTCATTATAGCCATTGTGCCTAAAAAATGATTCAATCAGATATTCCAGTCTGCTTTTGTGGTAAATATATGATAGGCCACAGGCTAGAATAGGTCCACGTACACCCCCCCCCCCCCCCACAATTGAATGAACCAAAACTTTTTGGAATCCTGAGAACCCAAAAAAATTAACTTGGAAGATGACAGGAAAAATATAGGGATGAACTTCGAGTTTAATCACATTTAAACATAGGCGTCTCAAAATGACAGAAATGCCATTTTTTGTGCATTTTTTTCTCTTTGAACTTAATTATTAGAAAATTAAAGCACTTATACTTGTAGGTACTATTGTTATAAACTACATATAAAATTAAAGCTATGGATGTTAGGCATCTTTCTGTACCATCTGCAAGAAGATAACTCTATTCTGCTTCTCAAAGTATAGGTGTAAACACAATGTATCTCATCCTGCGAAAATGTAATTTTTGGCTTCAACTGCTCAATATCTGTACAATTAATTCCAGAAGATGTGATACTATACTGCTTTGAAAACACATCATATTGAAGCCAAGAATATATTGACCCCATCTAATACTCATGTATTTACATAATTTGAGAGTGTGGCCCATGAGAATGGCACAATTGTGTTTAAAAACATAGGCTCGGAAATTGGCTGTCTTGATGAAAATATGGTAATTATGTGATATTTGTGATCTTCAAGGATGACCACAGTGGAATTTTCAGATGTGCTAGGAGCTAAATTTTGTTATGGATGACAATAACAATGCTGGCTACATATCTACATCAAATTATTTAAGAAATTACTTTAGTTTGCCTAGAAAGGTGGTTTCAAGTGAAGGAAACGCTAAATTCTTCAAACAAATCAGTTACTTTTTTTATATGAATATGAATAGAGTTGTCCATGTTACAGGGATATATACTGATAGAAGCGAAAATGTGTATTTCCTAACAGCTTCAATTATTGGCAGAGATTTGTTAGTGAAATTAACATGGACTTCCCTAATAATTCTTAATCATTATACACTCACCAGCAAAAGAAACGCAACACTTGATTTTAGCAAATATTTTTGCAAATAAATTTTATTTGGTCAAAGCCAAATAGATGGAGTTGATTCTATCATAGACAAGCATAATTGTACCAAAAATTATTCAACTGCGACCATTTCCTGTTTTTTTTTGGTCTGTTTTATCAAATTTGAGATTTGGAACAAAAGAGACTTTCCCTACACCTTACAACCAACAGGAAGATGTCATTTGAAAGTCTACCTACTGAAGCTTTTCAGGATAAGGGAACTTAGCTGGCTACTAAGAATGTCCCCTTAAATGCTTATGTTATGATTTCTCTAATGCATTACATAATAGTCACATTGCAGGTTTGCTGAAGCGAAACATATGTTTGCACACATATTCAACAAGATTATTAAAAAAATTCGCATAAAACGGTTCAATTACCCCCTCTTAGTGACCTCCACTAAGCCTTAATGGACATAAGTTCTTAGTAGCCAGCTAAGTTCCCTTATCCTGAAAAACTGCAATAGACGTTAAAAAGCCGAAAAATTGCTTCACCAACTTTTTTAGATTTTACCCAAAACTTTGAAAATTTGCTTTTCACCAATTTTGGAACACAGTGACGAAAATAATTTAGTTTCATGCCTCTTGGATTCTGCTTTTTTTGTGAAATTTTTCCAAGATGTGTCCAGTATGTCTCTGACACAACATGAGGAAAAAATCCAAGGCAAAATATTGATAAGAATAAATCTTTCATTACATTGAAGGCCAAATTTTATAATTGAAAGTGACAATCACTTAAAAAAACATTAAAATCCAAAAACTGAATTTATGACATTGTAAGATGTTTCAGATACCTTTGCCTTGACATGGACTGAACTGATATTCTGGTAAAAAAGTAACAGGTCGATACTTAGAAATGAATTTTCGGAGCATCAGTTTTATTCCAGAAATGACCTACAGGTCAGGCTTCAGGCTAGGACCAACATTAATTTAATCATTGTGACCATACTGCAGGTTGATTTATTTGGACTGGTGTTGAGAACCATCTCCTGGAAATTTGTGGAATGAGACTTGCATTCTGAAATAACAAATCAGTGTCAAAATATGTATCTGGAACTTTTTTACCGGAATATCAGTTCAGTCCATGTCAAGGCAAAGATATCTGAAACATCTTGCGATGTCATCAATTCAGTTTTTGGATTTTAATGGTTTTTTTAAAGTTATTGTCACTTTCACTTTTAATATTTGGCCTTCAATTCCATGAAAGATTTTTTCGTATCAATATTTTTCGGCTTTTTACCGCTGAGGGATAGCTTGAGATGAATTCTAGGAAAAAAATGACCAACCCGGCGACATACAATGTTTATAAAACGATTATATAATTAATTAAAAGCATATCATGGCGGGATAAGATCGTAAATCGGCGGGATAAGATCGTAAATCGGCGGAGACAAGATCATATCCCTGTGGGAAAGATCTAAATGCCTGTGGGGATGTCAAAAATCGTCGGCGGGATGTCAAAAGACCGTCGGCGGGATGTCAAAAACTGCCGGCGAGGCTGCAAATGTCCAGCAGGGGAAGTAAAAATATCCCGCAGGGGCAGGAGAGGTCCCCGCAGGGGCAGGAGAGGTCCCCTCAGGGGCAGGGGATGTCCTAATATCCGCCGGAGATGTTTTTGAGATGTTCTTACTGAAAAAATCCCCGCCGGACATCCAAAAGTCAAGAAAATTTTGGGCTCTGTTCCGCCGTCATGGAAAAAAAGTTTCAACGTGTTGAATCTTTTTTGGCATCCACGGTGCAGTTTTTCCATTTCTAGGAACCCCTGAGGGAAACAAAAACTACCCCTGAGGGATGTGAAAAGTCGACGGCGGATCACCCAAATTCATCCAAATTACCAGGAAATACCATCCCGCCGATGCCTAAAGTGCTCCGTAACTTGCCGTGAGAATGGGGCATTACTCATCAACTCTGATTGCCACCTTATTGTATCTTAACCTGCTGTTAATGCCGCCTTATTGCATCTCCACCTACTCTAATCGCCACTTACTCTTATCTCAACCTAATTGTATCTCCACCTACTCTTATCTCCACCTACTCTTGTCTCCACCTAACTCATCAACTCTGATTGCCATCTATTCTTATCTCCACCTAATCTTAAAGCAACCTGCTCTAATTCCCACTGTGTGTTATCTCCATCTAATTATATCACCATATTATACTCTTACCTCCACCTACTCAGTCCTACTGCTATCTCCAGCTACTCTTATTGCCACCTTATTGTATCTCAACCTACTGATATTGCCACCTTATTGCATCTCCGCCTACTCTAATCGACACTTACTCTTATCTCCACCTAATTGTATCTCCAACTGCTCTTATCTCCACCTGCTCTTGTCTCCACCTTCACTTGTCCCATCCTGCTCTTATCTCCACCTGCTCTTATCTCTACCTATCACCACCTACTCTTATCGCCACCTGCTCTTATCTCTACCTGCTCTAAGCTCAGCCTTCTCTTATCTCCATCTACCCGTATCTCCTTATATTGCCTGGAAACCCATACAAAATCTAAATAACTGGCAGAGCCACCTGCCAGTTAAAATTATATGCGTATACATGGTTTTTCTGCAAATGCATGCCGACTAATGACATTATAAATCATGCAGGAAACAAAGAATGAGATACTTTGGGGGAAAAAAGTGAATGTTCAACTGTTAAAAAGGGTATTCCAAAGGGAGGTGACTTGGGACCCGTTATGTACAATATAATTATCTGTAAATGGCCTGATGTATTGTGTCAATGAAAATTATGCTGACTACAATACAGTAGCGGTAATAGGAGATGACCTTCATGACGTATTGAAATGTCTCCATGATTTCATCTTACCAAATAATGTATGATTGTGGCTTTACGTCCTTTATTTATGCACTTGGTAGGCTAAGTAGGACAGGAGGAGGACACGGCAATGATGTGAAGGATGATTGATACAGCCGTCCAACATAAGCCCAGGTGACCCGGCAAGAGCTGGATTCGAACCCTGGACCCAGCGATTGGCAGCCCAGCATGCTACCGCTAGACCAACCCTCCCCCCTCATCTTACAAAATAACATTAATGGATGAATGCAATGACAACTTATGATAATTTGCTCTATATATTCCGATTATAAGACTGGACAGTCTAATGGTATAATTTATCACACTTTATAGTGGTTACCATAGAAAAAACAAGATTGATACTGTCTTTTGACTTAAGATAATGTGTGCATGCATGTATAACATTGTTCATGTTTTATCATAGATAAAATAAGGAATTGAGTATCCTGATGTGAAATCAAAGTCGTAATGGCTTTAAAAGGTACTTTTTGATGGTTGCCATGGTAACAAATTCATGTTATGATAAATCTGCTTATATCCCTTGTAATATAATTGTATTGATAAGTTGTTGTCAGGTTGATTAAAATTCACATTATCAGGCAGATCTAAGGTCATACATTTTGTTTGTATGTGGAAAGGACCGCATATTTCAACTGTTGCCATGGTAACAACTAAAAACTGAATTTCTTAGTGTCAAGTTTTATCTGAGAAAATGATAGCATAATCATTTTCGTGTTTCTGCCCAATCAAGACAAATTAATTAGCTTGACAAAGCAGAGATTCGTATTTTTTTCGTCAAATTACAAAAAAATGCATTTTTTAATGGTTACCATGGCAAGAGTAAGAAATTTATGAACTTTTTAAAAGAGTCATTGTCAGAGAAAACTGCAGATTTGGTGGCGCGGGGGGGGTCAGCGGATATTGATGAAATTCGGTGGACTGAATACTTATATGGAAAAACTAAATTACCCCAAAGGATTTTTTTCCACATGCATTTCCCTCTGAGCTGGAGCTATTTGAATAAATCGAGCAAATGACGGCCAATTGACAAAATTAAACTTTTTAGCATCCTGAAATTTAGACATTTCCGCTCTTCAATTTTTCGCAAAGTATCTAAGTTATGGCAATAATGTTTTACCCGTGGCAAGACTAATACTTGGAGATACTTCAGTATAAATTTCATCTCATTTGGGTTTTTCACTGAAGTTGCAGCTGACGCTGAAACGGGGTCCTTTTCTCAAAATTGCCAATTTTCGGAAATAGGCAAAATGTAACTGCATATTGCTAACTTGAGCATCCGTCCCTGGGTAATCTGGTATAACTGTGGTAAAATATAGGCCTTGTCAACCAATTTCCAAAAATAAAACCGTGGTGCACTCTGTAAACTTTTTTTTTAACACCATCTTGAAAATGGGGTGTTTCCAAATTTTCCAAAAAACATGAAATTTTAACATTTTGTCCATTTATGTTGTCCATTTTTTCTCAAAGTAAAAAATCTATGTTATTCATTTTTTGCACATGGCATGACGTGTGCTTTGGGATACCTTAACAAACAATTCAGCTTATTTAATGTTTTAGTTAAATCTGCAGTAGCCACTGAGCAGTGTTACTTTTCTCAAAATTGTCAAATTTCCAAATGTCTGCAAATTGGCAAAGTATAACTGCATATAGCTCACTTGAGCGTGCTTTCATGGATAATCTAGTATAACTGTGTTGATATATTAGATGTATCAACCGATTTCCAAGAATAAAACAGTGGTGCAATGTGTAAAGTTTTTATTCAAAGCATCTTGAATACTGTGTTTCCGCATTTTCAAAAAAATATTAGATTTTAACATTTGGCCATTTCAGCGAAATATAACAGCATATAGCCGACTTGAACATCCCTTCATGGCTAATCTGGTATAACTATGTTGAAATATAAGATGCATCAACCGATTTCCAAAAATAAAACAGTGGTGCACATTGTAAACTTCTTATTCACACCATCTTGAATATCGGGTGTTTCTGTATTTTCAAAAAAAACGTTAAATTTCAATATTTGGCTGTTTCAGCGAAATATAACTGCATACTTCTAACTTGAGCATCCATTCATGGGTTATCTAGTATAACTGTGTTGAAATATAAGATGTATCAACCAATTTCCAAAAATAAAACAATGGTGCACTCTGTAAACTTTTTATTCACACCATCTTGAATATTGGGTGTTTCCGCATTTTCAAAAAAATATTAAATTTTAGCATTTGGCCATTTCAGAAAAATATAACAGCATATAGCTCACTTGAACATCCCTTCATGGCTAATCTGGTATAACTATGTTGAAATATAAGATGTATCAACCAATTTCCAAAAATAAAACAATGGTGCACTGTGTAAACTTTTTATTCACATCATCTTGAATATTTGGTGTTTCAGCATTTTCAATAAAACGTTAAATTTCAATATTTGGCCATTTCAGCTAAATATAAACTGCATACAGCAAACTTGAGCATCCATTCATGGGTTATCTGGTATAATTGTGTTGAAATATAAGATGTATCAACCAATTTCCAAAAATAAAACAGTGGTGCACATTGTAAAATTTTTATTCACACCATCTTGAATATTGGGTGCTTCCGCATTTTCAAAAAAACGTTATATTTCAATATTTGGCCATTTCACCGAAATATAACTGCATACAACTAACATTGAGCATCCATAACATGAGTTATCTAGTATAAGTGTGTTGAAATAAAAGATGCATCAACCAATTTCCAAAAATAAAAAATGGTGCACTCTGTAAATTTTGTATGCACAGTGCCTTGGAAATAGTGTGTTTCGGCATTTTTAAAAAAAGTACAAAAAATATCTTCAAAATTGTTTCTATACATTTTTGTAGTTCACTATTTTCAAAGTAACTAAACCATGGGTTATGTGTTTTTCCCAATTGCAAGACTTACATTTATTGTGACATCTGCAGCAGGTACTGAATACTCGTATAGACAGCTAAAGTGCCAGTCATGTCATCCATGTCCAAGTGTAATCACATTAAAGCAGAATTGAACACATTCACTGGGTAATCCAGTGAATCTGTGTTAAATTATAAATATAATAATAAAGACATATTATAAATATATGAAGTCATATCAACTATTTTGAAATTGGAAGCTGCAGTGCACTCACTATTCACAATTTTGAAATGGGGTTGGTCACAGATTTTTTAACATCACACGAAATTTCATGTTTTTGCCCATTTTTCGTTTGCTGACATTCCTCAGGACAAAAACGTTTTTTGCCAATTGACTTGGAGACACCTTTGGACATAACCTAGTATAAAATCAGGGAATGCTGAATAGAGAAATATGTTTCACATAATGTTTTGATAAATAGCTGTGTATTCACGAAAACGGGCTGAAAATCATCATTTGTGAATATATATATATATGACTATATGACAGGCTTCAAGATCTTAGTCAGGAGTTACTGCCACGAGTGTGAAAAAATTCTTGATGCCACAAAAACGTATCACAGATTCTAAAATATATTCTATCTTGCGTAAAAAATTGTGCTCTTTCTGATGGTGACCTTTTTAAATGTCTTTATAGTGGTGTCCAAGTCGCTATCTCACAATTTAAGTTGAAAAACGTGCGAAAAATGCTAATTTTGTGTGACACATTTTTCAGACATCAAAGTTTGACTGTCTCTTCCTTGATAGAAATCAAGAATTCATGATAATTGAGGGTACCATGGCATTCCCTACTGTCTAAAGTTTAAAATGACACCCAGTTTTAATAATTTGTCTCAATATATGCTGCTCTGTGAACAGGATATCGAAACAAAGTCAGGTGACAAAAATAAAAACAATTTATAAAAATGAAGTGAATTTCCTATTTGATCTTTTTTTTTCAAAGTCATCTGAGATATCTATGGACATGAATTACATATCAATATGTTCAGAAGGACTTGACGAAGGCAATAGACTACATAAAAATGTCCTTGCTTTGCATAATTAGGTTCACACATACAAAACATGGAGCCGCTGCTTTTCACTTCTAGGTGTGTGAAAAAAATATGTCATTTTTCTAAATAACTTGCATTTCGTCAATTTTTGTCATGTAGGTCTGAAAGTCAAACTTGTTATGCCCAGATAGTTATATTTAAACGAGTTTGTGTTAGTTTTGCGATATCTGCCTCCATAAAAAAATGCAAGTTATTTAGAATTTTATTTCTGAAAGCCAAAATTCCTTGGTTTGGGTTAAACTTATCGGAAATATAGGTTGTTGGTACTCAAATTGAAGCTTATTTTCTGCCGAGAATGATGGTGCAAAAATTATGCATGTAAAGTGAAAATTAAGCGAAATATAAGAAACCGCGACTTACCACCACAAAATGTTTGCCATTTCAACAAAAAATGTATACCCATGTAGTTATCGTAGTTTTCGATGGAGCATCATAGAATTCAAGTAAATTAATAAGTGATATAAGAGCAGCTTTATTACTGAAGCCATAGAACTACAGACGAATTTATAATATTTTGGGGGTATCTGGCACACCCCACCAATGGGGGCTTTACAAATAGGGGTGTAACTTCCAAAATAAAAGAGTGGGTGCATTTTTTTCTTCAAAATTGAATTCCTGACAAAATTTTACATAAGATAGGCTAAAATTGAAATAAATGTTGTGTAAGCTAGAAAGTTGTGAGTTTGGCAGTAATTCCTGACCAAGATCTTAAAGCCTGTCATATGTGTATGTCCAATATTTAAAATCCATCATTGTTCTGGCACTGGGATATTTCCAACTGCAAGATTTGGTGCAAGAATTAAAATTTCACAAATTTATCTTTTAATGTATGTATAATCAGTATTTAAAATCCATCCTTGTGCTGGCACTGGGAAATTTCCACACCAGTAACCTCAACCAAACTGAGAGTGAGGCTCTGTAACATCACTATAGCAACCCCTTTTTTCCACCCATCTCCTTAGGTTACCTTTTTAAGAAATGGTAACAAATACATTTTTATCAAAATAATAATTTATTTTATAAAGTGATTTTTATAGCATCTCACTGCTTCATAGGTGAGCGACAAAGCAAAGGGATACCATAATACTAACCTAACAGTGCACCAAAATAAAGTCTTAGGGGTCACCAATATTATAACAGTCAGACAAGGCTCTGGATTTTACTCCCTGGAACAAACTGGTTTTTCTCACAAAAAGTGACGACAAACTTTTTTTTTATAACCCAGTGACAAACATTTTAATCGTAATTGTAACATTACAGTTTCCCAGCTACAGATTGAGGCGAATATCTTCTTTTTTTCATGTGCAAAACAAACTTTTTTTTTTCAGTTAATCTTATAAATATACAAAGCATTTGACATTTTCCGTATTTTCTTTATTAAAAGCACGCCACTTGATAAAATTTTAATCAAAATTCCATCATCAAAAATTGGACTTACCTGAAGTTTTTCGCCATCACATTGTTACATCTGCCCACCAGGCATGTAATGCTAAGAATAGGGTACCTAAGTAAAACGTTTTGACTTCTTACGGAGTCAAGTATGATAAATCCTAACAGGACGGGTTTACCAGCAGGGTTGACAGATTTAGGTGCACTAACTTTCAATTTTTGTTCATCGTTTCCGCTACACCGTATGAATAGTTTTCTTTTTGGCATGAAATTATAGAAGGAATGTGCCCATCCAATGGACTAAATAATATTTTGTACCTATTCCAATTTTCCAGGAAATACAGCTTTATCCAAAATTGGATGGATTTACCCTCCTTGGCTCTAGTATTGTCATGCAGAAAAACATTGACTTCACATGTGTCAGATGCTGTTTTCCCATGGAAATAGTTGTCCTACAGGGCGAAACCTATATCAACTTGTACAAAATTGAATTTACAACATTATTGCATTACTTAAAAGTTGCTGCACCCTAAATTTATCGTGCTGCTGTGGCAGTAATACATGTGTTATATTTTCAAGCAATTTAAGTAGAAATAGGATGGAATGGAAATTCAACCCTACTCTGCTAATACCTTGTCACCAATGCCTAAGAATGATATTTCATTTACTTATAAATAGTTAGACATGGTCTTATTTTTACACCTGAGTGCTTTCATATATAGCTTTGTATACAGAGCTAATCCTGCATTCAGAAATTGAGCTCTAACCACAACATGATACATGATAATTATATTAATGCATTTTCACTCATTTTTCCGACTTTTGTTCACAAAAATCTCCCTCAAATCGGATTTATTACTCAGAAAATTATGCCATGTTAAGACAAATATCCAGAATATTGTTTTCAACAACTTCTGAAACTTTGAAAATGATCAGATAATTGAGATCTGAATTATTAAGCTAAAAACAGATTCCATTTTGTTACAGCTGCTTGCAGCCTGTATTACGAGAGGAGTTTCAGGAAAACTTATGACAACTGCCCTGGTCGTGCTGTTTCACCTGTGTCATTAAAACTTGGCATGCATTCTGAATAGAATATTATCTTGCTTCCATCAACTTTTGGTAAACTTCTGTGACAATAAATTTTTATTTTCTATACTAAAATGTACATTTTTCCCGCGAATTTTAAATGTTCTGCTGCAGTGATGGCAGCTGCCAAGTGCCAGCCAGGGGGATTGTTTACAAATTCATTAAAAAGCTTAAACCAATAAAAGAAGAGAAGGAGAAAGGAATGAAAGAAGGAAGGAAGGAATGAAGGAAGGAAGGAAAGAAGGAAGGAATGAAGGAAAGAAGGAAGCATGAAAGGAAGGGAGATATATAGACAAATATAGATAGTTAGATAGATATATAGATGGCCAGATAGATAGTCTATCTACAAGCAGCTGTTAAAGTGCTTGCATGTTATTTTTATAGTTACTCTCATAATCTCTGCCCAGCAGGATGACGTCACATTTCAGCAGCATCTGAAAATTGTGATGCAGGGCCAACTTTGAGGGTTCTGTAAGACCATTTATATTCCCACAATTGGCTCCTATATACCCTCATTGTAAAGGCGATGTTTTCTAGTATTTTCCAGGACTATAGACTTTCATTTCAAATCATTTTCCGTGTATTGGTAATTTGTTAAAGTTATGGTACTTTTGCATTTCATGAAAACAAGGTTTACTTATTCACATCTCACAAATTAGTTTATGAATTGCACCACAATTTTATTTTTGATTTTTGATGTACTAAAGTAGCCCTATTCACCAGTATATCCACTTTTTTATGAGAGGGATGCTCAAGCCAGTAATATTGAATCAAAGGTGAGCTATTTTCCTTTTTTACCACAAAACTAAAAAAACGGGATTTTAGCATATTTCAAAGTGGAATAAAATGAAACCTGCAAGAGATATAGCAAAGGGGAAAAGCTATACATAAAGTACAACTCCTAAATGTAATTTATCTAAAATTTCAACCTTCTATGTTTAATAGCTTGGCCGCTGGGAATTTTCAAACATTACCTAAATTTCAAAGCTGAAAAGTGCAAATCGGCCAGAATCGGTCCAAATCGTCAATCTGGGTTGCCATGGCAACCAGGCGATATATTAAGAAAATGACCGTACCATGGAATTTAGTTACATATAGGGGTAAAATGAGCCAAGTATCGCGGAATTTGGTCGACCACCCCGTGCCACTTTTTTCTCAAAATCTGCAGTTTTCTCTGACAATGACTCTTAAAAATGTGTGTATTCGAGTTGGTACAATTATAATTTGCAACAATGTATCATATTTGTATGCTATTGAACCTGGTCAGGGGCCTGAGAGTAAAATTTAGATATTTTACCGGATATGACTTTCATGTGTTTCTGTTGCCGTAGCAACATTGAATATAACGTCATTGTTGCGGACTTGCGGTTGAATATAAAACTTGAATATGTAGATTGTAGAAGTATCTTTATTTACACCATCACAGATAGGTAAATCTACAAATAAGAAATAAATCAAGTATAAATATAATGCACAAATAAATTATAAAATCAAGAGTAAATATATCAAATAAGCGTCTAAGTAATAAAGAACATTACATTTTAAGCTAAAGTTTTTAAAAATAAACATTTAAACTTTTGTTTTTGTATTTTTGTCCATTAATTATGGAAATTCATTTTTTGACCATTATAACAGTGGATATCTAAATTAATAGTTAAAAGAATCAAATACAAGAATGATTCAGAAATATTTAACATAAAAAATCAGTTGAGTTGAGTTTATGTTTTACACCACCTCAGCACCAGAGTGGGCCATTTAGAGGCATAAAAAATCAATTGAAACCAAGCATCAACCATCTGCAATAATTGCGTTATGTAATATAAACAATCAACTTACAAGCATATGCGACTTCTGAATTTTTAACCACAAATTCCACAATTCGACAATCACATGGTCAGTAGGACATCTGGAATTTTCAATACACATTTTACACTGACTTGCTACAAGCAATACTGTATTTTTACAAATTCCACTAGAAACCATAATTATACTTATAGATTTGTAATTTGTCACCATAATATAAAAAACGCAAACTAGTATGAAAGCATTCCAAATTTGAACAACTTTTTTTTTGTGTGGAAAATTCCACTGAAAAATTTTGTGTGGAAAATTCCACTGAATATTTTGGTTTGGAAATCTCCACTAAAATAAATAACTCATGAAGATAGAAACCGCTACAAATGCATTCAAACATAGAATAATGAATTGCCCTCACCTTATAAAATCCGCCAAGGCATAAAATTTGTATCAGCCAGTTTAGCTGAATACATTGTGACACCAATACACAAAAATGTAGTTGACTCCTCCAAGTGCCACTGCAGAGTGAATGGAAAATTTTCTGCTACTCAAATTTTGCACAATCACCTCTGCACATGCTCAGAACAACTAGGTCAGTGAGACCCAATTAATGGCCCAGCTGATCAGCTGTTGGGCTCACTGAAGAGTGACCAAATAAACAAAGAAACACATGTGGTGACCACAACACTGAAGCATCACAAATTGGAAACAGAGCACATGGAATCGGCCATGTGCAACACACCCCACCTTGAATCAATTTGATTCAACACTAAAAAGTCTAATTCTACTCTAAATACAAAAATTATGGAAATATCTACAATGACTCTAAATCGAACCTTCAAGAAGTACTAATTTAGTAACTGGTCTCGTCAGACAAGATGATTTTGTACGAACACTAGCAGAACGAACATTTCCGTCATCACTCTCATAAACTTCCTCAACAACACCCATGGGCCACAGACCCCGTGGAGTGTTCTCTCCGAAAACTAAGACTAGATCTCCAGCCTTGAGATTGGCTTTGGTTTGATGCCATTTTGCTCGCACCTGCAACTCTGGCAAATATTCCCTCAGCCAGCGTCTCCAAAAAGTATTGGCGAGATGCTGAACTTGTCTCCACCTGCGTCGATACAAATCATTCTCAATGAAAACACCTGGAGGCAATGAGATACCCTCGGACAACATAAGCAAGTGATTTGGAGTCAAAGGAGGAGCATCAAGCACACTATCACTGACCTTGGTTATAGGCCTGCCATTCACGATGAACTCAACCTCACAGAAAAGAGTTTCCAAACCCTCATCCGAGAGGCGGCAATCCTTGCCAAGCAATCCTAACAGAACTTTGCGAACAGTGCGAATTAAACGCTCCCATGCTCCGCCCATGTGCGAAGCTGTAGGAGGATTGAAATGCCACTGCAAATCCAAACGTAGCCCAAATTCATGAAGAACCTGTTGATTGACTTCCTTCAAATTCCCAAGAATTTCCGCACGACCACCAGTAAAATTAGTACCATTATCGGACCAGACCTTCTTTGGTACACCTCTCCTAGACACAAATCTTCTGAAAGCATTCAAGAAACTGTCTGTCTCTAACGTATTCAACTTCTCAATATGCACTGCACGAGTATTCATGCATGTGAAGAGACAACCATATCTCTTAACTTCAGCTCGACCCTGTTTCACCAAAAATGGCCCAAAGCAGTCCATTCCAGTATACGTGAATGGTCGGTTACCGTCCTCCACTCTTTCTGGAGGTAAATCAGCCATCTTTTGTGAACAAGGTTGAGCAAACATCTTTTTGCAGAACATGCAACCATGAGAAACTGACTTGACAAGTCTGCGAGCACGAGTAATCCAATACCTTTTTCTAGTCTCACTAAGAACCCATTCTGTGCCACAATGAGCAACATTATGGAAATCGGCCACAATGAGCTTGGCAATAGAATGATCATGAGGAACCAAGTAAGGACACCTACTATTTTCAACCATTCTTGCATGTTTCAACCTACCGCCAATCCTCACTATGCCATCATTATCCAAAACTGGATCTAAAGAACACAATGCACTAGATTTGGACACACTCTGACCCTTAGATAACAACTTGATGTCACTCTGATAATGACAACTTTGTGCATGTCTCAAAATTGAAATCTCAGCATCTCGAAGCAATTCTACATTCAAACCCTTCTGGATCTTATTTCTACCATTTCTGAGGTAAGACTTGAACTTCAAAAGCCAAGCAACAGCCCGTTTCAAGGAGTACCAACTAGAATGATGCGCAACGAGTTTATCCATTGGATCACTGTCATCGCTTGTCAAGAGACAAGTGTCTGTACGGACTTCTGGATCCTCCGAATTCAAGGGAACAAAGGAAGCGTCAACCTGCTTTGACTTCCAATCGGCCTTGTAACAATGAAGAAACTGTGGACCTATTAACCACCTACTGCTTTGAAGACTTTCTGGAGATTCTCCCCTTGTCAAGAGATCAGCAGGATTTTCAACCCCTGCTACAAAGTGCCACTGATCGGGCTGCGAATGCTGCTGAATTACACTAATCCTGTTACCAACAAATACATGGAAACGACGTGACTCATTTACTATGTACCTCAAGACAATCTCACTATCTGTCCAAAATGTGAGGGACCAAGATCAAGATCTAATTCCCTTCGCAATGTGGCATCCATCTTCGCGGCTAATACCGCAGCCTGCAGCTCCAATCGAGGAATTGTCAGAGACTTGATAGGAGCCACTTTAGACTTGCTGATGATAAGAGCCACACAAATTTGGCCGTCTTTGTTAATACTCCTCAAATAACTAGAACAGCCATATGCCACCTGACTGGCATCTGAGAAATGATGCAACTCTAAAACTGCATCATTAAACATGAAGGGTTTGATACATCTAGGAATACCAAATCCTTCCAGACCACTGAGAGATTGACACCACTGCAACCACTTTCCAAGTAAGTCATCTGGGATCCTCTCATCCCATGACAACTTCCGAGTAGTTGCTTCTTGTAACAGCAACTTCCCACAAATAATGACAGGACTCACCAATCCAAGTGGATCATAAATCGATGCCAACATACTCAACATCTTCCGTCGAGTCAATGCAACTTCACAACCTGGATCAAGATTGACCTGAAAACAGAACTCGTCGCTTTCGACATTCCAACCTATGCCCAGAACTTTGCCTTTCAAATCCTTGAGAAATTCAACATCACTAGCTCGCTCACTAATAGGAATTGAATTCAATAACTCCTCATCATTGATCACAAATTTTGTGAGATGAAAACCTCCCTGAGAAAGGACATCAATTGTACCACGTACAACATCTAGAACTTGCTCCCGACAAGGAAGGGATTTCAAGCAGTCATCTACATAAAAACTCCTCCTAATAACATCAGAGACCAAAGGATCTACATTGTCATTGTCAAACAACACACGTCGCAAAGCGTACGTGGAACTAGAAGAACACCATATACCGCCAAAGACATGGCGTGTCATCCTGTAACATACGAGTTCACCTGAATCATCAAACCACAGGAAACGCAAAGCATCCCTATCCTCCTTTGGAATCACAACCTGGTAGTACATAGCTTCAACATCGGCAACCATAGCATACGAATGCTCTCTGAAACGCAAAAGAACATTCAACAAACTGTTACTAAGATTTGGCCCTTGAAAACATTTCTCATTCAAAGATTCACCATTAAACTTGGCCGCACAATCAAAGACAATGCGTATCTTGCCAGGCTTTTTGTCCGAAACTACTGCTTGATGTGGCAAATACCAAACTCTTGACTCAGACAGGTCATCATCAACAACTCTTTCTGCATAACCCTTGGATATCAACTTCTGCATCTCACCATCATATTGCGCATAGAGACTACGCTTCACCAGACTTCTCTTGGTTGCCTTCAGTCTAGACAATGCCATGATGTAATTGTTAGGAACCTGAACTCCTGACTTTCACGGGATAGGAATTTGATACCGACCATCCACTAATCTACACTCAGAATCCCACAACTTGATTACTTTCTTGTCCTCAATGGACCAGGAAGTATCGTCAGTGATGCCTTCATTTTCAACATTCCACAACACATTGATATCGGAATCGACAGAAGATCTTGCACTAACGAAATGCGAAATAACGTTACACCCCACCGGATTAACAACACAATTTGGGCCATTCAAGGTCCAGCCCAACATGCTTCGCACGGCAAACGGCTCACCTTTGTTGCCCCTTCTTACCTCCAACGGAACTAAAGCTTCAGCATGATCTTGACCAATGAGAATTTGGACGTTCCCACCTGTACAAGGAATGGCCAAGCCTTTCAGATGCTGGAATGAAGAAATATTTACGGAAGGCAAACTCACTGGAATCCTATCTACAACTAGCACATTCACAAGATCGATGGTTTCCCTGCCATCAAGGGAAGAAACACTGATATTGACAACTTCAGACTTCATAACTTCATTGGACTTATTCAAAGTGTTGAGGGTATATTTCATAACCTCACCACTAATTCCTAACGTCTTGACCAAATCACGAGAGCAAAAAGTACTGCTAGAGGCAGTGTCTAACAGAGCACTAGTTTTGTAACCCGTATTGACCTGAACAGATACAACTGGCATGAACACCTGCGGCTTACCACTGATATCTATGTTTGCATTTGTAACCTTCCTGGCTTCACCACCTTTTTGTACATGATTAGATTGAGAAACATGCAGAAATTTGGAATGTTTCTTACCACATCCAGTGACATTACAAACATAAGTACTTCTGCAATTTTCTGTAACATGATTTGCATACAAACGAATTTCACATAGACCCTTGTTTTTCACAAATTTCACCCTTTCTGATGACATCATACCTTTAAATTGTTCACAGTGAATCAACTTGTGCTCCTGAGAGCACATAACACAGGGCGGACGCACAAAAGTTCCAGTTGCAAATGAGGATGAGGCGACTGAAGTCTTCTTTTGGCCAAACTTTTCTTCACGACCTTTGGCCCGGAAGTTTCCATACACTGGGTCTGTAGCAACCTCTACCTCTCGTTCAATGAATTTCACCATATCATTGAGACCCAAATAATCACCCGCGTCTATCTTGGCCCCAACTGCCCGTTTCCTCCATCTATCACGGATGAAGGAAGGAAATCTGCCGACAATCTCGGAAATCAAATTTTGGCAATCAAAATCCTTTAGCTTCCCCAGCTGGTCAACGATCATCAAAGTACTTGACAATTGATCTGACAATGCACGCATTTCTTCAGCCGTACGAACTTCCTTACCATGACGTAATCGGTTGAGAACACTCTGAACAACCAAACGCTGATTTCCGAAACGTTTCTGAAGTATGGATCTGGCCTCACGATAGCCACCCTCTTTCATTAAGATGCAAGGCTGTATGGCATCGTAAGCGGTACCTTTTGTCAATTCCAATAACTTGGTCAGTCGCAATTTGTCATCAGACGTTACCTTCTCAACTGACTGTTCAAAAGTTGCGATAAATGTGTGATATTTAAGGGGATCTCCCTTGAAAGGTTCAACTTTTACTTTTGAAAAAGTCATCACACCCATCATTTCAGAGTGTAGCGACGATGATAGTTTAACATCTGAATCTTCAATTTTAGATTTCGAATCTGCTTGTGTATTAGAACCAAGCGTATTGTCTAACCAATCTTGAACTTTGATAAGTGAATCTGCATAGTCTTTTTCTACAGCGAAAAAATATTTATCCTCATCCTCACTTACGTCAATATCATCAATGAGAGATACATAGGACTCGTGTGTCTCTTCGAATTTCTTGAATGATGCACTCATCTTGGTGGCAAATTCTTTGACTTGTTCCACATCTTTCTCGGCCATCAGTCTCGTCAACTTGTTCATAAACTTGGTTATAGCTGCCTTGTATTGTCGACGAGACAATTTCAATTTATCTTGTTCTTCTTGTTCTGCCATGGTTCGGGTCAGAGATGATCTTCAATGCGATGCTTATTTACTGTTGCGGACTTGCGGTTGAATATAAAACTTGAATATGTAGATTGTAGAAGTATCTTTATTTACACCATCACAGATAGGTAAATCTACAAATAAGAAATAAATCAAGTATAAATATAATGCACAAATAAATTATAAAATCAAGAGTAAATATATCAAATAAGCGTCTAAGTAATAAAGAACATTACATTTTAAGCTAAAGTTTTTAAAAATAAACATTTAAACTTTTGTTTTTGTATTTTTGTCCATTAATTATGGAAATTCATTTTTTGACCATTATAACAGTGGATATCTAAATTAATAGTTAAAAGAATCAAATACAAGAATGATTCAGAAATATTTAACATAAAAAATCAGTTGAGTTGAGTTTATGTTTTACACCACCTCAGCACCAGAGTGGGCCATTTAGAGGCATAAAAAATCAATTGAAACCAAGCATCAACCATCTGCAATAATTGCGTTATGTAATATAAACAATCAACTTACAAGCATATGCGACTTCTGAATTTTTAACCACAAATTCCACAATTCGACAATCACATGGTCAGTAGGACATCTGGAATTTTCAATACACATTTTACACTGACTTGCTACAAGCAATACTGTATTTTTACAAATTCCACTAGAAACCATAATTATACTTATAGATTTGTAATTTGTCACCATAATATAAAAAACGCAAACTAGTATGAAAGCATTCCAAATTTGAACAACTTTTTTTTTGTGTGGAAAATTCCACTGAAAAATTTTGTGTGGAAAATTCCACTGAATATTTTGGTTTGGAAATCTCCACTAAAATAAATAACTCATGAAGATAGAAACCGCTACAAATGCATTCAAACATAGAATAATGAATTGCCCTCACCTTATAAAATCCGCCAAGGCATAAAATTTGTATCAGCCAGTTTAGCTGAATACATTGTGACACCAATACACAAAAATGTAGTTGACTCCTCCAAGTGCCACTGCAGAGTGAATGGAAAATTTTCTGCTACTCAAATTTTGCACAATCACCTCTGCACATGCTCAGAACAACTAGGTCAGTGAGACCCAATTAATGGCCCAGCTGATCAGCTGTTGGGCTCACTGAAGAGTGACCAAATAAACAAAGAAACACATGTGGTGACCACAACACTGAAGCATCACAAATTGGAAACAGAGCACATGGAATCGGCCATGTGCAACAGTCATCTTAATAATTTTTTACACGTAGCAAGAAAGGAATATGATAGCACTTATTCTGAAAAAAATGTGTCATTATACCTAATATTGTGTAAATGCAGCATTGCAGAACTTGTTGAAGTCAGTAATTTTCATAGAGTGCATTAGAAAATGGTTTCCATGGTAACAGATATATTCCTTAACCATAAATTACATGTCATTTGAAGGCCCCAGGTCGTCTGAAGATTTGACCCAAAAATGAATATTCTGTGATTATTGTGCAGTCCTCCACATGAAAAGAAAGATACCATTACTGTTTGTCAGAAATCTGTTGAAAATAGCACATAGTTGCCATGGTAACGCATTTATCTCAAAACCTATACCACAATTTGATAGTACAACAACCTGAATTTTGACGGGCAAGTTCCTGGCTACAAAATGGTACCAAATTTGTGATGTTGTCCGACGGGCCCCACGATTTTCCACATTTTGGCCCACTGGCTCCCCAACTACTTCATATTCTTTTAGGACTTCCACAAATTTTATGCAACATAAAAACTCCCAAAATATCCGACAAATTTTTGTGTAATATTTGTCGTAGTGGCAAAATTAGAAAAATTTCCAAAATCATAATATACTGAACATAAATTTTTTCACAAAAGTCAGCTGAAGTTTCTTGAAGTCAAGTGAAGTTAGAGTTTAGCAACTGAGCTGACTTGTCAGTTGGAGTCCTTGATAAGCAAGTCAGAGTTCTAACTGACTGACTTTTAACTTTGTTCATATTATGGCATCACATTTCTTTGTTACAAAATTAGATGCGACTTTCTTGTCAACTCAAGTTACCAGTTTGGCAACATCCAAATTAGTCTTCATTTAATGATGTAAATCAATTTCGGATGGTTGATTTGAAGAGATTACTTATGTCGAATTTGTGCGATATAACAAATTTTTTATAAATTTTGATAAGTTTGTTCAAGAATTATCACCAGATACATTTCAATTCTCAACAAATATTTACAAAAAGAATGCTTGGCAATATTAAGGTGGCTCGATACTCGTAAATTATCCAAGATAGGATTTCTTAAAAATTGTTTAAAATGATCCAAAATATAGTTTATAGCAAGGATATATAAACAAAAGTGGTCGCTACCAGCCTTTCTTTAAAAATATTTGAGGTTATGTAAAAAAAAGTCGGTCCACGCAAACCTGAAAAACTCAATTTTGTTCTTAATTTTTTACTGTGAAGTTTTCCCTGCCATTCAGTTCTCGTTTATTCTATGTTATTAAATGAAGCATGGAATTAAAGATGGCAGTTTTGTTGAAAAGCTGATTAAAATTCCAGAAAAATATATTTATTTTAAAGAACTTTTCTGGGGGTTCGGATCAAAAGTTATGATTGTGAAAATTTTATTTTTTTTCTGAACCTTAGCACTAAAAAAAAAAGAGGAGATAGGATTTATCATTTCTAAGTCATTTGCTTTCAAGTGAAGTAAGGAACAATGTAATGATACAGACATACAGCCCTATGGGCCTGGAAATTGATATAAACATTTATTTGTGCTACAGAGTCATGTTTGAGAAACTAGACATCCTTGCCGAAAATCGCCTACAAAAATTGTCTACTACGAGCAAATGGCAAACAAAGCGGCTGCCGCATGTAGACCCCGAAGTCAGTCAGAGTTAAAACTCTGACTTGCTTGACAAGAACTTCAACTGACTAGTCAGCTAAGTTGTCAAACTCTGACTTCACCTAACTTCAGCTGACTAATGTAATTTCTCAGGGTCCCTCCTTTAGAAATTATCAACATTTCATTATAACTTCAGAAATTTCCAAACTGTTGCTCTTGGAAAAACTGTGCAGGATACAAAAGTGTCGGAAATTTAGGGATTTTTCATGTTGCAGAGATTTTCAAAAGGTCCTACAAGAGTGTGATATACATGTTTACAAGATGTTGTGCTCCTTATGCCATTAAAAATTATACCAAAACCATTTCTGTGGGGTAGAAATTGACTAGTTAGGCGACAATGACTTGACTTTAGCTGTCTCAACTCTGACTTGACTAGACTGAACACTGACTTGCAGCTTGGAAAGCTAACCATGACTACACTTGTCGACTTTATGTAGTCAACTTCGGGGTCTAGCCGCGTGGAATTATCAGAATTTAAAAAATACGCATATATGGTAGGTAGTGTCAGTGATAGACAATAAAGTTGGCATTTACTTAAGCGCTCTGCTGCTGTGGTGACGTTATGATAAATAGGGCCTGCCTGGCTGCGCTAAATGTGCGCTAACTACCATTTATCATGAGTCATTTATATCAAGTGCAAATGCATTGGGGTTTATGGAGTTTGAATTGGTATTGTAATGCAATTTTAAAAGCTAGTTTAAAGAAGGTAAAGGTGAGAAGAAATTTGGTGGAGCAAAAAGGCGTGAAAGGGCTCAGTAGTAACTGATTCTTCTCTTTTGCTGGAGTAGTCATACTTTATTTCGGTGTGGAGGTCTAATTCTAAGCTAATCTCTTCACTCATCAATCATTACTGCAATTTCAGTAAGTATGAGTTTCTGCAAAAAGACAGCAAAACGTTGCAAATTCAATTCGTGTGATTGGCTGAGGGATTGAATGACATAGCATAAATCTCATTTGAATACCGTAAAAACGTATTCCAAAGCCAGTGACGTGTCTGGAGGGGACGGTGACTGTCAGTGTTTGACTGCTAATCTTATCAATTTTCCAAATTAAGCTGCTTACTGAAGCAGAATATCATAATTTTTCATTGCTTCCTACGTTCAACCAGAAGATTTGAATGACGTTTCATTGCTTATACCATTCGACACCTCTGTCAGCCAATCACATGCCAGTATTGCAGGAAAATAATTCCCATATTCTTTGTTGTCCAGTTATCCTCTCATGTTTGACTGTTTGAATGTTTGTCTCATGGTTGTAAGCCGGTTATTCACCATGGGATCAGGAATATGTGTTTATCACACCTCGGCCTAAAGGCCTCCGGTGATAAATCACATATTCCCTCTCCCATGGTGAATAACCTTTACTTATTGACCAATCAGGCAAGCTGAAAATGCTGCGTGGACACTGAGAAAACTAGCCAGAGAAATTCATACTTAATGAATCTGCAGTAACTCTCCCTAATCGTGGATATTGTAAGCCAGTCGTTATTTTTTAATGAAACCCAAAAACTGACATTTAGAACATCACAGCATGAAGGGAACTTACACTTTTAGAATAAGCTCCAAAAAGCATTCTGTCAATTCAAAATTTTAAATACTGAAATGTCAAATAAATGTCAGGAAACCTTCGAGGTTAAGTTTCATCTGTTTTTGGCATTGTAATCCGACATTGTTTACCCAAAAGAATAAACAATTTTGGCATTAATGATATTATATTATATCACTTCAAATGTAGACAAGTATTGATGGATGGATGATTGGGGCTTTACGTTCTGTATTTATGCACTTGGTAGGCTAGTTAGGACAGGGGGAGGACACGGCAATGAGGCAAAGAATGATTGAAACAGCGGTTCAACATAGGCCCAGGTGACCCGGCAAGAGCTGGATTCAAACCCTGGACCAAGCGATTGGCAGTCCAACACGCTACCACTAGACCAACCCACCCCCCCAAATATAGACAAGTAAAAATACCAATAACCAAACCCCAATGATAAATTCCTCTAGAGCTGCTTGCAGCTCGGAGGACTGCATGGCAGTGCTAGCTGATCCGTCAGCCTTCATTTCCTGCTTTCGGTAAACATGACATATAGTGATTTACTCAACTCAACTCTATTTTCTCCTCCACCTCTGCACACACGCCTTCCTAATGAGTCAGAGTGATGTGGCTGATAGATAAGGGATAGATCTATCTGTAGCGTCTGTAAATAGATGCCTGCAATGCCGAGAATAGTCAGAAATTGAGATTTTTCTGATGCGTTTTGACCAAACCACAATGGCTACCCCTGCCTGTCCCTAACCCAAAATCGGAATGCAGCAATGTGATTGGTCCGCACAGGCTGACAGCCGAGCCTGCATATAGCTGACAGCTTCCTGCCGAAATGAAGCGATCTGATTGGTCGAAGTCGTCTGGCTGCTAAGTTATATAGACACTAGATGGCAGCACCATCCTGAAGCAGAAAATAATTCCAGGTGTGGCAGCACTAGTTGTTTACTTTATAAATGTTTGATACCATAGAAATACATAGAATGGACATGAGGTTCTGCCAGACTGTGACGTCATTGTGACATCATGTCTCAGGGCAGTTCCAATATGGCGGATTTGGTGACCTCATCTGGAGGTGGCGTCATACAGCCTCACGGGAATCCCCCAACCAGCCCCATGTGGATTGTGAAGCCAAATCATTGGTGTACGGTTATGTGTCTTTTGCAGAAAAAAAACTTGGATTTAAAGCCCTCACCATACCATGAAATACCACTAGATGAATAAAACCCATCAGATTAGTTCATTTACATAACTAACTGCCTAACTATGGAATTTTATCAAAATCTATTGATGCGCAATGCCCCATTTACATTGCGCAAAAATTGCTGATCAAATGGTTACATTTTGTTACATTGCCAGATATATCAACAATTTTACGTCTGTAGTGTGAAATCACTAATGCAAAAATATTTAATCTATAACAAGAATCTGTGCGTTGCAAGAATTGGGGGGTATTAGGAAGCAGCAGTGGAAATAAATTTGGGGAAGGGCCTACATAATATTTTCTGTGATGAAAACAAGAATTTTTTATTAAACACCAACACCAAAACTTATCAACAGTAGCCCTGGAATGTACTCAATGAAGATTCATACATACATGTATGAATTATTGTATGTGTATCGATTTAAAGCTCTTGATGAGTGGAGCACAATTGTGTTCTCTGTGCCATAATAAACATTTGAGGAGTTAAAAATCTATGAAATTTTATGCCACGCCTCAAAACTCTGCACCCATGACCCATGCTTGGTCTGTGGACCTCTGGGACAGTTGTCCAATACATATGACAATTGTATAGCTGTGATTTTGCAATGGATAATTACGCGGTACTTATCTCTGGTTTCCCAGTCCATAATTGGAGTGTTAAAGTTTATATGAAAATAATTCCATTTAGGCCTATTGTTATTTTTTTGCATTTAGGCCGCTATAGGCCACCAGAAGCCAACGATATCCAGAGGGCTGGAGATTCTTTCTGTGCAATATGGAACTCTGATTCCAGCATGGAAGGCAAGGCTTTGAACTTTGAACTTTTATTTGTATCAAATTAATACATACACACATTAACATAAGTCACAGCCGGGCCAATATTTTTGAGAACATGCCTTTATCATGGAATTCATGGAATAAATTCAACTCATGACTAATTATCTGATAATCCACATCAAATTCTAAAAACCTCTAACTTATAAGTTTTTGTCTCTGTCTGCCATCGGCTGCCCTGCCTCCTTCTCAACTTTTTTTCTTTCCTACCCTCTCCTGCCCTTATTTGGTTAATTTGGTCACATCACATGTACAATTATATATGTATTTTTTTTAATATCTTGCGTGGGCCCCCCTGAGAGGATGGGCCCATGGCAGCTGCCACCTTGCCACATAGGCCAGTCCGCCCCTGGCCAGGGCCAACCCAACTATCCAGCTCTGGAGGTGCACATTCCATGTGCTTTTCTAGTTGTACATTTCAGTAATGTTGTGACAAGATCACAATGTTGGTTTATGTTACTTGTTATTGTATGGCAGAATTGACATTGTCACAATGTTGTGAAACGATGTCAAATTATGACCCCAGTATGCAATTGTGTGGCAATGTGTCACAATGTTAATTGTGAAAAAATCTCAATGCTGCTAAGGCTGTCCATTTAGGAATTGGAGGGCTTGGAGTTTCCCTCTGCGGAAATTGCTTATTTCAGGTAACCGGGACAGTAATTACTTATTTTGTGTATGTGGCATCCCTAAATACTCCCTTCTAAATCAAGCATCACCCCAGGCCAGACTCCATGAGTCCCTATTTTTGCCGATGACATGAAGTGTCTGATTTACTCCTTAAAATTGGATTGTTTGGATTCTCCAAACATGTTAACTGATAGGTTATGTAACTTCTCATAAACATAGCTTTTTGTTTATGCCCAAAACACCTGGTGTGATTAATTATCTAAACTTGTTTTGTCACTTTGTTTTAATATCCCATTGTCCAATGTAGACCTTGAAGAGGCACTGATAACTTAAAAGTGTAAACATGCATTATGTTATCGGACATTACTGTAGAAATTAAAGATTCCCACAGTATAAGATAAAACAATTAGGTAACAAGCTTACTCTGTCATATCTTGCTCATTTGCATGCTGCTTGGGCTCATTGCTAGTTCCAGTAGACTGACCCTAGGCCCTGTTAAGAAATACCCCCCACCAGAAATTATTCATTTCAAGATTGCCCGAAAAGAATTTATTTATCTCACCAAAATAGAGCAAGAAATTATTCATTTAAGAAAATCTCCACCAAATGGTGGTCCCTTTGTGCCAACATTATTTTTGCCCTTCATTTTTATTTTTTGTTTTTACATGACAGCAGACGAGCTCAACACCAATAAGCAAATTCATGTGTTTCCCACCAACAAGGTCAATAGCAACCACTTTCTATAACTGTTAAGACTATGTGCAAAATTAAATGAATTATTTTCCGTCCAATGCCACCATTGGTAAAATAAAACAGGTGACACCCTTGTACTTTTGCTATTTCCGTTGGTCAAATATGTCAACAAGAAGTATTTATGTAACATGCAATTCAGTTGAGCATCAGATTATTATGTCTCATCGCTACAGATTTTCTCAAAACAGAAATGAGAAAAGCTGAAATTGATCCTCTCAAAACTGTCAAAGTGAAGCAATTTCATGCAACTTAAGGAGCTTCATGGATACCAATAATTATGGAATAATAATATATCTCTATTCAGTATTCAGTTGGTGTATGCTAGGGTGCTCCTTTTGCCCCAACTTGCTCAGAACCCCGTATACTTTTTTATGTGGGTGAGGTTAGTCAATAGAAGTAATCATGCCAAATTTCAAGAAATTTTATTGATGCCTAGGTGTAGCACATTTGGATTGAAATTTGTCAAATTTCATTTAAATTGTGCGATTTCTTGTGATTTACTATAGGTTATCTATCATATTTTTTTCAATAGCCTTGAATATTGTTTAAGAAGATTTCTGTGTCAAAACAGCATTTTCCATCCATATCTTACTCATTTCTAAATTTAACATCAGATTAAAGGCTTGGCTTAGGTTCAGGAAGGCACTGTAGGTGGAAACACTGATTGCTGCGTCTCATAATGTCATAACATTATCATTAATTGTTGATAACAAAGCTGGTTTAGTATATATAGCATATTACACAACAAATAAAATTACTTTTCCCCTGATTACACGGTAACCTTTGTTACAAATCAAACTTTTTCCCTTGTTTGAATGCCTTTATCAAAATAAGGCTCTATCTTGATGGAAACTAGAGTTTCGATCATTTAAATGAGTCGAAAAATAAGAAGTTGCCAAGAGTTTCAAGATGCAGTGTTTAATTCACACATTAAATCATTTACTAGTGACACTAGTAGTCTCTTAATTAAAGTTTTGTAATGCGACCAGCTGCACAGTACCTCACATGGGAAAAGTGTGAAGGACATTTCTGAAATTTTGAAGGCCTACAAAGATGTCAATCATCAAATTCAGCAGATCCTTGGGATAGTCCTTTTGCGCAGCATTCTTAGTCATGTCAAGACACTAGGATCAAGGTATTTGCTTTACAAGAAACTGTCTACAATTCTTCCCAAAGGAAGCAGGTCTTGTTGAGCTTCATAGCTCATAGGGAAGATATTTGGAAAAAAATACTCTGAACTTGTTTTATCTTTCTGTGAGAGAGCACATATTTCCTGTCCGACCCAAACAAGAAGACTTTGGAAATATTTAATGCTATGAGGAATTTAAAGTGTTACAGAAATAAAACATCAAGAGAGGAAAGACTCCTGCCACAGTGGCTGGGCACAGGACCATGAATATGTTCACCATTATATGTCAAACTTAGGAGAAAATTTACCCCAAAAAATGTCATTCAGTGATTTAAATTCATTGTCAATGGCGGATAGTGGTTTGCAGCCTTTCCTCAGTGAGCTGAAAGAGATTGTGGCAGACCTTTTGTAAAACTTCAGAAGGTACCCTAATTCTGATGATGTATTGATAATTGATCTTGTCTTGCTGTATTTCTACTCTTCAATTGCGACTAGCAATGACTTGAAAAGGAGGGTGCAACTTGGATGGCAAAGCTTTTTATGCACTCTAGTTAGCTGTTGCCTGAATAGAGTCATGTGTTTATTTGACAATTAAGACAAGACTCCAGGCTTTTGCCTGTGCTCGCAGCATGCAAAAAATTAAACGATTCGTCAAATTAGAGGTGTTTGCGTATGCACCTTGGTTGAATTCAACTGCAACCCAGGCAATGACCTCGTACTATGTAATAATATCATCAAGTTATTAACAACTCACTCCACAATTTGGGAAGCTGTGCTGAAAGTACTGAAACATTGTCTCTGACATGATCGCTTTGACACTGTTTGATGATCACTTACGCACTGATGCGGAAAACACATACGGTAAGTTAGTGCAAGGAATATTAAAACAACCATAAAATGTCAGACATCAAAAGCCTTAAATTCCTTTCCTGAATTGAGGGAAAGTATGAAACTGTTAGTGGTTGCAGACTGCTTGCACATTGTTTCTTTAATGAAGATTGAACCATCCTTTTTGGAGATTGATGTACACATCCTTCTGAATGACAATATGATCACAGATGCATATCAGGGAAAAAGATCTCCAGTGCCTTCAGGGTTACAAAGACTGTGCAGAAAGAGGGTAAAATTGGAAGCAGATTATTAAGATCAAGAAGGGAAGATCGATTTCAAAATGAACAACAAATATGGTTGACAATTCCTGAATTATCGCCAAAATCACAGAAAACAGCGCAAACTTGATGTTGTACACCTATCATATTGATGACCCTGGCAAGTGGTACCTAGTACTTAGCTGACCTCAATCTTTCCCAAATGGTTGCTGTACTTCATTATGTATGTTGAAATATGATTTATCATGCAAACCATGTTATCTCTTGATTGGCTATTTGTTTTCTTTTCTCGCGAAATTACGAAAAACAACAAAATTTCAATTGCAATGTGCTACACCTAGGAATTCTTCAAATTTCATGAAATTTCAGAAAAATAGTCTAAATTGATAACCTCACCACCAAAAAAAAGTAAGGTTGGATCCAGAAAAAATTTCAATTTTGGGGGGCAGAAGGAGCACCCTAGTGTATGTATATGGTAGATGATTCACAATATTCATAGATAATTGCACCAGAATGGCTTCGGCATATTTCTTTAAAACCAGTCACTATTACAGTCTGTCACTTTGATATAGAAAAAAGTGGACTGTTGCACTGTGAAAATGTCACTTTTTAATTTGGCATTGTAAAATGATCAATTGCATAATTCAACCATCCCCGTATAAAAAGTGGAACTGTAAATGACAGCAAATTTCAAACTAAGCAGCTTGATTTCAGTTTTGGCAAATTCTTCATCCCTTCCCATGGCAAGTTGCAGAATTTAATTCCACGTTAAGCCACACTTTTTTGGATGACATTAAAATCTTGCTGTGAAGTCTCTGTCATTTTCTCGTTAATATTTCAAAACGCCAAAGAGTTTGTAACAACATCAATCTGGGACAGAAATATGAATTCAAAGGAAGGGATTTTGAATGTCAGGAAGTTAAAACTTCCCAATCAGAGAATGAGAGTTGGATCCTGCTTTGTCTATGGCGAAATGGGCTTTTTGGTAGAGTACTAGAGTAGTAACTCTAATAAAATGGCTGTCACACCTTGACGTTTTAGGGAACATGTGAGCAACTTGCTAATAGCGTTGACAAAAGGTAAAGAAGGGCTGCTCCAGCTGTGTGCAAAATGAATGCAAACCGTGTTGAAAAGGTGCACAAAACTTAACAAAAACGAATACAAAACTTGTACAGAACGCGCAAAATGCGTGTACATAATGTAGGCCTGGCTAATGGCAAATTTATAGAGCATTTCTGTAATTTTTTGGAGGACAAATACAACGTGTGGGGGATGTCCTGGACGTGCAAGAAACATGTGAGAAGCGTTGATCACGAATGGAAAACGAGTGGAAAACGTGTGAAAAACGATGATAATTTCCTCTAACGATCCTCTGACGTGCCTGTAACTTATTCATTCCTTACTATCCACACGTTGATGTACGTCAATGATTTCGAACAGCAAATTTCTCTGACAAAAGACATGTGTGCTATTTGATACTGAAATTGTTTTTCTGAGAAATTGCTTGTTTTTTCTTCATGCCAGTGCTTACCTGAACAGGAAATTACATCAAGGATGTGATCATATGACACACAGAAATACAGGGATTAAATCAGTGGCTGTAATTGTTAATTTTGTCATATAGTGTTTCATGAAGCTAATCATCAAAACTATGAGTCACTACCGGAAGTTAAATAAGTGCAAGTCCTGGAATAATTCTGAAATTACCTTCCTGAATAACCTCCGTCACAGACAGAAAATTATATCTCGCTTAACTGGCCTGCGGGAATATTTGAATGATGAGTCTTGAATGATGGAAAATGTTACAAGATTCCAATTAAAAGAAGATTCCTGTTTTTTCCTCACGAAAGATTTGATCACAAAGAGCAAGATAGCAAGAATTTTTCTTTAATAAGATAATAAAGTTCACTAATTAAACCAATCAGTGTTGAGCATAGCCGTCATTAAGAGTTCCTTTTTGTATTGATATCTGAAAAATAAGAAGAAAATTTATAGATTCAAAACATCCACTGAAAATGATTGTCGTAAATTTGAGAGATAATTGGAATTTTTTCAATATAACATCAATCATCTTGAGTTCTCCGTGGCAATTTACTTGAAATAGAGGTTGTTGTGCATGCTTTTCATGCCATTTTCTCAAAAGGCTCAATGATGCACTCTCGTTACTTGCCATGTATGTTTTATGGATGGTCTAAGGATCTCAAATTCACTCAGGACCAAAAATCAGGTTTGGCTGCCTGACTAATCCACAAAATATACGATGGCTCTATGAGGCAAGCAACACTTATGACAAATGCCTATTAAAAATCAATAGCATTAACTTTTTATATCTAAACATTATGCCCAAAGTACATTTTAACTTTTTTTGGATAATCATACATGTAATTATATCTTGACGTGATAATGAACAAAACTGCACTTGAAAGTATACACTCTGGCATTTTAGGGCAAAAATCTTGTTTTAGAACTTTGTACTTTTATCTTCATAAATGTCTAAAGACTTCAGAAACTATTGCATGACAGAAAGTTGCAAGTGACTTAGTTGCATCAATAAAAAATACGCACAGTATATGTCATGACAAAAAATGTAGACTATGTTGTACCAATATCAAGTTCAAACAAATTGCACTACTAAGGTATTGGAGAAAGAAATCTTCACTTTCATCCCTTAGTACTTTAGCCTCCAGAAAATATACTCTTACCCGGATTAAAACAGTAAAACAAATTACTGGATAAAAAAAGGCTAAAGTCTTCTTTACAAAAAGACCTCAAAAGAACTTAAAATATACATTGTCACTATACTCGCTGTCATTAGAATAACAGACTCTATGTGACAACACTGAAAACCCTTTACATTACCAAGAGAAAGATTATTGGGCAAAATAATGAATTTTGATGTATCTTGAAGACATTTCAGAGAGATGAAGACAAAGAATAAAAAAACAAATTGGTGTAAGAAAGAAATATTTATACTGTCTAGTTGTACTGGCGTCCCTACAATGGTGCATGTTCGGTACAGTATGTAACCCCTCACATTCTATCTGTTCAACCAAGGTACCCCCATATGAACTTTTCAACCTTTGCTAAAATATATAATTAATATTGTGGTGCCCTGTCAAAGAATTGTTTACTCCCTCAGGTGCCCCCTGCTCAAGAGCCCCTAGTTTGCATTCTATTACAGCAGCCGAGATAAACAACCAGTGACTGACGCAATAAATGAGGATATTACGAATGTTTACTCCTGGTTATGTGCGAACAAACTTAGCATGCATGTTGGTAAAACTAACACGCTGCTCATTTGCAATTACCAAAAAGTTCGACACCTCCAATCCACGGATTTAAATATTAAATTGAATAATGAGGAAGTTACTCAAACTGATAGCTTAAAATACTTGGGTATTGACATTGATAGTCGTTTCAACTTTGATATATATATTAATAATTCAGTCAAAGAAGTTAAATAAGTCAATTGGCTTATTAAAGAGAAGTTCAACTTGTCTTCCAATACAGACACGCAAGATGCTTTATAACTCTCTGATACTTCCGAATCTGGATTATTGCTCCACTGTGTGGGATTGTGCTTCAAAACAGTGATTAGTTCGGCTACAAAGACTGCAGAACAGAGCTCTCAGGATTATTTTACGGCAAGGTCCTAGAGCGCACATCGAGGATATGCTTATTAGCATAAAATGGATGAGCGTCAAGCAGCGGCTGGAGTACAATAAGCTTATCCTAATGTGGCGAATTATCAATGGCATCGCCCCTCCCTATCTCAGGGAAAATTTCACTTATGCAAGTGAAATTCATGACCATCAAACTCAGGCCTCGACATCCAAAAACCTATTCATTACACGTGGCCACAGAAATTCATTAACAGTGTCCGGTGCCAGGTTATGGAATGGCCTTCCGACAGAAATACGGGAAGCCAGAAACATTGAAACTTTCAGGAAGAAAGTCTCCAAATTTATTATTTTATGGACAGATAAATTTTAACTTGTGTTATCTCGATTTTAAATTACAAAGACGTTTTTAACCTTCAAAATCGATTTAAATTCCCAAAGACTGTTTTTATCTAAACTCGATTTTATGGACTCTTGCATTTTATCATTTCTCATGTTCTTTATTTTTTTGTTATCATTTATATTTCACGTTACAGCATAGCTGAAAATAACAGTGTATACTGAAATGCTATTGCTTAATAAACTTGTAAACTTGTAAACTTGTTTCGCCACTGTCTCATTAAAAGAAATAGAGACTGTTTCATTAAGCAAAGCCAAATAGTAGTAGACAATAATTTTGTTGAAAGACACAGAGATCCTCCCATTAAGGGAAGCCAGATAATAATAGACAATAATTTTTGCCTCTGGCAAAGGGACGACTATAGTTTCCATGATAAAACTCATTCAAATATCAGACATGTGAAATGAGTTTGGCTTCCAAAATTGACAGCATGGTCTAGAGCCATGCCATATGCCAATATGCCATGGCTTATTCTATGATATTCCACAGAATATTGCCCAGACAGAGAGGGAACACCACATTTTGAGTTCTTCTGCCATATAATCTATCAGAAATACTGGGTTTTTGTCTGTTAAAAAATCCACTCAGTAATTTCTGTAGATACAAAGATGGGGTTCTAACCAAAAGTGACTGTTGCATTTTTAAAGCACCAGGTGGCTATTTGAATTTTCTTTTGCCGCTAATGTTACATGTGTAAAGCATTAGATAGTCATCAATGGGTTAAAATCGACCTTAACGTACGTGTATAGGCCTAACAAATATGTCAGTCAATTTATAAAAGCTAATTGTAAAATCGGAATTAGATAACCTCATAAAAGTGAACTACTGTTAATTTTGTCTTATTTCTTATTTTGGTTACTAATAATGACTATGAACTTAGCCCTCTCCCTAAAAAGCTTTTATTGTAGATACACAAGTATTTTAATTCAACTCACCTTGCTCTTTGGGGTGAGGAGACTTCTTTACCCATTAGTGGAAAGCAAACGACGATGTACCTTTCGAGAGTGAATGCTACGATGTACCAGACAGAAAGAAAGCCACAGACGTACGTCAGATAGACAAAAACTGGCACCGTCCTTCCATGTGATACAAATGAATCCCCACAAGGATGCACCATGATACGAAGACGCAGATTTGGAACCCTGTGTCCGATATGGCTAATGCTGCAAGGTACACACTCCATGACATACGTTTCAACGGAGAAGCCAAGAAGACGAATAATGACAATATGTTTCCGATTACTCCGAAAATAACAACAATCGGTGTCCAGTAGCACTCAAATTCATTAATTACATCCTGGTGTGGTAGTTGAGAGTGTCCCAGTACAGAGTGTCCTTTGGACACATTTTCCTAGGAAAGACTGTCTTCTGGACACCATTTCCTAGGAAAGTGTGTCCCTGGACAATTCTTCCTAGGAAATTCTGTCCAGTGGACATTGGTTCCTTAGTTATGGTTGTCCACTTTAGGGATTAATGTCCCACGGAAAAAGGAAAATAATTTCTATGTCCTGGTTTCAAGTGTCCCACCAAAATGTCCAGGATAATATATCCTAGGTATGGAAGTCCTGGACACTATATCCTAGGTTAGGCAGTCCTGGACATAATATACCAGTAATAATTGTCCAATGAAGGACACATATTCCTGGTGTTTGTAGTCCTGGACACTATATCCTGGCTCTGGATGTAACAAAATGTCCTTTGCTGGACAAAAAGTCCTAGTTTTGGTGGTCCTGGTCACAATATCCTAGCTATGGATGTCCAGGACTATATATCCTGGTAACACAGGTCCTTCATAGGACCAATATTTCCTGGTTTTATGTGTCCAGGACATACTTTCCGCTTTACAAGTCCTGAATGGACTATCGTTGTAAAATAGGTCATCTACTGAACCTTATTTCTGATAACTGGTAGGCCTTGACACGGTCCAGTGGACATTGGTTCCTTAGTTATGGTTGTCCACTTTAGGGATTAATGTTCCTCGGTTGCTAGTCATTAATCACCAGTAAGGCCCTCCAAAAAAACATTATTGTATAATTATTGAAAAGTTGATGTCCCTACCATAGGATGGAGGCATCATGGAGCCATCCACATCCAGCTAGTAATTCGAAATGATAATTATTTTTGCATTCATCACCTCATTTCAACTTCATGAATATCTCACTAATAAATACAACATACTCATACCTTGTAATTGTTAAAGCATACTCTCCTAATGTTTATTTTCACATTCAGTGACAACCCTTCAGAGTAGGTCTTTGTAGACAGATAGTGTCTGTCATGAAGAAGGTCCATTGTACACCAAGTCAGTAATGACTGGAACTAAGACTGAAATCCAAGATTAGCAACCCAAATATTCATTGTAGCATGACCATAATCATTGCTATATCAATTACATAAAATAGTCAGAGGAGGGACTTGAACCTGTGATGTTCTGAATTGAAGTCTGATCACTAGACCACTATGCTATGGGGGATGGCTGCCCAAGTTTGTGATCCCAAGCTTGGTCTTTAGATTACAGTACATCAGTTCTATTAATAGCTACAGTCATAAATACAGGTTGGACAGTAATGAACATCCTAGGTAAAAATGTCCAGGACAAATAGAAAGTAGTATAAATGGTCCTGGACTATCTATACTAGTATAATATGTCCAGGACAAATAGACCTAGGATAAGATGTCTGGGACAAATGGACCTAGGATGATCTGTCCTGGACAAATGGAACCAGGATAAAATGTCCTGGAAAAATTGATCTAGAATCAGATGACCTGGGCAATGAATACTAGTTAATGTACTAGAGAGGACATTATAAACCAAGGAATATGTGTCCACTGGACACTCATTCCTTAGTTTAATGTCCCAGGACACTGCTTACTGGAGGACAATTATTCCTTTCACACTGGAATGTCTGTTCCCAAGGGGAAACTATGTAACGATGAATTGTCAGATTACTGCAGTTGCTCATCATTCAGCTGTTTGTGTATTCATGTTTCTGATAAGATTGACGTTGCTTTCTTTCTGTCTGCATTTGCATTTTTGTTCTTTCCTCCCTCCCACTTATCGCTTCTGTTTCGTTCTCCTTCCTTTTTTCTTTCTTTGATGATTTTCTCCTGATGTCCTTCCCCGTTCCTTAGTACAATTCCTATCTTGGTATCTTCCTTTGTTACCTTTTATCATCTCTTTTTTTTTCCTTCTGTATTGCTTTCTCACTTCCTTCCTTCCCCTTTCCGTCTTAATTTCCTTAGATATTTCTTCAAGTCTGCTTCCTTTCTTTCTTCTATCCTTGCTTTCTTGCTTTCTCACTTCCTTCCTTTCCCTTTCCATATTTACTTCTTTGATATTCCTTCTGTTCTTTATTCCTTGCTTGCTTGCTTGTTTCCTTCCTTGGGTCCTATCTTCCTATAGAGTGTGTCATCAGGAACCTTGTGACTCCTAGCTTTTGAAGGACAACAAAAGCATCAAATGAAATGAAAATTCCGGTAGCAAAACATTCAGACACCTTGAAGACATGTTTGCATTTCACTTTAAGATGTCACTCAGAAGATGTGTACATAAAATTGCTTTCTGTTCAGAGTGGCCAATTATACTATCAAATTGTGTAATCTGGGTGACGCAAATTTATGTACCTCAGAGTGCCAATATAGCCCTATTGTCATTAAAGAGAACCAATCTCATTTTAATTGGTGGATGCTACAAGATTGGAATTGAATTAGCCGTCAGTAAGTGAAAGATGAACGTTTTACGTAAAGCTGAACCTGTCAGTACACCTCGACAAAGGTGAGGCGATTCTGCAAACATAGTATGTAGTATTTCACCACGAGAAAGATCCTCGACTACACAAGTGAGAGTTTCTTTTTAATATTTTTTTAAAATATAAATGAACTTATTCACTATTAATGTAATATTGGTAATGGCACATATGCCCTTGAGGCAGGGGCGGACTGGCCTAAGTGGCAAAGTGGAAGGTGCCACAGGCCCATCCACTCAGGGGGGCCCATACAAGATGTCAAAAAATAAAAATTTCAAGGAAAGAGTGAATTTTGCTATCAGGTTCATGATTATGTACTGCAACCTCACCAACTGAAAAGGACAGCATTTTTTTGTGTGGGGCCCCACCCTAATTGTAAAAATGTGCCAAATTAGGTCTGTGGGTTTCTGCTTTACTGTTTTTAAATATTGCCGATGGTAGGGACATAGGGGCCCATTAATTCATTTTGAAACAGGGTCCGAAATTCCGCCAGTCCGTCCCTGGCCTCCTCTGGAAATGCAATCTGTTGTATTTACGAAGCTTCACTCTTGTATCAGTGTCTTTGTTGGGCAAGTAAATGATCCCTCAAGCAGGGTCAATGTGTAACATGTTGTGGTTCAGCTCTTACATGTTATCAATCAACCATCTTGAAAGCTAAGCAATTGGCTCAGAAAGCAAATATAGTGTGGCCCATTTCATGTTATTCTATATCAACCCATAATGTTGTAGCTTTTAAAAATGCATTCACTCTTACGCTGTCAAAATTGCACTGAAACCCAAAATCACTAATTACGTTGTGTTCTAGTTTCCTTCGCATGTCAAAACCTTGAAAGCCACAATCTCACAGACTACCTTTGCAGCTCATTAGATACTATAGAACTGTAGAAATTCACATTGTAATTGCAAAGTCACATGCGATCGAAATTAATGATAAATTGAACTTTATGTTTGAAAGTGTGTATGTGGAAAGCTAAATATTTAGAAATAGATATAGATATATTGATATGGTAGTGTAGCCTTCTAAGCCTAGTTCTGGATGCTCATGAAGGCTGATTCATGAGATGGGAGAGAGTCTTAGAGAGAGCAGGAGTTCTCAACATGCTACATATTTCCCCATGTGAGAGATCTGTTACTTGCCCAGCACAGACACTGATACAAGGGGCCATCAACTTGAAATCTCATCCATACAACAACTAGCTGGGAAATTGCTCATGAAGGTCCACTGAAAATTTTGGGCTTCCCAACCGGGTTTCGAATCCATGATGGCGAAGACCTTCAGTGGAGTAGGCAGGAACCATATAACCACTCAGCCACCAAGATCATGATATTACTTTCTTCTCCTTGAAAGGCTTGAATACAACTTGTGACACATTTTAATTGTATTACAATAGTATAGTTTTTCTGTCCTCTTCAAACCTAGGTTTGTAAATGCCAAAGACACTCGTTTCTTCTGATGTATTTAATAAATTATGGTAATGCCGATCCCTTTTGCCTTTGAGCCAGATTACCATGTACTAAGCTGTCGGTGCCCGGAAGCTATACAAAGAAAACTAAGAAGGTAACTATTTTTTGTAGCTTCAAAGCCCTGGTGATAAACACGTTATCTGTGCAAAGGGAGAAGGGTAAGATGATGTGTGAACAACAAGTGATATTGGATCTCCTCAATATACTGCAAGTGCAGAAGAGGAATCATCCACTCAGAACAAAAACAATACCAGAAAAGGCTGCAGATGCTTCTTAATTGCTGTCATTGAATTATGCACAAACCATCTGTTTCAAATGCCACCTGCAAAGACACAGTCTACATAGCTTCTAAACTATAAGACGAATGTGATTTTGCAGATGGCATTTGAAACAGATGGTAACAGTAAGACCAAAATAGAACATGCCTACTAATTTACAATTTCACACCCATAGCTATGCCAGAATCACTTCCTGCCTTTATGTCCTTTGAACAAACATTGTATATTCATTGTATTGACATTATTAAAAAAATCATGTTGATATTTTGCGCACAGATATGTGATAACCCCGTGAGAAGTCTGACCAAAGCCTCATTACGAATACCAGCATTCTGTCATCAGATAAATGATAAAAGGAGGACTGGTCTGCTTACGCTCTCACAACTTCTTATTCAGACTGGGGATGAGAAGATGATAAGTCTTGTTAGTTCTTCATGATAAAAATGCATATATCTAAAAAAAAAAATAATTCCAATTATATCAGATAGTAGATAAACTGACAGAGAGTGTCACATCATATTTAGGATCTATGTTTCTGTACTTTCCAGACATAAACATAGTAGGATAAGAATAAGCTTTGTGCTGTCAGTTAATTCAACAAATGTTATTCTTTAGTAGAGTTTCCAGCCAGTTAACTGTAACAGTTAACTGTGACAGTTAACTGTTTGAAATAGCATTGAAATGACGTTGGAGTCAGCTGAACAGTTAACTGTTAATCTAACAGTTAACTGTTTTATCATAGTGACCATTTTCAGGCTATTGAACGTTTTTGACTAAAGACAAATCAAGCTATTAATATTATGTCAATTCTTATAAATGGCATACACAAGAATTCTAAAACTGTGATAATCAAGTCAATATTGTTCATACTCATCATCGCAAAAGCATGATCATAATCTTGTTAACGACCTGTTGTTATTTGTTTATGTAGTAAAAAGTGAATCGTCTGTAGTCTTTGCATTTTTTTTTCATCCAAAAACATAGTTAAACAAGCAGAAGGGGTCAAAGCTTGTTATTAGCTCATATTTGGTGTCTTGAGGCATTAAATTTGCTAATTATTAGGCATTTAGAAAGTTATGTTTTTTTTATGACAAATTGTTTGTTTGATTGTTTGCTAGAACAAGTCAATTAAATCACCAACAACTGAGTACAACAGATCCAGAGATTTATGTGCAGAAGATTACTAACACTATAATGCAATGGTTTACTGTTTGAGTCAGTTTGACAATCACACCAAACTGATAACTCACATGACAGTTAACTGTTAACTGATCAGAAATGAAACAGTTAACTGTTTGGCATGTAAACAGTTAAATTGGAAACTCTATTCTTCAGCGAAATTGTTAGTAGTAAAAGACGCATAACAGTCTTGGAATGTTTAAATCAATTTTTATAGGTAAACAAACGGCAGAAGTAAATTGGGTTAATTTCCAGCGAATGGTGCAAATAGGTTCATTGGTAAATTCTCACAAGTTCAGAAATGCAGCAATTTGAGCAAATCACTGTCAATTGCAAATCAGTCAATCACCTGTTCAGAGAGCTTCTCAATGACAAGGATAACATTCACCCAAAACACTGATAAATTGTGATAAATGACCTTAAACTATAGTATTTTTTTCTACATTTTAACAAAAGAGTAAAATCACATAGTATATGAGCAGTTTGCAGATCTACTGTGTCAGAGAACTTTTGAAGTATATTTTATGATCCAGAACATGAGCGGAAGCACTAGTCATTGATAGACATGCATATGTCCAAGAAATGCCCAATAAGTGTGTTTTGATATATTTGTCACAGATTGTATCAAATTTGACAGTTGACTATGAAAAACATTTCCTCAAAATTCACAGTTATTGTTTGGTGTTGCTAGTTCTGTGAGTTGCAGATTCTTATTTTTAAGTCATGCTAGCTGCTAAAAGCACTCATAGTAACAAACAATGTATAACATTTTGTGATCACTGCTGTGGTTGTATTCTAATTGGAATTTGTCATGTGACTTTTGAACAGGCTGCCACTAGTTTAGTATTTCTTAAAGGGCCACAATCGTGCATTTTTTTTATCAGTTGAGAGCTTCAAGCATTATATTTATAGAAACACTATAGTGGTCCTTGCAAGTTTGGTCCAAAATAAACCCATTAAAAACTTACATTTATTTTTCGATTTTGGCCATAACTTTGGCACAGTGAAAAACGACACCTACTGGAAGGCAAGTATTCCAGTGACGTGAGACAGGGTTTTCAATAAACAAATACATGTGACATTTCATGAGCTTTGGAATTTTCAGGCAAAGCTGTGAAATATATTAAAAATGACACCTGAAAGCAATCAAAACAATGTAAAACTGATGAATTGTGAGCTTATTTCAGTTTTGCATCCAAAATCACACATTGAGTATCTCAAGGTTAAATTGAACAGTGACTGACCTGGACCAAAATTGAAAAGCTCAGACCGCAAAATGAGACAACGATGGCATATTAATAGATTTCAAAAATGTAGAAAACGTTTCTGACTGAAATTTCAATCATCTCATGATACTCCAGAAACGTTTAAAAAAGCTGTATCCTTTACACAATCTATCTATCTATCTATCTATCTATCCATACAATTACTATCTATCTACTTATATTGCTATTGGTCTACATATAGGCCTATGTAGCAGTATATCAAGTTATCTATCTATCTATCTATCAGTCTATCAGTCTATCTATCTATCCATATAATTAACTACCTATCTACTTATATTTCTATTGATCTACATATATGTAGCAATATATCAAGTTATCTATCTATCTATCAGTCTATCAGTCTATCTATCTATCTATTTTTTAGTCTGTCTATGTACTTGTATCTATCAGGTAGTTGAATAATAGTTGAGTAATAAGATGCGATCTGGACTTGCCACATATGGAGCAAATTGACCACTGTCATATTAACTCACCCCACCCAACCCATAACCAGCCAATCAGCATACAAGGCAAAATATTGATTGACAGCAACTCTTCTGGAAATATTTTTCACAGTTTCAGTATCTCTCAAATTCATTTTGTCACCTTTATAACAGAGTCAATTAATCCAATTCAGTTTATCACAGTATTATTTGGTGGTCAAAACTGCATGAGTTTCATTTTCTCATTGTCCATTCAATCTGAGGAGGGAGGGGGATGGCCACCCAGCTCTACGTCACTGCACAGATGACTGAATATTATGAAGGACCACAAAATTGGGCTGAAATGCCAATTTCATAAATTTTTCCTCATCTATTGCAAAAACCGATTTTGGGAAATGATAGCTGAATGCATTCGCAGCATCTGATTCTTTCATGGGAAGATATGCTCATTAAAAGTAGGATTTTGATGAGTGTTTGCCTTTAAAAAATATGCAAATACTATAAGAGATGAAATACTTTGCATGCTAGGACATTATCAAGACAAGTGACATGTACAATGTCAATTATTGCATTTGCACCATATCTGAGTGTTATTTGCAAAATGGCTCTTCTTCTGCAATCTCCAAATTCGAATTTCATATGCTCGTATTGTCTTGTAGTGTATTATTGGTATGCATGTGCGTGATCGAGAAAGGCAAAGAAAGCAATGAAATATTTCAAGAAATTGGGAAAGTCCGCAGGATGCCAACACTTGAAGCAAACGACTCTTTTTTGCATGTTGCACTCATTGAAATATCAGCCTTGACTGCTCATTTGGGTATGAAATTTTACCTGGGGTTACTTTGTAGCATTCTCTTTGATACAAGAAGAGTCTTTCGCACTGAATGGTTTGTTTTTACCTAAAGTTAAAAAAAAGAGTATATGCAACCCTGTGTGATCAAATGATCTGGAAAAGACTCACAAAACCCACTGTAGCCGTGCATTGCGCAAACGGCTGATGTCCATATTGCGAAGGAGTATAGGATTATGGCAAATGTGGCGAGAGGTGCGACCACCCATCTGCAAGATCTATATAATATTGTAAATGTGACAAAGGTGACACAGAATTATTTATAAGCAGCTCTATGCAAAGGCATGAAATAAAAGTAATATGAGTGATATACAATATGTAACTAGCATATTCAATTATTCATGAAAGATAATAGGATGTGCAAGTTCTGGGTGTGAAAGTATAATTATTAAGCAACTTTTAAGCTTAGTTTTGTAACCAGCATGGGTGCCAGACAATTCAATATATTGTGTCTTTTCCTTGTAATTTTAAATGTAATATACCATCTTTTTCAGTTTTTTAATGAACATTCAATTCAAAAGTGAATTAAGAAGATCGACCCTATAGTGCTAAAATAATACAATGAAAATAAATATATTTTGAAAGACCATTGAAGGTACACAATTCAATATTCTCTTGTTGCATTACTGCAATTTCAAGAAGTATGAGTTTCTGCTGAAGGATGGTGAAACGTAGCAAATATAGTTCATGTGATTGGTTGAGGGACTGAATTACATAGCAGAAATCTAATTTGAATACATAGAAACGTTGTTCATAACCAGTGACGTGTCTAGAAGGACAGGGATGGCTAGTGTTTTCCTGCTAATCTGATTTACCAACCTAGCTCAGCTGCTCAATGAAGCAGAATACTACGTTTTTCATTGTTGTCCACATACAACATGAGGATTTGGAGGATGTTTGAGTTGCTCATGGACCAATCAAACAAGCTGAAAAAGCTACGTAGATAGTGAGAAAAGCAATCAAAGAAACTCATACTTAGTGAATCTGCAGTAATAATTCAGATATCAGATTATGAATGAAAGATTGAGCATCAATTTCAGGGTGCCTCCGAGGCCAATGCGGACGGTATGAAGGTTTTAATGAAATTCCGAAACAAAAGAGAATTTAGAAGACCTTATAGTGCCAAGATAATGCACAATATACCCATGATGCCTTTCAGATTGAGTTGAAAGTGTTGCTAAACAAGTTGTTTGGTTACTATCTTCACATGATGCCAAATTAGGCAAATTAACTTTGAAGTTGAGATGCTTGAAAAGACAAGTTCGCTTTCAAGTAGAGTGAAGCCACATGCAGCAAACATGTATAAGAGGCCATTGAACATACACTGTGTAGATAATTGGTCCTTGTTTAACAAATTCCAAGACCTAACAATACATACTTCATATAACAAGATTGTATGTTGTCGTGAGCATATTCAGGGGCTATTGTTGTCTGCTGAGACCAAAATAAACAGGCTTCAGACAGCTCAATGACTTATTGTGTACAATGCTCTTACTCTCACGTCTTCATATTCCATTTCTTTTATGATTATCACACAATTTGCTTGTCTGAAGTGTTTGTAATGTTCTTCAATCTTCACAGGCTGTTTTTCTGCTCATTGACAAACCTGTTGTGAAACTATACTTAGATATTATCAGGCGCTTGACAACTTTTTGCACTGACTGGAAATAGCTTGTTCATGCCTGACTCTTGGACTGACAGAGAGAGAAAGACAAATTCTTCATTGACCTACATGTGTTAACATAGGCGTACGACGCGCGCAACTTTTTGGGGGTGAGTGACATTTAGCCGAATTTCAAGATCTTAATTTAATACCATTTCGAATGAAATTGCCTGGAAATCATAAATTTTCCGCAGTTTCCTTTTAATCATCTGCCCGAATTTTTTGCCTTTTGCCCGAATCTTACTGTTTCCCAAACTTTTGGGAACGCCCCACCCCGCTCCCATATGCCTATGTGTGTTAACATTCATTTCAGAGGTCTTTAAAACCTTAGACTATTACGTAAGTCAAACCTTTGGTTGAGAGGTTTGAAGAACGTTTGACTATTACGTATGACCGTACCTTTGATTCATAGGTTTGTCGAACATTCATTTGAGAGGTTTATACAACCTTAGACTATTACGTATGACCAAACCTTTGATTCATAGGTTTATCAAAGGTATGGTCACACATTTGGCAATACGTAAGTTCCAAGGTTTCTCCAACGTGTTTTTGATATGTATGGACAACGTTTGAAAGTAATGTTCAGGGCAAACGTCTGATCATACGTATCTGCCAAAGGTTTGTTGAAGGTTTGCACAAAGTTGCAGAACCTGGGACCCTAAGTGTCAGAGAGCCTTGTAGCGCCATCTATTCCATACCTATTCCAATGTATCTAGTAACTTTGAGATAATAAAATCTCCAACAGAATGCTCGCTGGTGATAATTGGATGAAGCCATAAAGAAATAGTAGCTACACCTTTACAAAAACTACCAAATAAATATCTCTTAAAATATGAAAGATTAGATAGGCCAAAAAAAAAATCTGAAGTACTGCTCAATCACAAACGAGCAAGAGGGAATCAGTTGAGACCGGAGTTGAACTGAGCCTACTTGCATCGGAATGCCACCTATCCAGCAGGCCAATTTGGATTGGGATTTTTCCAACTCTTTAGAGTTGCAGTATTAATCCCTTACAAGGTAAGTAAATTTTGATATTTTTTTATTTATTGTAGTCCTTTAATGGACTGTAGACTGCTTGGTAAAACAAGGAAGAAAAGTCTGCTAATTTTGGAGCCACCTTCAGTGCTTGCTGCTTGGCTCTGCTCTCTCTATCTCTCTCTTGTTTTTCTCTTCCTTTCACTGTTTTAATTTATGTTTTCTCTTTGCAGATAATCAATTGACCAACCGCCCATCCCCTCAATACCTAAAAAAAAAAAAAAAAATTCTTGAAATCCCCCCCCCCAAAAAAAATTCCTGCAGTAAAATCATATGAGAGCATTCTTATTCAACCATAATGAGGGCCAATATTCAAGGGCTTTATTAATTCAATTTAATTAATTTTTTTTTCTGAAGGGGGCAGGGCAGGCCTGGTGCCTGGGTCCGCCAGAAGCAATGCAGCAGTCCCCCGGGCCATCCGAGTGCTCCGCCCCTGGCCGGCGCCGGGTTGAAGCTTGACATGGCAAATTCATGTAAATCATACTCTAAAGCAATCAGTCTAGAACACCAGTATACCTCCATAACACTCGTATACAGGTCTCTTCTCGATGTATACATGGAATCCACACTCAAACGAGTCATATTTGACTAGATACAGTCCATTTAATTCCGAAATAAAGGCGATGTCAATAAATCAACATGCTTCGCATCGCCGACTAGACCGGCTGATTCTGAAGCATACACAGCGTCCACAGCCATCCGAATCAGTTATTTAACTAACACACATCCTAGAATCAAGATTCCATGGTAAAATACTTCGTTACGATGGAATTGAAGGTGTTCTGGACCAATATAAATCTAATACACATGAGCGTGGACAGCCATGGCCGCCACCTTGTCCTGTGTTTGCGCATGCGCAAGATATGACGCGCTGGGCTGGCCTGCCACGCCTTACGTCCCAGAGGCGTATAACGACTGATCCTTCAACGTGGGGGGTACGTAGTCAAGGGAGGTTGGAGAAATACGCATTATTTACGATATATACGTACGTAATAATCTCGTAGCCAATTGTCGACAAAATGCGTAGTTTTGCAACGTTGGGTCCGATGTGGATTGAAGGTTTAATCCAACCTCAGACCAACGTTCCTCAAAGGAAATTGTCCACAAGGGGAAGCCTTTCATAACGCAAATTTTAAGATATACAACATAGGCTGATGAGTGTGCATTGTAAAAGAATTAATTGTGATGGAAATACTAGTCCTTTGATGTTTCGTAATTGGGAAAACTCTTCAATAAAGCCACTTTTTTTTGTCTGCAGTTCATGAAAGTTTTTTTACTCTGTGTGTGAATTAGTGAAGTTTCCTTCAGTTGAGCATTTGAATTTTCAAAACACTGTGGCCTGAAAAGGACCTACTTTTTCATTTTGGCCTGGGCCTACTACAGGCTCTGCACGGCCCTGGTAATGGTAACTGTTGAAATCAATTGATTTTAATTCAATAGGAGGGGATACCTCAGGCCCATTGGACCACATTTATACAGGGTATCAGGATTTTTACTAAATCTAAGGTGAAAATTTTCACATATATATACATTTTGTGATAAAATATAAACTTTATTTGTTGCAATGCTGTTAATTTGACAAAATCTTTTGTTCTGCACATTGTAAAATCATCAAGTGCATAATTTAACCATCCCCATATAAAAAGTGGAACTGTGAATGACAGCAAATTTCAAACTAAGCAGCTTGATTTCAGTTTTGGCAAATTCTTCATCCCTTCCCATGTCATTTTGCAGAATTTAATTCCACGTTAAGCCACACTTTTTTGGATGACATTAAAAGTCTTGCTGTGAGCTCTCCATCTCTTTCCAGTTAATATTTCAAAACGCCGAAGAGTTTGTAACAACATCAATCTGGGACAGAAATATGATTTCAAAGGAAGGGATTTTGAGTGTCAGGAAGTTTTGGTTAACTTCCCAATCAGTGAATGAGAGTAGGATCCAACTTTGCCTATATGGCGAAATAGGCTTTCTGGTAGAATACTAGAGTGATAACTCTAATAACAGTTACTGTTGTTTAAACAAGAGATTTCATACAAAGAATTTTGTGCTGCATCGTCAAAACTGGTGTATATAAACTATAAATAGAGACAATTGTACATTGAGTTCAAACAAATTACAACTACAGTGTAGACTGTTTTCTCCTTTCCGGTTTGGAAAATGAGTCTGCTCTTTCATCCATAAGTTCTTGAGCTTGCAGAAAATGTCTTAGCCAAATTACAAAAGATTTTAAAAATATTTGAAAACTGATCTCTTATCCTGAAAAAAAAAAAACTGCAGTGTTCTCTTTCAATGAGACCTCATTAAAAATAGACATGTATATTGTCACTTTGCCCTACATCATCACGCTATTAACCAGTGAAAGACCTTTTGAGATACACTACACAAGTGATTCTTGCACAAAATGAGTCTGATATACGATGAGAAGGAATGACGACAAAGACAACTTAACAGGAATCTTATCTTTGTCATAGAAATAAACACACAATGCAGCAGAAAGAAATATTCTAGAATCTCTCCTCATTAAGCAAAACAAAATGATAGCACATTCTGATGATAGCTATTGTATCTTGCAGGCAAAAAAAAGAATAGTTGACTTGAAGCCACAAAACTTATTCAATTTTCTATTATCACTATCAGGTATCATGAAGACAACAGCAGCTCCCAAATTGCAGGTGACCATTATTTATCAGACATTTCTTAACAATCGATGCATATTTTCATGTTTAGAAATTTGACGTTTATAAGGTTTTAGAAGTTCAAAAAGATATCAGTCGTTGACAGGGAGCAAAAAGATGAACACTAAAAAGCAATTTTCTCTGAACAAAATGGGTATGCTATAAGTTGATGCTGAAATTGTTTTTCTGAGAAACTGCTTGTTTTTTCTTCATTCCAGTGCTTACCAGAACAGGAAATTATGCCAAGGATGTGCTTATATGACATACAGAAAAACAGGGATTTTATTGGTTGTTGTAATTGTTAATTTTGTCATATAGTATTTCATGAAGATACTCAGCAAAACTTTGGCGGATTATATGACACACTTTCGGAAGCGAAATAATACACTGTCATCGGGTAAGCATGAAATGACTTCCTGTGGTGTCTTGCAGGCCTTCCAAGTTAGACTCAGGAGTCAGGAGTAAGAGTTGTGGAGTTGGATGTTTTCGGATAGAGTTGGAGACAAACATTGAGTTTCACGGGGAGTTGGATTTTGAATCAAAAATTGATTAGGTGACTCCTGACCCCTACAAATAATTAATACAATTTACAAACACACAGTAACAAAAATATGAGTTATTTATCAAATTTTACACAAAACAAGTGTTCATGGACAAAACACTGTGAAAATCGTTTTGAATTGATTTTGGAGGAATAATATAAGATGTGCTTTGAATGCCCAAGCTTTTAATAGCCTGGTTGAAAATTTTGCATTAATCCCTTCCAAATCACCCTTTAATCTTTTAAAATTGTTTGTCAATCATAATTATCCTGATCATGCTTTAATAATTTCTCAACCAAACTAAGGTAATGCCAAGATCAACAAAGTCAAGTCAGTGCACAATTAAATCTGGAACAATTTTGATAAACATTGCCTTTCTGATCCATCACAGACAGAAAATTAGTTTCTCGCTCAACTTGTTTGAGGGAATGTTTGATAAGTCTTTAAAGACGGAAAATGTTACGAGATTCTAATCAAAGGGAGAATCCTTTTTTTACCTCAAGAAAGATGATATAATAAAGAGCAAGAAAGTAATAATTTTCAACAGATCATTGTTGAGAGTAACTTTTCTCCTCACAGTGATCATTAATTTGAAAGGCATCAACAAATGGTCTTTTCGTTGTCAGAGATATACATAAATCTTTCTGGCAATGTTGTGGAAATTCTTCAAAATCACTCTTTAATCTAATGAAATTGTTCGTCAATCTCATCTTGATAGTTTTTTTTATCTGTACTCACCAAAGCTAAGTTAAGGTGGCTCGATACTCATGAACTTTCCAAAGTTTGCCCTGCCATTCAGTGGTCATGCATCCCATATTATGCAATAAAGCATGCAACTAAAGAAGACACTTTAATGGAGAAACTGATTACAATTTCAAAGATATATATTTAGTTCAAAGGGCTTTCAAAATATTGATTTTGACAATTTTAACTTTTTTTATAAACCATGGCGCTAAAAAAAATTGGCTAGATAGGATTTCTCATTTCTTTGTCATTTATTTCCAAATATTGTGAGGATCAATAAAATACATAAGAGAAGGTTTGCTACCGCGATAGATTTTGATATAAAAATTTATTTATATCTCCAAGTCATTTTTGAGAAATTGGACCTGCTTGCCGAAAATCACCTGTAAAAATATTCTATTTAAACTAAAAAGCTGAAACTCTGTGTGATTGCAGTCCTCTTCACAGCGCATCTAATGCTTTAAACTAGAAGTCTCTAACCCCAATAGAAGTGGCGCAAATGGCAAACGAAGCGGCCGTCACACAGAATTATAAAAAACCTAAAAAGCTGCCAGAGAGCTCAGTGTGGTGCTGTTGCTATGGTGACGTCGCCATTGCTTGGCCACGAGTAGCGAGCCACCTTAATGCCAGGATTAACAAAGTTGAATAAGTGATGCTGGAGTAATTTTGATATTACCCTCTTGAATAACCTCCATCACAGACAGAAAATTATTTCTCACTTAACTAGCCCTCGGGGAATTTTGAAAGATGAGTCTTGAATGATGGAAAATGTTACGAGATTCCAATTAAAAGAAGATTCCTGTTTTTACCTCACGAAAGATGAGATCACAAAGAGCAAGAAAGCTATAATTTTTCTTTGATAAAAACTAAACTAATCAGTGTTGAGCAAAACCTTCATTCAGAGCTCCTTTTTATATTGAGAGATTATAGATTCAAATTCCACAGAAAATGGCAGATAGATATGTTGAGTGTCGCCCTTTAAGCCCAGATCTGGGTGCTCTCGAGGGTTGATTGATGAGATGGGAGAGAGAGCGGGAGTTACACATTTACCCCATGTGAGGGATCTTTTACTTGTCCCAGCATAGACACTGATACGATAATTTAACGTCTCATCCGAACGACATCCAGCTGGATTTGCTCATGAAGGTACACTGAAAGTTTGGGTTCCCCACCCTGGGTTTGAACCCATGCAGGCAAAGACCTTCAGTGGAGCAGGCGAGAACCTTAGCCACTAGGCCACCCAACTGAAAATGATTGACATAAATTCGAGAGATAAATTGGAATTTGTTCTATAAAACATCAGACAGGATGGTCTAAATCATCTTGAGTTCTCTATGGCAATTTCTCACCTGGGCCTATGTTGGACGGCTGTTTCAATCATCCTTCGCCTCATGTCGTGTCCTTCGCCTGTCCGAATTAGCCTAAAAAGTGAATGAATACAGGACGTAAAGCCCCACTCATCCGTCCATCCATTGCAATTTCACCTGAAATAGAGGTTGTGCACTACTTTCTATGCCATTTTCTCAAAAGGCTCAAGGATGCACTATCATTACTGAGGATCTAAAATTCACTTAGGATCAAAAATCAGATTTCACTGCCTGACTAATCCACAAAATATACGATGGCTCTATGAGACATGTGATTCTTGCGACAGATGCCTATTGAATATTGATAGGATTTGCTTTTTATGTCTAAACATTATGCCTAAAGTACATTTTTAACTTTTTTTTATATATATCTTTATGTGATAAGGAACACAACTGCAATTGGGAGTATACACTCAGGGGTTTCTGGCTAGTTATCTTTTCTTTAGAGCATTGTAATTTTATCTTTATAAATGTCTCGAGACTTTAGGAACTATTGCATGACAGAAAGTTGCTAGCAACTCAATTGCATCACTGAAAACAAGGACAGTCTACGTCATGACAACAAATGTAGACTACGTTGTACCAATATCAAGTTCAAACAAATTGCACTACTAAGGTTTCCTTTCTAGTCAGTATTGGAGAAAGAAATCTTCACTTTCATCCCTAAGTACTTTAGCCTCCAGAAGATATACTGTTACCCAGATTAAAACAGTAAAACAAATTACTGGATAAAAAACAGGCTAAAGTCCTCTTTACAAAAAGACCTCAAAAGAACTTAAAATATACATTGTCTCTTTACTCGCCATCATTAGAATAACAGACACTTTGTGACAACACCGAAAACCCTTTGCATTACCCAAGAGAAAAATTATTGGGCAAAATAATTAATTTTGATATATCTTGAAGACATTCCGAAGAGATGAAGACAAAGAATTAAAAAAAATTAATTAATTATTCTGTCTAGTTGCTATGGCGTCTCTAAAATGGTGCACAGGGGGATTTACATCCTCATATTGGACCTGTTCAGCCAAGGTGCCCCCATATGAACTTTTCAACCTTTGCTAAAATATACAATTAATGTTGTGGTGCCCTGTCAGAGAATTGTTTACTCCCCCAGGTGCCCCTTGCCCAAGACCCTCTAGTTATGCCACTGTCTTGTTAAAATAAATACAGACCGTCTCATTAAGTGAAGCCAAATAGTAACAGACAATGATTCATTTGTAAGATATCAAGATCCTCCGATTAAGGGATGCCAAATAATAATAGATGATAATTTTTGTGTCTGGCAAAGGGACGACTATAGTTTCGATGATAAAACTCAGTCAAATATATCGACATCAATCCATAGTTTCTGATTTCGGGAGGGCAATTAAAATCTGACATGATGATCAGCCATGTTACAGCAGGTCTTCCTTATGAGCTAGGAAGTGTTGAATTTCCTAAAATTCTGCCATTTTACTCAGATTTTCACAAATTTGATAGCTTCTGGTAGCTTGGCAAATTGGGTCATACAAAAAATAACACCAGATTTGAATTGCCCTCCTAAAACTTACTCAGGATCTGAGTATTGAGTAAAAAATAAGGATTTCTTCATTGGTTTTTGCAATATCTTCAGGATTTACATGTTTGCCAATGAAACTTCAAGTACATTCTGGTAAAGGTAAGTATTTATAGAATGGACCAAATTTACATGTAACTTTTACTATATAAACTGCAATACCAGACCAGGGTCATGTTGGGTCGGATATTGAGGGCACCGGAAACACCCTAATAAACAATTAATATTGTGGGTGCCCCACCAGAGAATTGTGTCACCCCCCCCCCCATTCTAGACCCCCTAGTTACGCCAATGTCTTGTTAAAAGAAAAAGAGACCGTCTCATTAAGCAAAGCCAAATAGTATTAGACAATGATTCAGTTGAAAGACATAGAGATCCTCCCATTAAAGGAAGCCAAATAATTATAGACAATAGTTTTCGTTTCTGCCAAAGGAATGACTATAGTTGCAATGATAAAACTAATTCAAGTATCAGACATGTGAAGTGAGTTTGGCTTCCAAAATTGTTATTTACCATGCATTTACATTTCAAAATCAGACAAAATGTCAATCATTATTATATGACACAAAGGTTTGTTGAGCTCAGACCAGCAGTCGCTATCATAGGGCAAGCTGGCATGCTGATTTCTGATTGGTCTAGAGCCATGCCACATTCGGTGATATTACACAGAATATTGTGCAGACATAGATGGAACACCATATTTTGAGTTCTTCTGCCATACAATCTATCAGAAATACTTGGTTTTTGTCTGTTAAAAAAAATCCGCTCAGTAATTTATGCAGATACAAAGATGGGGTTCTAACCAAAAGTTGCTAAAGTTACATTTTTAAAGCACCATGTGGCTATTTGAAATTTCTTTGCAGCTAATGTTGCATGTGTCTAGAGGATAAAGCATTAGATAGTTATCAATAGGTTAAAATCGACCTTAACATGCATAACAAATATATGTCAGTCAATCCATAAAAGCTAATTGCGAAATCCGGATTAAATTACCACCTTAAAGTGAACTACAATTTTTATTATTTCTGATTTTGGTTACTAATAATGACCATAAACTAACTGCTATCCCTAAAAACCTTTATTGTAGATACCCTAGTATTTTTTAACATTCAACTCACCTTGCTTTTTGGGGTGAGGAGACTTCTTGTGGAAAGTAAACAATGATGAAACTTTCGAGGGTAAATGCCATAATATACCAGACAGAAAGAAACCCCCAGATGTATGTCAGATAGACAAAAACTGGCACCATCCTTCCATGTGATACAAATGAATCCCTGCGAGGCTGCACCACAATACAGAGACGCAGATTAGGAACCCTGTGTCTGATATGGTTAATGCTGCAAGGTACACACTCCATGACATACGTTTCAACGGAGAAGCCAAGAAGAGCAATAATGACTATATGTTTCCGATTACATCGAAAATAACAACAATCAGTGTTCAGTAACACTCGAATTCATTGATTACATCCCGGAATGTCTGTTCCCAAGGGGACACTATGTAATGAGGAATTGTCAAATTGCTGAAGTTACTCATAATTCAGCTGTTTGTGTATTGATGTCGGGGATCAGATAGCATTGCTTTCTTTCTCTATGCGATTGTATTTTCTTGTTGTGCTTTCCTTCCTCCGACTTTTATTTTCTTTTATTTTTTCTCCTTCCTTCTTTCCTTTTTTGAAGTTCTTCTCTTCCCGTCTTTCCTCCTTTCTTAGTACAACTGTTACTTTGGTATCTTCCTTTTTTACCTTTTTTCCTCTCTTGCTTCTTTCCTTCTTCCTTGTTTTCACACTTCCTTTATCACCCTTTTCGTCTTAATTTCTTCTCTTTTTTTCTTTCCCGTCTGCTTCCTTTCTTTCTTCTTTCCTTGCTTTCTTGCTTTCTCACTTCCTTCCGTTCCCTTTCCGTCTTTACTTCTTTGATATTCCTTCTTTCCTTTATTCCTTGTTCTCTAAATTCAGCTTCCTTTCTTCCTACAGAGTGTGTCATCAGGAACATTGTGACTCCTAGCATTGGATGGACAACAATAAGGGACCGTTCAGAATTTATGACTTGGGGTGTGGAGTGTTGTCCAAGAGGGTACTAACTTTTCCGATGTGTCTCAAAGGGGGGGGGGTACTAACTTTGACAATATGTCGAGGGTACACGTATAAAAGTATATGTGTACAGTGTATATTGCTTTATATGTTGAGGAGGGGGGGGATACTAAAAACACCTGTGAAACCCAAGGGTGGGGTACTAAGAATCTGCATAAAACTCAAGGGGGGGGTATCAATTTTTGATGAGAAGTTACAGCAAACTCCCATCCCCCCAGTCATAAATTCTGCATAGTCCCTAACATCAAATGAAATGAAAATTCCGGCTGCAAAACATTCAACCTCCTTGAAGACATGTCTGCATTTTACTTTGAGATGTCACTCAGAAGATATGTACATTAAATTGCTTTTTGTTCAGAGTGGCCAATTATACTATCAAATTGTGTAATCTGAGTGCCGCAAGTGATGGAAATGTGCAACGGAGTGCCAATGTAGCCCATTTGTAAATAAAGAGAACCAATCCCATTTTAATTGGTGGATGCTACAAGATTGGAACAATTTAATTAGCTGTCAGAGAAGTCAAAGATGAACGTTTTACGTAAAGCTGAACCCGTCAGTACACCTAGGCGAAGGTGAGGCAGTCATCCCAAACACAGCATGTATTTCACCATGGTAAAGATTCTTGAATACACAAGTGTGAGTTCATATCAAAAGTTTTCAACCGTAATAGCCATAATTATAATGCTGGAATGAAATTAGAGTAGAAGCAAAATTTTCACAACATAGGAACACAATGGAAAATCAAAATGATCGTTATGACAGTTTTTCAGCATGGCGTTATTCTAATATTTTCGATGACGATCATGTTGCATTATCCATGAGAGAAAAAAGCATATATTTCATAAGACAGACATTTATATACATCTTGCAGCATTTGTGTGATCGTAAATAATAAATGTTAAATCAGAATAATAGCTACTTAATATTCCATCTAATATAATGATCGAAGAGATTAAAATTCGAAAAAACGAAACAAAAATAAATCAGAATTCTCCAAAGGCAATTTTAATGCAATATACCTTTATGTCCAAAAAGTGTTCAATGACTCATAGTTTAATCTCCTTGAAAATAATCCTGTCGGAAGAATTTAGTTAATCACAGTAAATCTGAATGAATCTTACATCATATTACATGTGATCACAAGCAGGTGACGTCATCTCAGCTCACAGCCCACTTCTTCAGAAAACTCAACCAAAAGGCACTTTCGCTTGAAGATTGTAGTCCCCTTTCGGTCGAATACAGCACAACCACATAAAAGTACAACTTCCCCATGCAGCAAAAGGAAGAATAAGCCACTGTACATCCATTCACACCGCAGGGAACTCCACACTCACTTCCTACCGTTACCTTCTTTGAAAATGCATTAATCGTACTTTTAACCAACACCAATAATACAATTTAAACTCCATCATCTGCTTTGTGATGGATTTCATTGAAGGTGTGGCCCTTGCTGATAGCGATTACATTTCCAGTTTTCTGAATAGAACAAATAGAGTTTTTCAGATGGTATCAAGTTATGGTGAGTACTGAAGTTTTTCAGGATAAGGGAACTAAGGTGGCTACTAAGAATGTCCCCTTAAATGCTTATGTTATGATTTCTGTAATGCATTACATAATAATCACACTGCAGGTTTGCTCAAGCAAAACATATGTTTGCACACATATTCGATAAGATTATAAATTTTTTTTGCATAAAACGGTTCGATTACCCCCTCTTAGTGACCTCCACTAAGCCTTAATGGGATAAGTTTTTAGTAGCCAGCTAAGTTCCTTATCCTGAAAAACTTCAATAGACGTCCAGAAAGTAAGGTGAGTCTTCAAATTTGTTTGAAATCTGAGTGGCTCTGCATGTGTGTGAGGCAATTGGAAATTTAGAAGACATAGCACTTGATATTTGAAAATATCTAAATTCATGAAAGTGAGATAGTGTGTTGGCCAAACTTTAAATTTGTTTTGATTGTGAAACATCCCCGGCATAATTGACTGAGCTTTAAATTCTGATAATTTATCCACACAAGGTGACTAATAGGGCAAGTTGACCTAACTTCAGCCTACTTTGGTTTTTGATCGCTTGTCATTGGCTGGCTATTCATGGGAATAACCTGTAGCTGTGGACCTAACCCCAGCCTTCACTCCTCTTTACGACTATATTGTAAACAAGAAATTCTTTAAAAAAAGAATTGTAGGGACCTGAGGTTTCTTCAAACACATATTTTATTTTACAAATGTTCAAATAATGTTTTATGTATGTGTAGTTACATCTATACCTCCAATGTACTACTGTGAATGTGTGATATGACAAACCTAATACATGTTACATCATGATTAGGCATGCCTAATTACAGGTGTTATTAACATAGACAGCAAACCAAGCAATGAGAAGCCCTTTTAAATTCTTTGTCATGAACATGAAATTTCTATTTCCATTACAACAAACTAATTGTGGCTTGCATAATATTTGGATTATGACACTTTTAGACTGGCCAGTTTGTGAGAAGTTGAATATCTAATGTTCTCATACAGTGTTTTCCTTTATCACTTGTCTTATGTTGTCTCAAATGTTTATACACTTAGGCTATATAATTTTTTGAAGGAAATCTCTATGGGATAATATTATGCTCCAGGTGTGCTTTGGATATGGTCCCTCCCCAATCACTCAACCATGACAGCTCCCAAGGTCATGCAGTGAAGGAGCTACTGAGCATAAAGAGGGGCAAATATAAACTTGATTTGTAAATTGTAGTCACAGTTACCTTTGCTGTAGCATGAGTATCCTCCTAATATTGGAGGTAAATTTGGAGGGTACTCCTGCTATAGGGAAAGTGTATCTGCAAGGCCAACTTCCTAGTGGCCCCCTCCAGAAACTCAAGAAGCTCCACCAATGCAGTACACATAAATTGATGACAAGTAGCACTTGGCTGATTATTTTTGCCCCTTTAGTTAGGGACCTCCACTGTCAAATCTTTCCTCATTTGGAGCTTATAACACAGATCTGAGATGGTCCCTACAAAAAACAACCACATGCTTTATATGGCAGTGCAAATGTGTTCAAAAGACAATAGTGGGAAATGTACCTAACTTCAGCCGTGTTGTACCTAACTTCAGCCTAGGGTGTACCTAACTTCAGCCCCGCACCTAACTCCAACCAATTGATTCTATTCTGTCATAAAAAACAGCAGAATGATAAAATTTGGCCTTAATTACTTACCTGTATATAAAACATGACAGTCTGAAAAAAATCAGTGCTCCAAAAATTTATTTCAAAAAAGCTTGGAAAGAAGACATCGTGTTCTGGGAAAGAGGATAAAAATTTATTTTAAACTCCAGTTCAGGCAACTGGTCTATTCCAGTATGCCAGATGTAAAAATGTTTTAAAAATTAAATTTTTTTGATAGATAGATATTCAGGGATGAATAAACAAACGTCTCATGTGAGATGTATTGGCTGGAGTTTGGGAAACCTGGGGGCTGAAGTTAGGTCATATGGGGGTTGAAGTTAGGACCATGGGGGCTGAAGTTAGGTAAGATTGACATGTCTTATAAATCACCTAAATCATTGAATGATCAAATAGAAAATATCGAAAAAAAACCTTAATTTATGGAAGATTACTAATTTTTCCTTGTGATTAATTGGCTGTGTCTGAGAAAACCAGGCAGGGGCGTCTACATGGCCCGACTCAGATTTTAATGATACTGGGTTTAATGACCCTTTGAATAGTTTAGAAAGTTGGGGTAAGTTTGATTTTGACCAAAAAATTTTTTTAGGGGCCAAACTGGTACTCTAAAGAATAGATGTTTTACATAGCTGAAAATCTTCGGCAAAAACTCCCATTGGATTACATGTTAGATTTGGAAAATTTCAGGCTATTGTACGCAACGAGCAGCGGCTACAAAAAAATTCTGACCATGCAATTTGGTTGTATGACTCTTTAACTTATGGAAAGTGGTGTCAGACCCATGGGTTTTTTTGTTATGGGTTGTTTTGAGTGGCATTTCTAATGTAACCATGGCGACAAAATGGAAATCTATTTCTTTGACCACCAAAAAGATGAAATTGGTCTATCTCTGTCAGTAAAAATGATAGAAAAACAAGTAAAGCATGGTTTCCTATATTTTAGAGTATGGGGAATTCATTTTTTAGGTCAATTATATTTTTAGAACAACCCTTGGGTGCATTTTAGGCCTATAAATGCAGAAAAAGTGTGATTTTTTTTTTTTTTTTCACTTTTCTGGCAGTATGATGCAAATTTGGTGACCTGAACATTAGCAATTAGGAATGTCACACCACCAAAACATTTTTGTCTTTCATTTGGTGTATGCAATTTATGCTTATTTCTAGCCAAAAAGGCCAAATTCGATCATTTTTATGCCCAATTTGCGGCAAATTTTGAAAAAAAGCCTAGAAGTTGATGTAATTAAATGATGATAACTGAACTACAACAAAGAGGAACTTGCGCCTTATTCTTCCAAATGTTGTTTCAAGAAGGTATGAAAAATTAGTTTTTGACATACTTAACATTTAAGATGGCTGCCACAATGGGAATTGCCACACCCGCGGGACAAAATGGAAATCTATTTCTTTGACAACCAAAGAGATGAAATTGGTCTATCTCTGTCAGTAAAAATGATAGAAAAACAAGTAAAGCATGGTTTCCTGTATTTTAGAGTATGGGGAATTCATTTCTTAGGTCAATTCAATTTTTAGAACAACCCTTGAGTGCATTTTAGGCCTATAAATGTAGAAAAAGTGTGATTTTTTAACTACAAGGTTTAACCTGGGTTCTCCAAGGGTAATTTTATCTGAAAAACCAGTCTGAGAGATTTTCGGAAAATAGTTTTCCCGGCCTTAATACAGGTGTGGATGTGGTCAAGTGGGTCATTTTGTGCTCATATAGAGGGGAACTAAAATGCGTTGTGGAATTGGGGATAGTTGGTTGCTGTGGTTTTTCTTCTTTTTTTCTTTTTTTTATTAAAAAAAATTTTTTTTTCAATTAAAAAAAAAAAGTTATGTCATAGATCGTTTGAGTCTTGACTGTTTTCAAGCTGACTTTGCATCATAATATCGCCCACATAACGGTCGTCCATGCATTTCAAGGAAGGCCAATAATGCATTTGGCAATTACTTTTTGCAGTGCATCTATTTTCAGAAGCAGTCTAACAATGCTAATTGCAATTCTGCAAGTTCTAAAGCCTTTTCTCACCCTCATTTTACCAAATCGCCACTGAGAAACAGCACTTGGAGGTCAATCTGACAGGTGTCAAAGCTGATTTCACTTCGCAGTGCAGTGCTACTTTGTTCTTGTATCCATGGATGTTATGCTTAATTGCCATTTGAATTCCCAACAGAACCCAGGATTTGAATCCTCGGATTTTTGTTGTCAGCTGGGATCGTTCCAGATGTATTCCTTGCAAGACAATTTCTGCTGAACTCACTCTGTCTTATTCAAAAAGGTTTTTTTTTTCATATAATGTCAAATCTACCATCTGTAGGCCTATAGTCTATGACCAAACAATTCTATTTCTCAGACAGTTCAAGGCTAATAAAATTTTTTGCACAGTGCAAAGAAAACAAAGTTTTTTATGCAAATATCTTCCGATAACCAGCTTTATCGAACGATTAAGAACGAATGCAGGCCTAAGGGAAATCACCTACAGAAATTTGCTCTGCTGATGGCCTTCTGATTGTCAGACTTTTCAATCCAGTCAATCTCTTATGAGTTATGACATTTAAAATAGTGAATTGTTTTGCCTGGAAAGGTTTATTGTTCAATAAATAACAGAACTCTATGCAAGTAAACTAACATGCACATATATATTGAAATAGACACATGAAATGCTGGTACGGCTTATTAATGTGGCTTCCAAAATCTATGCATACTTTGCCGGCACATCTTTACGGCAAAACCAACAGGTACTACACACTTCTTGGAAGTCTTCTTGAATTTATAGCAATTTGGGCCCCATTCTGTTCATTCCTAATTATTTTAATTAATGTTTTTCCATCTGCCAGCGTGCTATGGTTAGAGCAAAATGACAAAAGGTTTTCCTTTGCCTCACAATGAGATACTTTTGATTCATAACACAAAATAAATTGAATGTTCAAGCTTTTTGGCTGCCATTTTGGGACTTTTTACAAGATGTTATCATGTGACCTTTTTACAAAATATCCTATATCATTTTCTATACTTTAAGACAACCACGAGAATAATTTTGTCCTAATCAAAATCTAAATTGTAGAAAGACGTCTGGCATTTTACGACAGTCAAAACTTTTCTCTCATACTTTCATGATGGATGGATGATTGGCGCTTTTAAAAGGTCCCTTATCGGTGTTGCGACTTTTTTGCTGAAAGACATGCCCTAATCCTGACAAATTGAGTTCGGAGAAGTTATCACACCATATCTTAGAAACATGACAAATGTTGACATGCATGTACCATTTTTGTACCTTCATCCCTGTTGATGGCCATCACCGTTCTCTTTATCCTGTGGACTTCTCTCGTGTGTCTCCTCCTCCGATTCTATTCAGTGAAGGTTGTTTTCTGCTTTCACACCTCTACAATAGTGTATTGTCACTACATCAGTACTGAGGAGGTCTGCTTGCCATGCAAGTAGATGAAAGTCTGTACAGGAAATTCTTACCAACTTCGGATTTAGAAAAAGAAAAACTTGGAATGAGAAGAAAGCGCATGATTTGGACAACTATAAGTAGGGTAAAAGTGGGTAATATGACGCATGTGGGTAATATCACGCACCAAACATAATTGCTATTGCAAGCTCAAGCTATGTGTGAGATCTTCCACGTTAGAAATGAAAAATGTGCAATAGATCTTTTTGACACTGCCTGATGGTATATTGTGCTTGACATTGTCACTGACAAGCTTGCAGGAGGATTTTAAGAATTTTGCGTAATTTTTACCGATTTTAGTGCATTTTTTATACAAAATTCATGAAGTAAACTGTAAGCTTTGCTACTGCTATTTAGGTAATGCATTGAGTGGAAAATTATGACGTGGGAAAGGCATTAATTGAGAATTCAAACATTTATTACACACAATGTTGGCCTCAAAGAAGTCACTTTTATTCATGTAAGTGGCACTGATCTGGGGTAATATCACTCATGTTTCAGTGGTTGTATCACGCATGTTTTAAGGGTAATATCACGCAAATTTGGGTATTATCACGCACCTTTTTTCTGCGAGTTAGTGGCATCTTTTTGATGAGCCCTGCAGTCAAAGTTTTACATTTGTCCCTCAACTTCAGACTCGACTCGTCTTTTGCGATTTTTGGAGGTTTGTGAAGGTTCTGATAGGCATGGTACGGTACATTGTATTTGGCAAACCCCCCTGACTTTAAATGCTGAAGCCACTTTACACATATATTTAGTAGTTAGATCAATAGCAGAAATGATAACTTGATTAAAAGAAGTTAGAAGGATAGGTAAATAATAGAGAGATAGATAGAGATACGTGTGCTGCATTGTGCATATAGACAGATAGACAGAGAGATGATAGATAGAGAGACAGCAGACAGAAGGAAATAATATAATATACATGTATGCATATAAACTGAACCAAATAAAAAACGCAAAACTGTTCCCAGGGCTTTATTTTTCTAAATATGTTTCATATGGGCAGTGGAGTGTATGCGTCAGTGTAATCAGGTGTCAAAGGACTCAGTTGGATAAAATCACTCAAGTGTGACAATTTTCACATGTCTGTGACAAAGTTTATCACATTGGGGTACGGTAAGTGGAAAGGGGTATTAGGCATCCCTTAGGGCAAATCTAATGATTCCATGTGAAAGCTTGAAGAAAATGATGCAAAAGGCCATACAATTCACTTCATTTACTGCCACCTGACTTGCAAAAAAATTATTTTTGAGATGTCAGGTGAAAGTTTTCCACACACAATGATATTCCAATTGAACAATTGTCACCACTGAGGCTTATACCCTCAGTGCTGTCTTTCTGTCTTCAGATTATTCCTTCCTTGCCCATTCACCTGCCTCTTCTCCAATCTCATTAAATGCCTCTAATAATAATGTTTAATTTAAAGTAGCAATATTGAATAATGTTATATACATATTAATTAATTAAGCGATGCCCGCTTTATTATTGTATAATCGTTAATCAGATTAAAGTATCAATATATCATATTCACACCACTCCATGGTAGTTTCCATGGCAACTGCTAGGATTAGCTGTACTTGCGCATGCACAAACGGAACGGCTAAAGATAGAAAATAACCTAGGGTTGCTCAGGCAGAAGGGGAGAGGCCTTTGCCCGCGGAGGCTGGGTTCTCCTCGGCTCCCTGATGTTTAGGACGGGCATCAGGTAGGAGGCAGGTGAGGTGAGAGTTAAGGCAAGATTATGGCAGAACAGGTTTATTAAGATTAGCAGGATGTTCGTTTGTTGATTGACATGAATGTAATTGTTCTGTATTAAAGAAGTATTGGACTCTTAATGGTCATGCCTCTGGTATTTCTTGAGTAGGTGTTTCATGGCGACAAGTGTTGAGGTGTCTCCCGCAGGATCCCCGGTAATGAGTCCATCTACTCAGTAACATCAATTAGCTACCTCTGAGAGTGAGAGAAACATACGAAGATGGCATGGAGGAGAGTCCGGTCTGCGGCTTCTTTGCACTTGTTTGTCGTGTCACACTGTCTCTTGATTTATCATGCAATTCAAAATTTTCCAAAAATCTTAGTATCAATTGTAAATGATTCTGCAGTGCACCAGCTACTCTACATAGGTGGCGCACTGAATATCATGCAGCAGCCTCACTTGCTCCATCACTTCTGCTCTGCTAGCACTGCCTCTTGTCGCTCTCCTGACCACTTGCCTCCACCCACTGCAAATGTTGGACCGATGACAGCTGCACTCACGATCTTTGGTTTCATCCCTCGCATCCGATGACACACAGCACCGTCTTCCTACTTTCGGTAAGAGCTCTCTTTTGTTGGCGGAGTTTTAAAGTGAAAAGGCAATCATTCATCTCAATCACATACTTGGGGCTTTTTTCATTCATTTTCCTCTTTAGTGTACATTTGTAATTCAACAAGCTCATTTGTAATTCAACAAGGTCAAGCAATCAGGTCCCCATGTGACCATATTGCTATACCTTTGCTCATGAACGAGATGCAACACTGCTAGTTTCTTTTTCAAATATTATTATTTACTTTCTCTATTTTGTAATATAGTGAATACACCGACAGGGCGAACAATTGGGTGCAACTATTTGTTTCTCATGTTTTCATGTCCTTAATGACATTTATTTCATGTAATTACTTGCCTACTATTTTACCTATTTTACCTGCACACCAATATATGTTCAGGGTACTTGCATAAAGCTCTAGGAACCATAGCTATCCCCATCATCCTCTTTAAGCTATTTACCTTTCTATTACATTTTATACCTGTCACATTGGCATACATTCACATTCACTTCTCATTCTCATAGAAATTACATTGTGAGGCACTACACATTGCAGACACTTTTGTAGCTATCCTACATGAAACTTATTTGTGCCACATTTCTGTCTATTTTACTGTCAAGGGCATAGGTCACTTTTGGGCAATAGTTTGTTGACTATAGATCTAAACAGCATCTGGTAAACAGATCTGGAGTCAGCGTGACTCTGGGCACATTAGGTCAGCATATTCTCACAACCTTTCAGGACTGGCATTGATTTCAAATATTGGCATCTAGTTACCTTTATCATGAGCCAACCTCCCCACAAACATGGCAAAGCAGGCCAATATTCTGCCGGCCGTTATCCTCCAGGCCCGCGTCCTTTTCATGGTCGCGAGTGTTTTCGGTGTGGCATCACCTGTTATGCCTGTGGACAGACCGGTCACCGAGCTATTGAATGCCCTCGATTTATTCGGGTGGTTGTGTATTATCCTAGAGTAAGCCATTATGGTCCGGCAGCCCTGCCACATCGTGAGCAGTCTTTCTATGCCACTAATAATTTCATTGACAGTAATCAACAGCCGAGCCAATCTTTCAATGGCTATAATAGACAGCAGAGGCAACCTTCCAATGCCAATTATAACATTAGGCATTCCAGGCCTGCAAACAGTATCCGCCGCCAATGACATCTATATAGATAGCTATATCATGGTTAACTAACGGGTCATCTTAATTGTAACATGACAAATGTCGTTGTAATATCACATTTGAGATGGTACACAATGGTAAAACGTTGCTGGCACCACATATTTCATTAATGATTTTAGAGAAGCTTCCACCTTCATGCTAAGTACATCAAATTAGAGCCAAATGCAGGAATGTTGTGTGATATATTGTGTATAATGACTTAAATTAATTTCAAGAGGTAAGAAGAGGTATTTCCTCAGTTAAGAGAAGGACCTACATCTGTAGAGCATTTATTGACTTTCTGGCAATTTCAAATTAAACACATATCCAAATTAAATTTTGACCAAAAGCTATGCTTCTTTTGGGATTTGTCTGAGACTAAGTTAATTCTTTAGCCTGGTGTTTTCTTTCAATATTCAATCATGGCTTGTTTTATAGGTGTTTGCACACTTGGTGTGGATGATTGTGTTAAGATCATACTGATGCTACCTTTTATAAAGATATCTATACTTTGGGCCCATAAAAGTTTCTGTGCTTTGCTTTGGCATAAGAAACCCTAAATCGTTCATATGTACAATGTTGAAATTTAATATAACATCATTTAGACGGGTAAAGTTACATTCATATATAACCCTTTGTAGGGAGCCAACATAATTTCTTGTAACATGTTGCAATTCACCGAAAGCAGGGAATATTTTCAAAATTCCATGTTAATTTTGGGTTATGGATCTGATTTTGTTGTCATACGGTAAGGGATATGCTTTGATTCAGATCAATTTTAATATAGGCTGCAATTCATCAAATACTACCTTTAAAAAAGTACTAATTATGAGTCAATACGGCTGATTAGATCTAATAGTGATGATGCAATGGATGAGTCCTAGGCAAATTGTCCCTGTCAATGTCCATGAAGTGGTATTTTATTGATCATATTACATGTTAAGCTTATTAATTATATACACCACTAACTATATACATAAAATTGATTACACACATGTTATAAGTAGCTAAAATCAGGTGAGCATATTATTACAAACGTATACAAGTAATAGTACTTTAGGATTAAAAAGAGCACTCAGCAAAAGATTACAATAAATGCAAATTAGGTTCCAGCCATCCAAATAGTTATAAAATAAAGTTGACGTTACACACCAATTAATATACATAACAGTCAATGAAATAAATACACCACTTATACTGATCACAAATAAATAGCCATTTCAGCTTATTAAGAAAATTATGAGTAAACTAGCATAGTACCCGTGATGCAGGCAATCAAACTATCTGTCTGTGTACATTAAGAATGTTTAGAAGGTGTGTATTTGTAAGAAATGCAGGCACTGCACCTTTTGCTAAATCAGTGAAACGGGAGTTGAAACATTTGAGAAGAAGGATACTGATGAAGAATTACTAATAAGCATAGCTACTGGTATAATATGAAGATTTGAAGGGACGAAACACATGTAAGTTTATTGCAGGCATTAAGTGTAGAAAAGCTGTATGCAAAATGTCATAGTAAATTGGGTGATCAGTAATTTGGCTGAAGCGGCGTAAAATTATGCATGACCTTTTGATCTATCTTCTATAAATCTATCTATGTATCTAATATATTGAAATATAGGCAACATTAAAAGCTGTCAAAGAAAAGTGTAGGTTATATTGTAGATATTACATAACAGTAATGGAAAGCATGATTTGGGTGTAGATTGATTGTTCACTTTTACATAGGCCTAATCATCAGCTTGGAGGATCATGTTACTTCAATTTTGTTGTGTTTTGTTGTTGTCTGTGTTGAGGGGTGATTTTGCACTAAGCATATCATTGATCATTATGAGCGCAGGCTGTTCTGGTCATTAAAAGTACCCCTACCGAAATACATAGGCTGAGTGAGTGTAGCCCTGGGAGCATGAGCAGCTGAAGGAACAGTGCTCTAATGCTGTGGGTTGTTTTTCCATGCATGAGGTGACATTTGAAGGCAGATTGTACAGGAATGAGAGAGTTTTGAGGGAAAACAGAGCTTTATGCGGGGAAGATGTCAATGCCAATAGACATGCGAAATTTGGTGATGATTGAGAGAGAAATGGCTGAGAAATGAGGGTAACAGCAAAGAAATAAAGATAGTGTAATTATATATGGATATATATATAAGACATAATCCAAAGACATATAAGACATAATCCAAAGACATACAACTTAACAAATTCATAGATTAATTAATATGCAACAGACATCCCAGTTAACAAATTTATAGATTACTTAATACATGCTTGATTTACTACATGCTTGATATTTCATATTTCATCATTATTTACAAAAACATGCATCAAATTACATACTTCTCAAATAGAGTGATTTTCTATTGGCCTTTAAAAGTAAAATTTTATATTCAGAAGAGAAATTATTGTATACATATCGAAGAGCTCACTTTAACAACTTTTCATGTTGTATAGAATCATTCAGACTACAAAAATGATAAATAGAATTGCTATACTTTCGATTAAAGAGTCACCAATTTTAAATACAATATTTTGGTTACTTCTACTTAGTGTCATACATTGGAATTTTGAAGGATTAGCCTTCATAAAATTATCTTGAAACCAACTAACAGAGATTTGTGATGCTTCTTAACGGGTTGATTTTACAGTAGATGGATCTTGATGACAAACAGCTAAAGTATTGTCATCTGCATAATTGAAGACATCACACTTGGTACATAATAACCATAATAAATCATTTGTGCAAACTTTGAATAAAACAGGGCCAACAATCGATCCCTGAGGAACACCTCTTTCTAAATACAACCTACTGTTTCATTTTTATCAAGTGCACATTCCCAACTTCCTACACATTTAAGAATAACATTTTCATACCAGTAACATTTTCTATATGCTGACAAGTCCGGTGAGATAATGTTAGAAAAATAAGCATTCATTTGGTCATACATTAAACCCTCGACTACTTTAGACATAATTGTGAGTAAACTAACAGGTCTGTAATTGCCTTTATAATAACAATCATCCTTTTAAATAAATAAAAAACAATGGTGATGCTTCAGTCCTATTTAGATCATGAGGATTTATACTTTGAACAATGCTATGGTTAATTACACCCATTAAATTAAAAACTAGGACTTTAGCACCTATTTTTGCAATTTTTGCTGGAATGACATCACACTACTATGACTCGTATAATGATTAATAACATCAACAACAAGCATGTTTAACACAAATTTTAAGATATCCTGATTTCTAGATATTCCAGGTATTTTAACCCAGTCTGTTTTATAAACAAGTGTTTGCCAATGCTTGCTTGATGCATACTCTTAAACTGTTTACATCTTGTGCTTCTGACTATCAACTTCAGAAACCTCTGCTGTCTGTGTTTATCACCCTCCTCTTTAGAACCTTTTCTTTAAGTGTGATCGTGATATGACTGGAAATACTGTTTTTCTTTGATAAAAAGCTCTGGATACCGACCGAAAGGTCAGCCTTTCTTTGCTAGGATTTCACTATATTGACTTAACTATAATGCCCTTCTAATTACTTTAACAACACATACATGAATTCTATCTCCATGCACTAAGGTTGCATTAAGGGCATAAAGCCAGAGAAAAGCCTTATTAAATTGGAATACTCATTGTGTTGTTATTTCCAGTTTTGATTTTTAAGCTAATCTAGTGGGGCGATGTAACCTTTTGCAGTACTCATGTGGCAGTGGACTACGTGATGTCACTGTGTTACACATGAAATTAACTATGTTTCAAATTTCACAGTATAATGGTACTTTATGATCTAATGACCACATAATGGCAGTAATTTTCATTTAACAGTCATGATTCCAATCAGACAATATTTATTTATACCAATAATTATGACCATCACCATAACTCCAATTACCATTAATATAATTATGTATTTAATAGCATTCGGCAAATTACCTTTATTTTAAATATAATATTTATCTTATTATATCATATTTCAGAATTTGAGAAAAGTAGCGATCTTTTATTTTTCATACAGCCATAGAAATACCTAGAACTACTCTATAACCTTTTAGCAAAAGAATTTGCAGACTTTTCAGAATCTGCTTACGTAAGTAAAAACACCACTCCAGGTAGTGCTCTAAAACGTTTCCATTGCTCTCCTTTCACAGGAACGGCACACCCTAAACAAGTTTATTCACCCCTCCTTCCAAAGTTACTTTCTATTTATCAGATTTAGTAAGCTAAAACGTTTTCCTAGCCAAACCTACTTGAGAAACGTCTTCCCCCATTCCTCATGTTTACTTAAGCTAAACTTACTGTAGTTTCGTTTGTCCATTTGCCAGACGATACTTCATGTCTTGCATTTTACCTCCTCCATGTGTTTATCCCACATGACACATTATTCCTTCCAGAACACATATCGGCTACAGACACACACTTTATAGTGTCTCACCAGTCACCTCCGCGGTATGTGAATAACACACCAGTCAGACTCCTCAGTCAACATTCCTTGCATAGTCAACTATAGTCGTTGTTATTTGCGATGCCACCTTGTGTTGGAATTACACATCCCTAAGAGTAATTGCACAATTACAAACCCTGACTTAGACATCAAAAGTCAAAAATATCAAAGTAAGTTTTCAAGATAAAATAACGACTATAAATTGCTTTATGTCTCATCAATGCTAAATGGCTGCAATAACTGTTGTCTCCAGTAAAGTTTTTAATTGCCATTTCTGCATGTTTCCACATGCTGCCACATATGGTCTCATAAACGTCCAACATTTCTTCCATAATTCCTTATCCATAACTTATGTCATGGTCCCCCAGGCTTTCATTTTGCAATAATACCTAAGTAACGCTACGCGGTCTGATGCAACCTCAACTTTGCCTAATGAACAGGCGCTTGCATCACTTTCCTGGTCTGTTTGCAACTGATCTTTCCTTGGGACATATCAAGCCATATGGCGAATTCAATCACCATAGACGCATATCAATACGCACAGTTGCCACCGCACATGCCTAGGTGCACAAAGTCCATTATGACCACCAAAATATCAGTAACAACCACTGACTCATATGTAATCCTCCAATGACGATGTCCACCACACTACACATATACCACTGCCTCCGTCGTCGTTATTAAATATGATAATTAATGATAATGAATGATAACTTCTTAAGCATCAACGCTGAACAAATGAGTCATTTGCACACAACAACGATCTCCTAAAAGTCGCATCATAAAACCATGGATGCATTGGGCTATTCTTTCTTGTTTTCTCAAGGCTTATACGATGCACTCCTCCTTCCTTGTTTCAGCTTTTGAGTACGTAATGCATTGTCATCGTCTGGATTTCCTTCAGCCACGCTTGGCTTGGTCATCGTCCAAAAATTTCTTGTGCACTACTAACAAGACCTCAGCCTCCAAGCTTCATCAAGTAAAATATCCTCTTCATAAAGCTTCACTATAGCATTCTTCCATAGTTTTCCATTTAGAGATCTCTGACAATGATTTCCTTTTGGACCTGCCAGACAGGGCGGCAGTCATCCTACAGTACTTTCATCTTGTCTTTTGCCAATTTGATAATAGTAGTGAGATTGGATCCGACTATGTTCAATCAGTGATTGGAGTGCCTGACGAGTCCTTTGGGCAATCACACCGTTTCATCCTTTTCGGTATTGTCCTTGTTCTGATTGGAATACAGATTCACTCTCCTTTTGAATCGAATGCTTCCAAGTTCCCAACAAAACAAGTATACAGCTCTCCACCGATATAATTCAAGATCACGTTTAGGATCTTCAATTCTAGATTCGAAGAGAAATTAATTGAAATACAGTACTCAATATACGGACAGTGCTATATCGACATAATGATAACAGAACTGTACAATAACAGTGTTAACTTAACCTTCATGGTCTTACTCTGGAATCTATGCATCATACAACGAATGTATGGCAGTAAAAGTGAAGTCTCCACGTAAGCACTTTCCCTCAAATTTCACAAGTTTTCTTTTGTGCTGACCATTCACAAATGTTCATGGTTACCAGCATACAAGAACAATATTCAGGTATTCTTTCCTTTCGTTACAAGGCTGACCATCGTGTTACCATTGTACATGAGGTACATCTTATCTCTTACCATCCAATAAATACATTATATTCCAATTCCAATTACAAGTCATTCTTTATATGAAGTTCATTGCAGTGTCCCTGCGATTCGAACTCGCGACCTCGCACATACCCTTTCTTCCTACAAAATCAAAACCTTAACGTTAGTGTCCGGGCGCGCTGCCAATGTCGCCACCGAGTCCACTGATTTGTAGCTCTTATAATTGCATCAAATTAATTTCATCTTTTCTTCCACATTCAGTGTTGTCATAAGCTGACAAATGCACGAAGTTTATTGTATCTTCTTAGCTCTTTTAATATCATATCGTCCAACCTGATTGCATTAACTTCCTCTCTTTTCATACAAATTTAATATTTAGATTGTTACAGCACATTTATTTTGGCCACGTGCATGAATCATTACTCGCTATCTTCAGTGTCTATTTTTAGATCACTCTCTCAATCTGAAATGAAAACGAGGCTCTCCGCCAGCTCAGCAGCATACATCGGTCACTAGAAGTCTTAAAAATATGCTGTTGGCCGGTTCGGCCTTGGTCTAGGGGTAAAGTCTTCGCGTCTTAATTGACCAGCCAGCTCTCTCGCAAGACGGAGTTGAACTTCGTTGCTTCGAATCCCGTCCAGGACAAGCTTCCTAACTCAGAAGCCAAATCTTTAGACACGGAAAAAAATCCGTTGTCACTTCGTCCTTCCCCTCAATTCATGAGGGATATCACTGGAAATTCGAGTACGTAACAAGAAATAAATAGCATCAATATAAAGACAAGCAATGGCTCAGTGAGTTACGCTTGAAGATAAACACCTCCCATCCTCCAAAGTCCGAACCAGGCTTTTGTGTTCATTATTGTGTCTTGTTTATTTCAGTGACAATATGACAGAAGGTTTCCTTCTTTCATTTCCTTCACTTTCTTTCATGTAACAGGGATATTTGCATTAGGCTTCTTTCATAATAAAAAGTAAAGCAGTTCGATAAAAACTGAAATTCACTTATGAATAATAAAGATACACGGAAATCGACAGAAAATGCCACCTGGCTATGAGTTGTCACTTTGGCAATTATGTCCAGTTGCATATGGTATATCCACGTGCATTCCTTCAATAGTTCAATTAGAGTTTTGGGTTTTCATACACATGTCAGTAAATTGGTAAATACAAGACTCAATTTAATTTTCCTTTCATTACTCCGATGTGAAATGATATCAGTAACGTTGCTTGGAAATGGTAATATTTCGATAAGTTTAGTGAAATATAAAGCCCACTTCATGGAGACCCTGGTCCAGGTAAAACGGGACCAAGTCCTACTACTAACACACTACTACTATATCTACTGATAATACCTATTTTTAATAATATCACATTATCTTTATATATATATGCACGAGAGCATCATCATATCAACCACAGTCTATTAAATTGGATATCACATAGCATTACACTCTTTCAATGGAAAAAAACTGTGACCAGTAGAAGTGAAGCTATTCTAATTTGGGCCCTGCCGCTTGTTTAAGTCTATTTGATTGACACCCATATATAGGAACTTCCTCAGGTGAAACTGCTAGACATGAACATACAGTCTATACTTTCAGGCATTTTGGGTGCTTCTAATCTAAGTAGTCAATCGTTTTATCAGTTTATGCCACCAGCATGTTTTGTCAGTGTTCCACCTTCTTCAAAAAGATCTATATGGCTATGCTTTCAATATCTTAATCAAGTTCATGGTTCACTGCATAGTCAAACAAAAATAAGACAAAATCTCAAAAACTATACCTTATGTCATCATATAAAATTCAACTAACCAGTAAAGTAAATTGCTACTTATTAATTTTAGGGAGGGGAGCATTACACAGGCAGCCAAGCCTGCCCAGCCAGGCATGGCCAGGCAACTTTGCGTGTTTTACCCTTCTCTTCACCCCCCCCCCCCCACTCCAAACTAAAGGCTTACAAAACAATTGCTTATATAATTGCACACTATTGCTTATATAATTACACACTATATTTTCAGCACTATATTTCCAGCATAGTGTATGTAAGGTAAGCTATGTAACTTGCTATTAATTCCCCGTGGGTCAATTTTGTCCTCCATCAGTTCAATATTTAAGAGTAATAAAATATCACTTTATCATTCGATTATTTCATCAGCTGTACTACAATTGGAATAAAATAATTTTAGCATCAGATTTATGACTTACCGTTATCAGATCTTGAAAATGTAATTAATTGACAAATCACATGATATTACTGTATATGATGAGGCTAATAAAATCTTAGGCCTAATTCTTATGTATTAGCCTGCCGGTGGAAATTTTTCAATTGTAAAGTAAAGAATTGTTTAAATTCAATACTTAAATTAGGCCCTGGAATAATTTACAAACATCAATTTAATGCCAAGATATGTGAAACCTAAAATTTCATACAACTTCACAGCTTTTATGCAACATTAATGCATTATCTTTGACTGCTACAACCTGGTAACGTACAATGTCTAAGTTCTAAAAACTCTGTTTAACAATTAAAATATCTCTTTCTTCACGTTGGGATAAAAAGCTTTTCTTGATGGCCATGGAACCGAGACACAAAATATTAGTGATATCACAGTGTACTCTTTTGGAGATTATTCTCAAATTAGCTCCTATCACTGTATTTGCTTTAAGGATACTAAGATTACACAGGTATTTTACCTTAACATTATCTGACTTCAACATTGTTTGTACTATTCACCCAAAAGTACACAGCACATAATTTGCTCGCTGCACCATATCACTCTTTTTTCATTCTAATTTCAGTATTCTCGGACATATTACAGTCAAGATAAGTACCCAGGTGTTTCACAGATGACACCCATTTAAGATCTTCATTACACAGTTTCACATTTGGTGAAATTCTATTTTTCCTGCTAAAACTCATACACACTGTTTTCTGTGGATTGTACTGAACACTATAATCCACCCTGTCTAATACCATTTGTGGTGGAAAATGGTTCTGCATATGTTCCTTGCCATCTTGTTCTCATCTTTTGGCGTTTATACATATCTAATATTGCTCTAAAAATTATTGCTGGAATCCCTCTATCTATTAACAATTTAAACAGCTTGTCATACCTCACACGATCGAATGCTTTAGACGCATCAACAAAACATGAATAAACATCTGTGTTATGATTGACATAATGCCGAACTACCTCTTTCAACATTAAAGTGCACATGACAGTACTATGGTTCTCTTTAAATGCATATTGCATATTACTGGTATTAAGCATTGGCCTGTACCTCTGAATTATAACAATATCAAGCAATTTAGCAATAGAATTACAAAGAACAATACCTCTATAATTGCTACTAGTACATGGGTTACCTTTACTATCCTTAGGTATAGACTCAATTGTGCCCATCAACAGCTCTGCAGGATTGATATCCATGAGTTAACACAGCAGTAAACAACAATGACAATTGCTTCAAAAACTCTTTACATGACCAAACAACATGATTTGACATAAAGTTTTTGTTACCATCACCTTTGTTTGCCTTGAGCCATTTAAGTGCATCTTGCACCTCACACAATTTCACAATTCTGTCCCTTACATCACCATTATCAGCTTGGCTAACATAATCATTAACACTCTCCATTACATTCTCATCTACAGGTACGCTGTTATACAGTTCTTTGTACTTATCAGCAAAAACATCTGCAATATCCTTAGATTTTACTTTATCATCAATAGAGGCCACTGATCTATTCTTGGGCTCATATCTTTTAAACTCTCTAAAGAAATTTCGACTAGAATTCCTACCTATGGCTTCTGCCATTTTTTCTTTTCTCAATATATCCATCTTTCTTTTATTTTTCCTATTTGCATCCATGTATTGACGATTAGTGTGTCTTTTAACATCATTTAAAACACCATTCTTAGGCTGACCAGCATCAATCCATAACCTGTGCCAGAACACACAATCATCTTTAAATGGTTTTACATCAACTGCCCAGTTGGGCCTAGCACACTTTTTACTGACTCTTGGCATACACATATCAGACTTAAAGCAACAATCTATCAAATTTTCACACCAACTATCAATTTGTTGTCTATGCTCTTTACTTTTACAACCAGGATCATGACAATTTGACACATCAGGCAACACTAATCTATCTAACAATCTCTTCTGTTCCTGTTGGTAACACAAAACATTCTGGTCATTCACCTTATGCCATGCAATTGGTTTGTTTGCTGTCCTCTCATTCTCTTCAAACACAACAATTAAGTGATAGTTTCTCAAACACAAGACAAGGGGACTGTGATTAGAAGGATTCAAGGGCTCATCACACCTGTTAATATCTAACATAGATTGACATATACTCTGACTTAAACAAAAATGGTCAATGCAAGTAAAACAATTATTACTTGGGTCATGATAAGTGTAATCTATTTGGTTTCTTGACAGCTCATCCATGGTCATAACATTATGCCTCTCACAGAAGTCTTTGAAATGTATATCATGTGCATTGTGACGTTTATACTCTAAATTGAGATCACCACCAATACAAACATGTTTACCACTGCTAATACATTGCATAATAAAAACCTCCAATGCATCAATAGTATCTAGAAATTCTGCACTGACATGACTCTTGCTATAACTGTCAACTGGCATGTAAACATTAATAAACACAATACAGTTGTTATCAAGCTTAATCTCAATTGCACACGATCTGTTTGTATTTTTGAACAGCAACATATTTAGCAATCAAACTAAGACTTTTCTTCCATAAAATTCCTAGTCCACCTTTTGGTCTCCCAACCAATATTTCTGAGTCATGCGTTGCAGCAACACCATCAGCCAGATATTCCTCATTAATACTTCTTAACACTGCATTTTTCCTCGAATCAATTAGCCACGTTTCTTGTAGCAACAATACATCTGGCTTATGCTTGTCAGTCATACATTTAATGAAGTCTATTTTGTCAGGAGCCATCCCTGTGCTATTAAAAGTCATAATTTTAAAATCACTATTCATAATAAAAACGATAGACATCTTTAATGGATGCAATGGCTGTGTATACATAATACCCCAATCAGACCATGACAAAAGATTTCACCAGTTTGACCATTATGCCATCCATAACGGTTCATATGATATCCTAATAGTGTAAATATATTTGTAAATTTATAATTACTCTTTCTTACCATTTATGCATGGTCTTCTTATTAATTTGTGAATAATTAAATTAATATTTTGGTAGGTTTGTATAGAATTATGTAATGTTAAATAACAAAAATTAGAAAGATAGGCCTATGTGGTTAGAAGATCAGCTTCCAGCAGTCACATGACATGCTAATTACCTGTATGACCAGTAGCCACTTATCCAATTTGCCAGCCGATATCTCAATTAACTTTTGGCCCAGAACCTAATTATCAATTACTTCTATTACATAACCAGAGATTGTGACTACAATTTAAATGGATAATTTGAGTAATGTTTTTTCTGCTGTGCTAATTACCACAAGTAATGCGCAGTCAGTCTACCCTATAGTTATATTGCCATCTACACAACATGACATAAATGTATCACTAATCCCTTTTTAGCCTTAATTGATCACTTTAGGACGTGCATCCCAGCTATAATCTTACTACTTCTTGGGTTAATTATGACTCCCTCCGGATTCATCTGGAAAATTATAGTCTATTGTCATGTTGCCGAAAGTCTGCTTTTCTTTAATTTGTCAAATGGTCTATTGCCTTCTGACCCCCTTTTTTTTTTTTTTTAAGTCTGCCTGAATGACCTGTATTACCTTACAGAGCGCCAATACAATTGAACTTGCCTTTCATGATTAATTTAGCAACCTGCTGTATGCCTTCTTTCATGGACTATTGAGTTCATTGAACATTACTTTTGAGCACTGTTGTATATATTTCTTTTTGCAACCTAGCGGTTGGGGTACGTTGCAGCGTCCCCATATCGTCCTTTTGCAACATATTACTTGGGATAAGTCTCCGCCTGCATCGGCCTGGGAAACCGATCATATTTTGTCCGGCTTATGCCGAGGTTGTCCGGCTTATGCCGTGGTTGTCCGGCTTATGCCGTGGTTGTCCGGCTTATGCCGTGGTTGTCCGGCTTATGCCGAGGTTGTCCGGCTTATGCCGTGGTTGTCCGGCTTATGCCGTGGTTGTCCGGCTTATGCCGAGGTTGTCCGGCTTATGCCGTGGTTGTCCGGCTTATGCCGTGGTTGTCCGGCTTATGCCGTGGTTGTCCGGCTTATGCCGTGGTTGTCCGGCTTATGCCGTGTGTTTCTACTACAAATTAGCACAACTTTTCATGCGTTTCTGAGGGCCTTGCTCACCCTGTGATTGTAGCATCGCTTCGCATGCAGGGGAATGAATCAATTTTTTTTTTAAATGACTCTTTTCAAAAAATAAAACACACCTTGGTTGGCCAACCAATCACCTTTAATAGTTCATTACATGGTACGACTCCGACGCAGCCCGGCAGGTAGAATACCACCTTGTTGCCGACCTCACTGATGCTACTGTGGGAAGTAGTTTCTTGTCGTTTGGCAGCAACTATTATGGCGCAACCCCTGCCACAAAATTTTGGCTCATCCCACAGGGCCACGCTCCTGCGGAGCCGCTAAATCCGTAATTACCTGCTCTAATCTTTACACCTGTAGAGAGGCGGCAGCCCTCATTAAGCTTGCAAGATTATGTAAGTACATTTTTCAGTTGAGTCATTTACCGGTCATTCGGACCACCAACCTGCATATGAGTTTACTAATTAGTAAACTGGGGATTTATTAGGCGTCGAGTGTTGTTTTTGTGTCCAGAAGTTCAAAATCACCATACTCCCAATTTTTCTTACACGCGTGTAATTTGGCGGGAAAGTCCTTTTAGTGCCACTGTTTATTTTCAGTGCCACTACTTGTTTCATGAATGGTGAAATTCATGAATTTTTAATGGCATACACTGTATATTTCTTATGAAGGCGATTTTGCTATCCATTAAGTGGTTGGCAGGTTCATATTGTTTTATTGTTGCTGATACTATTTGAAATTCCTCTATTGTATTAAAACACTTAGGTGCCTACCCAGGCATGCATTGTCTGACCGTTCGGCAGACATCAGCATCCCAGCCCAGTTCATTTTGTGGGTGTTTTGTCTTTTTCTACATCACCAAAATTCTATATATTTAAATTTAGTCATCATTTACATGATGTGTTGTCAGATTGTTGCATCTCTATCATGGTTTTGATGTGATTCACTGTTATTGACCGGGAGCCAATTAAGCACTGATGATACATCAATTTTGCAGTGACTTATTTCTTTTCTATCGCGCATTATGGTTAGTTTTTTCCCCATTCTTAACAGAACATCATTTGCTGGCCTACCATACACCCCATATTACTTTATAATTCTATATCATCTCATCTATTATCTGTAAATTTTGATTGAGACTATTATCCATACACTTGTTTTGTTAAATCAATGTTTAAATATCATATAGTGATTGCTTTTTTTTCACAGCCTACTCTGCTTGCAAATAGATTTGAGAGTTCTTACCCTGTTTTGATAAATTTATGCTGTGTTGTCAAACAATTTTGCGGGGGTGTCTCCTTGATCAACTTGAGTGCTAGCGGTCCAACTGGCCGTCCAGTTTTAGTGCGAGATTAAATTGGGCACATAAATGATCAGGGAGGCTCTCTCTGCTCATGTCTATTGATCCATATCTGAGTACATGTTGCAGCTATTGTTGGATCATCAGTCACCATAATGGGCATCTTGTCACGAGATATATATATATTGGGCATCCGAGAGACAATTGATTGGGCACCACGTTTAATTGGGCACCACGATCGAGCATGGGACCACGCTTCAACAGGACGTGCGACCACCCCGAGTCGGCCAAGTTCCTGTGATCATCTCATGGCAATATGAAGAGGGCACCATTTTGGGGCGACTCTAGTGTAAACATTCCGTTTCACTCCATTTCTGTCGTAACCAGGCACGCAGATAATTGCAGAACTTTCCTTGAACTTTTGTGTCTGGCTTGGCATTGTGCAGTCTTCGTCGCGCATGTCACCATTCGCAAATAAGCTCACATTGTATGCTGATATGGATGATGTCATCCCCTGCTTAACTAACGTTTAATCATCAACAGATGGCTAACATGGATTGCCTCTGTTTATTAAGCAGTATCCAAGAACTTTTGTGAATTGAAAGAGCATTGCCCCATTTTCAGTTGGTGACTAATCTGGATTGTCCCAGCTTGCTTCTGGCATGCATCTTTTCAACAAAACTCTTTTCCTCTGGGTAACTCACTTATTCAGGTGGCTAATATGGATTGCCCCTGACATCGGTTACCTCGCCAGGCACTAAATTGGATTGTGTCAAGTTCAGAAGAGTTTCTTCACCATGAATTCTCTGTGATCTCAGGAAGTGCATGAACAAAGACTCATGACGACGTCTTCATCTCCATGACCCACCCGGGTCCACCCAATATCGGGAATGTCTGCATACACACATAAAAGTTGTGACAAACGAGTCACCACCTCTTCTGCCTGGCCCTAACCTGGGTCAGTCACACAACGAAGCCGGTCTGGCAAGTCTTCACGGTATTGCAGATATATCAGTCCCTCGGGTCTTCAGCATGATCACCGAGAATACGGAAGTCTTCGGCAGCTTCCTGACGCCAGTCTTCGCCGCTCCAACAATACTCCATTGGCTGTAGTCATAACAACTACTGCCTTGGGCTCCATGTCGGCATAGGAAGTCACCATGCCACGTCGTTTCTCGTATCTGTGTCACACTGACTATGCTGCTACCTGGTCCTATGCTGCCCCCATCGTCTTGCCCAGCCGGGCCAGATTCGTCCGTTACGCCCCCGAAGTCCAGCGTCCTTCACAGTTACCACGTCCGGTGCGTTGGTATCGCTCACAGTGCCCCCAAACGACTCTCACCCAATTTTGTGTCTTCACTTGGCCCCATTGTGGTCTCAAGAACAAAAGCCCGACGGACGCTCACTCATGTGCGTCAGCTTCGTTAATATATACCCCATTACTGACTCACTGGTTTCAACAAATGTGCTCTATCGTCGTTTTATCAAGCCCACGAACATTTTTTCTTTTTTTTTGCAGAACTAATCTCGCGCTGAAACAATTAATTTAACTGATAAAGACTCTCATTTTTATTTAAAGACTCTTTTCTGGCTTCATGCCTCATTTTCACGTTTACATTGATGTCTTTTGTCGTGTGTGTGTAACAAGTTTTACGAAACTATAGTCCACTATTGATTCCTTGTGTTCTCCATATTGGACTATTGTTTTATCATTTTGCTTATTATCGCTTTGATCACTGTTATTACTGATATTTGCGTTTTTAATTATGTTTGATTACGGTTTAAATTATTGCTTTTAATTGCTTATATCTTACCATTATCTGGTTAAGCTTCGTGCATATGTAATGGCACGATGGGGATGATACCCGTAACTCCCCTTGATAAAAACGGCTATTTGACTCGCCTGGTGCTTGAGTCTTTTCTGCTGAGGAGCCACGTAATTAGCGGCTCTAATTTAAAAAACGTTGGATGAATCATATAACATCCAACGGTCCAAAAAAATAGTAAATATCGATAGTTGGGTCATAAGAATAATTTGTCCCTTACTATCAATCGTTAAAACCTAAGATCCATTCTTCTAATTAAGCTCCCTCCTAGCATCTCATTGACACCACCGAAGGACTGTCATTCAGCTCCTTACTTTCTTTATATCAATGACGCAAGCCATTATCTTGCTTCTTCTCGGAATTTTTCCCTTTTTCCAAATTTTATTTTATGGACGTATTTCACACGCCCGATTTTCATCTTAATTTTTTCCCCCCCTTCCGCCTGCCCGGTGGTAGTGGTTACATCACGCTGATGTCACCACAACTTTCATTAAAGCGTTCACAAAGATCAGGTGCAATGAGACGCGTTTCTTTTAAGTATACTCCGATCCTTATGAAGGACATAACTGGTCGGAAGATCAGAAGTTGTTTTAAACAAGCCTTAGCAAATAGTTTGATATAATTTACTATATTCTCCTCAAAATGGGAGAAAACCAATCTTATTAAAAAATCCTTGATTGGCCGGGATGTCACCACTGAGGCTTATACCCTCAGTGCTGTCTTTCTGTCTTCAGATTATTCCTTCCTTGCCCATTCACCTGCCTCTTCTCCAATCTCATTAAATGCCTCTAATAATAATGTTTAATTTAAAGTAGCAATATTGAATAATGTTATATACATATTAATTAATTAAGCGATGCCCGCTTTATTATTGTATAATCGTTAATCAGATTAAAGTATCAATATATCATATTCACACCACTCCATGGTAGTTTCCATGGCAACTGCTAGGATTAGCTGTACTTGCGCATGCACAAACGGAACGGCTAAAGATAGAAAATAACCTAGGGTTGCTCAGGCAGAAGGGGAGAGGCCTTTGCCCGCGGAGGCTGGGTTCTCCTCGGCTCCCTGATGTTTAGGACGGGCATCAGGTAGGAGGCAGGTGAGGTGAGAGTTAAGGCAAGATTATGGCAGAACAGGTTTATTAAGATTAGCAGGATGTTCGTTTGTTGATTGACATGAATGTAATTGTTCTGTATTAAAGAAGTATTGGACTCTTAATGGTCATGCCTCTGGTATTTCTTGAGTAGGTGTTTCATGACGACAAGTGTTGAGGTGTCTCCCGCAGGATCCCCGGTAATGAGTCCATCTACTCAGTAACATCAATTAGCTACCTCTGAGAGTGAGAGAAACATACGAAGATGGCACGATGCAACTACAGAAACAAGTTCTCAAACAGCCCAGACAATAGCTGCGGTTGAAAAAGGCTTAGGATCTTTCAGAAAGGCTTCACACAACCTGAATATCAGCTGCAGAGTTAAACATCGGCACTTTTTGTGCCTTCGTTTCGCTATTCTCCCAACCGCACATCTGCCCCCGTAAGAAAAGCATAAAGAAAGTCCACATGGTACTGATTTTTGTCCTGCGGCTGCTATTCAGGTTGTTAGAGTCTTTTTGATAAACCGTATGCCTTTTTCACTCTATTTCATGTGTTTAGGTCATTCCTTGACCTGTTTCAATAGTTGAAGTGTTTCACTGCAATATCATTGTGTGTGACAAACTCTGACCTGACTTCTCAAAAAACAATATTTTAACAAGTTAAGTGGCACCGACTGAAGCAAATTGTGTGGCCTTTTGCATCATTTTCTTCAGGCTTTCACATGAAAACATTAGATTTGATCTGTGGAGTGCCTAATACCCCTGTCCAATGACCATACCCCAATGTGATAAACATTGCCGCAGATGCAGATGCAATGGTCAGAATTTAACGATTTTCTGGAACTGAGTCTTTTGACACCTGATTATACATATGCATCAACTCAACAGCCCATCTTAATTGTAGACAGAAAAATACAGCCCTGGCAATAGTTTTGCGTTTTTTATTTGGTTCAGTTTAGTTGTCTTTTGTATAAACATGCTGTAACTTATTGTATTAGGTAAGTCTATATTACAAGATTATCTTTCAATCATGTCATGCAGGTGTCATCAGATTTTTTTTAAGTCTGCAGATTCTGCAATGAATTCTGCTCAAGCTGGATTTTGGTCACACCTGAAATCAAACCTGAGTCCTTCAAAATGGTTTTATCATGGATCTATAACTTAACCCCTTATAGCTCTATGGTTTTATGAACTTATCCCAAATAAAGCAATATTACAAAGAGTATTTTGACCTCATGAGGTTTAACTGATTAATATTCAACCTAAAAAACTGCCATACAATGTATGCACAACACACTGAACTTACAAATGACTAATGTTTATAGAAAAACTGACATTGAACAGCAGATAGTCGTCTTTTTCAGATTAAGCACTCAGTGAGTTAGGTCTGATTAATCGTTTGACCAAAATCAACTTTAGCAAACCACCAATAATCTTGTGGAATGCTGCATTGTTCTGGTAGAAGGATTCTTTTTTTTCAAACGTCACCCCATCAGTGCTCCCAGAAGAACCATACAGTCCATCTTTATCAGATAATAAAACATGCGTGATAATACACCTACTGCTGCGTGGTATTAAACAGAAGTGCGTGATATTACCCCAGAAAATGCTAAAATGACCATAGTTACTTTAACTATTGTGCAAAGTGCTCTAGAAGCTGCCGACCAATGGAATTTGACATTTTTATGACACCTGAGTTCAATATCAATCAAAAGCTTCACTTTTGGTCATGATAGTTATAACACCAAGGAAGTGGTAGCTGTACAGAAACACTGCAGTGTAATAACACGCACTAGCTGCGTGATATTACCCACTTTTACCCTATAACATCAAATAGTGGAAAAATATGTTTATATTGAAATCAAAATTTCTGCTGCAAAAGATTGGGACTGCTTGAAAACATGTATTTCACTTTAAGATGTTGCTTGCAAGAGATTATTTCTGCACAAAATTGCTCACTGTTAAATTGCGCGATATCAAATTTTGCAATATGAGTGACACTAATTTTCAACAGACAATATAGCCCAATTGTTTTATAAGAGTACCAATCCCATTTTAATGTTGGATCTTACACATTTCAAAGAATTTAATTAGCTCTGAGAAAAGTGACGGATGAATGTTTCACATGAAGCTTAATCACGTTGTCAGTATGTTTACCCAGATAAAGCTGAGGTCTTCATTGTAAACACAGCATAGTGAAGAAATCAAATGCACCAATCGGGTATTTCTTGTAAGCAACTATGAAAAATCATCACAATATTTGGTATAATGAAATTTGAGTGGAAGTTCAATCTTCATAAGAAAGGAACAAAAGAAAAGATCTAAAGGATCGTAATGGAATTATTGGGCATGTTGATATTGAATCCTTTTGATGTCAATCAAGTTGCATGATCCATGAGAGAGAAAGTATATATTTTGTAAGACAGACATTGATATCTTCCAAGAAATGCAACGGCTTATGATTTGATATCCATGAAAACAATCTAGTTGGAATATATGAATTAATCACTTTAAATTAAAAATGAATATCTCATAGGTAAAAACAGTTTACATCGTGTCCAACTTGATATATTTGGTGGACCTGCAGAAAATTACGCTGTAAACATTTCGGCACCGATTTGGTTAGAAATACGTAAAAACCATGCATTCCATATTTTCTACTCAAAACGTCAGATAATATGTATGACATATTATAAGATGCCAAAATATTGTATTACGTTATCATTTATTTTATTAAAAATGTCATAATCTTAGTCCGTGAGAATAAATTGATCACTTATGATGTTTTTAAAAGCAGCAACAGGAATCCGGGGCCTAGATCCTTGGAGGTCGGGATGGGGGGTTGCAACCCCCTTAAATTGATCCTTGGGGAGATGATCATATGATTATCTCCTCCCCCCTAGATTTTCCAAAATAAATGCTTGGTGGTGACAATTATTGATTATATTTAGCTGTTTTTCCATTATACACTGCACTGTAAATTTTGAATTTTGAGTTAGCTTAATTGATTGAGTGAGATGGTTGCACAATTCCTTTGAGCCAAGATAGCTTGTTGTTTGCAAGTTATAACAACATAAAGATTATCATTACTCAAAACAGCAAGCTATCATGGCTCAAACAAATTGTGCAACCCTCTCACTCAATCTTTAAAGCTAACTCAGAATTTCAGAATTTACAGTGTGTACTAGATAAATTTTATGTGGAAAATCCCAGGTCCAGACCTATGTCTTGGACCTTATCTAAACATGTTTGGATTCTGGGTGTTTAAATGGCCCCAGCCGCATGACTTTCGGCCTGTTGGGCTTCGCGCGAAGTTTTCGTTTGCCAAAATCATCCTCCCCTTACAAAAATTAAAAATCTACGCCCCTGACAGGAATTCAAGCAATGATAACAAATTAACAAAATTTCGCAATTCTGGTCTTCATCGTGGCGTTCATGATAACTTCCAGTATGTGTGACACTGCATACTACCCGGAGAGGCAGATAACTTCTTAGATTGCTGTACCCATAATCACAAGCACAGAGCACTGCAGCCAATTTGGAATCAGCGGGGAATATGGGCTGCTTTAGTTGCCTTGTAATTACAGGTGATCAAAGGATTAGTTTTCCTTTAAAAGAAACCCATTTTAATTCTGTAAGTTTCTAGATGTTCAGAAAGTTCAGTGTGTATTCAGATTTGTTAGAAATCCAAGTTACAGTGAGATACATGTGACATTTTTGGTATCAAAGTACACTGTATATAAAAATTAAATATGATGCTGTTGTTGACACAGCTTTGAAAGTGATTAGAAATGCATCAAAAGGTGACTTACAGGTCTGTCATTAAGACAGATTTATATTTGCTTATCATGCATTTTTTTATTTGACAAGTGCAAAGCCCTGTTACTTTCCCTTTCATTTAACTTCTTGCTTCATCCTAACAGGCATATAAAAATGTCTGACAGTTTCGGATCGCATTTATCTATACATATTTCAGTGAATCCCGTCAAACGAACTACTAGTCACCTTTTTGTTTTTCCTACCAGTACATCTTCTGGTGTTGGAAATACATTTTACATTTCTAACATCATAGTACTGTGCTGAATGCTCACTGGTTAATTTTGAGTAAGTTTTTCAATATAAAGACACTTTAACAGGTTCAAGATCAGATTTGTCTGCTATAACTATGGAATACATAAGCCCTATAGAGCCATTTGGCACAAAGCTGTCTTTTGAAGTTCTGGTGACAAGCTGCTTATCGTTGAATAGTCTTTTCCTTGGCATGAAAGCTTTTGCTGTTTTGCATGTAATGGTGGCTTTTTGGTGGATCCACCATTCACTTCTGTTAAAAGCCAAGTAGAGAGATAGCCCAGAGATTGGTAGTGAATCCTTTAAAAGCTTGTCCCTGCCAATTCATTTGAGCTGAGTGACGAGAATCATTGAGGGTTTCATATCTGGAATATGATTGTCCCGCTAGCTTACTATAGAGAAGACACGGGTAAGTGTTGCTGTTTTTTGTTTCCAGGTCATTTTATAAAAAAGCATAGTTTTTCATGCATTCTGTTTATTAATATTTGCTATATGATATCCTGACCAGACTTGATATTCAGGACAATCCAACAATTAAGTAAGTTGTGCCACAGTATTGGGAAAGTAAGTTGTTCAGAGAGAGAAATATTTTTTATTTTTTTAGACCAATTACAATTTACATGCTTGATAGTAATATTTTTTCATATGTTTAAATAAGATATAATAAAAATTATGGTCAAGGAGGCAGCATCTAAGTCACTTGTGTAACGCTGCCGATGCTGCCACCTTTTGTATGTCACATAATTAGTGTAAAATATTCATGCAGGCATGTTTGAGACTGGTCACTTCATTGTGTTTGAATGTTTAACAGGTCAAAATTTAAGAAAGTATAGTTTATGAAGATATTGGACAAGGGGTAGACTGGGAAGAGGGAATGAAAAGATGATAAGAAGTGAGAATGAGTGAAACCATGAATGAATGTAATGATTTTAGGAGTTGGCTTGCTATGTAGAAGTCGCTCAGTTAAATCAGTGGAGACTTTAAGGAGAATGATAAAAAAAAAAATATATATAGGTAGATAATAAAATAAGGGTAAGGAGACCCAAAGATAATTAAGATAATAATTGATAGTATCAAGAGTTATTACATACATAACAGTTAGAAATGGAACAGTGACTTGTGTATAGATTGATTAGATGCCTTTTGACATAGAAAGTAAAACCATATTCACTATGAGTACTTACTTTATCAATGATGCTGGCTTCATTTTTATTGAGGAGTAGGGGGAGCTTATATCTGACATTGAATTCAGCATACTTATGTTTAATTCTAGGAATTTCATATCTAGAATGGCGCGTCAGATGGGTATGGGTAGGTTGATTAAGATAATCAGTATCAAGAAAAATAATCAGTATTGTTCAGCTACTCTCATTTCAAGAAAATATTGTATATCACTAGCTGTTCCTTCAAAAAGATGATTTGTGTTATGAGCATATGCACTACCCTTCAAAAGTATGAATACACAAGGAAAAGTGAGGATTCTTTAAAAATACTCAAATTTTAATGCAATTTTTATTTCATTCCAACATCAAACTTCAAATCCAAATTAAATGAAAGACCTGTAGTATAATCTGAATGATTAAATATCTTCTAGAGAAAAAAACGAAAGCAATGAAACCAGATTACATCTAACGACAGAAATATCTACAAGTACATACTTCTTAGCCACTGTGAACCAGATCATTATAATTTTATTAATCAATGCTACGTCTAGAGTTCAACACAAAATAATGTATGACTACCACAGCATGAAGGAAGAATCAGCCACTGCTTTACCCTTTACATCTTTGGCTTCCTCCAAATCACGTCGTATCTTAAGCCAACACAACTTCAAACTCCGACCCCGTTGTGTTTCATTTCTTTGACATTATACCCCGTTTGCTAATTGAAATTAAATTACCAGGTGTCTTAACAGAATTCTTAATATGAGATAAAGTTATGGTGAGGAGCCAAAGGTAGTTGTGATGACATTTGGGCTGCAGAGGAGAAAGGGGGGCAAAATAGGCAAACAGTGGACTTCTGACAGGACATTTTCTTATTTCATTTGATTTGTCCTATGGCTAGTGACTGAGAAATGAAACTTTCAGTTCTCATTACATCAAGCTTTTTTAAATGACAAATTATTGAGTCTCACCACTGTACTTTATTTGATTCCAGTCAAAAAAATAACACTCCATTCTACTAACTGACAAGATGCATCACTTCAAGGAAGCTGCATTGCCTAAAACTTAAGGGTAGCCATCGCATGGCTGAGAAGCCACAATCTACTTCAAAGTTAGTTGTCTTTTTCCTTGGTGGTGAATAATTAATGCTGTTATTTTGTGCTTGTGTTGTTAATCCGCTAAATTTTTTGATTATTCCTGGATAGGTCACAAGCTATTTTTTGCGGGCATTGTCCTCTTTTCACAGAAACATTGAAAAAGGATAATGAGAGAAGGATTTCAAACAGGACTAGTGCTAATCAGTCATCTTACTTTATCCATCATATTGCACAATTCATTGAAAAGTGCACTCTAAGCAAGGGTGGTCAAGATGACAACTTTAGGGTGGTAATTCCTGGTGCCCAAATCGACTACTCCTTGAGTCAAAATTACTAGAAGGTTGTCAATGTGACAAATATTGGATTAGTAAACGGCACCACTCTGGTAATCAAAGCAACTGGATGGTGATCAAATTGACTACCTTTCGGACACTTACATAGTCAGCATATCTACATTGTACACTGCCCAGTCAATACTGACTACTATGCAGCGGGTTGTGCAGGGAAATAAAGTATAATGAAAGGAAAAAGAAAAGGTATAGGAATTGACAGAAATAGTAAGATGTGAGGATAGTAGAGGATAGGTAGGAATAAAGTTGAGTGTCCAGCTGGTTTCCTCCCTTCATGACAAGACCAATCCGGCCCCAGTGGCTGCATGAGGGATACAAGTACCCCTCTCCAGCACACCTCAAGTCACTCACTAGGGGATAGTAATTTTGATTATGATAGAATAGTCAAAATGATTTACCGGGAAGTCAGGACCAAATTTTTGTAACCTACCCTACAGTAGTCATAAACTAGTCACAGTGACAACCAAATGTTTAGAGGGTGCCTGTAATGTTTAGCCGTACGTTAGTTAAGCACACCTGGCGCCAGCATGAAGTTTTATTTGTGTTTTCATACCTGTGTGGATTTTCTGAACAACATGTTTGCATATCCTGGAGGATTTTGCAAGCAAACTTGTCAGCATCTTATATAAAAAAAACTTGTCTGGATTGTCAAATAAACATTGACACAGCGAGCTTGAACAAACTTTGGGGTTAAAAAAATTGACCAAGAAAACGATTAGCGCAGTGATGTAGAGGAAGGTCAGACGAACATTTTGATGTATCAAACGAAAAAATCTGTTGGGAATTTTTTGAGAAATTTGAGTTTTAAATTTTTTATTTATCACACCCTATTTTTAGAATGTAATCTCCATGAAAAAAAGATCAAAACTGTCCATTTTTCCTGTTAGGTAATATCTAAGATAAAATTAATTATTCAGAAGTAAAAATGTGCTGACATTGTCTCTGCAAAAAGTATGTAGGGTAATGCTCTTTGAGTCGGACACTTTGGGGGTGACACCTTGAGTCGGACACTATTTTTGGGGCTATACTGACTAATTGAGAGCTTCTCCATCAGTATATTTGGTACCAATGCGTAGCCCAAGATCTCTTTTGTCCACTCAAAAAGTATCAGCTTAATATGAACATTTTTAGTGCGTTTTTCAAGACTATAAGTATGGGGTAAAAACCCGTTTTTCTCACATATTTTTGTCATAAAATCGTGTATTTTAGTGAATTTTAGCCAGATTTGAAGGATCCTTTGCCGGCCTATAGTATTGATGTGACACCAGTTTATGTGTTATTCAATTAGAAGGAAGCTTTGCCCATTATTTGATCAAATATGAGCTCTTTCAGATGAAGGGAAGGCTCTAAATCACCTGTATCTTTCAGTCATGTTTTTACAACACAGCTGTCCGACTCAAAGATACCCTCTGTCATTTTTTATTTCAGATATTTAACCACAAATTCAGTTCTTGTGTTGTGCCAATTGTAAATTTTTTGTTAGATTTAGTAAGAACGCTTAATTTGAGGCCCTGGCTGACAATCAATAACTCATAGGCCAAACAAGATATCACTTTTTTAAAATACACAGAATCCAAGTGTCCGACTCAAAGAACATTACCCTACCACTTCATGCAGACTGACAGGGTGTGATAAACCTATAACAGCTAACATTTCTGGCTAAAGGCCTGAAAAAATGTTTGCAATACAAGGTTGTGTTAGTTACATAATTCTGGTAAATAATTTTAGCAAATTTGGTCTCATCATCTCATTTTTACAGGCTTTGTTGAGTTTTTTGTGCATTTTATCACAAATTTTGCCACCGTGAAACAAGCATTTCATAACAATGTGAAAGGATAGACAAAGTTGAGTAAATCATCAGAAAATGCATATATAGAATGTTTGAAGTATCTGCTTCACTATGAAGTTGAATCCCCTGATATTACACGAAAAGTCTTTGCAATTGGACAAAAAGACAAAAATAAGATAAGATAAACAGTAATATTCATACTTAATGTATTTTGAGTACTTAAAATGGATGTTGGGTGTTTAATGTTGATGTTGGTTATCTGTCATCCTAAATCAATCAATCTTTAATTGTATAGAACAACAAAAACAGCATAAATTCAGTAAATTATGTGAAAATGTAGTTAATACAAACAGGTACAACTATTGCACATTAAGACTGCAATGTCAAATTATTTTACTCCATACTTAACAAAATGCTTCCAAACATTATATCTATGCATTTTCTGATGATTCACTCAACATTGGCTACACTTTACATGGTTGCAAAAGTATTTGTTTCACAGTGGTAAAATTTCATAAAAAACACAAAAACACCAATAATACACCATAGAGTTCAAAAGTGAGGTAGATTCTACTACAATTATTCATCAGAATGATGAAACTGAGGACAAGCTGGAAAATAAACATATTTTATAAATTTTCTGAGAAATGTTTACTGTTATAGGTTTATCACACCCTGTCAGTCTGAATGAAGTGGTACATACTTTCTGCAGAGACAATAACTACATATTTTTACTTCTGAATAATGATTTTAATCTTAGATATTACCTAACGGGAAAAATGGGCTGTTTTGATCATTTTTGTATGCAGATTCCATGCTAACAATAGGGTGTGATAAATTACTAGTTTAAAACTCAAATATCTCAAAAAATTCCCAACAGATTTATTCGTTTGATACATCAAAATGTTTGTCTGACCTTCCTCTACATCACTGCGCTAATCGTTTTCTTGGTCAATTTTTTTAACCCCAAAGTTTGTTCAAGCTCGCTGTGTTGACCATTCTCGAATATTTAGGTCTTGAATATTTTTTAACACAACTGCAGAATGCCCAAGAAATGTTTTTTGTATTCAAAGATGAATATTGCGGCTGAGGAAATACAAGATATTACACAATTTGGTTGCTTTTTGTCCTTCGGATGAGCCGTTAAATTGGCTGCCCCTTGGGTCAGTGTTTTCTCTGGGCAAGTAAATTATCCATCACATTGGGAAAAGTGTAAAATGTTGAAGACTCCCGCTCTCTTTCCCAACCGGGCCAACCCATCAATCTATCTAGCTATCTGCCGAATTCATGATGCAGGTACAATGGTACCACAGTTGCAAAAGTATATATATATACATGGTCACACAACCTATTGCTTTGGCAATCACATTTCAAGTGTGAACTCTGTTGACCTGAGGTGCGAAACAGGTGATTATAACAAACAGTCAATGCCAAACAATGCTAAACAAGATAATCCAGCCTGCTATTTTGTAACAGGGCCTCTTGAAACACTGTCAGAACATAAGAATATTTGTCAGAGTCATGAACTATTTGCCAAAGAAAATCTTAATTGGACATTTTAACATCCATTTATTGACATGGGACTATCTACTTACTAAACCTTCATTGCAAGGGATATACCTGGAGAGGGCAAATTCAACATATTGCCCCGTAGATGATATAATGCAAGGTAAGAGATTAAAATTCTCCCAAAACCATGTCAACACAGAAAACTTTGCCAATTTACCTGGCAATTTTGAAACCCTTTAATTCAGTAACAAAGAAATCTGAAGGTGTACTTTTGCAAAGATATAGCCAATAATGACTACATAGACAGTTCTGCATGGTGTTATGTTGCTGACAACAATTAGATTTAAAGTAATTTGGCTTTTTTTGAGACATGTGCTTTTCTCAAGACATTGTTATGATCAAACAGGAAGTGCAACAACAGTGCCACCTTACCTACACATGTATATAGAAGCAATTGCTGCTCTTTTCAAAAGTTTAGACTTGTCCCAAGCTGGTGAAATCGGGCCAGAAAGTCCCTGCATTGCATTGATTCATCACAGGCAACTGTGAACGACAAGAATTGCGTGGTAATTAAATCACCTATGAAAAAAAAATTCAAACACACTCAAAGATCTGTAACGATAAAGAATGTTGGTTACTGAGCTGTAATTTTGCACAGGAATATGACACCAACAAGATAAGCCAAGGAATTAGTGCAATCCAGTAAGTGACACAATCAAATTAAATAGGTAAGGAAAGATTAATTCTGTGATGTCGCTTTTATTCAATTTGGAAGACTGATAAGTTCTCCAATGTAAGACACACTTAGCAGGTTTCCATTACAAATTAATTTAGGCAGCCCTGTTGCTGATAAACACGACCTAATCCTGACAAATTGAGTTCGGAGAAGTCATCACACCATAATAGTGGAAACATGACTAATGTTGACATGCATGTACCCAATAGTAGGCAAAGACAGGTTGGGTGTCATGATGTTTTACAATTTGAGAAATTGTACATTTGTTTGATGATTACATTGCATCCTGTAAGTTAGTAAAACAGGTGATATTTTGCCATTGCAATAGAAGCATGAATTCCCACCTGATTACTGCAAAACCTATCAGGTCATAAAGGCCAATATTTGAGACATGTAGGTTAACAATGGCTTCCAATTTTCTTTGCGGTACTCAGAGTTATGGCTAGTTCTCACGGAGACGTAACAGAGGGTTCTTGTCGCGTCGCTTCTTGCTTTTCCAGGAAAGAGGGAGGTTTTTAAACTACATTCAACAATTCGGCGACGCTATTTTCGTCTACGGCGCTTCTTAAACTTCCTCGCCAAAAGTTCCTAGAAATCACGTGACCTTATGGTGAAGCAAGAACTTGCTTCACGAAAGATTAAACCGGTTGAATCTTTGCGAAGGAAGAAACCACGATGCAAGAGACCAGAAAGCCCCCCAAAATGATTGGGCGAAGTTAGAGACAGCTTGGGCGAAGTTAGAGACAGGTTGGGCGAAGTTAGAGGCAGGTTGGGCGAGGCTACTTATCATTGAGTCAATGGAACTTTGGCGAAAAAAGAGCACAACTCGCCGACACAAACAGGCTGTTGAAACGCCGAAACAGCTACTTGCTTCACCGTAAAATGTATTTGCTTGGGCGTAATTGAAGATTAGGATGAAGTAAGAGGATGCTAGGGCGAAGCAACAGCATGCTAGGGCGAAGAAAGAGACTCCTTGGGCGAATCTAGTTTAACATTGAAGCAATGGAACTGCGTCGAGGCTCCTGACAACTCGCCGACACAAGTCTCTTCTTGCCTCGTCCGTAATTACGAGCGATTTGGCGTAAAAAACGAGTGCCTCGTCGTAATAGGAACCATCAACGACGATTTATAAGCTCTAATTGATTATATAATTGTCCAAAAATGGCTTGAAACGCCGAAAGTAGGCGAAACTTGAGTTCCTGGCACCTCTACAACTTCGCCGTCACTTAACCACTCTCGTGAGAACTAAGCATTAGGTGTCGGTCAAAATCTTTCAGTAATGGCTAGTTCTCACGGAGACGTAACAGAGGGTTCTTGTTGCGTCGCTTCTTGCTTTTCCAGGAAAGAGGGAGGTTTTTTACCTACATTCAACAATTCGGCGACGATATTTTCGTCTACGGCGCTTCTTAAACTGCCTCGCCAAAAGTTCCTAGAAGTCACATGACCTTATGGTGAGGCAAGAACTTGCTTCACGAAAGATTCAACCGGTTGAATCTTTGCGAAGAAAGAAGTGGTGAAGCAAAAGACCAGAAAGACCCCCAAAATGATTGGGCGCAGTTAGAGACAGCTTGGGCGAAGTTAGAGACAGGTTGGGCGAACTTAGAGGCAGGTTGGGCGAGGCTACTTATCATTGAGTCAATGGAAATTCAGCGAAAAAAGAGAACAACTCGCCGACGCAAACAGGCTGTTTAAACGCCGAAACAGGCACTTGCTTCACCGTAAAATGTATTTGCTTGGGCGTAATTGAAGATTAGGATGAAGTAAGAGGATGCTAGGGCGAAGCAACAGCATGCTAGGGCGAAGAAAGAGACTCCTTGGGCGAATCTAGTTTAACATTGAAGCAATGGAACTGCGTCGAGGCTCCTGACAACTCGCCGACACAAGTCTCTTCTTGCCTCGTCCGTAATTACGAGCGATTCGGCGTAAAAAACGAGAGCCTCGTCGTAATAGGAACCATCAACGACGATTTAGAACCTCTAATTGATTATATAATTGTCCAAAAATGGCTTGAAACGCCGAAATTGGGCGAAACTTGACTTCCTGGAACCTCTACAACTTCGCCGTCACTTAACCACGCTCGTGAGACACAGGCATAAGTGAAACACAAGCCCAATGTTATTTCAGTGGGAGGTGCGTTTCACTTACTTATTCAAGACTTTGGCCCATACCTAACTCAAAATTCAGCAAAAGAAAACTGACAGCCATTGTTACCCCACATGCTTCAATTATCAGTCTTTATGACCCAAAATGTTTTCTTGTCTTCGGAGGAGAATGCAAGTTGGTGGAGGATTGCAGCAATGGAAAAATATCACCCACTTCACTAACTTACAGGCGGTACTGTATATGTACGTATGTTGAATGGGCCATGACTGACTATACATCTCTGGAAAGTTTATTTTCTTGTGAGTCAGACTGACTTTAAAAAAGTAATCTTTTTTACAAAATGAGGTTCTGAGGCACCAAAAACATTGGGAAAACAGGTGATTGCATGCCAATGGCTACAGACATCTTGTTCTGGTTTCCGCTTTAGTGATATACCCTAATTCCTACGAAAGCCTTAACAGCTTACATTTTGTTTTTCTCTGGATGTACCAGCCAAGACAAACAGATTGAGGGAAGATTGAAGACAGTCGGTGATAAGGAGTGTGGAAATCATGACAAATCAATTTTGATTCTTGATTGTACATTGTATATGTGTATTGCATCTACTATCAGTCCACTGCAATGTAGGAACAACATTTGTGGGGAGCCTTCCACAATAACACAGCTCAGTTCAGCCATAGAACAGCATCCATGGGCAAAGACAAGCAGAACATTGCCAAAGTTCCCATGCCATAACATTCTCTGGTGTTGGTGACCAGTGATGATTGGTGATGAGAAGATCGTGATCCTGGCAGATCATAGGCGTATCGGAGGGGGGGGCAGGGGGGGCGATCGCCCCCCCAAAAGTTTGGGAAACAGTAAGATTCGGGCAAAAAGGCTAAAAAATTCGGGCAGATGATTAAATAATCACTATCGGAAATTAATGATTTCCAGGCAATTTCATTTGAAATGGTACTAAATCTAGATCTTGAAATTCGGGCAAATGTCGCTCGCCCCCCCAAAAATCGCGCGCGCCATACGCCTATGTGGCAGCTACCCAATTCATTCAGGGATATCCAGGGTCTTTGAGTTGCCCCCGGCAGAGAACACTGGATACAACCCACCTCCATTTAATGTCTAATTCATAGGTCTACGGCTCGCACGATCTTTTTGGGGGGCGAGCGACATTTGCCCGAATTTCAAGATCTAAATTGAATAACATTGCAAATGAAATTGCCTGGAAATCGATAATTTTCAATAGTTTTTATTTAATCATCTGCCCGAATTTTTTAGCCTTTCTGCCCGAATCTTACTTTTTCCCAAACTTTTGGAGGTGGGGGAGGGTAAAATGTTTAGGACAACTCTTTCTCCCATCTCATCAAAATCACTTTGGCTGGAAGTCTCTAACATCTATCTATGTATCAAAACATAAGCACAATGATCACCATAATATGGATTCACTTGTCTTTCAGACCGAAGAATGAACATGAGAATGTTGAGTCTAATTATAATAAAATTGTACAAACGTTATAACATAATGTTCAACTTTGGTCACGCACTTGGTTGACATAGCTGCACGAGTTGCATACCTTAAATTCAATTAACCGCATTACCTACTGGCAGGTGGTTGACTTGATAAGCTGATTAGGCAAACATGACTACATGTAATTGGGTCATTTCTGCCATTGGGCAGGGGCGTATCTAGAAATGGCCTCTTAGCGTTTCCTATCTCTTCCCAATGAACCCCCCCCCCCCAAATACGTCACTGCCACTGGGGACAATTCAAAAGGCTTGTTGTTGTAGTGTAAGTAAATCATTACCTTTCGGCTTCTATAAATACATATAGTGGTTAATTGTGCTTTTTCTGTGTATTTGTATAATATTCTATAGCATAGGCATATATCGGGCAGGGGGGCAGGGCGATCGCCCCACCAAAAGTTTAGAAAACAGTAGAAATTCGGGCAAGTAGGCTAGAATTTCGGGCAGATGATCAAACTAACATTATTGAAAATCAATGGTTCCCAAGGCATTTTATGATAAATGTCATGGCATTTGGATTATGAAATTTGGGCAAACGTCTCTAGCCCTCCCAAAAATCTGCTTGCCGCACCCCTATTTTTATGGTGACCAAGCTCATTACCCGACACAAACTTCAACTACATTTTCTTGCTCTGCCAGATTCTTAAGTTGTTACATTTTAATAGACGGGACAGAGCCACCAGCTCACCGAGCGAAGCGAGGTGTCTCGTCCCTTATAGCTATCAGGCGAGTGGAGTGCTCCAGATGGTTCAATCAATAAAAGTGATTCAGACATCCCATAATATGATCCAGGCACTTGCTTCTCTTCACGCGTGACTACAACGTGACTACCTTCTTCTTCTTCTTCTGTATGATATTCCCCCCAAAAAAAAAATGTCCGAAAAAAAAAATTTTCCGAAAAAAAAAAAAAAATTCTGAAAAAAAAAAAATTCCGAAAAATTTTTTTTTTCCGAAAACAGAAAATTTTCCGAAAAAAATAATGCTTGGATATTGTCAACCAATCGATTAGTTACAAGTCCCGTCTTCTATGCTGCGGCATTATCATATTAGAGAGGTACGTGAGAGCAATTTGTCGGTGATGGCGGCAAATTGCAAATTTCAATTACTTGCAATCCTTCCCACACAAGCCACAAACTAGGTATTGAAGAATCATGGTAGTCGGTCATCTCAAAAGTTTTTTGGGTCCGGAATTGTGATTTTCATCATGTGAACTACATGCTCTCTGCCATTATTCTAGTGTGCATGACCCCGATGTGTATGGCACACAATTCTTGATTTATCAAAAATAAGACCGATTCAGGCATAGCAGTACAAACAAAGTAATCCATCAACAGCATTTGCCTTGTCCAAGGGTGCCGGAACAGGAAGGGGGGGTAATTGCCCCTGCTGCCCCTGGCCAGGAAGGGCAAGGGGGGCAAGGTTGCCCTTTTCATCTGAAGTAAAAAAACATTATTAAGCCTTAATTTACAGTGAATTTAGGCAAAAATCTATAAGTATATATTCAAAATTTTCATTGGTGCTCAATGAACTTTTGTCTCGGAAATTAGATTTGCCCTTTCTTGACAGACTGCCCCTGCTGCCCGCGTTTCCTTCCGGCACCCCTGGCCTTGTCTAGACCAGCTGCTTACTGCTCTCTCCTGGCTTTCCAGATTATATTATTGCATAAAAATCTTCCAAGGTCCCTTCTTAGTCTTAAATATTCTGAAAAGTTCTTTGTGGGACCAAGATGCTAATTCTGAATCCTAAAAAAAAAAACTTTGTGAGATGGTTTGAAAATCCTGCTTGCAATCAAGAATGGACCTGATATAAAGAAATCTAATTTTCAACTTGCATCTCTGGTAATCGAATTGACATACATAACAAGTTTTTTTCCTTTTTCAATGTTAATTAAATTACATTATATGTGTTAATGGAATTCCCCAATTTGCATGCAGTTATATGCCGGCTAATGGAATTTAGTCAAGTTGGCTTGAATTGCTTTCATTGGCCACACTGTAGATAAATCATAAATTTTGATCATGCTGTTTGTAGGGAAATCTTAAAAATGATCAGTTCAAAATAAGAACAGCCGGTGCTGAAAGTAGTACTGAATGGGGACTTGTGGTTTTGTGTAGAATCAGGACATTTTTTTAAAAATAAATGATTACTGCCGCCGTTACCATGAAATAAATAATTACTCACAGAGGAAAACTCCCAACCCCCTCCCTGATTAATAGTGATTATTAAATGGTCGCCTCCATAGCTCAAATCATTGTATTTAAAATGTATATTTATATATATAATTTACAGAGAATGTGTGAATATGGGATGACTCAGTGTAGAGAATGATTTGCTCAAATCACTTGATGTCTTACATTGTCACAGCTAATTCAGTCTCTTGCTCCATAATAGCTCAAATCCCAGGAAATTGAGTTAATTGACCCAAATCACACTGCTTTATAATTGGCAAAATAAGAAAAAAGACAAATCTCACAATCTTGAATGAATTTATTGTAACCACTGCTTTAAATACATGGTCGAACACTGTGGTCCCTGCTTATTAGACCACTCCTTTTGCGGTCATGAAGCGGTCTCTCGTGGGGGTGCAACAGGCACTAAAAATACAAAGGTGGTCACATGAGGCAAGTCAGTCTTACAACAGACAGCTTAAATTGTATAATCAATCAATGTGCCAGTTGATCTGAGTGACTGTTATGCAAAATTCGAATTTTTAAATTAATGGATACCGAGGAAACCCAATCTTCCTGTTAATAATCAAAATTTAATACTGTGTAATTAAGTTAGCACATGTGGCCATTTAAACCCCTCATCACTATAAAGTCAATTGTTTTGTGTTAAAAATTCCATAAAATGTAATGGAACCAATATTTAAGAAAATAATTGATAAAATTACATGTAATATGATACAAATGACATAATGAATTATATAATTTGATATATATGGGGCATGATAATTGATCAATTTTGACAGGCTCACAAAAGTCATCATCACAGGTAATTACAACATTAGGAAATCCACGAAAGTGTGTCAGTGATTTTTTGAGGCATGTGTCGTTCAACAAAATGTAATAAATTTGAAAAAGACACTTGACAGATAAAATTACAGACAGATGGGAAGGTAGATGATCAGGCAAGAGCATTTCACTAGAGGTGCTTTATTTTATGTCCCCGCATGTATGAATTTCTAGCACTCTGCTGGTCTGTTCTTCGTGGTTCTGCTGGGCAAAGACCTGACTGACAACGGCTCTAGTACCCTATAGTGCTTCCCGAATTTTAGTGAACAGGAGGTATTTTTCCATTGCCACAATGCCAAACATCCTCCACCAAACTGTTTGTAGGAGTATAAATTCCAACCAATGATCTCGAGGAAATCATTTTGGATCATAAAGGCTGATATATGAGCCATGTGGGATAAAAATAGCTGCCAATTTTCTCTGCATGCTGTAGTTGGAGTATAAGGTATGGGTCGAACTCTTTGATAAGTAAGTGAAGCACAAGCCCAATGTTATTTCAATGTGAAGGGTGGTTCACTTACTTATCAAATACTTTTTTGTCAGTCTGCAGCCTCAATCCGTTCTGCTGCCTCTGCAGCAGATTGCTGTGTGTCAGTTAAAATAGGGTAAAACCAAAATATTTCCCTAAATCCCATGTCCTCAGAAAGATTCTCACTCTTCCACACCCTTCAGTTCTATCCCTTGCCCTTCCATGAAAATTAATCATAACAATTAGGAACAGGTTTATGGAAAGGATTATAATTTGGGTATATCGTATGATTTTTCATAAAATATCTGTAACTTATCCATGCGCATGTCTATTTTCTTTGACATTATATGCCATAACTAGCATCATTCTTCAATCATAAAACCTACTCTTGTTGCCAGTGATTGTGTGAGCAGCACTAGGTAAATAGGTCACATCATCGAAATTTGGTCTTAGAAGAAGGTGTCTTATGATGCAGGAACTACTGTAGATATCTATATTCTGAATTTGATGCTTGACTTCCACAGCAAACACTCACCTTCGGTGATGTGGCATGTGAATTAGACCAGGGAGGAAATAGTAGCTGGGTATTTAGGACCGTGAGGAAATGTGTTACATGCAAATTAGGCTTCCCTATAGCAATGTCATTATCTATTCCATTTCGGTTGGTGTCTACACAAAGCATCAGCGCCTCTAACTGACATTAGACATCACCGAGATACTTATACCATTGGAAAAGCTGGTATCAAACTGTCATCATGCATGTTAGCGCCTTGTTAAGGATTAACACTGTCAGCAACAGCAAATAAACAATCAGATTATTGTTTATTTTGCAAAAATTATGAGTTAAAAGGTGTAATAGAAGAGTATGATGTCTAAGTCAGTAACACAGCTCCTTGTCGGGTTATAAGTTGCATTTTTGTCAGCTAGATCCCTCCCTCTGGTCAGGATGCAGGTTTTAAAAGTCACAACTTACAATATACAGTTTAAAAAAAGTACAATTATGCGGTTTAAGTCATCATAAAGGTACCGCATTTTCGGTTGAGATCTAATCATTTTAAAAATGAAAAAGATGCATGTTGGAACCCTCAACATTGATGTTAAAGTTATACTTAAATTTTAGCTGTTTTAAATCTTAATTTGGTATGTCATTGCAGTAGCCATTTTCGCCTTTGTTGTCTTGGTTAATCAAATGATTAGAGGAAATGGTAGTTTGCAGACTAATAGAGATTCATTCAATGCTAATGTAATGAATACCTACCTTTTGTGTGTGTGTGTGCAGTAAATCGAACACACAGGAAGGAGTGATGTAGCTGCAGTACGCAGGGGATTTTTCTAATTTTATTTAAATGTAATTACGCCATAGCTGTCCAGAACTTCCTGAAGTCTATGGCCATTTTGCCAGTGCAGTCCTAAGTTAGGTAAGCCTGAGCCTGTATTGTGGTTCTATGTGAATTAGGTCTACCTAAGCTGCTGAAGCAGTGGCTTTTTTTCCCCTCGATCCGGTTGGTGGACAATAGTTTTTGTTTGGGTACTGACTTTATATAATGGAAAGCGGAACCAGTTGACAAGTAGACATTGTTATTTGCCTGGCCCGCAGAGTATTTTTTAAGAATTCTATGGGTGCAGCACGTTCGGTCGCTTGCTTGATATGCTAAGGCCTCACATACTTGATTCTTAACTTTGCAGACCCACTGACACAATAGATTTTCTGCCGATGGAAAAAAAATAGAAAAAAGACATTTTTTATTTTACATTATGATTTTTTTTTTCACCTTTTTTTCTGTCCTGCCGACGACCCTAGAAAAGTGCCTTGAGAAGATCCAAGAAGCTAAAGATCAATTATGTGTGGCCTAATTATGGCAGGAGCAGGACCCGTCAATGAGGCAAAGTATGGTTGAAACTGCCATTTGTTGTGGACCAGTAGGTGACTCATTTTGATAGCATTGTCAGTATGGAATCACACCTCACAAATGCTTATTAATCATAAAGAATAACATGGCATGGATAGGGATATGACACTCTCATAATGAGCATGTCAGTGTAATTCATTATGCACTTGTCATTCGCTGACTGTAAATAATGCTGAGCTAAACACAGCTCATAGCTCAATGGTGATGTCTAAAAATGTAACAGGTTAGCCCCTGGAGGCCAAATTCCATTTGTAGTAAACCCTAAACTTAATTGACCATTTCTCTTACATGAACCTAATTGGATAAAATTGATGAATAGGCAAACATGACTGCTTCCATGTGGGTCAGGCAAGAGATACTCGACAATGGATGGATGATTGATTGGAGCTTTTCGTCATTTTTTATGTACTTGGTAAGCTAATTAGGACAAGGCGAGGACACAGCAATGAGGCACAGGACAATTCAAACAGCCGTTCAAAAAAGGTCCAGGTGACCCGGCATCCACTGGATCTGAATCTATTTGAGAATCAGTACAAACTTCACAGAGAATTTCTGCCGAACCTTGTGTTTCTTGATGTTGTCCAGCATTGCATGCAAAACCAGGAGCCAATTTGTTTGGTTTTATCTAATTTTAATGATGTTCTGAGACAATGTGCAAAAAATCATGAAAAAGTAATCATTTATTACCGAGATAGAAGCTTGGGACACTTTTTTCACAGATTTGACTTTTTTTTCACTCTGTGACGGACTGGATCGTTGTGTCTAAAAATGCCTCTGAATCACAGTAGGGGTAACATCTGCCATATATTTTGATTAATTTCATATCCAGGGATGTATGAGAAGCCTCTCTGACAGTTAAATCATTAATTGGAAAAATATTTAAAAATTGACTATTCTCCCTAATCATAGTCTTTTGTGGATATTTGTGGAAATCATTTTGTGAGTGACTAAATATCCTTTGTGCACTCACAGCCACCCTACTGTTTATAGCCTGTTTACAGTGTCATGACAGAAAATCTTTTTAAAATTGCCAAAAAACAAATCAGATTTAGTCTTGGAAAATGTTTCTTTTAGCTTAAAATTCAACTAAGGGATATTGTTTTTCTTTTGCATTTCCTAACTGAAAATTAAATTAATTCACTCACATTTGTGAATGGAATGTAGAATTCTGAGAATTGTAGTTTCAACATCTTAATTGACCATTTGAATATGCCATGTCAAGAATGGAGAGGATATAAAAAAAACTTTTTCAACTTGCATCTCTGGTAATCCGATTGATTACATAACAATGTTTCTCTTTTTCAATGTTAATTAAATTACATTATATGTGTTAACAGAGTACCCAGATTTGCATGCAGTTATATGCCAGCTAATGGAATCTAGTCAAGTTGGTTTGAATTGCTTCGATTGGCCACACTGTAGATAAATCATCAATTTTGATCATGCTGTTTGTAGGTAAATCTTAAGAATGATCAATTCAAAATAAGAATGGCAGGAACTGAAAGTAGAAGGAGAGATAGCTCAAATCACAGGAAATTGACCAAAATCACACTGCTTTATAATTGGCAAAATGGGAAAAAAAGACAAATCTCACAATCTTGAATGAATTTATTGTAACCACTGCTTTAAATGTGTGGTCTAACACTGTAGTCCCTGCTTATAAGACCACTCCTTCTGCGGTCATGAAGTGGTCTCTTGTGGGGGAGCAGTCCCTGTGGGGGTGCAAGAAGCACTAAAAATACAAAGGTGGTCACATGAGGCAAGTCGGTCTTACAACAGGGGTCATACATGTGCAACCACTCAATGTGCAGGTTGACCTGAGTGACTGTTATGCAAAATTCGAATTTTTAAATTAATGGATACCGAGGAAACCGTATCTTCCTGTTAATAATCAAAATTTAATACTGTGTAATTAAGTTTGCACATGTGGCCATTTAAACCCCTCATCACTATAAAGTCAATTGTTTTGTGTAAAAAATTCCATAAAATGTAATGGAACCAATATTTAAGGAAATAATTGATAAAATTACATGTAATATGATACAAATTACATAATAAATTCTATAATTTGATATATATGGGGCATGATAATTGATCAATTTTGACAGGCTCACAAAAGTCATCATCACAGGTAATTACAACATTAGGAAATCCACCGAAAGTGTGTCAGTGATTTTTCGAGGCATGTGTCGTTCAACAAAATGTAATAAATTTGAAAAAGACACTTGACAGATAAAATTACTGACAGATGGGAAGTTAGAAGATCAGGCAACAGTATTTCACTAGAGGTGCTTTATTTCTGGTCCCCGAATGTATGAATATCTAGCAGTCTCCTGGTCTTTTCTTCTTGGTTCTGCCAGGCACAAACCTGATGGCGACGGCTCTAGTACCCTACAGTGCCACCCATAAGTTAGAGAAACGGGTGATATTTTTCCATTGCCGCAATTCCACCAAAATGATTGTAGGAGCATAAATTCTCATCAGATGAGAGGAAAACATTTTGGATCATAAAGGCTGATATATATGAGCCATGTGGGATAAAAAAGGCTGCCAATTTTCTCTGCATGCTGCAGTTGGAGTTAGGTATGGGTCAAAGTCTTTGATAAGTAAGTGAAACACAAGCCCAATGTTATTTCAATGGGAGGGGTGGTTCACTTATCATATTTTTCAGCTGCGGCCTCACTTCGTTCCGCTGCCTCTGCAGCAGATTGTTGTGTGTCAGTTAAAATAAAGTAAAACCAAAAGATTTTCCTGAACCCCATGGCCTCAGAAAGATTCTTACTCTTCCGCACTACACCCTTCAGTTCTTTCCCTCACCCTTCCATGCTGGGTACACCTAGGCCTATTTTAGAAAATTAATTACAACAATTAGGAATAGGTTTATTGAAAGGATTATAATTTGGGTTGACCCTGTTGTTTTTCATAAAATATCGGTGCATTATATGCCATAACTAGCATCATTCAGATCATTCTCCAATCATAAAACCCCAATTGTTGCCTGTAATTGTGTGAGCAGCACTAAGGAATTAAGAGGTCACATTGTCAAAATTTGGTCTTATAACAAGGTGTCTTATGATGCAGGAACCTTTGTCGATGTCTATATTCTGAATTTGATATTTAATTTCCACGGGAGTTGAGGAGTAACTCACCTTTGGTGATGTGGCAGGTGAATTAGACCAGACATGAAATAGTAGCTGGGTAATTACGCCCGTGAGGAAATGTGTTACATGTAAATTAGTCTTCCCTATAGCAATGTCATTATTTATTCCATTTCGGTCGGTGTCTGCACAGTGCATCAATGCATCTAAATGGCATTAGACCTCACCATGCATAGTACATTTACCGTCAAAAAGCAAGGATCTAACTGACATAGGATAGGATATATTAAATTTATTTTTGCAACAAATGTACACACAGCATATAAACATATTGGCGTGCAATGATATGTTTTACAATTTGATAATGATTTCTAGGAATGTTGCATTGGAGGCCACCCGAGCAGATGCATATACTGCTATAACCAATAGGTGGGTGGACCCCCTCCCCCTTAGTAACCCATGAAAGTATCATAAATCAAAATCAAAAAATCAAATTAAAATTACTAATATCAAATAAGATTACATTTCGACACATGACACATATCATTGGAACATATTTACACAAACATTATCACACACAAGCATATATTTTAAAAACAATATATGCAATCAAAGCAAGTATTTGGCATGCAATGATATGCCTTGTCTGGTGCACAGTAGCACTACAGGGTCAGCATAACAAAGTCCGCCAATTTATGATAATTAAAGACAATTATAGTAATTATAAGACATGAAATTTGCAAAATAAGTATCACAACAGTTGAGGAGGGTCTGGACCGACCGCTACCTACTTCTAGTTGTGACATCGACATAATTATAATAATGTAAGTAAGAATTATAAGAATCTGATATGAAATGAGGAAATAATTATCACAACAGTTGAGGAGGATCTGGACCGACCACTACCTACTTCTAGTATATATGAATATGATTATATAATTACACGCTACACTTTAAAGCAAAAAGCAAAAGCGCCCTACACTATCCCTCGTTTGGTTCAAAGTTGAACAGCAGAGTTGGAATATCCAGGACAACCCAGGCTTTCAATTAAGATTTAAAGCTTAAATACAATATATATGTACAAATGAAAACTATCAACTGGCTTATTGCTAATAATTTTCTATTTTCATCTGTGTAATTCTTTTACTAAATGATTTTATGGTTAATTTGTCTTTAATTCGTTGGGGCATATGTTACCATAGATGTGGTGCTCTAGCTCAGAAACTTTTATTGTAAATTTCTAAACTATGATGGGGTATTCTAGGCAGGGCCGTGCAGAGCCTGCAGTAGGCCCAGGCCAAATGGAAAAAGTAGGCCCCCCTTCGGCGGCTTTAGGTTAACAAATTATGACCTTGTTAAATATATTTTCTGGAGGCTTAAAAACCAACCCAGTGCCATTACATGGTGTGATTTGAGACTTTTCCTATCTTGCCCATGATGGCATTTGTTGACATTTTTGATACAAACAGTGACACAATGGGCAGTGAAGTCACAAAAACGCACTTCAATGCCACTCCTGGACTAGTTTCTGAAAACTTGGCGCCAGTGACTACCCCCAAGCCCATGGATTGGTTTTATACAGACTGTCAGACCAGTACTATATTTCAGTTTGCATGCTACAGTTGCTCCCGAAAGTAAGTACACCCCATGCTATTTTTAAAACTTTTGTCTCCTAAAGGTACAAATTGTTATGTATTCACACACTAACAATAAAATAGTGTCAACTAAACACATGTGCATACAATTATATTACTAGTTCACAAATTCAGTCTCCCATTAAATTAATACAGTTCAGTATTTAAAAAATTGTCATTGCAAAAGTAAGTACATGTACACCCTTCTAATTTCAGGCAGTCAATACCTAGTGTTTCCGAATTGGGTGGCCAAAATAGCTTGTAGTTGCTTCCTTTACCCATGAATAAGGCTCAAACATCTTTGCACTGGAAGTAGCAGCCATGCCTCCATGTAAGACTGTGTCAACACTGAATGTCTGGGAGATTCCCTCCATTGGGCCCCTTTTTGGGGTCAAATCACAACATCTCGATGGGATTCACAACTGGGATTTGGCTAGATCATTCCAAAAGCTTGTATATATTTTAATTTATTTAGTATTTTGTTGACAGACATGTTTTTTTTGTGAATCAAGCTGTGTTTCCATTACAGCAAATGTGTCAGTTGACCATCTGACCTTAGAATTCAATTTTTGGATCATCTGTCCAAAGAATATCAGCCAAAAAGTCTTCTGGTTTATAAAAATGCTTCTTTGCAAAGATTAGACCTGCTTCCTTGCGTTTTTTCATCAGCATGGGCTTGTTTCTCGGCGTTCTGGCCGTGAGGCCGTCTAGATTCAAATGCCTCCACATAGTTAACGTGTAGACATGTATTCCAGATGATGTCAGTTGCTCTTGTAGTTCTGTGGATGTAACCTTATGGTATTTTGCAGCTTCCTGTACTAATTTCTTGGATGTTCTGCAAGACATCATTGTTGCCAGTTGTTAATATTCCCATCCTGCTTGATAAGTTTGTGTATTTTTGCTCCTTTCATTTGAATAAAACTTCCTGACAGTTGATGTGTGAACCCCAAGTTTTACAGAAATATTCTTGTATATCCAAATTCATCATTGTAGGCGTAAATAAGTGTTTCTTAGCCTTTTGGACAGTTCTCAAGTTCTTGTCATGGCGACTGACCCACCACTCACACCATAATGACTCAATTAAGCAAATTTAAGGATAATCAATTGTAAGTACTGCTAAGCAAGATGCAAATTGAAACAAAGGTGCCAAAATCAACCAGGCGGAACAACAAACATTTTAGGGCTGCAAGGCAAAAGCAGATTGACCAAAACAGAGGGTATACAGCAATAAAAAGGCTAACTATTGTGGGGGTGTACTTACTTTTGCTATGGGTTATTTTTTCATTTGAGGTCAAAGGTCAAAATGACCTTGATATTTCAAGAAATCCAAATTACATATTATGTAAGACTTTAAAGAAAAACACTTTATTGCAAAAATGAGATAATAATCATGACCTGATATTAATTAAAAAGCCAAATGCGATAATCCTGCAGGGGTGTACTTACTTTCGAGAGCAACTGTAGATGAGACGCACTGTAGGTGACAACTAACCAGGGTTGGGTTCAAATACAAATATATTTGTATTTGTATTTGTAAATACTGTATTTGTATTTGTATTTAAATACTTTTTCTGAAATTTGAAAGTATTTGTATTTGTATTTAAATACTTTGCAAGTATTTGTATTTGTATTTAAATACTTTTGGTAAATTTCAAAAGTATTTGTATTTGTATTTGTATTTGCATCAAAGTATTTAGTATTTACAAATACTTTTTTCAAATACAAGGTCTATAAATGGATCAAAACGGCGTGTATTCCTTTACTTTCAAAAGTGGATATAACTAATGTGTCTATCTTTATACACTCATTTTGAAAGTTAGCAATATCTAACTCAAGAATCCAATGGACTGCACAGGTAAAATACAAGACTGCTTCTGTTCTATCTAAACTTTCAATTTTAAGAAAATATTTGTTCAACACAAGATACTAATGAAATATGCCCTGTATGAGAAGTCATGTATTGTTTGCATATTAAGTTTAAAAAATGAAAGATTTTCTTTAATTAATTTGATACACATTTACATGTACCTGTAGTAGTAATTGTGTATATACAATGTACATCTCATTTACCCATATTAAAACTAAATATATTTTCTTTGACAAAAAAGGTTACATTTATCTAATAGTTACAGGTAAATGACCATGCATTTTATAGTGTCTAATAGTATGAAAGACATAACTATCACACATTTTGAATTTTAACTGCTATTCTGACCCTGGCTATTGTCTTAATTGCTATTCAAACACTGGTACAGGCCATGCATTGTCTTTTGTGAGCAACGGTGCATTGCAATTATATAGGGGTATCATTGTGTGGACATTAATAATACACATCTAGCAGTTATAAAAAGTTCATATTATTTTGCATTTATAAATAATGTTGACATCATTATTTAATAAGAGGTCAATTTGCAATAAAAAGGAAAACTTTTTTTATTTTTAAAAGCACATTCAAAAGTTCCATGTATATTTTTGTATATTATTCAGTATTATAGCATCAATTTCACGGAAAAACTTCTAAGTTATAATACCTTCTTGTTGAATACAAACAAAGTAGATTTTAGTTATATTTTGGAATTAGGAGGGCTGTCAACAGTGGAGTGGAAATTTACTAATGCCTAAATACCTATTTATAAATGTTGATTGAATTTCTTTGATTTCATATTTAAGATCATTGTCCAAGCAGCCCCCAGTGAAAGTATAATGGCTTTCTGGGGCATAGATATGTCCTGGATCTGACTGAGACTGTATTTCAGCAAGGTTATATGCCTATTTCCAATATTGACTTATTTTTAGCTAACGAAAAATGTTGTTAAATGAACGAAATACCTATTTCTCTATTTTATATCAATTTTTTATTGAGCTTCATTTTTCACAAATTTTCCTATTGAAACATTCAACGAATTGCTGGTACTGAAAATAGGTATTTTAATGAAACATATGTGGCATATAGAACAAAAACACGGGATTGTAATGAATCTGACATGATTATTCTATCCCTAAAAGAACATTAACAAAATTGGCCCAAAAGAACCTTCTGTCTCGACCAATCACAGAGCAATATTCACCATGCACCTTACACAGCCAATCACAGATAGTGTTGTTGTTTTTGAGAATTTCGCCCTTTGTTTTTTTTGAAAATATCTGACAAAAATTTAGCCACATACTAATTTAGTCATTTCACTTATTAAGTTGATAAGTAAATCCTTTGACTTATAAATATGTAGGAAGTCAATTTAATAATTTACTTAGCCGTTTTAGTTCAAGTCAGCTTCACCAAAGAACAAAGCACAAATGTGAATAGACAACATTACCAAGCCAATGTGTCTGAAAGAGCAAAGTTGTGTACAGTCTGTTGTTTTATTCCAAAGTGATTACAATCATTACCAAGGGAAGTGAAAATTATTGTGAATCAGTGAAAGTTAGGTATTCAACCTGGAATCATCACCAAGTGAAGTGAAAATCACAGTGAATCAATTAAAATTTGGCATTCAACCTGGACTTACTGGGTTTATTTCTAAAATACTACAGATAAATCAATATTTATCAATTGATAAGTGCAGAGCATCATATTTAATCAATTAAGAATTAGATAAATACATATTTGTGCATGTTTAAATCATAATATGCAACTATTCAGTTTATAATCGGGTAATTAATGGAAAAAAATGTCGCAATTTGTGGGAATTTGAACAGATTTTAACGAAGGAACTTGATAATTATATTATGAAAATCTAATAATTATTATTATTTGTTAAAACTGTACATAACCTACAGACCCATAACAGTTTGTTGTATTCATAAACATTAGCTAGAGTTAGATTGGAAACAATTTAAAAAGACTAGTTTGAAGTTCTAAGACAGAATTATTGAAAGTATTTTCAAATATATTTGCAAATATATTTGTATTTGTATTTAAATACTTTCAAAATTTGAGTATTTGTATTTGTATTCGTATTTGAAGGAATTGAAAATATTTGTATTTGTATTTAAATACTTTTGAGCTCAACTGTATTTGTATTTGTATTTGTATTTAGAAAGATTGAAAGTATTTGTATTTGTATTTAAATACTTTTATCTGTATTTGAACCCAACCCTGCAACTAACAAGATGCAATTATTATGAAGAATGCAATATGCTTTTTATTTTTGACCTTGTCTTGAAGAATTTACCTGGGGCAATTAAGATACATCAAAGTACAAATAACAGATTCACGAGTCATTAAAATAACAGTGGCAAAATCTGTGCAATAAAATGTGAAATTTCAATTTTCAATACAGCCTGAGATTCTGACTGTGATACTTCTGGGGTTTACAGCCTTTCAAAAGTTCCAAGAAAAAATTTAGGCTATATTTCTGACACAATTAAGTCAGGCACTGCCTTGTAAACTAATCAGGGAATCTTAAAATTTACTTAGTAAAAGTAAAAGCTTTTATTGCTTCTTTCGAAAAATCTTCAATCAGATTTGAAAATTCCAATGATTTTCCAATACAACTGTTGATTCACAGAGTAGTAAGGAGACGTTCTTTCCCTATGATTGAACAAAAATAAGACAATATTCATATCAGAGTATTAAAACTATGTTCTTTTGATGCAACATTTGCTGGGATTTATCATTAACAAAAATATGCAGGGCAACTTGGATTTGGGAACATGTTACCCAATTTCAAGTAAAGAATTTCCTCATAGATATTCTTCAGGCTGACCAAAACAAACTAAAAGTTCATATATGGAAGAATCTTTCCAGCAGCAGATTTCACCCTACAGATCTTTTGAAAAAGCATCTCACAAATGATTGAGATTGTCTCTTTGTACAACTAGTGCACAAGGAACCTCAATATTTTATGAACAGATTGACCTCAATGACAAATACAGCATACTCCCCGTTTCTCATCATACAGATCTTGGGGAAGACTGGCCTATGTGGCAAAGTGAAAGCTGCTACGTACAGACCCATTCACTCTAAGGACCCCTGCAAGATGCCAAAAAGATATAAAAATTGAGAAAAAACTATCTGTGAAAAACTTTGGATTGTGTGGTGCCCGCTTACTGGATCCTGAAGCAGGACCTGGACCAAAAATCAAAATTTTAGATGGGGGCCCCAAATTGCTTAATGGAAGAGGGTCTAGTATTGTAAAGGGCCCTCTCATATTGGAGGCCATACCGTTCACCTTGACAGCAATTTCACAAAGTACCCGCCAATAGAAATCACAGAGAAAAATAGACCATAAACGAGACATCTAAAATTTACTAAGAACCAATATGGGAAAAAAAGCAATCGGTAACATTTTTTACCTTATAGAGTATAATAATAATTATGTAAATTTCAAATTGCCGACAGTAGAAATATGAGGGCCCACCAACTCATTTTGCTACAGAGATCAAACGACAAAAGTCTAACCCTGTACAAATCTAGTACAATCTCATTTTCGCAACGCGCGGTTAACCTTACTTTTGAAGTAGGCCCCCTGAAATTTGGGGGCCCCTGCCATTTGGAGTTTGAAGTTTTTCAGGATAAGGGAACTTCGCTGGCTACTAAGAACTTATGTCCATTAAGGCTTAGTGGGGGTCACTAAGAGGGTGTAGTGAAGTTTTTCAGGATAAGGGAACTTAGCTTGCTACTAAGAACTAATGTCCATTAAGGCTTAGTGGAGGTCACTAAGAGAGGGTAATCGAACCATTTTATGCGGCATTTTTTTATAATCTTATTGAATATGTGTCCAAACATATGTTTCGCTTGAGCAAACCGGCAGTGTGATTATTATGTAATGTATTACAGAAATCATAACATGAGCATTTAAGGGGACATACTGAAGTTTTTCAGGATAAGGGAACTTAGCTGGCTACTAAGACACTAAGGCCCCTTATGCTTGGTGGAGGTTCCTTAGAGGGATTACAGAACTGTTTTTCTCAGCTTTTATATAATTTCATTGCAAAGTTTCTGTGTTTGTCATAATATTGAGATTAAATATAAATATCCTAATGTGTGAAATAAACAAAGACCAGATTGTGTGCAAGCATAGACTGCGCTTGAGCAAACCCACAATGCAATATGACAAGGTTTACATGCATTACAGCAAATATGAGCATTTAAACCTTCGGCAAAGCTTTAAATTACGTACACAAAAATCAAACTTAATCCATCCATATAAGACCATAAAATATGCATTGTTAAACCGAGGCCTTCTGTTAACACCATGAATTTGGTGTATGCATCCTCCTTCTTCAAACATGTACATTGCCGCCTGTAAGTAAGTGAAACGCATGATATTGTGCCATTGTGGAATGGATATTTCTAACATTTGTCAGTGGGGCCTGGTACATGTGCAGTTGTGTATTATTCAAATTTTTACTAAAAAATGTAGGGGAGACTTAGGTAAGTTGTGTCATTTTTGCCTTGGGGTGATTTTCTATTTAAAAAACTTACTTTGTGAAGCAATTAAAACAATGGGACACAACAATTAGGGAGATAATGATGGACCTTCACAAAGAGTTCTAGGTTGCACATCTGAACCCTGTGTTGCTGTAAGGGTTATCACTGGATTAATCAGGTTGGTTGATCCTTTTTTTTTTAAATTTACATTGTATATTACCTTTTTTCACTTATTTTAATCATTCATATAATATCTGCAGCATATAACTGGTTTGCTATAGTATCTTATACAATTTATTGGTTGTCTAAATGTATCATATCATGCCACCAGTCACTCCAAAATTGGTTTGGGGACAATGTTACTCAAATTACAGCTTAAGTGTTACTCACAATTCTGGAAACATATCAGTTAAACATGTTAAAGTTACATGGGGCAGGAGACCTTCGTGTTGCTATTCAGCACTGGTTAATTGTAAGTTTTATCTATAAATTTTGAGTACAGAATTTTCACAATCAAAAATGACATTTTTGTCGGTGCAGCTGAGACTGAGCCAAGGCCAACAACATCAGAATATGACCATCAATGGAGGCAGGTCTCGAACCTCCAACACTACCTTCATGTATCAAATTAGGGAATCATCTGCCTGATTTAGTTTCAAATTAACGATGGTTTATAAAAGTTACAACTTGCCCCAGTCTCCCCTAGTGAGAATTAGAGTAAATTCTGGAATGCATGCAGCATTTACAGTACAATTTAATTTTTTGTTTAGTTTTGGAAGATTATCAATCTCATTGATAATTTTATTAAATTCAAACCAAAATTATTGATTTAGAGGCACTGAAAATCAAGTAATTATGTTTTGGTCTAGACCCCCCCCCCCCCTCATCCAACATCCTTCCAATAAACAGTTTTATTGTACATATCTGAAACTTTGGCATGTATATATACCAAGGTATTTTCTTACTGAAAAATTGATGGCACAAGCTCCATCACATTGTTCAAGCAACAGAACTGTGCAGTCGTGGGTTTGCTGCTGCGCTTCTTGATTTGTCAGTTTTATCAAGATTATGTATGTGTTGGTAAAACAATGCAAGTCAGTTAACTGGTGTGTTTTCCTGAGTATGGGCGTGATGAACCAATGCGAAATGAAATCTGCAAAGTTTGTCAAACAAAGGATTTTCACCTTAGGCATTCTCACTTCTTTAATCCTTCTTAGGGGACATTCTTAGTTCCATCCACTTGCAGAGCATGAAATCTACTAACATAAGTACCCATAAGTACTTATGTTTGGCTGTTACTTGGATTCTTAGGTGCCTTACAGTTGTCATAAGTAGCCAAATGTGCTGTAAGGACCCATTTAAGGGGCCATGACTACTAGTGGTAGTACCTAAGTAGCTCATAAGTGGGTGTTTCATGTCTTAGTAACCACCTTAGTTCCCTTATCCTGAAAAACTTCAATAGAACCGTTTTATGCAAATTTTTTTAATAATCTTATTGAATATATGTGCAAACATATGTTTTGCTTGAGCAAACCTGCAGTGTGATTATTATGTAATGCATTACAGAAATCATAACATAAGCATTTAAGGGGACATTTTTAGTGGCCACTTAGTTCCCTCATCCTGAAAAGCTTCAATAGATGGCTTTCTACATTAGTAATATATATAGGCTCTTTAGAAAATAGGGCAACATATTCTTGATCATATATAAACTGTAAATACCCATGGTAAACTTGGTTAGCAGATTTTGACAGTGGGTTTTCCAATCCAAAATGCTGATGGAGGTGTACTCCAAGGAACTTCATTAGACATCACCAAGAAAGTTACAACATCGGAAAAGCTTGTAATATACATCAAACTGTCAATTTTGCATCTTAGCACCCTGCTGAGGATTGAAACTATTAACAACAGCAACTAAACAACCATATTACTCATTCTTATACTCAACTCCTACAAAACAATGCGAAATTATCTCTGTCTTAAATACTCGTCTCACTCAAAAGCCCAGATACTGCTCTCTTTTTTTCATTTCTCTTTTCAGGAAAAACAAGAAGAACATCATTACAAGAACATCACAGCCTCCCTCCGGACCCCGCACGCAGACGAAAGAAAAAAGAAGATGAAGACGCGAAAAAGCTGGCGACCCGTTGGATCCCTTCCCAAGTGCCCCCCCCCCCCAAAAAGACTATGAACTCACCCAGGTGGCCCATAAATCTGATCTTCGGAGAAGAAAAACAAGGCCACCTGGGTACAAATTAATGACAATTCAAGGCCACAGGGGCTTCGTGCCCATATTGGCCTTGGGCCTTCGGCCCAAAATGACACTATCATCATCATCATATCATCATCATCACAACCATATTACTCTTTATCGGCAAAAGTTAAGAGTTAAAACGTATAATACAACTTAGAAAAAGCGTGTGATGTCTAGCATATTTTGAAAGTCACAACTTACAAGATACAGTTAAAAAAGTATAATTATGAGGTTTAATTCATAAGTAAGATACCACATTTTCGGTTGGGATCTAATCATTTTAAAACTGACAAAAATGCATGTTGGAACTCTCAATATTGATGTTTAAGTAATACTTATATTTTAGCTGTCTTAAATTCAATGTGAGTTGCAAAAAAATCTAAGTGTTAACATGGTTATAGAAGAATTAAATCTTGTCTTACTCAGATTATATGGGTGCAGAACGTTCAGTCGCTTACGTAATAATGGCAGGAGCAGGACCCGTCAATGCGGCAAAGTATGTAAAAATGTTACAGATAAGCCCCATTTCTCTTACATGAGCCTAATTTCATAAGTAAATTAGGAAAACATGACTGCATATATATGGACTGTCCAGAGATACTTAACAATGGATGGATAAATGATTGGGACTTTACATCATGCATTTATGCACTTGGTAAGCTAGTTAAGACATACGGTAATGAGACATAGGATGATTGAAACAGCCGTCCCACATAGGCCAGGGTGACCCGGCATCAACTGGATCCGAACCCTGGGCCCAGCGATTGGCAGCCCAGCATGCTACCACAACACCAACCCTCCCCACCCAGAGATACTCAATGAGCCACCTGGCTTGCTGCGACTCATCATCTCATTCAGGTTTTGGCTGCTGCACAGAGCAGTTGATTTCTGATTTTACTCACAAAGTAGGACAGTGATAAATGAAAGTTTTTCACAACATCCTGGATATGTCTATTAATTGAAATAATCTACTTCTTCATATTTAAGTAAGTTACTCATTATTCATATATATTATTATTATTTATTTATATATTTTAAGTGAATCACACGCAATATTCAAGATCATTCCAATTATTTAGATTTGTCATTTTTCCTATTTGAATATACCTTCCCACTAACTTTGTCATTTTTCCTATATTGATTTTTTTCATTATACCGAAAATTCATTTCAGTTAAATAGGCTGTCCGGTAAAAATCAAAAAGACTAAGCCAAAATCAATCATAGTATTTTCCTGATGTTTGTGGACATCATTTTTGGGGTGAGTGTCTAAATATCCTATGGGCATACACAGCTATCCTTGTGTTTATAGCATCTTTGCAATGTTATTAAAGAACATCTTGTTCAAATTTCCAAAAAAAAAAAATTCAGATTAAATCCGGAAGAATGATTCTTTACAGCTTAAAATTCAACTAAGGGATACTGTTTTTTTGCATTTCCTAACTGAAAATCAAATTAATTCAATCACATTATTTTGTCAATGGAATGTAGATTTCTAAGAATTGTAGTCTTACAACAGGGGTCTTACATGTATAACCACTCAATGTGAAGATTGACCTGAGTGACCTTTATGCAAAATTCGAATTTTCAAATTAATGGATACCGAGGAAACCCAATCTTCCTGTTAATAATCAAAATTTAATACTGTGTAATTAAGTTAGCACATGTGACCATTTAAACCCCTCATCACTATAATGACATATGTTTTGTGTTAAAACTTCCATCAAATTTAATGGAACCAATATTTTTAGAAAATAATTGATAAAATTACATGTAATATGATACAAATGACATCATGAATTTTAACATTTGATATATATGGGGTATGATAATTGATCAATTTTGACACTGACAGGCTCACAAACGCCATCATCACAGGTAATTACAACATTAGGAAATCCACCGAAAGTGTGTCAGTGATTTTTCGAGGCATGTGCCGTTCAACAAATAAATCTGAAAAAGACACTTTCACTGGACAGATAAAAATGCAGACAGATAAAATTACAGACAGATGGGAAGGTGAAAGATCAGGCAATAGCATTTCACTGGAGGGAAATTCTGGAAAGGCAATTTACAGATTTGTCTCTTTAGCTGCTTTTGTAGCCTTACCACTGCAACAAATTCTCACAAGAATGACAGTTACCCTATAAAAATGTCCAAGGCATTTGAAAATGTTTCATTTTCTTTGAAATTATCTGGCAATAGCCATACTTTTTAGTGCGGCCTTGTGACATTTTTGCCCTAATTTTCAACATCCAGATTTAATACAATTTCAAAAGAAGTCTTGTGGAATCCATTAGTTTTTAAATATGTTTAATTAATAATCTTCCTAAATTGTTTACCTTTTTGTCTGGAATCTTTGTGTTTCCCAAATTTTAACCTGATATTTTTGCAACAAACTGTCCTCTCATTCCATTGGAGTAAGAGTATTTTAGACCAAAAAGGGGGTATATATACTGTTTGAGGAAACTTTTTGAGCATTCTCAAGGACATACTTCCGTGAAGGCTTTGACCCAATTTGCCCTACCACTTTAAAATTAAACTGATGCCGCTGTCTCATTCCGTGTGCATAACAAATTGAACAGCTGACGTCAACATTCCGCTCTTTGTCCAACTAGTTTTATGGAAAGTCATTTCACTCTAAAAAGTAATTGAAATTGAATAGTAAATGCAGTAAGTGTTCGCCAGAAGAAAAGAGCGTCAATGTTCCTATGTCACTTGTAAAGAGGGCTTGTGTCATGGCGCTAATTTTTACCCTTGTATTGCCCCAAAAATGCCGCGAAAGGTGCGACCCCCTCAGCTCAGACCCTGGCCCACCCTTGGCCAGTGTTTTGTAATAATGCAGGATCAATTGCAGATGCATATTTTCTGAATTTGATGTTTAATTTCCACAGGAGTTGAGGAGAAACTCACCTTTGGTGATGTGGCAGGTGAATTAGACCAGGCATGAAATAGTAGCTGGGTGATTACGCCCGTGAGGAAATATGTTACATGTAAATTAGGCTTCCCTATAGCATTGTCATTATTTATTCCATTTCGGCCGGTGTCTGCAGAATTCATGCACCTCTAAATGACATTATGCCTCACCATAGTACATTTACCGTCAAAAAGCAAGGATCTAACTGACATTAAACATCACCAAGATACTTATACCATTTGAAAAGCTGGTAATATACATCAAACTGTCAATTTTGCATCATATTCTGCTTTCAATAGGTTTAGAACTCTCCCCTAAACCAAAGAAAATCAAATTTCAACGGTGCACTTGAACAGTATCTTGAAATGAAGTCAGGTCATTCTAATTTACAATGATATTCCTATGACAGAAAACTATGGTTGCATAATAATTGGGAACGTAATGAAACAGAGATTCTTCTAATTCATTCAATACTATTGTAGTTAATACCATCCTTTTTGTGTGTGCATGTTGTAAATCTAACTCAAAGGATGAAGCAATATAGCTGCAATACACCGGAGATTTTCTAATTTTATTTAAATGTAATTACGCCATATATCTGTCCAGAACATACTGAAGCCTATGGCTTTTTTGCCAGTGCAGTCCTAAGTTAATTGAGCCTGAGCCTATGTAGTGCGGTTCTATGTGAATTAGGTCTACCTAAGCTGCTGAAGCAGTGACACTCTGTTTTTCCCAGATCCGGTTGGTGTACAATAGTTTTTGTTTGGATACTGACTTTATATAATGGAAAACGGAACCAGTTGACAAGTAGACATTGTTATTTGCCTGGCCCGCAGAGTATTTTTTAAGAATTCTATGGGTGCAGCCAAAGGTTGATGACTAAAGGTGTCCAACTTGCAATGGTATAGAACGAAGCAGATTCCAGTAGAATTTATTTTTAGAAGGTCATTAAAGTTCATTTGTTTATATCTGGCCAACCAAAATCTCTCACTAATGGGCATTTAACCAGACAAGGGCCTGGTAACTTCAAGCTCTGTAACATCTGTTGCTGTTATTATTTTCATCCTGGGAAAATATACCAAATGCTGTCAACATCTGGATAAGCATTTGACAAGCAGTTGTAAACATGTCATTTAATTTCCCTCTGTGGTTGGACCAGTCATCCCAAAGATGGCCAGTTGGGGTAAAATGTGAGGATAAAAATAGATTCTACTGGAATCTGTGTGTTACACAGGGCATTGCTGACGTTGGACAGTATGGACACCTTTAGTCATCAACCTTTGGTGCAGCACGTTCAGTCGCGCACTCGGTATGCTAATTATGGCAGGAGCAGGACCCGTCAATGAGGCAAAGTATGGTTGAAACTGCCATTTGTTGTGGACCAGCAGGTCACTCGTTTTGATAGCATTGTCATCATTGAATCTTACCTCACAAATGCTTACATGAGTCATAAAGAATAACATGGCATGGATAGGGATATGACGCACTCACAATGACCATGTGAGTGCAATTATGTACATGCACTTGTCATTCGCTGACTGTAAATAATGCTGAGCTTTTCACAGCTCATCATGTCATGGTGATGTCTAAAAATGTAACAGGTTAGCCCCTGGAGGCCAAATTCCATTTGTAGTAAAACATAAATTTCAATTTACAATTTCTCTTACGTAAGCCTATATTTGATAAGTAAATTAGGCAAACATGACTGCTTCCATATATATGGGTACTTAACAATGGATGGATAAATGTTTGGGACTTTACATTCTTCATTTATGCACTTTGTAAGCTAGTTAAGACAGGAGGAGGATATGGCAATGAGGCATAGGATGATTGAAACAGCCATCCAACATAGGCCAAGGTGACCCGGCATCAACTGGATCTGAACCTTGGGCCCAGCGATTGGCAGCCCAGCATGCTACCACAACACCAACCCTCCCCACCAAGAGATACTCAACAAGCCACCTGGCTTGCTGCGACTCATCGTATCATTCAGGTTTTGGCTGCTGCACAGAGCAGTTGATTTCTGTTTTTACTGGCGAAGACAAACTGTGATTAATAAACGTATTTTACAACATCCTGGATATGTCTATTAATTGAAATAATCTACTTCTTCATATTTAAGTAAGTTACTCATTATTCATATATATATATATGATTGTTTCTTTATTTATTTAAGTGAATCATACACAATATTCAAGGTCATTGCCATTATTTAGATTTGTCTTTTTCCATATTTGAATATACCTTCACCATTAACTTTGTCATCTTTTCCTATATTAATTTTTTCATGACCGACAATTCGTTTAAGTTAAATAGGCTTTTTGGGAAAAGTCAAAAAGACTAAGCCAAAATCAGTCATAGTCTTTTGTAATATTTGTGGACATAACTTTTTGAGTGACTATGCATGGTTCAGGCATACACAGCCATACACCCTATTGTTTATAGCCTCTTTGCAGCACTTGTTATGAGACTAATGAAAGAACATCTTGTTCAAATTGCCAAAAAAAATTCAGATTTAATCATGAAGAATGATTCTTTATAGTTAAATTCAATTAAGGGACATTGTTTTTTTACATTTCCTGCCTGAAAATTGAATTAACTCACTCACAAGTGTGAATGGAATGTAGATTTCTAAGAATTGTAGTTTCAACATCTTAATTGACCATTTGAAGTTGCATGCCATGTCTTGAAAATATAAGTCAAACAAGTTTTATCTTTGTTTATGCTCAGTCTGTCCTACAAAAGATTAGCGTCATCCCTAATCAAATTACAGTCCGTCACTTCAATATAGAAAAAGAGTGGACTGTTGCACTGTGAAAATGGGACTTAGTTTGTCATTATGCTGATGATTTGTCATGATCATACCCCATATTTTCAAGGAGACTTGTTCCACTTGTTGGCGACTGCCAAACGAAAGGATTATGCTTCTTATTTTCAATTCAAAATCAGTTATGACAAGTCAAATGGCCTTCAGAATCTCTTGATCATGACTAATCAAACAGCCTCTATGTTTCCCATGTTGAAAGTAGAGGATATAGTGGGACCTTGACATTGTGAAGATGACATTTCACCAACTATCATGAGTCAAGAAGTGCTTTTTTCACATTGAATTCGTCCTCATTTTTTCTATATTGAAGTGACAGACTGTAACACTCTAGCCTCCCCCTGGTGATAATTGTTTGCAAACAAATTGTGAAGTTCAGTAGCAAGACAGTTTCCTTTCGGACTTTTATGCTGGTCTGCAACTGGAAACCACATTTTACAGTCATGATGCAAGTCTCTGCATGATTGGCCTCTTTGTTAAAAGACTGATATCAGATAAGTATAGGTTATTCACCAGGGGAGAGGGAATATGTGATTTATCACCCGAGGGATTTAGCCCGAGGTGTGATAAACACATATTCCTGATCCCATGGTGTGAGACTAAAACTCTCACACACTCAAAAATGAAAGGATAACCGGACAACAAAGAATATAGGAATTATTCCCCTGTAATACTGGCATGAGATTGGCTGACAGAGGTGTCGAATGGTATAAGACACAATATTGGGTCTCAAGAGAACATTCCACCTTCTTCTGCTGTTCTTAAATGTACATGATGAAATTACTTCATATGCTCCCAATTCCTGTCTTGCTCTTAAATCTCAATTAAATGTTCCATAATGTTAGATGCACATTGGTGTAAGATTTTTTTTCCCACAGAGCTCTATGTCATATGGCTTAGCAGCTTAGGAGCAGAGTGATTAACATGCCATCCTTGCAATTTTGAAATCCAGGGTTCAATTCAATTGCTTGGCAATATTTCATTGCTGACAGTAGGAACTGATGATTATGTACTATATTTAGATGCTGACAGAGAGCCACCTGGTGATAGTCATTCGGCTAAGCAAACAGAACTCAGTGAGGCTTGAAACTTTTACTGCATCTTTTTATGTTCATCATAGATTAGATTACAAGATCCTGTATTCTATTAAGTAAGTGCTACATAAGTTTTCACTTTGCAACCACAAGTCAGAAAGAGTCTTGATTACAATGTGTTCATAAGGGGCCAACCAGACGACAGTTGGGGGACTAAGAATTTACCCACGGGACGAACATTTTGTTTTGCTTGCGAAGCGTTGATGAACAATTTTTTCGCATGCGAACGACAAACTTTTCATCGCAATAGCATTATGGTACCTCAGCTACAGGTGGAAACAAACTTTTTTTTTATTTTCATGTATTAAACAAACTGTTTTTCAGTGTCAAGTAGGAAACAAAGTTTTTCTTTCATCAAAAGCCCGTAGCCCCCCCCCAAGATCATCTGGTCGGCCCCTAATTGGTTGGCGAGATATAAGCAAAGGGGAGGGCTACAAATTGTCCCCCCCCCCTGGAAAAATTGCAGTGAAAAGAAACTATTGTTTTGTGCGAAGAAGCAACAAACTGATACAACATAATAATATTATTTTTGTACTACGGTACCCCAGCCACAGGTGGAAAACATCCTTTTCTTACAATTTCTTCTGCAGTATCAGGAGACAAAACCTTTTTTTCACCAAAAATTCATAGCCCCATATTCATCCCCTCCCCCAAAGGATCATCTTCCGGCCGGCCCTTCATGGTCATGTAAATTGGAGTTTCATTTACAGCAGATTATTTTAGAACGAATTTCTATTGTCATTTTCTCAGTGTCCATGTGGTATGTCAGCTCGCCTGATTGATCCTTAAGCAGTAAAATGTCCTCCAAATTTCTTAGTAGAACTTTTGAACCAATGGAAAATATATAATTCTGCTTCGGTGACCAGCTTTGTTTTAACAGTAGATTAGCAAGGAACACAGTCACTACCGCTACTAGACACATCAGTGAATTTGAGATTTTAATGTTCAAATTAGATTTATACTATGTAATTCAGTCTCTCAACTAATCACGTGAACTATATTTGTTTTGCTATCAAGTTGAAGAATCTCATACTTGTTGAAATCGCTGTATCTGCCATGAAAGTTTGGAAATTTAAGATCCATTGTGAGTCAACCGGGAAATCATGCAATTTAAAAGTTTTGCACTTGGAACTTTGCCTGGCAATGAAAGCCTTATTATTCACTCACTATGAAAAACAAAATTGCACCAAGTCCCATCTGCCAAAATGCACCGTAAATTGCAAAGAAACCATTTTGTATTAGCTGTGGTGATGTTTGATTTGGCTGCTTTTAGATCTGTGTGGCCAAGAATAATCTTATTCATACAGCCCTACTCTGTGTAATCTTAGAACGTTTATACTGCATTTTCCCTGGGCCCCAATTAGGGGTCTTGGAACATAATAAAGAAGCACTAAAAAGCCTGAAATATAATGGCTGTTCACAATTCCATGGTGTGTATCATTCAATGTGTGAACTTATAATTACTCAAATAGCTTTTCTTTTTATGGAGTGACAACAATTTGTAGGTTACAGTCCCAGGGGCGGTCCTGTAGCAAAATAAGTCAATGGGCCTCTGTGTGCCTGCCATCAGCGATGTTTAAAAACAAAAATCTTTATACTACAGGCCTAATTGGGTAAATCTTTACAATTGGGGTGGGGGCCCCATCATGAATGGGTGCTGTCCTTTTCAGTTAATGTAATGCAACACACGATCAGGGACCTTTTAGCAAAATTTCACACTTTTCTTGAAATTTTTTATTTTTTTCATCTTCAGTGAGCCCCCTTGAGTGGATGGGCCATGGCAGCTGCCACTCTTCCACATAGGTCAGTACAGCTCCCGCTGTGACCTGCTTCAAGCTGATCTATATGCTGATTTGTCCATGATGTCATTCCAAACCTAACAGTGGGTTCGATTTCATTGACATGCCTTTTAAACTACATATACCTCCAGACTTCTTTTGTTTTGCCCAAAAAGTATTACGAAAAACAGTCCTCAAAATTTGATCTATTTTCAAATTCGAAAAAACATTTGGGATTAAGCATCATAATTTGCTGGACGTTTCCCAATACACTGCTGCCGCATGATGGCGCATCCTCTCCAGATAGTAATAAGCCTCCAAAAGTGTGGTGTGTAAATACAGGACGTAAAGTGCTATTCAGTCATCTATCCATTCTTCCCCAAATGCCATATAGCTTTGATATACATTTGATATTTCATTTCTTGAAGGTTTTTCACCTTTCATGTGATCTGTAAATTTGGCCATGGCTCGAAATTGCAGCTGCAAATTGGGCCAATGAAGAAAGGTGTTATATTGAAATAATGAAATAAGGCTTCTGCAGAATAATGTCATATCTCACATACATGCATTTGGTTTTAAGGTGGAATCTATGGCATCTACAACTACAGAAATGAATGAGTAATCACATGTGGGAACACCATAAAAAATCCATTGAGTTTACACCAGGGAGTTCTTCCTTGATCACAGAGAAGTTAATTATCTTATGTTATCATGCTAACAATGGCCAGTGATTTTTACATGACAGCAATGTCACAGTTGGCTGTTAGAGTTCTGAAAGTGAGGCTCTCAGTTTGGGAGAATTTAAAAGTCTCTTTAAATCACTGATGAAATACATTTAAGATAGTAATGAAACTCCAAAGTGAGACTCGCAGTTAGGGAGAATTTAAAAAATCTCTTTAAATCACTTATGAAATACATTTAAGATTTTCATGAAACTCAAAAACTAAACTGTTTTGTTCATAAAATTTAGGATCACAACTGAAGCATGAAGTTAATACTGAGGCAGACCTGACACCTGTGATGTTTATTTTGTTGATATGGTATTAAATCTTAATTTGCTATATAATTCATTGCCTCTATCCCTTTTCACCGGTGATGGGGGAGCAAACCTCAGCAGGAAATGAATTTTGCAACTGGGAAATGTGTCAGGTTGAAATTAGGCTCCTACGTTACAACAGGACATGATGTTGAATGTTGCAGTCTGTTTTTGGAAAGCAGTAGCTATACAATCAGATTGTATTTACCCACAGTACAGTTGTTACCAAACAGTACCACCACAAATAAGATTCCAAGCAGAATGCATGTATACACAAGAACAACAAAGATTAGTAAGTCATTTGTGCCTGCATGACTGCATGTGTTAGGCTGCTCAATTATGTATAAATTTCTAACAGGTTTAAAATTCACTTCTCTGCTTGTTTGAAGATCATTTATGACAAGAAAAGTTTTCTGTTTTTGTCACAGTGACAACTTTCTACACTATCGCATTATACACTGTAAAATTTGAAATATTGAGTCAGGTCAAATGATTGAGTAAGCTGACACAGTTTGGTGTTTTGAGTTAGGATCTGATCTTTCTATTGTCATGACTTAAAACAACACGCTATTTCAGCTCAATTGTGCAACCATTGCACTTAATCATGTGAGCCGACTTAAAATCAAAATTTTACAATATGACAAATGAGTGGAGCAGCATAAAACTGTGTTCTTACTACTTAATATTACCTCCAAATTATTCCACATATTAAGTTATGGATAAAAGCCCATAATTTCTAGCTATATAGTGTTGTGATGATCCAGAAAATGTCAAATTTCATGTAATTGTATAAATGTTAGTAAATAAGTTAGCATAAGATGACAATTTCAGCCACAAGGCGAACAATTGATATCATAAACAAGAGGTAACATAACACAATCCAAATTATATATAAAAATACCTACATCAATTTGTTGCATACGATAAATAATAGCAGTTGAATACCAAAAAAAAAAAATATATATATATATATATCTAACTTGTGTAGGCGTCATTACTGGAAGATCATATCATTAGACCAGGCGTCCACTAGGGCCAGACCAAGACCAGGAACCATCAGGAAAGTGAAATTGACAGTTCCCCATCTCTTCAGCGTGTTGTCCTGGTCTTCCTGAAGCCTTCCTCATGCTGTCCTTGTCTTTCCTGAACCCTTCCTGGTGCTTCAGCGCCTTCAGCAGAGGCAAACATTTCGGCGTCCAAATTTTGCTCCAGAGCAAAATTTGGACGCTGAAATTGATTTCCTAGTACCTTCAGCGACTTGTCCTTGTTGTCCTGACGATGTCCCGAAGGCTTCCTGGCTTTCAGGAACCCTTCAGCATCTTCTTGAAGCTGTCCTGAACCCTTCTGTGCTGCTGACAGCTTCAAGAATGTTCAGGAAGGCTTGCTGAAGGCATGAGGAAGTATTGAGGAACCAATGCTGAGACTACCAAGAAACTATTGGAAATGATGAGGAACACAAGGAAACCTTGCAGACAGCTCGCAGAAGCTGTCGGGAAAGCTCAGACAACATGCAGAAGGTGTCCAGAAGGTGTCAGGAAGGTGCAGACAACACGCTGAAGGTCCCAGGAAAGCACTGAAACATGTGCAAAACGGCTAAGAACAAGATGTCATATCAAGAAAAAAGAGAAAAAATGGCATCCAATCAAATAACATTCCTCATTCTGTCTGGAGGGCTTCCTCATTGTCCTGTCCCGTGTTTTTACCCTTCCTGGAGTGTTCTGCACCCTGTCTGCAGACAGAATGCAGAAGGTCTCAGGAATGGAGCATCTGATGATGAATATAAGCTGAAATGGCCAAATTTGCTTCCCCAACCCTTCCTGGTCTTGTCCTGGCCCTAGTGGACGCCCCCCTAAATTTAATAACCAAGTAAAAGATTGTGATATTCACGTTGTATACAATTGTATAAGGCTACTACAGTGGGGTGCAAAAGTTTGGGCACCCTTGGAGAAGGGTCACATTTTTTCAAATTTCAGACAAATCTTTAGCAGAATCTGTCCACTGCCCAATGTGAATTGTGTGAGTGAACATATTTTTGATTATTTTAGATAAAATGTTAAAAATTGTTCCAGCTTGAATACTCCCCGGCTGTCAACATAAGGTTTAGCTTGCATGTATCAACATTAATATTCATGGAAATCTTTAATATTTTTGGTTATTTTAGATAAAATGTTAATTTTGGGAAAGGAGAGGCAAACCAGGTCTCCTGGCCCAGAAATATTCAATTGTTTCAGATAAATTGACATGTGCAATTGATGCCGTAGGGACCACAAAGCTGCAAAGGTTGGAGTCATTTTGTTTGGGAGAACGATAAACAATTAACACTAAATGTAGTTCTGGGATGCTAACATTGTTATCCAAAGCTTTTTTGAGCTTTTATATTGTTTTAATATAGAGTTCTAAAAAAATAAAGATCCGAATCTGTTGGGCTGCCCAAACTTTTGCACATGTAAAATCAGAGAAAAAGACCTATATTTTTTATTTCCATTGCTTTTCCGGGATAAAATTCAGTTCATAGGTATCCTTCACTCACACAATTCACATTGGAAAGATTCTGCCAATGGTTTGTCCGAAATTTGAAAAAATGTGATCCCACTCCAAGGGTGCCCAAACTTTCGCACCCACTGTATATACTAGTGCTATGTCACATAAAAAGGACTGGGCATCACCAACGAAATAAACAATTTAATACAAAGATTTATTTATATACTATTGTAACAAATGGTCAGCAATGTTTTGCATACCTACTTATTAGAGACTAACTTACAAGTAACATCTTACAAAGTTTCACATAGTTGTATTACAGACTCACATCATTGTGATATAACATTTAAACCATTTATGATTTCAGCAGTCAAACATTAGCTGAAAATAGGTTCATCATGTTTTAGCATGAATATCACCAAACAACCACTGTTAATTAGGAGAGATTTTTCACAAGCATCTGTCAGATGTGAATGGGACTGTCATAAATACATTAATGTACATGTGTTTGTGAGGAAACCACCAAGCCAGAGAAGGCCACCATGGAGCATTGTAGCCACACAGCATCAAAATGACTGTTGGAGTTGCAGAAGTGAAATCACTGAATTAAGGGTGTTTTAATGATTGGTTTGTATCAGTTATGTATACAAACTCACTTAGCATTTGCCAATTGTCGTTTAGTATTATGTGTCAATAACAAACTATCAACTTTTTCTAGGTTATGCACCTGACATTAAGAGGATTAGAGGACAAACAGGTAACTGTCAATGACCTGGTAAAGCAAGTTTGGAAGTCAAAACTAATTTTCAATGGGTCACAAATCTGCAAGAGCTCTGGTAGAGGAACTTCCTACATTCTCCCTCTGTTCAAATAGTGATACACCCTTGATCAAAATGTCAGAATATTTGACATTTTCAGGGAGTCAGGATTTCGAAATTGTAGCATTGGCCATTGAATATGTGAAAGCGCAAATTAGTTTTTCCCTCAGACATCAGATTATGTATTAATTATATCATCATACGTACCAATTTTAGAAATCACAAGTCCTGATGCTTTGCAAATCCAAATTACTTGGGTGATATGGCTGCATGCAAATTGAGTCAGGCCGGAGATGTGCAAACCTGCCATCTGGCTGGGCTGGCTGGGTAAGCCGCTGTGACTCAGTGTCATACGCTTTCCAGCTGTGAGTGCAACCAGTCGAGTTATTTTTCTGAAGATAAATACTAAAGGCAAAGAAAGGAGGATTAAATAAGGATCATGATAAACCTTTTGAGCCCAACAATCTTGCCATGAAGTAGATTTGGATGCATTACTTGATGTAAGTAATTTTTTTTGCTTCATTGCATTGTATAGATGAACAGTAGGATAAATGTTACAGTAGACAAATAACAAGTTCTTACACAAATGTTAATTGTGAGGTCATATCCCCATCTATGCCATGTTAATCTTTATGAGACTATAATTATCCAAAACTTCCAATGCTATTAACCAAAGTCACTGTCTATGTCCCAGCACTAACCACTGAGGTCACAAATTGCTCAATGACAAATTGACAGTTCAATCCAACAGAATGTACTGAGCTTGTTCTGACATCATTGATGTCCTAAGACAGCTAAATGCAGGCAGTTATCATCCTTCAGTTGTAACTTTTTTGAAAATGGAGTATAATGCTCTAATTTGTAAGCTCAACATCCAACCATTTTGTCAATCTGAGCATTTTGAAATTTCTGGCAATTTTTACTAAAATACAATTTAGAAGTACAGTACAACCAAAATTAAGTACGACTACTCCAGCCGCAAGGAAGAATCAGCCACTACTTTAGCCTTCCACACTTGAATTTTTGTGACAGTAACTCAAGTTTGTGAAGTTATGAACTGAAAGATTAGTTGTGCAGACAAGAAATCTTGATGTCAGATTGGTGGTCTCTAATCACTCGGATCAGCTGAAACTTTGTTGAAACATTGTTTGAATCTAGATCAGCAGTACCGTACAGACTCAGTGCACATCCAATAATTTGTTGTGCAATTGCTGCATCGATGACATATTACCTGTAATATTTGACACAACTGCTTCCAGCTAACTAATACAAAATTTCAGAAATTTGATTTCTTACATTTTGATGTATGTTTTAAATGGAACTGGAACTGTGGTGTCAAGCCATCGCCATATTTTCTTGGGCAATATAACACAAACTTTAAGCTCTCGTTAATTATTGGGTGATTTCTTGCTTTGTAATATTATAAAAACCAAAAGTATTTGGCATTGGCCTATTTATGAAGAAATAGCAGCAAACATAATGTGTAAAAAAATGTGGATACCAACTTCGAGCAGATTTCACAGAAATGATAAATATCGAGAGCCAAAACATGCTTCAAAATGTAGGAAATTAATTTTTTTTTGAAAGAAATTATGTCTAATGATATCAGAATGGATTCACAGTAAAATTACAAAGTGGCTAATGTGAATTGATTCCAAAGCCTTCTTCCATTATGTCAAAACAAAGGATAACACCATCAGCCTGAATATGAATATTGACAAGCAGTGTGGTAGACAACAGGCCTTGGTACAATATATTGCACCATTCTTGCCTCTAATGAACAACAAGTGATTTGTGCCACTGGGAAAGTAATATCATCCAAAGACTGTGGGGGCGAAATGAGGCACCAAGGAATGAAGGCAGTGTCACTCATGTGTACACTATACATGAATGTCATCATCTATTATGACAAGGTGTCTATCCAATGGAATAGTCAGTTGAATCAATTCGACCAAATTTTAAAATGTTTCAGAACAATAAAGTGGAAGATCTCAGGCAACAACTGAAGCCAGAAATAAACACAGTGGATCTGTTTGTTATAGGCAAGACTATTTCAAAACTCCTAATTTCAGGAAATTTTATTTCCCCATTTTGCTCAATGTTTCAATTGAGAACTAGTGCATTTTTTAAACATTGTAACTATTTACCAAAGAATCTAAACAGAGAATCACATTGATTGCACTGTCCTAATATGAAGTTCTTGGGTGTTCTCTCAATATCTATATATTTTTTGCAAGTTTTCATTATATTTCTGCAAATGTCATGCTTTGAAATTTGTGAAACTCCTTCTTATGGAAATCCATCCAACTCCTAAACAACAGTCAAATGTTCTTCTTTGCAAGCATATCAGTAGCTGATATATGTTGCGTGCTATGCACTGCTAGAATAATGGTTTCAGATTGTTATGTCCGTCTCCAAGTCGAAAATCCTCAAAAATGTTCGGTGAACTAATATCTTTTCTAGGCTCTTTTCGATACACCCAACTTATTTGGCCTTGTCTTCCATGTGGGCATACAAATTTATTTAAACTTTTATGCTTTTGCTTCCTTTTACATAAAGTAAGGTATTTCACATGCAAAACATGAATTCCACGTGAAAGTAAACCATTTGAGGAATATCACCTTTCTTTACAGAAAGTGACCAAGCAAACACAATTTTCAATATATTTACATGAAATAAAATTGCTTTTAATCTTGATAAATTTTGTCATTTGTTACTTTTATTTATTTTTTTATTTAAATGCTGGTTAGATTGTTATCTTTAAGATATTGACGGAAATTGTGGTTTTTTGTATTGTCATTGCTGAAAAATGCTAAAAATTGAGAAAAATTTTCTTTTTTGGAGGTCTACATATAAATGAAACACTGTATCTGCACTAGGAATGTTGAATCCATCAGATGTTATTACTTTTCAAATTTAATATTTTTAAAGAATTTTTGAAAATTTTTAATTTTTTCATGCTCTACTGCCAATGTAATTAAATGAAATTTCGGGTGGAAGCAAAGTGATTCCGTCACGTGATTCCGTCACGGTACTTATCATTGCTTATGCTGCCACCTAGGGTATATCCTTGCTTTGATAACCGATATTTCTATGAATTTCATTAGTCTGGAAGTATATGCTTTGAAAAGTATGTTTCAAGTTTCTATCTTGGGGAATTTGCTTGCAATGAGCACGACAAAATTTAGTGCAAAAAATCACCTCCGTTTCGATTGTGATTCCGTCACGCTGAATACAGGGCATGGTAACGAGCGTAAAAGTATCTCAATGGTGTAGAACATCCGACACCCTGGCCAAACATTCTCTCTCCATATCTAAACATCTTAATTCCCTGATATATGCTACATGTGGCTTTGGAGATGGAAATAAATACCAAAAACAATGTGAATTCTGTGACGGAATCACATGGAGTTCATGAAAACTAGGTTTCAAGGGTTTGCCATAATGTGCACTTTCGAGGTAAATAAAACCAGATAAACCAGGTTCGACTCAGTCTTCCACTGACTTTTTTCCTTCATAGGGTTGTTGATGATTTGACTGATGTCGACCGTTCAATCATTCCATGAATCTAGATGAAAACTCGCTAACAGCAATGGTTTGACTCAGTCTACCTCTAGAACAATGCTTTGACCAAGTCATATTCTATGCTTTTGGATAAGTACAAAATGAGGTAAAGTAATTTTACCTAAAATATAAAATGCAAAAAAAAAGAGTTACACCACTGTCCTGCAGCTTTTTGAATAATCAGTCAACATGTATTCATTCAATAAATATATAACAGTTTTCAAGCAGAATTAATGTTTCTGTATTGTCACAATGCCAAGCCAAATACAATGATATATTTGCAGTCTCTGCTTACTGTTAAAATAAATGCCTGTCAACATCAATTGTTATGCATCATTTCAAAGCGTTATTCAAAGAAATTCAAGTTATGTTTCCTCTGATATGGTGTGATTATTTCTCTGAACTCAATTTGTAGACAGTTACTGTAGGTCATGCTTATCTGCAACTGATCTGCAACATCCATTTTTTCTAATGTTGAAGAATTTCTAAGTCTTCAAAATTTGCATCTCAAATTTATTCTATCCTCAATTAATTAACTGTAATTTTGTTGATTGCATGGTGGTAATATTCCCATGCATAAATGTAGAGCTATCTGCCGATAACAATTATGCGTTATTAAATATTGAGAGATTTTTAATACTAAAAGCTTCACATGTGATTATGAAAAAGATATTAAAATGGCTTTAATGACGACATATCCCACGAGCTTCTATGCTCGACACTTAATGCATTTTGATGACATTTATTTAGACTCATATCATTCACCAGTGATGTCATAAGTCTCTCAGTGACCAACTGACTCACCAAATTTGATGTGAAAGATAGGACCTATGATGACATCAGAAACATCCTGAACAGCCCCATCTATTCATGTGTACTACCCTTCAGATATTAACTTAAACAAAAAAAACTTCACTGGCAATTAAATATTTTACAATAAATAATACTTTTTTTTTATGCAAAACCTTGTAACAAATAATTTGTATTGATTTAAATCACTATTTGATGTGATCAACAAAGATGCAGGTTAGGCAGGAAATGTGGACCTGCTGCAGAGAAAATGCAAACAGGTTGATCTAAAGGAAACACTAATGAATAATTAACAATCTTCATGCAAACACCAAACAATCTCCACCCTAAAATTTGTGGATTGCCCCCAAGAGGCACAACCTGATCAGGATACTCTTTGGGGGCTTCCATGTTTGGAAGTCTTTGTTTAAACAATTCATCCTTCTCTTGGGGCTTGTTTTGCCCGTATTTTGAATGCATCTTAACCCGATGTTGACTACAGTTTCCGCTTAGGAAGTCAGAAATAAGTGTTGAATAAGACTGCATAATAAATTGTTTTACTCAGACGAAAATCATATTGCTGATTTACGTTTCTTTGATTGGATGCTAAACATCCTCCTCCAAACTGCTTGTGGTAGCCTGATCTGATCGGATGAGAATGTAGTACTAAATCCGTGCTCCCTCATGTAGTTTGATTAAGGATTGTTAGCACGGACCCTAAGGCACAATGTAATACCTATATGTTTTATCCACCTTTCAGCAGCATTGTGCAAAACAAAAAACAAAAACATAATTTTTTATCAACACAATAAGAAAGTTATAATGTTCAGCAAATAAAGCAAAATGACACAGAGAGCAAGGAGACTGATCGGCACTGATTCCACTTTACATTCTTGTTGTCTTTTTGCTTTTTTTCTAAATGGCTTGATGAAAAGATCACAGTACTTGTAAGATAACCCCTAACCTTTTCAGGAACACACTGATGAGAGTAGGATGACTGATTTGTGCTGACCACATTTTACATTTTTGTTGCATTATGCGGCTAGTTATGCTTTTTTTTCTAAATGGCTATATGAAAAGAAGACAGTACTTGAAAGATAACCCCTCACCTTTCCAGGAATAGCTGTCAACAGATTCAGCAGCTGAACAACACAAGAACAAAGTGACTGCATTAAACATTTGCCACCAATAGGAAAGACCAATCAACTTGAAGCAGATTGCAGCTTATTAGCCGTTCTATGGCTGTCCTAATATTTTGTGCGAGGCGGATTTCTTGAGGCTTTGAAACCCACAGTAGGGAATCAAAGCAAAAAACCCGTATTCAGATAACATATTAATTCCCCTTCAGACCTTGACTTGGAATGGCCTGAATTTCTTATCATGTCAACCTGTGGACCATTTGGGAAAATCTGTCATGAGTGATTTGTAAAATTGAGGATGTACAGTACTGATGCAGGACTTTGATTCAGATTAATGCAACCATTTAGCTCTGTCTGGCTTGTATCCTCAGCCTGAAGACTGTGACATGGACTGTGCATTGGAAGTGACCTTGAGTTATCCATGATCTGTGGCATAAAGATATCTTTATCAATTAGATTTTGTTGCTTATGATAAATAGTAACAGTTAATATTAAAAAAAAAACAATATTATTGCATTTGTCAATAAAATTAATTATCATAATTGCAGGATCAAATCAATGTAAAGTGAGATTGTAATGTTCATATATTTATATAAACATATTAATACTATACAAATACTATACCACATGAAAAAGTAATGATTATCATCCGTCAAATACACCATTGAATATAAAGTGTTTGCATACACAATTATTGGAAATTGTCACAGCATTGTGAAATAAATTGTCACATCTTGTAAAATTGCACATTGTGTCATAACCATTAAACCTTTTGTGATTTCAACAGTTAGACATTATCTTAAAATAGGATCATTATAATCCAGCATGAATATCACCAAACAACCTGTGTTGATATGGAGAGAATGGTTTTCACAGGCATCTGTCAGATGTGAATGGGACTGTCATAAATACATTAATGTACATGTGCTTGTGAAGAAAGCATGATGCAAGATGATGCTTCCATGCAGGGACGGTCGCAGGGGGGGGGGGGGGGGATAGGGGGGATACATACCCCCACCAGAATGAATTTATGCATGTTTTACAATTTTTTTCTTTGTAAAAATTTCTTAGCCCCCCTTGGTAGCGTTGTCAAAAATTAATACCCCCCCCTGAAGCACATGTGAAAAGTTAGTACATGTGCCGAGTGGGTACTAACTTTTCACACGTGTTTCAGGGGAGGGGGGTATAATTTTTGACAACACTTCCTAGGGGGGCTAAGAAATTTTAACAAAGAAAAAATGTTGAAAAACATGCATAAATTCATTTTATTTGGACTTTTTTTACACGCAAAGGTCAGCGAAATTTGCCAACCCAGAATAATCACATTGATTGAGATCTTGTGATAATAGGGGCTATATTGTCCTCCTGAGAAACTTGACAGAGCGAACCTTGATCCAGTTCTGGGCTTTCCCTCAGAGTGTGGCTGATGCCCCATCTTGTTTGAAGATCAAATTTTCTGTAGCACTGTATATCTTATCTATCTAGGGCTTCAGATGCTCTTTTAAGATGTTAATATATGTACTTTTCCTGTGATTTTAACACGCTGATCATCAACCTTCAGACAACTTCGTTTTTAATTCTTATAATGGCCATAGTGGAGGCTCAACTTGGTCTAGCATCTTGCGCTGAATTGTGTCTCTGTCTTCTAATTTTCATTTTATGTCATATTCATTTTGTCTTGTGAAGCTTGGTTGCTTCAAAATTACTGATGGGCCACGATCGGCCCAGAGTAGAAAAAACGCAGGAGTATTCCTGGCTTTGTTTTTGTCTACTTAAAAAAGTAATGACCCGTTTTGATCATTAACCTATTTTCCAAAGATCTAGCATACTTGGCTTGTATATACAATAAGTATCAAGGCACTGACTCAATCGTGGCCTCCTGGAAAATGACATATCAACTGTCAAGTTTTTTATGTCCACCCTGTATAACTAGAGTAGATTCACCAAGTTCTTGCAATCTCTCCCTGTTCATATAATGATACACTCTTGATCAAAATGTCAGATTGTTTGACATTTTCAAGGAGTCAGGATTTCCAAATCCTAGCATTGGCCATTGAATTTGTGAAAGTGCAAGTTAGTTTTTCCATCAGAAATTATATTATGCATCAATTATATCACTGTGTGCAATTTTAAATACCAAGTTTAGATTTCAGAAGTCTAATTGAAACAAAGGATAACAACATCAGCCTGAATATGAATAATGAAAAGCAGTATGGTAGACAACAGGCCTTCTGGCTATAATAGAGAGGATTTGCTACACGTTACGCATGACGTGTATGTGTAGAAGTGCTATCTAATGATATAGCTGTCATGGCAACTCCCACATTCACTGGACCCGTATACGTAAAGCAAAACCTCTCTAATATATCACACCATTCTTGCCTCTAATTAAGACTGGGTGATATATGTGACAGGGAAGGTAATGAAATCCCCAGCCTGTGGGGTTGAAATGAAGTAGCATGGAAAGAAGGCAATGTCACTCATGTGTATACCATACATGAATGTTATCATATATTATGTATGACAAGTTGTCTATCCAATAGAGATTCAATTGAATCAATTTGACTAACAATAAGTAGAAGATCTCGGGCAACAACTGGAGCAAGAAAATAAACCCAGCAGAGCTATTATTACCATGCAAGACTCCTTATTTTGGAGAATATTATTGTTTGACTTTTCCTTGGAGAAACAATAACTATTACCAGAGAATCTTAGTAGAGAATTGTATTCATTGAACACTTGGCTTTCCTAATTTTCAGTTCTTGGAATTTCTTTCAGTGTTCCCTATACTCCTGCTAATGTCACGTCTCTGGTTTTAAATTTTCAAAAATCCGAAATTTGTAAAACTCCTTCTGGTGGGAGCCTACCAAAATCATATATTATGAATGAGCACAAGAGTTCAATCTCCTTCTTCGTATACCAGGAATATTTTACTGCAAGTTATTTTTTTTGGATGCAAAACCTTGTAACAAATTATTTGTATTGATTTAAATCACTATTTGATGCGAACAAGAAAGATCCGGGTTAAGCTGAAAATGTGGACATGTTGTTTATAAAATACAAAGACGTTGGTATAAAGAAAACACACATGAATACTTATTATCCTTCCAAAAAGTACGTAGAATTTGAAAAATCTAGCAAAATTGGTATGTGACCTCACACAGATGGGGCATCGTGATTGGCTGAGGTGTGGAGTACGATGTAGTGTTGGCACATGATGTAGTGTACAGAATTGCCATAAATGGTATATGACATAGTATGAGAGTGCCATGAAGCATAAATGAGTGAAAGAAGAAGATTACAAGCTGTGTGAATCAATAAACAACTGTCACTCATAAGATGCCTGATCTGAATGTTGTTCACTGTTTGCTGCCAGTGGCACAGCTAGGGTGTCTCATGAAGGGGATACACATTTGCACATTTTATGGATGGATTAACTCTTCTGGGGAAGGGCGGGAAGATCAACTCTGTGATCAATCACTATATCGATATCATGAGCATTTTTTTTGTGTGCCCTTGGTTCAACATTGAGGGGCACGCCTCCCCCCTCAGGCCAAAGATTAACATGCCTCCTAACATGTCATTGCTAGATGTGCCACTGCGGGCCACAACTGAATGTGTTTCATTTTTAAACACATGGCATGTAGTCATATGCTGGTATACTACCTCACAGATTTGATATGACATACTAAGCAGAGTGAGCAATGATTGGCTGAACAACCTGTGACCTCACATGGAACGCCTGATTTCCAATGCTAACCTATGGGAACTGCCATATGATGTCACACTTCTACCTTACAAGAAAAAAATCACTTTCTACGTACTTTTTGGAAGGATAATAACAATCTTCATGCAAGCCCCAAACAGTCTTCACCCTACAATTTGTGGATGGCCCCCAAGAGGCACAACCTGATCAGGATACTCTTTTTGGGCTTGCATGTTTGGAAGTCTCTGTTTAAACAATTCCTCATTCTCTTGGGACTTGTTTGGCCTTATTTTGAATGAATCTAACCTGATGTTGGCTACATTCTCTGCTAAAGTGTTCTGAAAATAACGGTTGAATAAGACTGAAAATTTTGTTATGTTAGCATGTGGGAGCCTGATCTGATCAGATGAGAATACCTATATTATATGTTTCATTTATTTGTCAGTAGCACAGAACAAAACACCAACATCATTTTTGATCTAAACACAATACAAAAGTGATATGTCTAGCAAATAATACAAAATTACATTGAGAGCAGGATGACTGATTTGCACTGACCACATTTTACATTTGTGTTGCATTATGCGGCCAGTTATGCTTTTTTTTCTAAATGGCTAGATGAAAAGAGGACAGTACTTGAAAGATAACCCCTCACCTTTCCAGGAATAGCTGTCAACAGATTGAGCGGATGAAAAACCTGAGCTAAGCACAAAGTGAGAGCATTAAATATTTACGACCAACAGGAAAGACCATATTGTTTGAAGCAGATTGCAGCTTGTTGGCTGTGCAATGCAGGCACATGCATACCAATAACACCCTATAAGACAATACAAGCATATGCAATTCGAATTTGGAGATTGCAGAAGCAGGGTAATTTTGCAAATAACATACAGAGCTATACAGATACTGTGCAAATGCAATAGTTGACCTTGTGTATCTCACTTATTTTGATAATGTTGTGGCATTCAAATCATTTTTTCCTTTATAGTATTTGCATATTTTGAAAAAATGCATAACTGGTGGGAGCCTACCCTCCCGAGCAGCAACGTAAATCAAACCTTTCACTACGTAATTATTTTGGTTGGAATCAAACGTTGGGCCAAACAACGTATTACAAAGGTAGGCCAAAGGTAATTTCCAAACGTTGCACTCAGATGGAAAACCAAACGTAAGTCGCAACCTTAGTATGAGGTTGGCAGATAGTTTGCTTTATAGTTTGGCCGAACGTTCGAGTCACAGGTAAGTCATACCTTTGGTTGAGAGGTTGGAAGAACGTTTGGTTGTAACGTTTGGCTAAACGTGTCAGTCATACGTTAGTCTACCTTTGGTTAAGAGGTTTGAAGAACGTTTGACTTTTACGTATGACCGTACCTTTGATTCATAGGTTTGTCTAACATTCATTTGAGAGGTTTTTGAAACCTTAGACTATTACGTAAGTCATTCCTTTGGTTGAGAGGTTTGAAGAACGTTTGACTATTACGTTTGACCATACCTTTGATTCATAGGTTTGTCGAACATTCATTTCAGAGGTTTTTACAACCTAAGACTATTACGTATGACCATACCTTTGATTCATAGGTTGATCAAAGGTATGGTCGCACATTTAGAAATACGTAAGTTCCAAGGTTTCTCCAACGTGTTTTTGATATGTATGGACAACGTTTGAAAGTAATGTTCAAGGCAAACGTCTGATCATACGTATCTGCCAAAGGTTTGTTGAAGGTTTGCACGAAGTTGCAGAACCTGGGATCTTGAGTCTCAGAGAGCCTTGTAGCGCCATCTATTCCATACCTATTCCAAGCTATCTGGTAACTTTGAGTGTACAAAACAGGATGCTTGCTGGTGATAATTGGATGAAGCCATAAAGAAATAGTAGCTGCAACAGTCACAAAAATTACCAAATAAATATCTCATAAAATATGAAAGATTAGATAGGCCAAAATAAAAATCTGAAGTACTGCTCAATCACAAACGAGCAAGAGAGAATCAGTTAAGACCGGAGTTGAACTGAGTCTACTTGCATCGGAATGCCACCTATCCAGCAGGCTAATTTGGATTGGGATTTTTCCATCTCTTCAGAGTTGCAGTATTAATCCCTTACAAGGTAAGTGAATTTTGATATTTTTTTTATTTATTGTAGTCCTTAAATGGACTGTAGACTGCTTGGTAAAACAAGGAAGAAAAGTCTGCTAATTTTGGAGCCACCTTCAGTGCTTGCTGCCTGGCTCTGCTCTCTCTATCTCTCTCTGTTTTTCTCTTCTGTCTTCACTGCTTTAATTCATTTTTTCTCTTTGCAGATCTCCGACAAAAAATTCACCAACCACCCATCCCCTCAAGACCTCCAAAAAAGAATAAAAAAATTCTTGAAATCTCCCCCCCCCCCTAAAAAAAATTCCTGTAGTAAAATCTTATGAGAGCATTCTTTATTCAACCATAATGAGGGCCAATATTCAAGGGCTTTATTTAATTCAATTTAATTTATTTTTTCTGAAGGGGGCAGGGCAGGCCGGGTGCCGGGGTCCGCCTGAAGCAATGCGGCAGTCCCCCGGGCCATCCGAGCGCTCCGCCCCTGGCCGGCACCTCCCTGCTTCTCGCTGGTTGTCGTTCCAAATTCATGATTCGTACATGCAAGCAATCAGTCTAGAACACCATTATACCTCCGTCAAACTCGTGTACAGGTCTCTCCTCGGTGTATGCATGGAATCCACACTCAAACAAGTCATATTTGACAAGATATAGTCCATTTAATTCCGAAATATAAGCGCTGTCAAGAAAATCCACATGTTTCATATCGCCGATTGACAGCGTGATTGTGAAGCATACACAGCAGCTAGAGTCCATCCGAAGGAGTCATTTAACCAATACACATCCTAGAATCAATCGGCCATGGTTAAATACATCGTTACGGTGGTATAAATGGTGTTCTAGACCGATATAAATCGAATCAACACAGAGCGGCGGCCATGGCTGGCTTCTTGTCGGATGTTTGCGCATGCGCAAGACACAGCGCGCTGTGCTGGCGTGCCACGCCTGACGCCCCAGAGGCGTATAACGACCGTTCCTTCAACGTGGGGGGTACGTTAACATCAGAGGTTGGAGAAATACGCATTATTTTCGATAGATACGTACGTAGTAATCTCGTAACCAATTGTCGACAAAATACGTAGTTTCAGAACGTTGGGTCCAATGTGAATGGGAGGTTTAATGCTTCCTTAGACAAACGTTCCTCAAAGGAAATTGTCCAGAAGGGTATTCCAAAATCACATGACCAATTCTGATTAACATACATCAACAGTAGTGATCACAAACTGTTATACATTGTTTGTTACTATTTGTGCTTTAGCAGTTAGAAGATAGAAGTAGATAAGAATCCACAACTTATAGAACCAACAACACCCAACAACAACTGTGAATTTTGAGAAAATGTTTATCATAATCAACTGTAATATTGGATTGAAGCAGTGACATATATATCAAAACACACATGTCTTTGGCATTTCTTTGATTTGTCATATAGGTGGACTGAAGCCATTTGCATGCCCTAATACCTTTTGTCTCTCAATGATTAGTATGGCCACCCATGGTGCAATGGCTATCATTAAGTTCTGTGAGATACAGATTCCTTGATGTTTTTATAACCTACAGTTGGTAGTCATGGCAAGAAAAAAATCTATTCAGATGGCTATATTAATACCTGATGAAACACATTTTCTCATCATTTCAACATCAACTTTTTACAGTTCTGTGAGTAGCTGTCATGGGTGATTTGTGAAGTTGAGGATGAACAGAACAGATGCAGGCCTTTGATGCAGCCTCTGATTGAAGTATATACACCATTTAGCTTTGGTGGGCTTGTAACCAAAACCTGAAGACAGTGACTGCATTGTTCATGGGTAGTGTCCTTGAATCACTTGTATTGGCGCGGCTTCTGCCTAAAACTGATGCTAATGACTCGAAGGGTAAGCACCGCCTTTATGCCTCTAAATCAGTCTGAGTCTCCACAGAAGAACTAAAAGTTAGTAAAACAGAGCAAAATCAGTAGCTTTTGATGGTTAAAATAAATAGAAGAAAGAAATGCATACACTAACATTCGACCTGAAAAATATTTTAATTAATCATGATATGTGGACCAGGTTTGTTGATCAGATTACAAGACTGTGCAGTCTGTGAAGTGAGTTCAATGAAAGCTCTTTCTTTTAAAAGCAATTACAAACCCTAATAGGGTTGATCATAATGTAGGCCTATCCATTGCAATGACTAAAAAAGAGTTCCATTTGAAACTACGAAAAAGCTTGGAAATGACAGATCCATTGTGAGTCTTACAAGCTTTGCACTTGCCGGCATTATCTCTGGTGACATACAATTTGGATGCCTTTCGTGTGGCCAAGAATAGTCCTATTCATAAACTGTGTGTAATACGAAAACTTTTATACTGTATTCTCCCTGGAGCCCAATTAGGGGTTGTTGAACAAAAATGAAGCACTAAACTGAACTTCTGTAAAGCCTAAAGTATAATAGCTGTGCTCAATTCTAGGGTGTTACGTGTATCATTCATTGCTTACATATAAAAAATATTTTATCAAGAGGCATAATGTACAATTTGATGGTTACTCCGTCCCTGGTTCAACTCATACTGTGGCCGCTTCACTACTTTTCAAGAAAAGGTTCAATCATCCTGTGTCTCACTGCAGCTGGCCCAATGAATGGCAACGGTTGTGCATTATGCCAGGCTGTTGGCTCTGTAACAGTCAATCTGATTGACGTACACCGTTGCTCATATGGAATACTTCAACATTCTCCATTGAAATTGATAACTTTAGCAACTTCTGCTGGAGCACATGATGGTCTTATTCAATGGTAACTACTTCCAATGACCGCTAAAGGGAAGAATATGCTCTTGTGTAAAATGTATGCTGCAGCTTTAACCCCAGGAAAAGTTACTGCAGCACAAAATATGGAAATTCAGGGGTTTTTTTTGGGTGAGCCGGTCCGATTTCATCACCTTGCTTTATGCCTCAGTCCTAATAATGAGCCTCCAAAAGTGTGGTGTGTAAGTACATGATGTAAAGTAGTCTTCCTTCAGCTATCTATCTATCCCTTAGTGTCATGCTGCAGGCTCTGATATACATTTGATATTTCATTTCTTAAAGGTTTCTCATCTTTAATGTGATCTGTGAATTTTGTCTTGAAGTTGCAGAGCTTTGCAAATTGGGCCAATAACGAAAGGTGTTATATGAAATGAGGCTTCTGCAGAAAAATGTCATATTATATCACACTTACATGCATTTGGTTTTAAGCTTGCATCTACGAGTGCAGAATGCAATGAAGGAATAATCACATGCAGGCAATATTTAAATTATGCTAGTGTGTGTGAACGTCATCAAAACTGTATTGAATTCACACCAGTGGCTTCATCCTTGAACCAAAGACTCTGCGCATCATATTATGTGCTTGAACATACAGTGAAATGAAATCTGGTATGCTGATATAAATGTTGTTACTTGACTCTATTGCAATCCATATGAGTGAAAGCTACCTTCTTGGAGTCTGAGATTTTAGCTGAAGAAGTCTATGTGATGCAGACGAAAGCTCCTGTAGCTAAAATCTCCAAAAAGGCAACTTTCACGCAAATGAATTATCTGATGTTCTCATCTTCTCATGCAAAACAATAGTCAGTGATTGTTGATATAACGATTTCACAATCAGATGTTGAATATATCATAATGGACATAAGTTCTACAAATGAGAAAACTTTTGTTTGTTCGCTTTACTTATGATGAAACTACAGCCACTTTTATGGAAGGGGTAGAACTGGTCCATTCAATAACATTACGTTTCAGTACACTTTCAAGAGTGGCGTCTGTAATTTTGTCTGTACTGTGGGAAAAGAACAAAAGTTTATTGATTTTATCAGGACACATAGTCAGGTGAATGAAAACTCTCCTTTCACGGTTTTATGATGCTTCAAATAGGAGTCTCTTAGACAAAACCAGGCAAAAACACCATTTTTGCAGTATAACCGGGTGTCAAGTGTATTCATACTCCATTAGAAGGATTAAAATGTGTCAGACACATATTTTCTTAGTTTTTTTTAGTTGACCTTTTGTTTATTAACAATTTTGGCTCATTGAATCGCCATTATTACCTCCTAAGTTGAAATTTTTAAAAATTATTAAAAAATGTGTTTTTTCCTATTTCATGACTAATTGCCTTTAAATCACATGAAACATGTTTGAATAACTTGTCTAAAATAACATTGAATAATTTAGCCACCTTTCCGCTAATGCACAATGCCATTAAGGGCCTTTGTGGATGTAAGCAAGCATCAGACATAAGTTTAGACCACCTGAAATTTTGGTTTATCACGCATATTCAAGGATGTGCTAAACATAGATCAAGTTTTCTCTCTTGTAGAACTTCTCTGACACATAGGCAAGAAAATCCATGCAGAAATTTCTCAGCTGAGCACCTATTTTCCCTAATATTGCCAAAAAATTGACGTGGCCTAAACTTTTGTCCGCTATTGTACAGCCAAACAATCAAGAAACAAGAAATAAAAAAAAAGTAAATCATTACATTTTCCAGTAACATATATCATGAGAGATCATATCAATACAATGTAAGCTTGTAGTAGGGGAGAGAGGGGCACAGTGAGACGGCGGGCACAGTGAGACAAAGCCCGTAGTGTCTAGCTGGTACTGTTTACAGATCAACCCTCTTTTGTATAGTACGAATAGTTAGTAAGTGAGAGTCTGACCTATATCCGGAATGCCTACACAGCATATTGAGAGTGGAATTTCAATATTTTGGTTTTTGGCCAGTAAAAGTAAAAAATTTTGATCAACGACTTTTTGTTATAATTCCCAAGAAAAATGGTATGATGCAAATCGATTGCCAGGGATTCAAACCTTGATTATTTGTCTTAGTTTAGTGAGATGATGAACCACAGTAGAGGCATCCGGTCCGCAGGATTCAAAAATTTTATAAAGAGAGCTGCGTGGGGCACAGTGAGACAGTTTGAAGCGGGGCGCAGTGAGACATCACAACATGCACTCGAAATGACCTGAATGTAATGCATAGCTCACAATTCACTATTAAAAACAAAATGCCTGCTATAAACAACTGATTTTGGTGAGTCATATCCAAAGAGAAACATTAGAAAGAATTTTCATTAGTATGTAACAGGTGCGGCGGGTTAAATAAGTCGTGCAGTAGTCCTGTGCGAAACATGCTTAAAAAAGGACCCAAAAAATCACCTAACCAGCTGCCTTTATAAGAGTACAGTAGTTTCTGTAGCAAAAATTGATGGAACAATTCCACAGGTCCTGCGAATCGGCGGTTATGGCAGCAGATGCCCTGTCTCACTGTGCCCTGTCTGCTGTCTCACAGTGCCCTGCCTACGGGGCACAGTTAGACACTTGACGAGCATTGACATAACTCAAAATTTCTCCAAACCTGTAAAAGGTAGGAACCTGAAACTACTGGTCAATATACCCAACGTCATTATATATAATGTGGACTTGATCTCATTTAACTCGTTACTGCCAACATTTTGGAACACTTGAAAATAAAAAAAGTGTCTCACTGTGCCCCGCTCTCCCCTACACTGCTTTCCAAGGCTCCGCTGTGTTACTAAATTTCTGTATTACATAATTAACATAAAACGTTAAAGGGAGAAGCATTTTGATGCTAAGAAAAAATTGGTATTGATTGACTGACAGGAAAGCAGTCCCGATGTTTTGTATTAAAGCAATATGAAATTCTACAAAGGTCCATTTTTTTTGCCCGGGAGTGTACTGATACTATACCGCATGAAAGAGCAATGGGTAGGCTATCTACCACTGTATTTAATACTCCATTCGATACAATATGTTGCAACAATAACTTTGCATACTCAATTATGAAACATTCTCAAACTGCAGTTAGACTAAATGTGGCTCGGTGGTACAGTGGTTAGCATTCCTGCCTTGTATGCATGAGGACGTGGGTTCGAACCCCGCTCCGGCCATGTCCAGAGGTTATCACTATAATGATCGGTATGATTGCCGTTCAGAATGGTGAGCGCGGGGAGCAAATTTATCTGGAATGGGCGCTATATAAAATCATACCATATTATCATATTATTATATTATAAATTGTGACATCTTCTAAAATTGCACAATGTTATATTGCATGTAATTTCATTTGCAGAATCACACCATTGTGATATAACCTGTAAACCATTTGGGATTTCAACAGTTAGACAATAGACATAAGCTAAAAATAGGATCATTATGTTTTAGCATGAATATCAACACACAACCATTGTTGATCTGGGGAGAATGTTTTTCACAACTCAAGCTTCTGTCAGATGTGACTGGGACTGTCATAAATACATTATAGTACATGTGCTGGTGAGGAAACCACAAGCCAGAGCAGGCTTCTGAGGAGCATTGTTTTGGCAGATCAGCGGGCCTTTTAAAAGTTTCGAAACAATGAACAATGAAGTTGGCCACGTGGTGTTAATGAATTAAGAGTATTCTAATGATTTGTTTGTGTCAGTATATTACCTGGGTTAGCATTTGCCAAACAGCCATCCACATAATTTTGTGTCAATAAACAAAATATCAACTTTGTCTGGGTTATCCACCTGATATCAAGAGGAATCGAAGACAAACAGGTAACTGTCAATGACAATGCAAAGCAAGTTTGGAAGTCAAAAATAATTTCCAATGGGCAACAAATCTGCAAGCACTCTAAAAGAGGAGTTTCCCACATTCTTCCTTTTCATACATTAATGCCTCCTTGATCAAAATGCTCTCATATTTTAATTTTAAAGGAGTCAGGATTTCAAATCCTAACATTAGTCATTGAATATGTGAAATTGCAAATTAGTTTTCCCTGAGACACTAGATTAAACGTCAATTATATCATAATTTTTAGAATTTAGAAGTTCTGACAAATCCAAATTACTTGGGTGATATGGCTGCATGCAAATTAAGTCAGGCCTGTGATGCCCATACCTGCCATCTAGCTGGGCTGGCTGGATGAGCCGCTGTGCCTCATATGCTATTCAACATTCAGAGCAACTAGTCCAGTTCTTTTTCTGAAGATAGGCCTGAATCTTAAAAGTACAAAAAGGAAGGAGAATTGTTAAGGATTAAAATTAACCTTGGAAACTAAGCATTATTTTTGCCATGATGTTGACTCAGATGCATCACTAGATGTAAGTAGCTTTGTTTTTTGTTTTTGCTTCATTGTATTGTACAATATGTATAGATACATGGCATGAGACATGTTAACTTTTGTTTAAGACCTTGCCCTGACACTTCTAGCATTGCACAGTGCCTGCTCAGCGTCTTGCATTTATATGTTCAATCTCGGAAATTTGAAATCTCAGGCAACTTATATCAAAGAGTTCTAAATGAAAATTAACTAAGGCAAACACACAGGTCATGTGACATAAAGGCATTTTGGAATAGTGTCTTATTTTTGCGATTGCAATGCAATTTGGTGAAGTAAAGTTATATTCCAAAAAAATGAGCAAGGGCCAAGTATTCATTGTGGTAGCAATCTGGTCGCCTAATCACTGGGCTTCAGGTTTGATTCAAACTCTAACCACATCATCCTCACTTCTCAGTGTAAGCTTGGAAAGCTACCCGTACCACATCATACACTGTTTTTGTGAAGTAGTAACAAAAAGATTAACTTTCCTTGAGTGTTTCATAGTTGCCTTTTGTTATTTCAATCAGTTATTTTGTAGAAAACCATAAAAAATTAATTAAATCACGCTGGAAGATAGCTAACAATGCTTTAAAAATCTTCAGTATTTTGTAAGCCTGTTGGCAGGCGAGTGTAAACGAGTGCTGCAATGGGAGGATGAACCACATCACATGAAACTAAGTTGAATAGCTGTTTCAATTTCAAAATCTTAATCTCAGTTTGAGTCCTCCTCCTATTTTAATTAGCCTGCTAGAGTGCAATAAAAAAGGAAGACTGGGATAATTTGTGCCACTGGGCAAGTTGTACCATCCATAGACTAAGAACCAAGTATAGGAAGGCAATTTAACTCCTGTGTATAAACTGCATTTAGATTATTATGCACCGTGATGAATAAATATACTTCCGAATACAATGCTTTGAAAAGCTGCACTAAAAAATTCAAGTTTTTTGTTGAAAGTTTCATGTATTGAGGACTCACTTTCTTGTTTCTTCATCATACATGTATATATAACTATATATTTTACAATGACCTTTTCTAAAAAGAATCACTTTTTAGTAAGTTAAGCCATCTGCATTAGGATAACTAAGTAATGTTTTGCGATCGATTTGATAGACGATTTTGTCATTCTTTCTGTCCCTACTCTGCTACCTACCTGCCAGAAGACTGTTTAATAACCTTGACAGAGAAGAAGATGTGTTAAAAATGTAACAGCAGCCAAACAACACAATTATACTTATGATGTATTTTTTATGCATTCTTATATTTTTATTTTAAATAGATCATCGCTGTTTTACTAACCTGATATGATGTAGCAATGGCAAAGATTTATGCAGAACAACATAATTGCCACAAATTTATAGTTTCCTACAATTAATGTTTGATGTGCAGTCTTTGCTTACTGTTTACACTGTGTCTCAAAAGTTCGTTCACCTCATAATTAGCTCTCTTTTCAACTGAAAGAATGACAAAAATTCAAATTTTTTTGCACATCAAGGATTATCAAACACTATCTTCTTGCGTTTTTTCGTTGAATTTACCATGATTTTGAAATTTTGAGGTATGAAGTCGGGCTGTCTACATGAGCCTCCGAAATCAGTTGCTTTTGGAGAGTGAGAGTCGGGTTACAAAAATGCATCTCGTTTATAAACAGTAAAAAATTTTGATTTGAATTTAAGTCAGGTGACTTGCCAAGATATTTTTCCTTCATATTTGAGATTTGAAAATTCCCTCAAAAATTATTTGTACTGCAAAATTACAATCCGCTTGAGCAACACATTACATCCATGGGCAATTCCACTGCATTACACCACATCTTGCATCTGGCGTTTCTTCCGTGTTTCTTCATGTTTCTTTATTTTGAAACCATTTTAGTATCTGTAATATACTTACTAATGAGATCTATGCATTTATTTGTACTTTGGACTGTTGTATTAGAATTACTGAGGTCAAATCTCTCACTGCTAAGGTGGACTGATCTGTTTCATTTGTGGGTAGTTGGTAGAAAAACCATTGTTTTGCATTTTGTTGTTAGGAAACGATAAAAGAGACGTCTTGCTAGGCATTTCCTTTTTTTTCAGCCATTTCCGTTGAAAATATAACACTTTAGAGCAATAGAAACACTTGTTTTTCTTTGTGAATTCATAAAAAAAAAACAATTAAGTTGGAAATTATATCACTTATGAGCAATGCAAATTAATAATTCAGTTGTGAGATATCCACTATGTCCTTAGACATTTGTTTTCTAAAGTTTGGAAGGGATACAGTGATTAATTTGACCTTGGTGTCATTCTAGATTACTTCACTTAATGAAACCAGTTTTCAGTTTGCCAGCAGCATTTGAAGGGGCCATAAACATACCCATTTGAATTGGTTCAAGATCTCGTTGAGCGGCTTGATTTTTTTTCTAAATATATTCTGCACTCTTTCACAAGGTCTGGGCATCATTCTGTGAGATTTTGAAATAATGGAGACAACAAAATTATAGCTAGTCCACCTGGAGCCTTTTTCGTGATGAATATGGTCTGTTCATCAATCCAAAAATGACAGTTAAAATCATCCAAACCAGAGCATTTTTTAAGGATTTTTGACTGGGAGACCAAACAAACAGCCTCGAACCATTATTTGAAGCCCCGTGATGCGCAATATCTATAGATCTGGTGAAGACACAACAGATATGTTTATGATTAGAGCTTCTGATAGGCTTGTGGAAAATAGTTTGAACTGATGAGGTGACTGCTAAGTTTGGAATTGAGTCAAACTCCAACAAAACAAGTTTTTTTTTTTAGACTTACAATCAAAAAGGAAAAAATATAACAACTTTAATAGTATTAGGCCTATAACAACTTGAAGAATATTTTTGATATGAAAAGAAAATACATCAGTTTTAAATGCACACATGAACTTCAAATTAAGACAACCAAATATGAGAGCTTCTACAAAAATTTGGTCTCCCAGTGCTACCAATTTGGCCATGACTGGGAGACCAAATCTATCCACTAGGAGACCATTTGGCCTCCCAGTTACTATGTTGAAAAAATGCACTCATCCAAACAATTTCAAACAACTTTTATCTGGCAGCTAGAAGTTCAGTGATCAATCTGTAATAAAATTATCTTATTGAGAGACCCAGTCTTGAAGATATCAGCAAAATTATAAGAGGTAGTGATTGAGGTGAACAAACTTTTGAGACACAGTGTAGAGCATTCATGCATCAGTTCAAAGCATTATTCAAACAGATTCAAGTCATGTTTCCCCTAATATGGTGTGATGACTTCTCTGAACTCAATTTGGAGAGAGTAGGTCATCTTCATCTGCAACAAGCTGCATCACTGATTTAGTAATGGGTATCTGCTTAGTGCGTCTTATGTTGGACAACCTATAAGTCTTCCAAATTGAGTATAAGCGACATCCCAGAATTAATCTTTCCTTATCTGATTGACTGTGTCATGTTCTTGATTGCACTAATTACTTGGCTTATCTTGTTGTTGGAATATTCCCAAGCACTGATATAGGCCGGTTTGATTACCAATAAGTATTATGGGTCATTACAAAATTTAGAATTTGAAAACATTTTGAGTTTTTTTTGGAAATACCGTATACAATTTTCTCTTATAATAAGGTGGCAGAGGGCCTGGGGTGACATCAGTATTATTCTCACAGTTCGAAATGTTTTCTTGTTTACCTCTTCTGCTGTATTATTAACTTTTGAAAAAACCAACCTTTTTCGATAGTGAAATATAATGTGTACTTAAAGTGAAAATATTTGATTTATAACCTAATATTCCCGTATAGATTTCACCGATTTGAAGATGTCAAGCATAATGAAAAAAGATCTTTGTTGGTCTGAGAAAAGCAAACAAGTTGTTCAGAAAGTGTTTTCAAGATGTGCTGGAAATACAGACATGAGGTTGAAGGAAAATTGCTGGCAATTTCTTTCTGTAAATGAAGGCAATTTATTGAACATGGCGACTAGTTGATAATACATGTTGTCGTGAAGATGCAGACAAGTCGTTTAGAAAGTATTTTCAAAATGCATCAAGTTGATAAGAAAATATGTCAAGTTGATATGACAATGCCTGGAGTTGTTCATAAGATACAAATAAATTGATCCATTGAAAACACAAATGAATACTTCATGATCTCCAAGCTGGCGCCAACCTGACTTCCACCTTAAATTTTTCTTAGAATTATCCACGAGATGCACAACCTGATTCGGCTACTTTTTTTGGGCTTCCATGTATGGAAGTCAGCGTTTAACCATCCCTTCCTTCTCTTAGGGCTTCTGTTTTCATCTTTTCTTTTCATCTTCACCCACTGTAGTCTTGAATGCTTAACACGGGTAATCCTAAATTGGTTAACTCCTATAGCTTCTCTTCTAGCCGGACTACAGGCAAAAATTTTGCCATGTTGTAGCATAAGTGCAGTTTATCAAAACTATAGCTGCATAGCTCTGCACAGCATTGACACAATATCCATAAAATGACTTAACCACATTGGGAAAACCCATGTTAAAATAAGCTTTCATACAATCTGTTACTGGTGTCTATTGGTTCAGGCAAGGTACTCTGAACATAAATGTTGGATTAGACTGACAATTTTATTCTAATTACTTGGACCAAAGCATTATTGCAGACTTACATTAATTGGTATATCAATTTTTTCTTCGACAAGCATGAGACTGCATGAAAGCTAGTGAAATGGGTGATGTTTTGTCACTGGTTGAATGCTAAACATCCTCAAAAACATCATCATCCAAACTGCTTATGAGAGTTTGAATTTTTATCCAATTAGACAAATTGTAGTACAATACAATGGGATATTTTGGGTAGGCCTATATATGTCTCAGACGAAAGTCAGCCACTTTTCTTTGAATATGGGTATCCTTATCCTTCGAATTAGTTTGATCTTAGCTTGTAGCACCCACTTAATAGAATGGCAAAGCATTAGCTACATGTTTCACTATCAATTTACAGCGATACTGTGTATCGTAACAACACATTCAGAAAATAATTGACGGATATGTATGATTAAACGAGTATGTATGATTAAACGCATATTATGTTCATCAACTATAACAAAAAAGAAGGGATAGTTGTTGTCTTATCACACTCTTATGCCATTGTTTTAAACAGCCATGGTTAGATAAAAGAGGACAATATTTGCAAAACAACCCTCGACCTTTCCAGGAAAACCTGTCAACAGATTGACAACACAAGCACAAAGTGGCAGCATTAATTATTTACCACCAAAGGGAAGGACCATTTAACTTGAAGCAGATTGTAGGGACCTTATTAGCCACACGATGCCTTAGGCAGCAGGGTGGTGTAGTGGTTAAGGTTCCCGCCTGCTCCGCTGAAGGTCTTTGCCTGCATGGGTTCGACTCCCGGTTGGGGAAACCGAAATTTTCAGTCTACCTTTATGAGCAAAATCCCAGCTGGATGTCGTTCGGATGAGACTTTAAATTGGCGGCCCCTTGTATCAGTGTCTGTGCTGGGCAAGTAAAATATCCCTCACTTGGGGTAAATGTGTAACAGGTTGAGGACTCCTGCTCTCTCTCTCTCATCTCATCAATCAACCCTCGTGAGCGCCCATATCTATCTATATATCTATCTATCTATATATCTATCTATCTATCTATCTATCTATCTATATATCTATCTATGCCTGTATTTGAGTTCTAGGGAGGTATATATTTTTCACTATTTGGCATGTACACGAATTTGTAGAGCTGCAAAAACGAAAATATACACGAATTTTGCATTCGTGTAAGTGATAGATTTTAACGAATTTGTGTATGTGTAATTACGAACATTGCAACCTTAAACTTGGCTAAAACTAACTCTAAACCTAATTTTAACACTAAACCCTAATTATATGGCACTTCCAAGAATGTTAGTATTGGCAGACACACGAATGAATAATAAAGCACATTCACGAGTGTTAGTTTTACATGTACACGAGCACCTATGCTCGTTTTTTCATGTCCACGAATTCGTACATGCTCGTGTTTACACCTCCACGAATTCGTGAACATGTCAAATAATGAAAAATATATACATGGTTCTAGGCAATACAGATTCATTGATATTTTTTAAACCTACGATTTGAAGTCATGCCATGAAACTCCTTTTCAGATAAATGTATTAATTCCTGATCAGAGGAACAATCAGAATGGACACATACATGTATGAGAGTTTTACTCTAAAATCAGTTATGACTAATGGCCTTCTTTTGATCATGACAAATGGATATGCTGTAGAAGAGGGGTTCACCACCAATCTCCAAGAGTCTCTCTGTGTGACTTTGGAAGCAAGCAGCAGTGAACAGGGCATCCATCAAAAAGCCACCATCACATGCAAACAGCAAAGGCTTTTGTGCTAAGGAAGTAGACCTTTCAAAGATAAACAGCTTGTAACCCAAGCTTCAACAGACAGCTTTGTTGCCAATGGCTGAGGGACCTATGCAGTGGCGTAACTGGTGGGTCTCAAGCGGGGGGGGGGGGCCCCCCCCGTAGAGATCTGCGCGGGCACCTTTTTCCTGTCCACGACCGCCCCGCGCCCGCACTATCCTGCCCGCACCCGCCCCGCGCCCGCAGTCTCTGCCCGCACCCGCAGCATGCTGCCCGCGCCCGCAGGATAATCTGCCCGCACCCGCCCCGCGCCCGCATGCGGGCAACAGCGGGTACCCGCGCCCGCAGGTAACTGCCCGCATTACAACCCTGGATAATCTTAATTCATATGAATATTTTAAAAACAATGATCCAGATTTACTGACTTAATCTCTATAAATGCATATGCCAGTAAAAGACACATTACACATATTGAGATATTGCTATATCATAATATGATGAAATAGCATACCAGACCAGTTTATACAATCAAAATTCACTAATGACACCATAATCAATCGGTTCAAAACATAATTATGTCATAACTGTTCATTCACATTCTGTCCATAGATACCCAATTATTAAGTTTTATCATGAATAGGAAATTGTTTAAAAACTGATTTGTATCTCAATGGCTATGTAGAAACTATATAATTACAAGAGATAAAGATTTTAAAATGGGTGCAAATAGCCCTTTGTTTTATGACCTCCTGGGGTGAGCTATGAGATACCAGTATATGGTACAACACCAGTATCATTCTGTTACATAATTCCACATTTTGGCTAGTTAATCAATGCATTTAATGATGTGTAGTAGGGTGCTCCTTCTGCCCCCAAAATTGAAATTTTTTCTGGATCCAACCTTACTTTTTTTTGGTGGTGAGGTTATCAATTTAGACTATTTTTCTGAAATTTCATGAAATTTGAAGAATTCCTAGGTGTAGCACATTGCAATTGAAATTTTGTTGTTTTTCGTAATTTCGCGAGAAAAGAAAACAAATAGCCAATCAAGAGATAACATGGTTTGCATGATAAATCATATTTCAACATACATAATGAAGTACAGCAACCATTTGGGAAAGATTGAGGTCAGCTAAGTACTAGGTACCACTTGCCAGGGTCATCAATATGATAGGTGTACAACATCAAGTTTGCGCTGTTTTCTGTGATTTTGGCGATAATTCAGGAATTGTCAACCATATTTGTTGTTCATTTTGAAATCGATCTTCCCTTCTTGATCTTAATAATCTGCTTCCAATTTTACCCTCTTTCTGCACAGTCTTTGTAACCCTGAAGGCACTGGAGATCTTTTTCCCTGATATGCATCTGTGATCATATTGTCATTCAGAAGGATGTGTACATCAATCTCCAAAAAGGATGGTTCAATCTTCATTAAAGAAACAATGTGCAAGCAGTCTGCAACCACTAACAGTTTCATACTTTCCCTCAATTCAGGAAAGGAATTTAAGGCTTTTGATGTCTGACATTTTATGGTTGTTTTAATATTCCTTGCACTAACTTACCGTATGTGTTTTCCGCATCAGTGCGTAAGTGATCATCAAACAGTGTCAAAGCGATCATGTCAGAGACAATGTTTCAGTACTTTCAGCACAGCTTCCCAAATTGTGGAGTGAGTTGTTAATAACTTGATGATATTATTACATAGTACGAGGTCATTGCCTGGGTTGCAGTTGAATTCAACCAAGGTGCATACGCAAACACCTCTAATTTGACGAATCGTTTAATTTTTTGCATGCTGCGAGCACAGGCAAAAGCCTGGAGTCTTGTCTTAATTGTCACTATTTACTTATAATTGTCAAATAAACACATGACTCTATTCAGGCAACAGCTAACTAGAGTGCATAAAAAGCTTTGCCATCCAAGTTGCACCCTCCTTTTCAAGTCATTGCTAGTCGCAATTGAAGAGTAGAAATACAGCAAGACAAGATCAATTATCAATACATCATCAGAATTAGGGTACCTTCTGAAGTTTTACAAAAGGTCTGCCACAATCTCTTTCAGCTCACTGAGGAAAGGCTGCAAACCACTATCCGCCATTGACAATGAATTTAAATCACTGAATGACATTTTTTGGGGTAAATTTTCTCCTAAGTTTGACATATAATGGTGAACATATTCATGGTCCTGTGCCCAGCCACTGTGGCAGGAGTCTTTCCTCTCTTGATGTTTTATTTCTGTAACACTTTAAATTCCTCATAGCATTAAATATTTCCAAAGTCTTCTTGTTTGGGTCGGACAGGAAATATGTGCTCTCTCACAGAAAGATAAAACAAGTTCAGAGTATTTTTTTCCAAATATCTTCCCTATGAGCTATGAAGCTCAACAAGACCTGCTTCCTTTGGGAAGAATTGTAGACAGTTTCTTGTAAAGCAAATACCTTGATCCTAGTGTCTTGACATGACTAAGAATGCTGCGCAAAAGGACTATCCCAAGGATCTGCTGAATTTGATGATTGACATCTTTGTAGGCCTTCAAAATTTCAGAAATGTCCTTCACACTTTTCCCATGTGAGGTACTGTGCAGCTGGTCGCATTACAAAACTTTAATTAAGAGACTACTAGTGTCACTAGTAAATGATTTAATGTGTGAATTAAACACTGCATCTTGAAACTCTTGGCAACTTCTTATTTTTCGACTCATTTAAATGATCGAAACTCTAGTTTCCATCAAGATAGAGCCTTATTTTGATAAAGGCATTCAAACAAGGGAAAAAGTTTGATTTGTAACAAAGGTTACCGTGTAATCAGGGGAAAAGTAATTTTATTTGTTGTGTAATATGCTATATATACTAAACCAGCTTTGTTATCAACAATTAATGATAATGTTATGACATTATGAGACGCCGCAATCAGTGTTTCCACCTACAGTGCCTTCCTGAACCTAAGCCAAGCCTTTAATCTGATGTTAAATTTAGAAATGAGTAAGATATGGATGGAAAATGCTGTTTTGACACAGAAATCTTCTTAAACAATATTCAAGGCTATTGAAAAAAATATGATAGATAACCTATAGTAAATCACAAGAAATCGCACAATTTTAAGGAAATTTGACAAATTTCAATCCAAATGTGCTACACCTAGGCATCAATAAAATTTCTTGAAATTTGGCATGATTACTTCTATTGACTAACCTCACCCACAGAAAAAAGTATACGGGGTTCTGAGCAAGTTGGGGCAAAAGGAGCACCCTAATGTGTAGTGCTATCTTTCTACATTAATCTTCTGTATCTAATTAGTTCATTTTGTGAAAATAAGTTTTTTTACTGAGTGCCTCACTTGAAGTTATTTGAATAATGGAAACAGGCTTAAATTGATAACAATAGATTGCCTACTAGGATCATACTGTTTCATACATATTAATATCAATAATCAGTGATCAGATGGCAGACTTGATACACACATATTAAACTGTTACTGAGTGAAAGTTAATGAAGTAGTATGCAATACACTATTGTCTAAAACTGGCCAAACAATGCGGGCAGGGACTGAAAGTGCCCGCGCATTACTGCCCGCACCCGCAAACCACCCGCAAGGGCCTGCCCGCACCCGCCCCGCGCACGCAATCTTCTGCCCGCCCCGCGCCCGCACTGACTGCCCGCAGGTACCCGTGGGCACCTTGCGGGTGCGGGTACCCGCTGCCCGCGCGGGCATACCCGCCCCGCGCAGTTCTCTAGGGGGGGGGCATCAACTATACTAACTGTATATTTTAGCCAGAGTTGGAAAGTTCATTTGGGAGGCCACCGGGGGTGGGGCACAGGTCCAATATGGGGGAGGGGGGTACGTGCCATAGGGACGCCACTGGGCCTATGTACTCCCAAACCCAGAGGAATTGAATGAAAATCTAATTCAGAGCCAAGCCCCACAACAGCATCATCATGATATATATTGCAAAACTGTACAAAAATGGCATACATTCATTTATTCATATAGATGTAAGATTTAATGTTTGCTTTGGGCTTCGGGATTAAGAGAATGACCTTGTATGTATATTTCACTTCATCTGCTTGAATTACAAGAATTGAAAGTGGATATTCTTCGCCGTAAAATGACATCACAGCTCGTAGTTATTTTACACAAATGAATTGCTATGCTTGAAAAAAATTTGATAAACTGATTAATAAAATATAAAGCTATGCAAGCTACTATTTCACTTTTACAAATTTTAATAGACATTCATATGTCACTGGATCTTCTAAAACATCCAATTAACTTATGTATAGAGAAAACTGTCAGTCAATTGCTCAGATTTCAAACACATTCGTAGTCAGTCTGAACTTTCTGAGTGTCTGGAAACTTCCTTTAAGTTAATTAAAATTGGTTTCTCTTAAAGGAAAACTAATCCTTTGATCACCTGTAATTGCCGGGCTACTGAAGAACCTCATATTCCCCTCTGAATACAGATTGGATGACTGTACTGTGCTTGTGATTATATATTTATTATGGGTACACTAGTCTGAAGGGAGATGTTCCTGTCCTGACAGTATGCAATGTCACATATGCCGGAGGTAATTACTGATGCCAGGATGAATACCAAAGCTGCAAATTTCGTCCACTTGTATAACATTATGGGCATGTCCTTTGGCCTATAACACACAACCCATCTCTTATGGTCCCTAAATTTTATACACTATCCACTCATGCACTCCTAACGCAAAAGGTTCTTGATGGCATTATAAAGAACACACAGCCGATAGAAGGTTCTACATTTTTTTAAGGGTTCAGTTGAATTGAAAAGTTTCAATACTTTTGGGAAGGCCCTGTGATAGGACCCTATGCTCCCGACTTGAGAGAAAAAGTTCCATTGTGGGAGTTCAGTGCAACTGGATTATCGGAATGTTGTTTTGTTTGTTGTACAGTTGGAACCTTTTAAAATTGAGTAATGAACCTTTTTTGGTTCCTTATCTATACCAGCTTACAAAACCCTTAAAGGTTCCGTATAAAACCTTTTTGTTAAGAGTGTGAATATGGAATGCACTTTTGTTTAAATTGGCTGGAATGATTAGGATTTTCAAAGAGTCAGGTTATCAGTTCTGGAATCATTACATTTAGATATTAATATCACAGAGTCAATTTTTGTGGATGAGCATTTTTGAAACTTTTCTTTGGGAGGCCAGCAAAAAATTCATCAATATTTTTGAAAAACTTCATCATGGTACGACAAGATACACATGCAATTTCAAAATATGCCAAACTGCTTGGAAAATTCAGTGAGTTTTAGGCCTTTGACCTTATTTTACTAGTTTGAATGCTTAATGCTGAAGTGATTTCTCTGTTTTCTCTCTTTACAGATATTTCTGATTGTGAACCTCATACAATTACACGCTGCTCGGAATCTGCAAACTCCAATTCATGAATCTTCATGAGAAGATCTGAATGTTTTCTCTTCACGAAGAATCTCCACCGAGGTAGCAACATACTTAACTAAAGGAACTTCTGATTAAACTCCATGATTCAGGATTATTGGTTTTGGTACTCGACAAATTGGAGCTTAGCTCATAATTGTATGCCGTTTGGAATCTGCAGACCACAATTCAAGAATCTTAATGAGAACATCTTAATGTTTTTTCTCCATGAAGTATCTTCAGGGACATTGCAATGTACTTAACTAAAGGAACTTCTGATTAGACTCCATTATTCAGGATTATCTAGATTAGTTTTGGCACTCGACAAATGGGGGCTTAGCTCATAATTGTATGCCATCTGGAATATGCACACCACAATTCAAGAATCTTGATAAGAACATCTGAATGGTTTTTCTCCATAGAACTTCATCATTGATATTGCCTCATACTTTTGAAACTTCGGTATGAATTGCACGATTCATGTTTTTGAGGCACTCTACAAAGAGGAGCTTAAATATTGAAAGCGCAATTGTCGGGTTTCGGGTTTAGATCCTCCTCTGGCAGTGTTACATAGACTGCCTTCACAGTGCATCAATACATGACGTAAGACCCTAATTATCCCTCCATCAATCCTGATTATCTATATTTGAAGTACTCTTACTGCCAGTTTTCAGCAGTAGTTTCTTCGTACAAAACTGAAACATTTGAATATGCTCCAATAAGGATTTATGTTACACAAGTCATATATAATGGAACTGTAATGAAATTATTCTTGTGGCTGCTTAACGTCAAAATATATCAATGTCTTCTCACAGAGTAAGATTTTGAGATGTTTTAAATTAAATAAATAACAATATAATGCACATTTTGGACATATTAAGCTTCTCATAATTTGTCAGAGCATATAATTTAACATCTTGAGCGGAAAATAAATGTATGGATTTAGCAATTTGTCACAAAAACGCTGCTCATTATTGTAACAACGTAATTTTCAACTGGGTTGTCAAATACATAGTGTAGATGCAAAATAAACTGTATTTACCTCAGATTTTAGGTGATTAACTTCAATCATCCTACCGGATTATATTTCATGGAGATTAAATTATGAGACATTAACACGTTTTGGAAACCGTATGTTTTAAATTTGCCTTCAGAGAAATCCTGATATATATACATTTCATCTTATGGATTATAAATAATAATTTCAACTCATGGATTATAAAATGCAACATTAAGTAGCTATTCTTCAGATTTGATCTCCATTTCTTTCGATCACATAATTCATGGAAGATATCAATGTCTGCCTTATAAAATATATGCTATTTCTCTCATGGATAATGCAACTTAATGACCATTGAAAATACCATAATATCGACATGCCGAAAAAATTACATATAGATGATTTAGAACTTCTATTGTGTTCCTTTTGCATGAAAATTTAACTACCACTCTAATTTCATGCAAGCATTGTTGCAAATATCCGGTCAAGACATTTGATATTCGCTCATGAGAGACACTCACACCGGCGAACTTGAGGTTCTTTATTATGCTATGTTTACAATTGCTTCGCCTTCATCCAGGTATACTTGATGGATTAAGCTTTCGTAAAACATTCCTCCTTTGCTTTTCTGACAGACAATCAATTCCTGGATATTTGTAGGATCAAACAATTAAAATGGGATTGGTCCTGTATAAAACAATTGGGCTATATTGGCAGTCTGTAGGATATTAATGTCAAATTACACAATTTGACATCATAATTGCCCACTCTGAACAGCACGCAATTTTGTGTACAACTAATTTCTTACAGGAGACATCGCAAAGAAAAATGCAGACATGTTTTGAAGTAGTCTCAATTTTTTGCAGCCGAAATTTTGATTTCAAGAAAATCATATTTTTCAACAATTTAATGTTATTGTTGTGCATCAATTCTCAACTTTGAAGTGAACAACAAAGGTCATTTTGTTCTTTGCAAACTTTTCTGGATAATTCTTCAGCTGAATGTATTTCAAAAAGTGTGTGTCATAAACATCTTGTGCATTTCACAAACTCCATTTTTCAGGATTAGGATTTATATTATTGTTTTACAGTATGAATTTACCTGTATGGCAACATTGTGATAGAGACAGTCAACTCAGTATCAATACCCTCTTCTAGTATTATGGATTACATAGTTTCACCAATTGCCATGAAACTAGATCAGTGATATAATTACCAGTTAGTTGCACGGAGTCTCAGGTTTGTAATTAGGAAAGAAGGAAGGAAAGAAGGAAGGAAGGAAGGAAGGAAGGAAGGAAGGATAGAAGGAAGGAAGGAAGGAAGGAAGGAAGGAAGGAAGGAAGGAAGGAAGGAAGGAAGGAAAGAAGGCAGGAAAAACGGAAGGGAAAGGAAGGAAGTGAGAAAGCAAGAAAGAAAGGAAGACAGAAGAAAATTAAGGAAAGACAGAAGGAAGTAACAAAGGAAGATATCAAAGAAGGAATTGTGCCAAGGAAAGGGCAAAGACAGGAAGGAAAGAACTTCACAGAAGGAAAGAAGGAAGGAGAAAGAAACAGACTATCAAGTGGGCATCCCGACGCCACCTGGTGTCAGGATAACATCCGCAGTGTCAAGATTGGTCAAATTGCCTCAAGGGAATATAAGTAGGAGGAAGGAAAGAACAACAAGAAATACAAAAGCAGAAAAAAAAGCAATTTCTATCTGATCCACAACTTAAATACGAAAACAGCTGAAAGATGAGTAACTTCAGCAATCTGACAATTCCTCATTACATAGTGTCCCCTTGGGAACAGACATTCCGGGATGTAATTAATGAATTTGAGTGTTACTGGACTCCGATTGTTGTTATTTTCGGAGTAATCGGAAACATATTGTCATTATTTGTCTTCTTGGCTTCTCCGCTGAAACGTATGTCATGGAGTGTGTACCTTGCAGCATTAGCCATATCGGACACAGGGTTCCTAATCTGCGTCTTCGTATCGTGGTGCAGCCTTGTGGGGATTCATTTGTATCACATGGAAGGATGGTGCCAGTTTTTTGTGTATCTGACATACGTCTGTGGGTTTCTGTCTGTCTGGTACATCGTGGCATTCACTGTCGAAAGGTATATCGTCGTGTGCTTTCCGCTAAGGAGACAGGAAGTCTGTTCACCCCAAAGAGCAAGGTGAGTTAGATTGCTTATTTACAAAATGCTAATTAAAGGACCATTGTAGTGTATCAAACAAAACAGCTTTTAGGGAGAGCGCCAAGTTTCCGGATATTATTAGTGATTGAAATTTAAAATAAATCAAATAGTGGATTACTTTCACTAGGTTATCTAAGTCATATTTTGCAAGGTTACAATTAGCTTTGAGAAATTTATCTACATTTTTGTTTTTTAACCAATTTTGATAAAGGTCTTAATATTAGCCTTATCCTGATGACACAAGTAATATGAGCTGCAGAAAAAGTTAAATTAGCCACCTGGGCCTTAACAATATGTAACTTCGTTTAAAACCTATTCTTCCTGTCTGCAGAAATTGATGGACAGAGTTATTTTTACAAAACAGAAATAGTACAATAACTCAAGATGTTGTGGTTTCTCTCTGGTCTGCGCAATAGGCCTGTATTACATGTTGAAATAACATGTAACATCTGCTGTGCAATATCATAGAGTAAAACGCTTTAGCTATTATGTATCTCTTAATTGGTTTTACCGTTTAAATCTCTGTAACTGCATATTTTCTGAAGGCCGAAGAACTTGGAGAGGAAAGTGGAGGTTTGTTTTTCCTACCGGACTGGAAAAGAAAACCTTTTAGTTGTGCAATCTAGAACTTGATATTGTCAATGCGTAGTCTACATTTCTCATCACGAAGTAGTCTCTATTTCTCAGAGATGCGGCTTAGTTGTTTGCAACTTTTTGTCATGCAACAGATTCTTCAGTTTCTAGTCATTCATGTAGATAAAATTGCAAAGATATGACAACAAGACATTTTTACCAGAAAAACCTGTGTGTTTCCTTCCAACTGCCGTAGTGTTCATTATCTTATGAAGATATACTTTAGAATGGAAAAACATAAGTTAATAATGTACCTTTCAAAAAGGTATATACTACACTGTATACAAAAAAGATTAATGAAATCTATTTTTGATAGGCATTTCTTAGCTGTAATCTGAGTAATTTGAGTATGACAGTTTGACAAGAAATTGAATAGATTACTTGGTCACCATTGGGACATGCCCCCACCCCCTCAGGCCCAAAATCAACATGGAAGAGATAGGAAAAGCCGCTAAACGTCCCGTATGGACCCCATGTTATGCCCCCCCCCTTAGGCCATTTCTAGATACATCCCTGTTGGTAGTAATAATAATAATAACTAGTAGACGGCCACCGCAGAGCGGTGACAAAACTTCACCTACTGTAGTACCAGTAACTCGAAATGCACACCAGTAGATGAGCTAGAAAAAAGTACATGGAAACATACACAGGAATCCTACATAATCATGTAATACATTGCAATACATGCAAGCATGCAAAGAAACACACAGACATACGAGTACATGAACCAATACATGACCCAGTTCATCGACCATAGGACATGTACCAGCACATGCACCAGTACATGCACCAGTACATGCACAAGTACATGCACCAGTGCATGTAACAGTCCCTGTACCAGTGCATGCACCAAGTACATGCACCAAGTACATGCACCAGGTACATTCACCAGTACAATGTACCAGTACAATGTAAAAGTACAATGCACCAGTACAATGCACCAGTAAAATATACCAGTACAATGTACCAGTACAAGGTACCAGTACATGGACTAGTACATGGACTAGTAAATGGACCAGAACGATGAAAACATTTCAAATGACTGCAATTTCTGAAAACATAAATGTTTCAGGGTCTGGCGATCTTTTAAACCGTCAGAGATACAAGAAAATGTTAAATAGGAAGCCTAGAGGAGAATGTGCGCTTTCCAAATCTGTTTTCAGATTCTCTGTAACTTAATTAGGACTGGAGTAACGGCAGATTGAAATTATGGTATAATTCAGAAATATGGACTTTCAGAAATCACTGAAAAAATGTAGTTTTTAACTTAAAATCACTTTGGAACATAAACGGTTAGATGGAAATATATATAACTTGGTAGGGTTATGTAAATAGAACTTAGAAATATGTTCAATAAGGCTCATCGAAGTAAGATGAATCATTCCGCGTTAAAATATTGATATATTATGAAAATTTGACAAAAAAGATGAAATTTTCAGGGTCCGGCGATCTTTTTAACCGTCGGAGCTACGACAAAATGTGCAGAAAATAAAAACTAGAAGAGAATTTGGCCTTTCCGAATCTGTTTTCAGATTCTCTCTATCTTAGTTAGGACCGGAGCTACGGCCGTTTGAAATGACGCTATCTTTGAGAAATGTGAAAAAAAAATCATAAATTTTTCGCTCATTTTTTGACCTTTTGACCTTTACAGTGCAACGTAGATCAATCCGAGGACCTTGTAAATATACAGGAAACCTCTAGAGTATTGTAGCAAGTATGTCTACCATTTTTGTAACAATATCTTAATTCCTTCTTTGTTAAAAAATATGAAATGTCAAAAATGTAAAATTTTTTGACCTGTTTGACCTTGAGTTTGACCTTGAAAAACATTTTGTAGGTCAAAATAAATATGATTTTCATAAGGGAATTGTGTGAAAAAGGGGGGTCAGCCATGCATTGTAACCCTGTACAATCAATATTTCCTTGTCAAAAATGCGGAAATGTGTCATTTTTTAACCTCTGTCGGTTAGCAATATTAAATAATTTTTCATAAATCTGGCGAAGGAGGTACACAAAATAAGATTAGATATTATGAATAAGCAGGCCAATGTTCATCTGTCACCAGTAAATCACGATGATATCTTGAAAAGAACATGGTGAAAAAAATTGCTGAAAATGGCACTTTTTCAAACTTTTTCGGGTCAAATGACCTTGAAAAATGAGGGCAAGGTCAAATTTAAAGGTCATTTTGGACTTATTAGGTATATGTTTGGGGGGTTTACTATGACATGTTATGAGCTAACATCGATATTTCAAGGTGAAATTCTCAAGGTCACCGGTTTTGGTGACGCGGTATGACTTTAAAATTGCATAACTCAAGAACCAGTAACCAAAATGAAAAATGAAAAGTTGATGCAAATGTCCCGTGAGTTTGGGCATGTTTTGGCACCATCGGTATGACTCTACGACTTACGGATTCTGAGATCCCGTGATAGACCTTAAACCATGAAAATGGACTTTGTACAACGTGACCTTGACCTACTTTCATGAAAGTAGGTCAAACTGTGAAGAAGGTATTTGGGACCTTTCCATGTACCGGAAGATGAAAACCGGTAATAACCGGATGAGGTACATGTATTTGAAATATGGCAAAATCCGACTTTGAAGGACTCTGTGACCTTGAAAAATAGGTCAAGGTCAGTTTTTTCAAAATGATTCTCTTGTATTTTTGTAGGCTCCGTATATGAATTTTTTGAAAATTTTCCGATGAAGTTTCGTCTGGCGGAAAAAAAAAAATAATAATACCGATTACAAGAAACTTCACCTATGTGTAGGTGAAGTTTAATAATAGATACTTTATTTAATCATGTGGAACATTGAATAATCTGATGCCTATTATTCAAATTACCGATAACACTGTTCAGAAGGCACCTTGAAATTCATGTACTACCTACCGTAAAACGGGGTAAAGTTGGCAATCCGGGGTAAAGTTGGCAAGCTAATTTGACCCAGTTTATGGCAAAAATGCCAACTTTTCTCACTGACAAGGGTATATTAGGCAAAGTTGCCATCCGTGTCAGTGAAAAAAAGTTGGAATTGCTGCCATTAAGTGGGTCAAAATGGCTTGCCAACTTTACCCTGGATTGCCAACTTTACCCCGTTTTATGGTTATGCAGATCAGCAATGAGCCACTTAAGTAAGTAGTAATTGTTTCAGTTCTTCCTTGCCTTGTTATTTCTGAAAGTTAAAGTTGCCCTGAATGATAAAATCCTTGGCTAAATATGGGCGATTTTCTATGTATTATAATATAAACTTGTGATCATTAACATTTATAGACATTTTTTTTAAGTATTTCCTTGACGACATAAATCATTGAGTTATTTCCTTAGCTTTTTCCAGATAGTGCCTCCCACCTCCAGCACTTCATTATAGATGACGTCACAATATCCATTGTTGCAAAAGCATAGTTATAAGTTAACTAATTCTTACAATGGTGATGACGTCACAAAGTAGAAAGCAAGCCAGATTGCTCATTTTTTCCGTGCGTACCCGAAATAAATCCAGGGGTCATTTAGTGCATTTATTGGGTAATTTCAAAGAGAAAAAATAATCCTAAACCACAGAAATTTCTCACACTCGGTGTCATGGATATGCTGGGCAAGATTATGTAAAAATCAGGAGAACTTTTGGTCCAATCCTGACCTATCATTCAGAGTAACTTTAAGGAATTCCCTTAACTTTGCCTTTGCCATAAAGAGATATCTCTCAGAAGTAGCTCTTGTAGGCTGTTATGCTCAACACTGATTGGTTTAATTTGTGGACGATATCCACTTATCAATGGAAAATTATTGTTTTCTTGCTCTTTGTAATGATATTTTCCTTGAGGTAAAAAGGGAATCTCATTTTAATTGGAATCTTGTAGCAGGTAAAGTGAGACGCTATATTTTTGTGTCTGCAATGAAGATGATACAAGAAGGTAATATCAAAAATGTTGCAGCATTTGCACTGATTTTACTCGGTTGATCTTGGTGTTAACTTTTCTTTTTTTTTTGAGAACAGGTCAAAAAACGATTAGCATAAGATTAACAAACAATTTTAAAAGATTAAAGAGTGATTTAAAAGGCATTTATTCAGACTTGGCAACCAGGCTATTTGAGATTTGAAAGTCGAAATCACATATATAATAATACACATATTTTGATTTAAGTCATACATAAATTGTTTACTTCTCAGACTCCAAAGAAGGGAAGAATTTCCATAGCTTTTCTTCAGCTAGAAAAAGACATACATACCAGTTCCAGCATTACGCCTTGAAGTCCTGAAAATTACCTTATATGGTGTCATGATGCTAAGAAGATAATATTTTGAATTTTCATTTCACAACTATGAGATATGTGCATTGTGTTCTGTACCTCGAATAGACTTATACATTTTTGCAATGTTAATTTAAATTTAAATTTTTCTTCAGCATTTTTCTGCTGACATTTCTGACAAATGGAAGTAGCATAATATTACAGGCAACTGGGTGGCTGAGTGGTTAAGATGCCTGCTTGCTCCTCTGAAGGCCTTTGCCTTCATGGATTCGAATCCTGGTTGGGGTAAATGTGTAACATGTTGAGGACTCCTGCTCTCTCTCCTGTCTCATCAATCAACACTCATGAGCATCCAGAACCGAACTTAGAGGGCTGCACTTACCATATTTGTCTATCAGTATACAAGTGATTTATCTTGTCTTCATGTAAATGGCAAAGCCGACATCAGTGTAAGAATTTATTTTTTAATGTCATCTACATTGAGTTTTGGTCTCCTATAATGTGGGATTGCTATTGAAACCACAGGGTTTAACAGCATCATGACACCATATAATGTAATTTCATGGCACAACGTACATTTCTCTTTGCAATAAGAGTGTATTTATTATTTCGCTTCTGGAACTGGGTCATTATATTCCTACTAAGTTTTGATGAGTAGCATCATGAAATATTACATTTATAGTAGGTGACCAAGAAACAAATTACAGCAGACAGTTGTTATCCTTGTCTTTCTGTGTGTCACATAAGCATATCCTTGGTCTAATTTCAGGTAAGCCAGCGTGATAAAAAACAAGCAATTTCTAAGAAAAACAATTCCTTCATCAAATAGCATACATGTTTCTTGTCAAGGAAAATTTTTTGCTGGCTTTAATGAATGACATCTCTGTTCCAAGACCATCATGTCAAATTCTAAAACATATGAAGAAAATGATTTATTACCAGGAAATTACATTGTCTGATGAATAGTTGTTACCTGAAAGTTGTTTCTGCAAGTGAGGATCTGCAATTATGTGGTTTGGCTCAATGAGGAGATATCCTATAAGTACTTCTTTCTACAACATTGCCATTGCATTTATTTCCGTGGAAAAGATAAGATTGCTATTGAATTTTCGTTACCGTCATATCTCTTTGCAGCATTATCAAGAGCATCTATAGGCGCAGGAGGCGGGGAGGGGGGGGGGGTTCTGACAGGCAGGGGGCTGCATCCCCCCAAGAATTTTGGAAAATGAACTTTTCATGCACTTTTGGACAAAATATTTATTATTTTCAGGACTATTTGTGAATTTTTTTTGGGCCAGCCCCCCAAAATTTATTGACCTTCTATGCATATGACCAAGAGATATCAGGTAGATTTGTACCACTGTGTCGTGTATATCTAAAAAAAAAATTCACCAGTGGATGATGCAGCACAAAGAGACAATAAATAAAATGTATTTTTCTGGTTTTAACGAGGTCTTGATGACAGAGAACACTGCTTTTTTTTTCGGGACAAGTCATTAGTTTTCCCATATTTGGTCTTTTCTTATTTAGCCAAAATACTTTATGGAGGCCAAAATACTAAAACGGATAAAAGTGAAGACTAATTTTCCACACTGGAAAATATGATGAAAATTTCTAGCTGTGTTTTGCCTCTGGGGGTGTAATGGATAGAATCCCTGCCATCCACACCACCGGCTAGGATTCTATCCTATGCTGGAGAAGACATAAAATATATAGTAGTGAGGTGCAAATGCATAGACACAATAATTTCAGCCGTTTCTCCATTGAAATTGACAACTTTAGCAACTTCTGCTAGAGCACATGATAGTCTGATTCAATGGTAACTACCTCCAATGACCCCTGAAGAGAAGAACATGTTGTTGTTTAAAAGGTATGCTGCAGTGTTAACCCCGGAAAAATTACAGCAGCACAAAATATGGAATTTCAGGGGTTTTTTTTAGGGTGAGGTTCATTCAGCCAAAAATTAAAAAATCTTGCAAAAAATGTGTTGGAGGCTTTTAAAGAGTGATTAGGGAAGATGACTTGACCTTTACAATGGACCTTGCTTACATTCACACTCCGGAATTTAGTTTTATTTGACACTTTTTATTTCCCAAGGAGTAGGCCCTATTCCATATTCACGAGCAGCAGTGCATATTGAAACCTTACCTACAAGTGGGAGCAATTGGCTTTGCCCTTTTACTTTCAGAATTATTTATTCTTTTGGATAAACAAATTTGGATTACACACCTGTGTATTTCAGGGGAAGATCACAGTAAAACAAAAATGCAGATGAGGTTTAATTAAGGTTTTGTGACCTTTACTTGACATTTCAATATTTTTCATCGAAAGCTCACAACACGGTTTTTGGAGTCAGTTTTAAAATAGCTAGTTCCCTTCATGCTGTGATGTTCAAAATGTCAGTTTTTAAGTTTTTAGTTAAAAATAAAGACATGAGTATCACCTTGCTTAAAATCTCTGCGATTGGTGAAAATTAACTATTGAGCTTTATAAGGTGACCTGAATTTCAACCCCATGGCAAGACAAAATTATCCAATTTGGGTACATGAAAAATCACATATGCTGCAAAAATTATTATCAGTCATTGATACTTGATATTCTTTTTCAAACTTTATATATTTTTTCAGATACGAGTAATTAAGTAAAAAAAAAAAAAGACGCCAACAATTAAATGTATTGATATTTATAAAATCTGATAAAATCTATGAAAAGTAATGAGAAAAACTTTATTGATTATAGTCTTATTTTGACATATATATTGCAACGTTTAATAAAACGGCCAAGGAGAATTTACTTTTTTAAACCTTATGGCAAGTCAAGAAGAATAACAACCCTAAAATAAAGTGTAAACAATATTTTGTAAATACGGATGATTTCCAGGGTTGCCAATGAACAATCTTGTGCATCTCATCAATCAACCTTCGTGAGCGCCCATAACTGGGTTTAAAGGGCTGCACTCACCATATCTATCTATATCAATCCATTTTACCAAAAATAATCATTTTTCATGGCAAATATCACAAATGAAGACGTATAGGCTGATCAAAGGCTGGGTGTCAGTCCTAGTTTTCACTTGGAACTGAATGAGCATAGACTAATATAAATTATGAAAATATTACTCATGGCAGTGTAGTACACCCCCCCCCCCCCCAAACAAACGGGCCAACATTATTATAAGAAAATTAAATTTGGGGCACTGAAAATTAATGAAAAGGGGGATATTAGGTGCGGAAAGCAAAGCAGGGGGTAATTGAGGGGTAAAGTTTGCGTCAAATCTTGCGATAATAGAGAAATAGATGGATAGATATGGTAAAAACATCCCTCTAAGCCCAAGTCTGGATGCTCATGGAAGCTGATTGATGAGATTGGGGAGAGAGCAAACGTCCTCAACATGTTACACATTTACACCATGTGAGGGGTCATGGTGCATTTGACTCACAACATTTCTGACGATTCATGTTACATTTTAAATTTAATGACATCATGTTATATCCGGTGCAGATATTAATGTTGTTAATATTGTAATGTCACATTTCTTTGTGACAAAATTAGATGCAAATTTTCGGACAACTCACGTTACCAGTTTGGCAACATCCAAATTAGTTTTGATAATTGATGTAATTCAACATCGGATGGATGAGTTGATGAAATTACTGATTTCAAATCTGTGCAATATAACAATAATTTTACAGATATTATTGCAGAGTCATAATTATAATTTCTAAAGTACCGGGTATTAAAGTTACACATTTACTCCATCTACATTTGGACACAATGTCAAACTGGCTTAGAAGTTATAAGCACACAAATTTGATTTTCATCACACATTTTTTCTGCATGGAAAATCATTGATAATAATGGAGTATATTCATTGTGATTAAATTAACTAAATTAATTAATATTTTTTGACGGCAGAAGGCCTTTGACTTTTAAAGGGAGAGAGAGAGGGAAACGTCAACATGTCAAACATTTACTCCATGTGATGGATATCTTTCTTGTTCAGCATATACACTGATACAAGGGGCAGCCAATCTTAAAAGTCACATCGGAAAATCGTCATGATTTTGCAACAAATAAACCTCTTGAGAGAAGCAAATATTTATGTTATTAAGTTTTAAGTTATTGTCAAAGTACAGGCAGGGCCGGATCTAGGGTCTAGGAGGCCCTGGGCACATTGAGGCACTGAGGCCCCCGCCTTCCATCCTGCTTTTAAATTTAAAATTAACCAAAAAAGTTTCGTTAAAAATGCAGATTTCAGATTAAGAATTGTCATAAATGACGTTAAAAGGACACAACTGTTTTTTGAGATCTCCGGCACAGAAGCCTTGTGATGGTCATAGACATATTTTAACCATTATTCTGGAGCTATCATTGCCTATAATATTGATTATTCGAAGATATAAAAGGACACACTTCATTGTTACTCTCAGTAATCAGAGATCACATATCAAAACCATTTCAGGGTACAGGCCTTTGCGATGGAAATCAGTCTTGTACTGGAATAAAAAGTTTAAAACTTGCAAAATTTTTTTTCTGGCCATGATGACAGGTTGTCTCCTTTTGACCATGTTGACAATAATGATTTTTAAGAAGTATTAAGCAAATTGGGGTAGTCGAAATATTTGGTGGACTATAAATAAATGGAGTCTTTTTTTTTCATGCATTCAGAAATTAGTAAAAACGGCGGCAATCTAAAAATATCGTAATAAGAGACAATTTGACCAAATTTGAAACTTGGGCAAGCAAAAACCGAAAATCCTCAAGATATACTTAACAACTTCACCAAAATAGATACAAATATTTTATGATGCGCATTCATGATGATTATGACTTCAAGTCACTCTTGGGTACCACTTTTTTGGGTCCAAACAGCGCACACAGGTCTCAGAGACCCCTCTCTATTTATACTCAGAAATTTATCAAAATTACGCCCCATAATTTGAGATACAATACAAATTTGTAGTGCATTGATTTTAAAATATTTCATAACGTTATTAATAGTGCTCCAATTCGTACCAGAAAATCAAATTCTGTTTCAAAATCTGTTCTTCTGATTCATGCCAACATAGCCTCATTAATGCATGATCATATGGAACCCCGGTTTAAAAGATAAATGTACATTTTAACTTATCCTAAAGTGCTGTGCTGGAGTATTAAGCCTTAATTGCATTGACAAATTTAAGCGGATATATTCAGCTGAGTTTTATTGAATAAAATTAGAATGCACAAATCCATCATTCATTTTGTTTTATGAGTCCTGAGGAATATTCTGCGCAACTATCAATGATATGAAATATCAACAAGTAAAGATGGAAGAAATTAACAGCCTAGCAAGCACTCTAACATTTAAAAAACTTTTTAAAACGCTACTCGGTCTAAAAAAATTTTTTATGACATTAATTCAACATTTTATGAACGTTAGTGTTTGTTGGGAGGGGAGTGGGCCTCAGAGGCCCTTGTGTAAGTCAGGTTTTTTTGTCAATAACAATAAACGTTGGCCCCACATGCAAGAAAGTGAAAATTTCAATAGCATCTGATTCGTTTTCAGCTCAGGAATGATTACTTTTTAATTAGTTCCTTGGCAGTCAAAATGTGTTTTGAAGGACAGAGCACAAAAAATCTGAGGCCCCTGTGGACCTTTGAAGTTGGATATTGTATGTCTCCGTAAAAGCGAGGGAGTGCCTTTACCTTTGACCTGCGATTTTCTTTTTTTTTCTTCAAAATTTTGAGGCCCCCCTTGTCATGTGAGGCCCTGGGCACAGTGCCCACTGTGCCCTATGGATAATCCGGCCCTGAGTACAGGTGTCAACAAAAATAGTCAAAATGTTATCATCTAGCATTCATTATGAAAACAGCTACTATCATTCATTGTAAAATTTGATCCGAAAGTAGGCTACACAGGATTCACTGATCAGACCTATACCAAAAAAATCCTCACAAAATTTAAATTAATATATGAGCCTTGTCTGATGAGTGAACCCGATATAGCTTAAGGTGAAACTGGCCTTGAAAGTTTGAATCAAGGAAATTTCAAAATGGCCACCATTTGTTTTTTGCTCTCTGTGCATGCCTAAGGTAATGTCTAAGCATGCTCAGTGCCAATTAGGTCAGAGCAAATTTCCATTGCATTTCTATAGTGGCATTCTGTCTCTATGAGCAGCCTATCAAATGACATGTGATTGCCAGTTCGAAGAATCAAGAGTGGATATACTATTTCTAGGCGGTGCAACTTGTTGTCAACTGTCAGATTATATCACACTTCTCAACAGGTTTGTCAATGAGCAGAACAACAGCCTGTAAAGACTGAAGAGCATTACAAACACTTCAGACAAGCAAATTGTAGGACAACCATAAAAGAAATGGTATAAGAAGATGTGAGACTCTGTGAGAGTAAGAGCATTGTACACAATAAGTCATTGAGCTGTCTGAAGCCTGGTTATTTTGGTCTCAGCAGACGACAGTAAGTCCCTGAATATGCCCCAGACAACATGCGATCTTGTTATATGATGCATTGTTAGTTCTGGGAATTTGACAATTTAGCACGAATTTTCTGTAGGGTGTACCTTCATTGGCCTCGTAAAGTATTTGCTACTTGGGGCTTCATCCCTTCTTGAAAGCGAACCTGCCTTTTAAGCATCTCTACATGGAAGCAAACTTGCCTAATTAGGCATGTGAAGACTCTGCTTGAAAGGCATCATGGATACATTGTGTATCACCTTAGCATTATAAGGTCTCCTAAATTCTCTTTTGTTTTGAGAGTTCATTAAAATCTTTGTACTGTCCACAGTGGCCTTGGAGGCACCCTGCAACTGATGATCTTTCATTCACAATCTCATATCTGAATTATTAGTGCTTCTGTGCAACAAGAACGTATAGATTGTATTGTGTACCTTCAATGGTCTCCTAAAATCTATATATTTTCATTGCACTATTTTAGTATTCTAATGTCTTCTTATTTCTCTTTTGTTTTGAATGTTCATTAGAAACGGATTGTATAACCATTATGGTTGCAAAATTGGGTTTTAGTTGCTTAACTTTAAACCATGCACATAGCTAGCGCACCCAAATCCCTTCATTAATAATTGAATATGGTCATCATATTACTCATGCATGTATTCCTTTGCATGATTTTGCTGATAAACAATTCTGTTTCAGTTTTGTCACATTTACAATAATTGTCTTCCAGATCGGTGGTTGCATCTCTCGCCATATTTGCCATGATCCTCTACACCTTCGCAATATGGACGTCAGCCATTCGCCCAATGCACGGCTACAGTGGGTTTTGTGTGTCTGAAGAATCTGCATTATTACGGGTCATGGCCAACATTGATATGATAATCACGTTGATAATACCGTTTATCATTATCATGGTGTTGAATTCTATAATCATTTACACAGTAAGTGCTATTAGTACCTATTAATATTTATGCGCAATTGTGTTTTTCTATTTGTTGTGTTATGGTGTACAGTGCAACCTGTTACAGTAAGCGAGACACATGATATTGCAGTGCATTTTTTAACATAGTAACTGGGAGACCAAATGGTCTCCCAGTCTACAGATTTGGTCTACCAGTGATGCCAAATTGGCATCACTGGGAGACCAATTTTTCAAGGGACTCTATTGAATTTCCCATTTGATGTCTTAATTTGTAGTTCTTGGCTGCGTTTGAAATCAAGGCTTCAGCTACTCACATCAAAAATATTCTCTACAATATATAATTATATTCTCCTGCATGTGTAATCTTTCCCATTTCTGATTTTAAAAAATTGGCAAGACTCTTTCTTGTTGCAATCAGCAAAACTCATAAATTAGCAACCAGCTCAACAGTTCGAAATCCTTTGGCAAGCAAATCATGTAAATGTATTGTATAGGATTTATAATGTATAATATATTTACTGCTGTTGTCTAAAAATGTCGCGTATCGTGATGCTACAAAATCGCGTTGGTCTCCCAGTAAAAAATCCCTAAAAAATGCTCTGTGATATTGTGCCATTGCATCAATGCTAAACATCCTTAACCAAACTGCTTGTGGAAGCATGAATTCTCATCCAATGACAGGAAAACATATGTGATCTGCTCCACCAAAATGAGTTCAAAGTAGGCATTCTATATTTCTCAGAAATGAGCAAAATGTGTCAAAAGGTCACATTTTGATGATTTCTAGCTGTTGGTACCATGTTTTAGCAAAAGTAATTTGCATTGATAATTTAAGACCATCTTGACCATAAACTGATTATAAATGATCTAAATTGGGCATCCTTCTTGATTTTCTTAGTTCTTTCATTGCAATGGCGGGAATTTTAAATTCCATTTTCTGAGAGTTCGATGTTTCTTTGAGGTGCCTTATCTTTGGATTGGATGGAGATATCAAAACATACTAAGCATCATTTTAAAGCTTAATTCCAGTAGAATAAAGTAATCTCATAACTAAATATGATAGGAGGCCGACTTTGAACCCATTTTGGTGGAGCAGGTCACATATTGAGTCATAAAGGCTGATATGTGAGGCATGTGGGATTACAAAGGCAGTCAATATTCCTCGCTGTAGTTGGAGTTAAATGGGTCAAAGTTTTTGACCTGTAGTCTCTAGTGTTGGTGGAAGGCGGTCACATAAGGCAAGTTGGTCTTACAACAGGGGGTCTTACAATGCAGGTAGCAATGTACACCCAGAATTACCCCATGTCAGAAAGCAACCATTTCCGGTACATGTTTGATTGATCAGATTTTAAATTTTTATTCCAGGTGCTAAAATATAACAAGAAAAGGCTCAGTATGACGACACTGAGGTTTCACACGAAACAAGAGAGCCCACAGAGACAGGGGTTCCCCTCTGCAACAGAGGCTGATGATGTCATTGTTGTTCAGAACGAGGGTGATTCCATCATTACAGGGAATTCCCCCATAAGTTCCACCAGGGGGCAAGTCAGGATCGCCAGCTCAAAGTCAATAGTACACATGACAAAAATGTTGGTGATAGTCTCCAGCGCATTTTTGTTGTTGAACTTACCTAGCCACGTCATAAGGATATGTGCATTTTTGACGTATTACATGTCGATGAACACTCATGTGCTGACAACATTCCGCAAACTGTTTCTGTGCATATACTACACAAACTTTGCCATCAACTTTTTACTTTACAATGCCTGCGGGGGTACGTTTAGAAACGCTTTATCTAAAATGGTATGCCAATGGAAGTTAAGACTATGTCGCAAATTCTCGCCATGTTGTGCATCGAAACACATACCACTACGACCACAGAATTCTCTGTCTTCAAGGAAACATACATGCATATCGATGGCAGAATCAAGGCCATCAAGCACGAAAGTTACAACAGTAACTTGCAACCATGCAAAGAATGGCAAGAGTGCAAATGGACAATGCTCCTGCCAGAACTAATGACTTTTCTTTGTTTGGAAAGTTTCACTACCAAAACTACTAACAATAACATTCTGATGGGTCAGTTGAATGTCCTTTTGATGCCCTGAGTGCATAAATGTCCTTCAAAAGCTCATCTTTGCCCAAACTACTTGCAGAATTAATTTGAAATTCTGAGTAAGATAGTGCATTTTATTGTAAAAGTGATCCGTAATTATGTGACAAGAAGTGCATTATTGAATTTTAGTCATTGTCTCGTGATCACCGGACTGAATTTTATTGTGATGTGTGTTACATTCGAAGAATGACGAGTACTGCTTATTGTGGCCACCAATGACCTCATAACAGGCCTTATCCTTTGCACTGAGATGAACTGTCAATTTGTCGTTGAATAACTTGTGACCTCATTGATGAGTGCTATGACTCAGTAGATGACTTGCTATGAGAGCATTGAAACTATAGGATATGACCTCAAATATTGCTTATCAGTTACAGAGAATACCATTGCATGAAAAGCCATACAGTATGACCTCAAAACATGTCAGCACAATTCTGTGACTTGTAAGCACTTCGTCTACTGACTATTATCTGACAATACCTTTAAATGTCAATGTAAAAGAAAAAATAATATGTTTGTGCCTAATTCTTTAAGATATCAAAAATGTCATAAATCAGCATTTTCTGAAAATTAAATTAGGTCTGTTCAATTCTATTCTATTCAATTCAATTTATTAGACAATATTACATTCGGCTAGCTAGTACTGGGGTAAGTTATCTATATTGCATCTGAGATGCTGAAGAGACTCTCTGTCAAAAATATAAAATTATGATTTCAAATGAAAAAAAACTGTCGGTGATTTAATATTGTTCTCATAGCTGTTTTTTCTAGTTTGTACTATCGTAAGATTGTGATGCAATTTTTGTTGTATAACTGCATAATTATGTTACAGTTCAACGGCCTGTATTTTATAACTTATTTGATGCACTGGTTTATAGTTGCTTTTTTGAAATGTAGATGAAAGAAACAGGAATATATGAGCAGACTCACTGATTTTACACTATTAGGACCAGTATCATGTGAAAAAAAAAAAAGACATACCCTCCTTCAAGACAAAAAATCTAAACAGTGCCTAATGTGATTGTATCAGAAGATGTCTTGATATCCATTAATTGTCATAATCAGTGAATAAAGTGAAAATATAAAATTCAAACCCTTTTCAATTGATTTTGACCTTTTATTGATTGAGATCATTGAAATATTAAGAGAAAGCAAAGCTATGCATCAGGCAGTATGGCTGTATTCAGTGCTGACTGCATTATAAGACCACCCCTTCTTTGGTCACAAAGTGGTCTCTTGTGGGGGCGCAGTCTCTCGTCGGGGTGCAAAATGCAATAAAAATACTACTTGGTGCTGGAGGAAAGAGGTCACATAAGGCAAGTCGGTCTTACAACAGCGGGCCATGCAATGCAGGTACCCCTGTACATGAGCAACTTCATCCATGCAACACTGCTATCAGCGTTATGTACCAACTAAAATACCCTTTTGCCAGCCAACTAAAATACCCTTTTGCCAGCCACATGTCTTACCCACCAGATCCAAGAGTCCCTATATATAGCGCATGTTATCGCCTAACCATATTACATTGCATGGTCGACATTGGTCGTGACATCAAAGAGGCCTAGTCTCTGTTACATATAGCTCTTGACTAGCTGGCCAGCTGCAACTTAATTGCATCGCTTCATTTTCTCACACATCAAAGGTTCACAACTTTTTTAGGCCAATGTTCGACCAATCAAGACAACTACATTGAGGAAATAGTTGAAAGAAGAATCTGAGGTATATATTTTTCACTATTTGACATGTACACAAATTTGTAAAGCCGCAAAAGCGAACATATACACAAATTTATCATTTGTGTAAGTGTGAAATATTGCTGTTCACGAATTTGTGTAGGTGTAATTACGAACATTGCAACCTTAAACTTGGCTAAAACTACAGTCAAACCTGCTCGAGCAGCCACCTCTATTAACCAGCCACCTGCTGTAAGCAGCCACTTTCAATTCCTCCAAACTGATTTTGCATTGTTTTACACCTGGATTGAGCAGCCACCTGCTTTCTGTGGTTAAAGGCCAGTGTTTTCAACCCCAAATGGCCATCCTGACCTGCATGAAGCAGCCAGTTAAGCAACCCCTATCTTGTTACATAACTGCAAACCAGCATCCAATTGCATAGCATCATAGGGGCAGCATAGAAACAACAAACTAAATATGATTTTCATTGTAGCCAGAATACAATAGTATAGTTTCAATGTGCTAGTTATCTACTTAAAGTTAATTTAATTCAAATCTCATGTTCAAACATCAATTAATTGTTTAGAATTTTATTATTTATTAATCAGATGGCCAAAAATATGGGCATTCATTCACTATGTACACATACATATTTATTACTATAGTAATGGTTTACATTGACATATAATCATAATGATGTTATACAAGATGAAGGATGAACATGATGGCTCAGAATCAAAATAATGATTATGTTGGGCCAGGCATGACATGAGGATGAGGTGAAAGGATGAACGTTGCCCAGTTTGCTGCACCCACACACACATTCATCATGATACAAATATATACATGTATACTTTCTTTTTGTTTTTCTTTTAAACAAAAGACTAATACATCGTAACAAAACCATACAACCACAGAACATTTACCGGTAAATTCAAAATATAGAGTAGAAAATATTGTCTTATTAAACCAATTAGAAACTTGTATACTTTCACAAATTGTTTTCACTGTGAATGGCAGATTTTTGTTGGCTCCAAAATCACACAGGACTGCAATTTCAAAATATTCGATGTGCAGTCTTTGCTTACTGCTTAGTGCATGTATGTCAACATTTGATGCATCATTTCAGAGCATTACTCAAACAGATTCAAGTCATGTTTCCCCTAAGATGGTGTGATGACTTCTCTAACCTCAATTTGGAGAGAGTAGGTCATCTTCATTTGCAACAAGCTGCATCACTGATTTAATTTGGGTATCTGCTTAGTGCGACTTATGTTGGACAACCTATAAGTCTTCCAAATTGAGTATAAGCAACATCCCAGAATTAATCTTTCCTTATCTGATTGACTGTGTCATGTTCTTGATTGCACTAATTACTTGGCTCATCTTGTTGCTGGAATATTCCCAAGCACTAATATAGGTCGGTCTGAATACCAATAAGTATTATTGGTCATTACAGAATTTAGTTAAAATTTTTGTAAATACACTTTTTTTTCTAAAGGTAAGGTAAATATTTTATTACAGGTGATTATAAAAATGCCTTTAATGATATGGGTCCCATAATCCCAATACTTTTCACTAAACCATCATATTATGCATTTTACTGGCGCCTTTTTCAAAGTCATAATTTTGATTTTTTGTAATAGAGTCATGCTTGCAATTTTCCTTCAACTTTCTGTCTCGTGCGCATATATTGTATGACTCTGTAAATAAAGACCAGTTACTGAAAATGGAGTTAATAAGAAATTGAGACATGTTGTTCTGAAGATGCAGACAAGACATTCAGAAAATGCATGAGTTGATAAGAAAATATGTCAAGTTTATAAATGTGAACATGCATCAAGTTTATGTGACAATACATGAAGTTGTTCAGAAGATACTCACAAATTGATCTTATGAAAACTCTTCTTCATGCTGGCGCCAACCTGACTTCCTCTCTAAAGTTCTTAGAATTATCCCAATGAGGCACAACCTGATTCGGCTACTTTTCTTGGGCTTGCATGTTTTGAAGTCGACGTTTAACCACCTCTTCCTTCTTTTCGGCTTGTTTGCCATTACTTCACCCGCTGGTGTCTTTTGGTTCAGCCAACGTACTCTGAAAGTAAGTGTTGAATTAGACTGACAATTTCATTATAATAGATATACTCGGACCAAGACAAAATTGCAGACTTACATTAATTAGTATATCAACCTTTCCTTTGACAAGCATGGGACTGCTTGAAAGCAAGTGAAATGGGTGATTTTTGTCACTGGTTGAATGCCAAACATCCTCAAAAACATCCTTATCCAAACTGCTTATGAGAGTGAGAATTTTTATCCAATTAGACGAATTGTAGCACAACATCATGGGATATTTTGGGTATACATATGTCTCAGACAAAACTCTGCCACTATTCTTAGAATATGGGTATCCTTATAAGACAGAGTTACTTCTCATTGGCTCGCCATTTCAACTAAAGAAACTTCACATGTCATCAATCAGTGTGGACAATGTCGAAATAAAAGCAACAGATCATGCCAGAAATAGGTGTATTCTTTGATAAACACATGTCAATGCATAAGTAAGTGAACAAATGTGTCAAAATGCTTATTTTAACCTTCGGAACATCTCAAAACTGCGTAAGTCACTGAACAAAGAATCAATAAAAACAGCTGTCAATGCATTAGTCACGCCTCATTTAGACTATGGCAATGGATTGCTCCATGGTTCGTCAAAACAAGTGATAAATAAACTCCAGGTGGCGCAAAACTCTGCTGTACGACTGATTGAAGGGCTGAAAAGACAAGATAAAGTTAGTCTTTACAGGAAAGATTTACACTTGCTTCCAATCCCTGTAAGGGTCCAATTCAAACTGATGACAACCACGTGGAAAGCTGTGAATAATCAAGCACCTCAGTACCTCAAAAGTCTAATTCGACAAAAACCAGAAAATGACCTGAACCTCCGCAGCAATGGCAAAATGCTGTTAGAGGTACCTGCCACGCAAAATCAAAACAAGTTTGAGGACAGAGCCTTTTCACATTCAGCACCGATACTGTGGAATGGCTTACCTGAACATGTGCGAAAATCAAAAACACTGGACAACTTCAAGAAAAGATTGAAAACGTATCTTTTTGCAAAATTCTATGGAGATATTACCTAATCCAACCAAGCGCCAATGAGCAGTTTACTGGAATTGGCGCTGTACAAATACTTAATATTATTATTATTATTATTATTCCTCCAAGTAGTTTGATTTAGCTTGTTTAGCACTGAACCAATAGGATGGCAAATTTTAAGTACATGTTTCATTCGATTTACAGCAGCACTGTGTATCATAACAACACATTCAGAAAAAAGTTTGACGGAAATCTTATATATGCCTCTTGCATGCATGTTTGATCAAACTCTGATTATGTTCAGCAAAACTATCAAAAGAGAAGTGATACATGTACGTGTCTCTCCGTAGCCAGATTGATAGGATGTCTCCGTGCTATAAGGAAATATATATCAAGACAAGTTCTGCGACAGATATACATGGCCCTAATTCAGTCGTAGTCCGGTCTGTTAAGGTTTGGATCGTTACTTGCCGGAACAAAGCACCAAATTTGGCACATAGGTACTTTTTAACATGCTCTTTCATCCTAGAAGGGGTGCCACGATATACGACCATCAGGACGGCGGCCATCTTGAATTCAAAATGGCCGCCGTCAAAATCCTAGCCAAGGAGGTTTTATGATTCCATGAGGCTTCAGAAACATCACAATGGACTGTAATTTGGTAGAATGATGCTGAATAATATCTTTTTTCATGCTTAGTCATGCATATAATAAAAAAAGCTGTGAAAGAGTACAAAAATATGCAATAATAACAAAATAATGGTTAATTTTTCCGACCGTAATAAATTATTGTGTTCAAGTGTTGTTGAATCAAAATTCTTAGCACCATTCTGTTTTAAGGGCTTTACTCAGCATTAGGGAATACATACATTCCATAGGAGGACCTGTATTTCAGTTTTTTTTTTTAAAATAACAATCAAATGACCGCTGTTGTATGTCTGATCTGTATCTGTCAAACTTGCCAGAAGCCGCTCTGCTCTAAATTACTTGGTATCTTTTTAAAATATCCAATGACCATTGGTCACATTCAGAAACAAATACAAACACATCTTATGGGCACAAAGAGACAGCAAACATTGTACAATTAAATGATGTATAAATTCGCATAACTAGCTAATATTTAAAAAAAAAGAAAGCAGCTGAGTGTGAGTGAGTGAGATTGAAATTTCAAGTCGAAAGAAAGACAAGGCAGCCTTTGAAGCTTATAAAGCATAGATCTCTGTTATTCAATGCTAAACCTATACATATGTCCCATTCTTCACATCTGTTGTTCTGGTAATCTTAACATAGTCCTCTACAATTACACATAGAAGTACAGAAGAGTCCAGCCTCACAACATTTGCATTTTCTGCCGCAGCAAAGGACTGGATTTGAATCCGCATTTCAACAGTTCTCTGCATGTACAAGCAGCTTTTGGTTCATCTGTCCAGTGTCGAAACCAAGATTAACCATCTTTTTTCCATCCATAACTCTCAGATGATGGGGCTGACATAACTGATTTGAGGTTTGACATCCACATTCCTGTCTGATGCACTGCCCTGTGTGGGTGCTGAAGAAATGCCGCCTGAACTTTTAGGACATTGATTAGTGAAATTATTTATTATTTGTAGACTTTCATGGATGTACTATGAATACAACCAAAATATTACCACGGTAATGGGATAACTTTGTCGTCAACAAGATGGCAACATTATGTTATTGATGTTCAATTCTTTGCACCACTTTCCAATACCAAAAGCTATGTACAGGTGCAATTCAGGAAACATTGCCTGGAGTTGGTGAAAAAGACCGACAATGATGATGACCACATCTGTGTCTACTGCCCGCACAAGAATAGTCCTTTTTCCTTTCTGGAAGGCATCATTTATGCGGAGTCATATTCGCATGTCGGCTTCTTCATGGTTATTCAAAAGTTGTGAAGTCCATGGCACAAACACTCGTTCAACATAGTCACCAAATGTGGATATATACCTCAAGTACAGGCAGTTATGATTATTGCCAGAAGCTCACTCTTTTTGATGGCAAATACAAAACTCCATTTGTAGACAATGACGGCGGCCAAGGATGATTCTCATATCTGAAAAAATCCTCCAGATTTCCATCTCTGAACTTACTGGCAATATAGAGTCGACCAAATAGGCTACAAACACTTTTGAGAGCAGAGACTTGCTGCTTTGACTTTGTGTTGCTTTTCACACCACTTTTAAAAAGTGGGAAGTTGTTCCGCTTGAATGGTGTTTGAATATTTGATGTTCTGTCCAAGATAACCCTTTTGATGTATGCTTCGATTGTTTTTCCCCATCTCTTTCACTGTCTTGATGACATCATCTGATTCACAGTCTCTTGTATCCAAAACAATCAGTTCAGGACCTCTAAAAGGATTGCCCAATGCCCATTGCCTCTATCACACCATGCGTTGCAAGAACTTGAAGTTTGAATCTGTTCTGATGTGCCATACTTTCCTGGTGTTGCATTTGGTCAACTGACAGTGTTCTGCCAAGACAGTTGGTCTCAAATGCCTCCAACAGACGTGCCTGCTCTGGACCGGCTACCATCCATCTACGGAAAGCCTCTGGATTCTGGGTAAGACCAACCGCACCACCCTATCCTTTGACAAGGGCGTTGTTTTGCTCTTGGCCTTGGTCAATAGTAATGCAAGAAAATCGTTTTGTTGTCTTATGGAGAACCCAACATTGTGAAAATTGCACTCTCATGTTGGCTGCTAATGATTTCATGTCACATAAATGAATGGGCAACCATTGAGCATAATCGGTCTTGTCCAGTGCAAAAAACCATGGAACCAAATTTTCAAGTGAATCTACACTGAGATTGAAATTGCTGCTCCTTTGAGCACGCAACAAGGTTAAGATCAGCCTCTCCAGTTCATCAATCATAATCCAATGGTGGAATGTTGGGCTCTTTTCCATGTTTCTCATCTTCAAATCCTTAAATGTGATCTCTCTTTCTTCAACATGATTTTGCCATGTCCAGATGCATCCTGAAGAAGCTTGGCCATAATAAGGAATGTGACTTCACATGCATGTCTAGTCTTCGTATAGTGTGCTGCTCGGAGAAAGGTATCAGCACTGATTCAGCAGTGCCTCTGGACGCCACTCCAATGTCAGCTAAAGCTGTTCTCCAACCAGAACTGTCAAGCAGATCCCCGATTACATGCCATAGAACCATTTCAAGGTGGAGTCCACCGAACATGGCAATGATTTGCTCTTCTCCATGAATTTCAGAGAACTTCCAGTGGAGCTAGGGCAAAAAAAAGCAGGTCCACAGCTACAACGCTAATCTGTTCAGGATTAAAATGCCGTGTGGCATTCATTATGATATCCTTGCCATACTTAACCATCGTAAGTGTTGCTGCTTTCTCAGTGAAAAGTGAAGAAGGGAATTGAGGACAGGTGGATCAACTGGATTGGGTAACTTTGGTGCTTCATAACTTGCCCAAGTAATGTTGTCACCTGATTCAATTTTGTCATTATGCAAAAGAGAAGACCTATTGCATTTTGTGTCCAGGTACATATTGTATCCTCAACTTCAAGGGCATCATCCACCATTCTTCTGTATCCTGCAATTTTCTGTGTGGAACCAAAAGTCTATCAGCAGTCACAGGCATCACTAGGGGGTGCTAGGGGACCCCCGAATGGAGCATTGAGCCCCTCGAAGGACATTCTACATAGAATGTTGTGCACTATGTGTGGTTATTTTTTGCAGTTTATTTGTTATGGCACAAACATCTAAAATCTCTGGATTTTGGGCAGGCTTGTGCTTCGACCCTTTGGACCAACCTGCTGGGAGAGTATGCAGTTTGCCTTTGGGCTCTGACAATGCTTCTGAACTTTGGGACTTCAGTCCCCCCCCCCCAAATTTTCATTTCTAGGGAAGCCACCGGCTATCAGTGTTGCAGAACACTGTGGGCACTGTTGTATAACTTTCAAGAAGAAATGTTGAGTTCTGCACATGTGAATTAGCATAAATTTGAATTTTATTCCTCTCTGCACCAGGGTTGTCAACTTTTGGGAACTGCAACAAGCTGATGCCAGTGCGATGAAATGATCCATCGGCAGTTGTGGATGATGAATTATGGTCATTGGTCAATGTTGTCCAGGGCCCCGACTGTGTACAGCCTGTTTCGAAGATGTGGGGGACAAATATTGTCATCATTGTTGTACTGCTTGCAGATGGATGACAATTGGTCCTTTATTTCAATAACTCTGCGGTAACTAATGCAAAGACCCAGATCAATAAGTGAATTTACCAGTTTCTTGCTTCATGTTTGAGTATGCACATTCAGACCAATATATATAGACACTGTAAGTTCTCTTGACTTCCCATGTCTTGATGCAGTTCCTGCTTATTTGCTTTTTTTGGTGTTAAATAATATAAGCTGAGCAATGATGTTTCTTGGCTTAGCATTGTTTCACTGTTTAGCATATTTGGTCCATTGAATAACAGAGATATTAATGCTGTCAAGGAGAAAGGGATGGACTCTTGTAATCAATTTCAGAAAAGTCACCATCAAACGTAACATTTCCATGGCAAAATATCCTTTTTCAATAACCAATTGCTAATTTCTCTGGCTTCCATCTCAAAGTTTCTATCATTTTCATGAGCTTTCAGGAGTTCCTGAAGGCCTTGTTTAAAAACTACCAATGTGTTTTTACCATCCCATGGGCCCTGGCATTGTCCAAAGAATCTGTCAAGGAGTCGCTGCTTGAAACAAGATTTATTTACTATACCAACCTAAACTCTCATGGAAGAAAAATAATTAGGTTAAGCTTAATAATTATTAGTTAATTATTAGTTAATTAGACATAAATAAGACAACAAGATGCATATTATATTGTAATTCAAACTCCTTTTCATTTGATTCACTGAAATGAGGAGATTACCCAACAAAAACCAAGAAGTCTGAGCCACACAGTTCAGATTTGTGAAATATAATCGTTACGGTAGTAACTTTTCACTATGGTGTGTCGACAATATGCAAATATATGGCCAAGTTATCTATTACTAAAATGAAGATCATGTCCAGAAGTACCATTCTGCCAAATTTTAGAGTGCTACAACCCCCCATATTTGCAATATTAACTTTTTCCCCAAAATTTTGCGGAAATTTTTATTTTTTGTGCGTTCCAAGCTATAATATCGCATTAATTACAATTAAAGGTGTAATGTCTATATATTATTAAAGTACATATTGCCAAGTACATGTGGTAAAAATTTCATATAGATATCTTACTCCAAACAGGAGTTATAGGCCTTTTTCACAAATGCCTGAAACAAAGCCAATTTGACGTCGGCCATTTTGAATCCAAGATGGCCGCCAACCAAGTCATTATTCATCATGGCACCCCTTCTAGGATGAAAGAGCACATTTCAAAGTACCTATGTGCCAAATTTGGTGCTTTGTTCCGGCAAGTAACGATATGGCCAAAAATTGGCCTTAACAGACCAGACTATCGAAGATGTATTATGGTATACTTGTTTGGGGACATGCAGCTTCGAAACTATATAGATTGCAAAAGCAAGCCGTCAGAGTGATCAGTAATTCTAAATACAACACACACACTGATCCACTTTTCAAAGAACTAAAAATAATGAAAATTGAAGACATCTACAAATTGCAATTATACAAATTATATTATAAAGTAGTGAACCAAAGATCCCCTGATTATTTCAATAACATCCCAAACATAAAAGTCAGCAATATTCATAGTTATAACACAAGGAATACTTCAAAATTGTTCATTCCTAGTGCGAGACTTGCACGAACAAAAAAGGGCACAAGTATAAAGGTCTCCGAATTACTCAATAATACTGAAACAACCTTATACTCCAAAATATTTACACACAGTCTAGAAGGATTTACCTACTACTACAAGTTGATAACCTTTGAAAAATATCAAACAAATTGTCAAATTCAAAATTGCTTCATTTGTGAATAATTATGCCATTGTACCACATCACATTGTTGTATAACCATCCAATCTCGCGGCCCTCAGGCCAATTTGGGTGTTTCTTAATAAAATCAAATGTCTTATCATGCTCTTCTACCGTTGTTTTACGGTCTGTCACTTTGATATGGAAAGATTTAGGACCAGATCTCTGAGAAAAATGCTATTTGAGACTCATGATAAAAGAGGACAATGCTTGCAAAACAACTCCTGACCTTTCAAGGAAAACCTGTCAACAGATTGACAAAACAAGCACAAAGTGACAGTATGAATTATTTACCACCGAAGGGAAGGACCATTTAACTTGAAGCAGATTGCAGGCAGCTTACTAGCCACGCGATGCCTGCATTTGAGTTCTTGTCAATACAGTGTACATCTATATTTCTTTAAATTTGTATAACCTTTGAAGTCATGGCATAAAACTCCTTTTCAGATAAATACAACCCAAAATAAAGTATGTTTATCCCAGAAGGAAGGAAGAATCAGCCATTACTTTACCCTTTCACACCTTATGGCTCCCTCCAAATCACTTCCTATCTTTTCGTGCTTTAAACTACCTTTTAACATTAAATTAAATGTACATTCATTCATCCAACACCAATTCAAACTCCATCACCTCCTTTGTGTTTAATTAATTTGATATTGTGCCCCTTTGCTAATTGCAGTTACATAATCAGCTGCCCTTATAGAGTTCTTAATATGGGTCAAGGTTGTGCTGAGGAGTCAAAGGTAGTCGTAAGGAGATTTGTGGTGGAGAGGAGAAAGGAGGGCAAAAGGTGAACAGAGGACTTCTGAAGGAAAATGTTCTTACTTTATTTTGGGTTGTACTGTAAGTTAATTCCAGGACCTGATCAGACGAAAAATTGGAATGGACAAATGAAAGTTTTACCCTAAAATCAGTTATGACAAATGAAATGGCCTTCTTTTGATCATGACAATTGAAAAGGCTGTGGAAGAGGGGTTCACCACCAATCTCCAAGAGTCTCAATGCATGACTTTTGAAGCAGGCAGCAGTGAACAGGGCATCCATTAATAAGCCACCATCACATGCAAACAGCTAAGGCTTTTTGTGCCAAAGAAATAGACCTTTCAACGATAAGCAGCCTGCAGTAACCCAAGCTTCAACAGATAAGTCTGTTGCCAATGGCTGAGGGGCCTATGTACTCCGAAACCCATAGGAATTGAAGGAAAATCTGATTCAGTGCCAAGCTCCGCATAGCATCATTATATATATTGCAAAAACTGTACAAAAATGGCACATGTAAAAGTTTACCCTGGGCTTCTCACTTCATCTGCATGAATTATAAGAATTGAAAACAGATATTCTTAGCTGTGATGACCATTGTTATTTCTTTTCACACTTTCATTGACAATACTTTCTTCATGCAGGTATAAAGCTATGCAGCATGATTGAAATAAAAAATTGATGAAATAGTAAGTAGGAGGTCATGCATAGGCCAAAGCCAAAGTGCATGTCTCCCAGACAAATTGTATGTATAGTTAAACTATCTACCTGTATTTCTACAAGGTAAATTGCGATTTTCTTTGGTCAAAATACTCTAATCTGTCGGTCTGTCTGTCTAGCTGTCTTGGGCTTGCATGTTTGAAAATCAGCATTTCACCACCCTTTCCTTCTCACCGGGCTTGATTAATATTACTTTTGTTTTCATGTTCACCCGTTATTGGTTCAGAAAAGGTACTCTGAAAGAAATTGTTGAGTGATTCTAATTACTTGGACCAAAGCATTATTGCAGACTTGCATTAATTGGTATATCAACCTTTTCTTTGACAAGCATGGGACTGCTTGAAAGCTAGTAAAATGGTTGAATGCCAAACATCCTCAAAAACATCCTTATCCAAGCTGCTTGTGACAGTATGAACTCTTTCTCAAATGACAAGAATTGTAGTACAAAACAATGAGATATGTCTCAGACAAAACTCTGCCACTTTTCTTTGAAAATGGGTATATCCTTATCCCTCCAAGGTTAGCTTGTTTAGCACTGATCTAATAGAACGGCAAAACATTAACTACATGTTTCACTCTCAATTTACGGCAGTACTGTGTATCATAACAACACATTCAGAAAATAGTTGACAATAATCGGATATGCATCTTACATGCATGTGTGATTATTGATTTTAAAAACACCTATTATGTTCAGCCAATATAGCAAAAGGGAAGAGATAGTTTTAGTCTTGTCATTCTCTTCTGCCATTGTTTTAGACATCCATGGTTAGATAAAAGAGGACAATGCTTGCAAAACAACCCGTGACCTTTTCAGGAAAACCTGTTAACAGATTAACAACACAAGCGCAAAGTAACAGCATGAATTATTTACCACCGAAGGGAAAGAAATTTAACTTGAAGCAGATTGCATGCAGTATATTAGCCACACGATACCTGTATTAAAGGTGTTGGCAATGCAGATATCTTGATGTTTTTATAACCTAGAGTTGATATTAATTCCTGAACAGACCAAAAATTGGAATGGACACATAAATCTCTTTCTTCATATATTCTGCCAGGATAGTAAGACTGATGCATTTACCTGAAAGTGGCAACCACTGTCTAAACTAAAACAGAGCTAAATTTGCATTGTAGCCATGAGAATCAGAGAATGACAAGTAAAAAAAAACAACATGTATATATATACAGTAACATTTGACCTGCAAAATATTTTGATTTCTTGACTAATTTCCTCTGTATCATCTGCGCAGCAATGACATTTTTTCGTGAAGATGGGATTTAAGACTGTCTTGGCAGAAAAGTGTCTCAAATGTTTTTCTGGGTCTCAATGACTTCCATCAATTTCCATGCATAGAGACTCGCATATTGTTAAAAATAAGTGCAATATTGTGAACTCTGATTCTCTATTCACTCAATCCCAATCATAATTGTTTGTAGGTTGGTGGTCTAAACATTTTCAAAATTAGCTTTCTACTTGGCTGTGTGATGTCACTGGCTTAAGAATGTTTTGCTTGTGTTATGTTTAATCAGTTGACTCAGTGCTTATCATATCTGGCACCATGGGTGACAATAAACAAACTGACTTAAGGTACTTCATCAAATAAGAAGATTAGAAGACCGACAGAAAACTATCAATAACGTGGCAAAAGCATGTTTGAAACTTCAAAATAAGAAATTAATTTTTCCATTGCACTAGGGCCGCCAAACTGAACAGGGACGTAAAAGAAAGTCCACCGCCAATCTCTGAGAGACTCAATGCATGACTTTTGAAGCAGGCAGCAGTGAACAGGGCATTCATTAATAAGCCACCATCACGTGCAAACAGCAAAGGCTTTTTGTGCCAAAGAAATAGACCTTTCAACGATAAGCAGCTTGTAACCCAAGCTTCAACAGACAGCTTTGTTGCCAATGGCTGAGGGGCCTATGTACTCCAAGACCCAGAGGAATTGAAGGAAAATCTGATTCCGATCCCAGCTCCTCGAGAGCATCGTGAAATATATTGCAAAAACCTTACAAAAATGGCACACATTCATTTACACATTTGCACATTCATATAGATGTAAATGTTTGCTTTGGGCTTAAGGATTAAGGGAATGACCTTGTATGTATTTCTCATCTCATCTGCTTGAATTATAAGAATTGAAAGCTGATATTCTTAGCTGTAAAATGACATCACAGGTTGTATTCATTTTGCATAAATAAATTGCTAGGCCTATGCCAGAAAAAATAATAAACTGATTAATAAAATATAAAGATGTGCAAACTACTATTTCACTTTTACATTCATATGTCACTGGATCTTCTAAAACTTCCAATTAACTCACCTAGAAGGAAAACTGTCAGTCAATAGGCAAGATTTCAAACAAATTCATGGTCAGGCTGAACTTTCTGAACGTCTAGAAACTTACTATAACTTAATTAAAATGGTTTTCTTTCAAAGGAAAACTAATCCTTTGATCAACTGTAATTGGTGGACTACTGAAGAACCTCATATTCCCCACTGACTACAAGGTGGATGACTGCATTGTGCACGTGATTATAATTATATTTATTATGGGTACACCAGTCTGAAGGGAAATGTTCCTGATAGTATGCAGTGTCACATATGCCGGAGGTAATTATTGATGCCAGGATGAAGACTGTGGTTGTGAATTTCATGCATTTGTTATCATTGCTTGAACTCCATAATATAATGGGCATGTACTTTGGCATATAATATCCAACTCTTGCAGCATGGTTCCTGAATTTTATACACTATCCGATCATGCACTCTTAACGCAAAAGGTTCTTGGTGGTAGGTATATATAAGAACCTACAGCCGAAAGAAGGTTCTACATTTTTTAGTGTTTAATTGCATTGAGAAGGTTCAATACTTTGTGGGAAGGCCCCATGATAGGATCCTATAGATGCTCCCAACTTGAGTGTAAGGGGTTCCATATGTAAGTTCAGTGCAACTGGATTATCTAAGTGTTGTTTTGTTTGCTGTTGGAACCTTTTTAAAATTGAGTAATGAACCTTTTAGGGTTCCTTAAATATACCTGCTTATAAAACCCTTAAAGGTTTATTTAAAACCTTTCTTTTAAGAGTGTAAATATGGAATACACTATCGATTAAATAGGCTGGAATAATTAGGATTTTCAAAGAGTCAGGATATTTGTCCCGGAATCATTATATACATTTAGGAATAATGTCACAGACTTTTTTTTTGTGGTTGAGAATTTTTGAAACTTTATTTTGGTTCTCCTCATAATTTTTTTCTCATTATATTCGTCATGATATATATTTGGTTCTTCACCCAATATGCTTGCATTGTACTGGCTATGCTTGCTTTGATTTTCTGTGTGCTATTGTTTATTTTTTCTTTTTTTCTTTAATGGATCTCTTTGAGATGATGACATGATCTTTCATTTTTTTAGGGGGAGGGGCATCTCACCAGTGATAAGTTCTTGTCTTGGAGATGGCCACTCTCTTTACTGTAACATAATGTTTCAGAAAGAAAAAAAATATCTTAAGGTCTTTAATAGGCCCCAAAACGACATCATGGCACAACAAGATAAACATGCAATTTCAACATATGCAAAACTGCTCGGAAAATTCAATGGGTTTTAGGCTTTTAACCCAATTAACTTGTTTGGATGCTTAATGCTCTATTTTCTCTCTCTTTACAGGTGTTTCGGATTGTAACCCTCACGAAATTACATGCTGCTCGGAATCTGCGAACTCCAATTCATGAGTCTTAATGAGAACATCTGAATGATTTTTCTCCAAGAAGAAACTTCAGAGACATTGCAATGTACTTAACTAAAGGAATTTCTGATCAAACTCCATGATTTAGGATTATATATTAAGTTGGTTTTGGTGCTCGACAGATCGGGGCTTAGCTCATATTTGTATGCTGTTTGGAAGCTTCGAATCTGCAATGCCATCTGGAATATGTAGACCACAATTCAAGACTCTTACTGAGAACATCTGAATGGTTTTTCTCCATAAAACTTCATCATCGAGATTGCCTCATACTTATGAAACTACGGTCTGAACTGCATGATTCATGTCTTTGAGGTACTCTACAGAGAGGAGCTCAAAAATTGATAGCGCAATTGTTGAGTCTCGTGTTTAAATCTTCCTCTTGCTGTGTCACCTGGACCAAATAAGCTTCTCACAATTTGTCAGGGCAGAAAATAAATGTATGGATTTAGTCAATTGTCAGAAAAACGGTGCTCAATATTGTAATGGTGTAATTTTCAAGTGGGCGATCAAATATGTCGTGCAGATGCAATATAAGATATTATTATTATCATTATAATATAAACTGTATTTACCTGTGAGAAATTCAATTCAGAATTAAGGTGATTAACTTCAATCATCCTACCGACATGGAGATTAAATTATGAGACATTTAACACTTTTTGGAAATATTATGTTTTAAATTTGCCTTCGGAGAAATCCTGATATACATTTCATCTCGGATCACTTCAACTAATGGATAATGAAATGCAAAATTAAGTAGCTATTCTTCAGATTTGATCTACATTATTTTTTATCACATAATTCTTGGAAGATATTAATGTCTGCCTTATAAAATATATGCTATTTCTCTCATGGATAATGCAACTTAATGACCATTGAAAATACCATAATATCGACATGCCGAAAAAATTACATATAGATGATTTAGAACTTCTATTGTGTTCCTTTCCTATGAAGATTTAACTACTGCTGTGATATCATGCAAGCATTGTGGCAAATATCCGGTCAAGACATCTGATATTCTCTCATGAGAGACTCTCACATTGGTGCTTTGAGGTTATTTATTATGCCATGTTTTCGATGATTATCTCGCCTTCATATACGTCTACTGATGGATTAAGCTTTCGCAAAACATTCATCCTTCGCTTTTCTGACAAACAATTAATTCCTGCATAAAACAATCGGACTATATTGGCAATCTGTAGGACATTAGTGTCAAATTACACAATTTGACATCATAATTGCCCACTCGAAACAGAAAGCAATTTTGCCAGCAACTTCTCACAAGAGAAATCAGACATGTTTTGCAGTAGTCTCAATTTTTTGCAGCTGAAATTTTGATTTCAAGAAAATCATACTTTTCCACAATTTAATGTTATTGTTGTGCATCAATTCTCAACTTTGAAGTGAACAACAAATGTAATTTCTTCTTTGCAAACTTGTTTTGCATGTCAGGATAATTCTGCAGCTGAATTGATATTTCGAATGCATTTCAAAAATTGAGTGTCATATACATTTTGACATGTCACAACCCCATTTTTCAGAATATGGATTTATAATATTCATTTATAGGCTAGTATTAATTTACCTGCATGCAGGGCCGGATCTAGGGTCTAGGAGGCCCTGGGCACATTGAGGCACTGAGGCCCCCGCCTTCCATCCTGCTTTTAAATTTAAAATTAACCAAAAAAGTTTCGTTAAAAATGCAGATTTCAGATTAAGAATTGTCATAAATGACGTTAAAAGGACACAACTGTTTTTTGAGATCTCCGCACAGAAGCCTTGTGATGGTCATAGACATATTTTAACCATTATTCTGGGGCTATCATTGCCTATAATATTGATTATTCGAAGATATAAAAGGACACACTTCATTGTTACTCTCAGTAATCAGAGATCACATATCAAAACCATTTCAGGGTACAGGCCTTTGCGATGGAAATCAGTCTTGTACTGGAATAAAAAGTTTAAAACTTGCACAATTTTTTTTCTGGCCATGATGACAGGTTGTCTCCTTTTGACCATGTTGACAATAATGATTTTTAAGAAGTATTAAGCAAATTGGGGTAGTCGAAATATTTGGTGGACTATAAATAAATGGAGTCTTTTTTTTTCATGCATTCAGAAATTAGTAAAAACGGCGGCAATCTAAAAATATCGTAATAAGAGACAATTTGACCAAAACCGAAAATCCTCAAGATATACTTAACAACTTCGCCAAAATAGATACAAATATTTTATGATGCGCATTCATGATGATTATGACTTCAAGTCACTCTTGGGTACCACTTTTTTGGGTCCAAACAGCGCACACAGGTCTCAGAGACCCCTCTCTATTTATACTCAGAAATTTATCAAAATTACGCCCCATAATTTGAGATACAATACAAATTTGTAGTGCATTGATTTTAAAATATTTCATAACGTTATTAATAGTGCTCCAATTCGTACCAGAAAATCAAATTCTGTTTCAAAATCTGTTCTTCTGATTCATGCCAACATAGCCTCATTAATGCATGATCATATGGAACCCCGGTTTAAAAGATAAATGTGAATTTTAACTTATCCTAAAGTGCTGTGCTGGAGTATTAAGCCTTAATTGCATTGACAAATTTAAGCGGATATATTCAGCTGAGTTTTATTATAAAAATTAGAATGCACAAATCCATCATTCATTTTGTTTTATGAGTCCTGAGGAATATTCTGCGCATGCGACTATCAATGATATGAAATATCAACAAGTAAAGATGGAAGAAATTAACAGCCTAGCAAGCACTCTAACATTTAAAAAACTTTTTAAAACGCTACTCGGTCTAAAAAAATTTTTTATGACATTAATTCAACATTTTATGAACGTTAGTGTTTGTTGGGAGGGGAGTGGGCCTCAGAGGCCCTTGTGTAAGTCAGGTTTTTTTGTCAATAACAATAAACGTTGGCCCCACATGCAAGAAAGTGAAAATTTCAATAGCATCTGATTCGTTTTCAGCTCAGGAATGATTACTTTTTAATTAGTTCCTTGGCAGTCAAAATGTGTTTTGAAGGACAGAGCACAAAAAATCTGAGGCCCCTGTGGACCTTTGAAGTTGGATATTGTATGTCTCCGTAAAAGCGAGGGAGTACCTTTACCTTTGACCTGCGATTTTCTTTTTTTTTCTTCAAAATTTTGAGGCCCCCCTTGTCATGTGAGGCCCTGGGCACAGTGCCCACTGTGCCCTATGGATAATCCGGCCCTGCCTGCATGGCAAGATCGTTATAGACAGAGTTAACTCAATACTTTCTTCTGCTATTATGGATTACACAGATTCACCAATTGCCACGAAACTGGATCAGTGACATAATTACTAGTTAGTTGCATGGAGTGTCAGGGTTGTGATAGTACACTCTGAAGGAAGGAACAAAAGAAAAAAAAGGAGGGAAAAAAGGAAGGAAACAAGGAAGGAAACAAGGAAGGAAACAAAAACGGAATAAAGAAAAATGGGAATATCAAAAACAGGAAAAACGGAAAGGGAAAGAAATGAAGTGAGAAAGCAAGAATAAACGGAAAGAAGAAAGAAAATAATTAAGGAAAGAAGGAAGGAAGTAACAAAGGAAGATATCAAAGAAGGAATTGCGCCAAGGAAGGAGCAAAGCCAGGAAGGAAAGAACTACAAAGAAGGAAAGAAGGAAGGAGAAAGAGTACCCAGTGGTCATCCCGACGCCTCCTGATGTTAGGACAACGTCCGCAGCGTCAAAATTGGTCAAGTGTCCTGCTGGGAATATAAGTAGTAGGAAGGAAAGAACAACAAGAAATACAGAAGCAGAAAGAAAAAAAGCAATTTCTATCTGATACACAAACAGCTGAATGATGAGTAACTTCAGCAATCTGACAATTCCTCATTACATAGTGTCCCCTTGGGAACAGACATTCCGGGATGTAATTAATGAATTCGAGTGCTACTGGACACCGATTGTTGTTATTTTTGGAGTAATCGGAAACATATTGTCATTATTCGTCTTCTTGGCTTCTCCATTGAAACGTATGTCGTGGAGTGTGTACCTTGCAGCATTAGCCATATCAGACACAGGGTTCCTAATCTGCGTCTTCGTATCGTGGTGCAGCCTCGTGGGGATTCATTTGTATCACATGGAAGGATGGTGCCAGTTTTTTGTCTATCTGACGTACGTCTGTGGGTTTCTTTCCGTCTGGTACATCGTGGCATTCACTGTCGAAAGGTATATCGTCGTGTGCTTTCCGCTAAGGAGACAGGAAGTCTGTTCACCCAAAAGAGCAAGGTGAGTTAGATTGTTTATAAAATGCTAATTAAAAGTACTGTTCTAAAATATCAAACAAAATACCTTTTTCAGGGAGAGCATCAAGTTACATGTTATTATTAGTGATTGAAATAAGAAATAAGACAAAAAGTAGATAATTTTCATGAGGCTTTGACATTCATCAACATTTTTTTTAAACCATTTTTGATAAAGGTTTTAATGCTTTATCCTGATGACACACGTAAAACATTAGCATGCAGGAAAAGTTAATATAGCCACACGGCCCTTTACAATATGCAACTTTTGTTTAAAACCTATTCTTCCTATCTGCAGAAATTGATGAACAAAAATAATAGAATAACTATAAATGTTGTGGTTTCTCGCTGGTCTCCGCAATATTTTACATGTTAAATGTAATTTCTGCTGTGCAATATCAAAGAATATGGCATGGCTCTAGACTAATCAGAAAACAGTATTCTAGCTTGCTCAAGATGACAATGACTGCAGGTATGAACTTATCTAGCCTTTGTGTAAAATGTGGAGATAAAGATCGATATTTGGAAATGGCTGGTAAATAACCATTACTGCCAACTGAAATTTGGAAGCCAATTTAACTTTTCGTTTCTGATAGTTGAATGAGTTTTGTCATAACGATTAGAGTCGTCCCTTTGGCGGACGCAAAAATTATTGTCTATTATTATTTGGCTTCCATTAATGGGAGGATCTCTTTATTTTGCAACTGAATTCTTGTCTGTTACTATTTGGCTTTGCTAAATGAGAGATTCTGTATTTCTTTTACCTAAATGGCGTAACTAGGAGTTGCAATGGCGTCCTTATTGGGGGGGGGGGGTGGGAAAGGTGTGGAGGGAAATACATATATCCTCTCATGTTGGACCTGAGCCCCCCAGGTTCCCCCCACACAAACTTTCAACCTTTGCTAGAATATACAATTAATATTTTGGGTTCCCCTCCAGAGGATTGTGTGCCTCCGCCCAAGGTGCCCCCCGCTTGAGACCCAGATAGTATATTTCTTTCACACACAAAAATGTTATTTATTTCTAATAAGGTCTTTTTGGAAGAACACTTTAGCCATATCGTATCTTTTAATTGGTTTTACCGTTTAAATCTCTGTAACTGTATATTTTCTGAAGGCCGAAGAACTTAGCGAGGAAAGTGGACGTTTGTTTTTCCTACTGAACTGGAAAAGAAAACCTCTTAGTTGTGCAATCTAGAACTTGATATTGTCAATGCGTAGTCTACATTTTTCGTCACGAAGAAGTCTCTATTTCTGACGCGGCTTAGTTGTTTGCAACTTTTTGTCATGCAACAGATTCTTCAGTTTCTAGATATTCATGTAGATAAAATTACAAAGATATGAAAACAAGACATTTTTATCAGAAAAACCTGTGTGTTTCCTTCCAACTGCCGTAGTGTTCATTATCTGATAAAGATATACTTTAGATTGAAAAGAAATATGTTAATAATGTAGGGGAGAGCGGGGCACAGTGAGAGGGCAGGCACATTGAGACAAAGGCCGTAGCGTCTAGCTGGTACTGTTTACAGACCAACCCTCTTTTGTATAGAACAAAAAGTAAGTAAGTGAGGGTCCTGAATGCCTACACAGCATATTGAGAGTGGAATTTCAATATTTTGGTTTTTAGCCAGTAAAAGTAAATAATTTTGCTAAACGACTTTTTGTTATAATTTCCAAGAAAAATGGTATAATGCAAATCAATTGCCAGGGATTCAAACATTGGTTATTTGTATTAGTTTAGTGAGATGATGAACCACAATACAGGCATCCGGTCCGCAGGATTAAACAATTTTATAAAGAGAGCTGCGTGGGGCACAGTGAGACAGTTTGAGGCTGTGCACAGTGAGACAACAAAATATACCCTTAAAACATCCTGAATGTAATGCATAGCTCACAATTGAAACATGCTCAAAAAAGAACCCAAAAAATCACCTAGACAGCTGCTTTTATATGAGTACAGTAGTTTCTGTGGCAACAATTGATAGAACAATTACGCAGGTCCCGAGCATCGGCGTTTATGTCAGCCGATGTCCTGTCTCACTGCGCCCCGCCTGCTGTCTCACTGTGCCCCACCCGAGGGGCACAGTGAGACACTTAACGAGCATGGACATAACTCAAAATTTCTCCAAACCTGTAAAAGGTAGGAACCTGAAACTACTGGACAATATACCCAATGTCATTATCTATGATGTGGACCTGATCTCATTTAACTCGTTACTGCCAACATTTTGGAACACCTGAAAATAAAAAAAGTGTCTCACTGTACCCCGCTCTCCCCTACCTTTCAAAAAGGTATATACTACACTGTATACAAAAAAAGATTAATGAAATCTATTTTTGATAGGCATTTCTTAGCTGTAATCTGAGTATTTGAGTATGACAGTTTGACAAGAAATTGAATAGATTACTTTATCACCAGTACCCAATTGTATCAACGCTTAACACGGGTTATCTTTACTGGGTTAAGAGATTTAACCCATGTTAGTGACTCACCATGATGTATCAATAATTTTCCAGGTTAGTTTCCATGGATGATGATCATTCAAGACTCATATTTCAATCACCCCAGAATCATGTAAAGTGAGACGCTTTATTTTTCTGTCTGCAATGAAGATGATTCAAGAAGGTAATATCAAAATCGCTGCAGCATTTGCACTGATTTTGCTTTGTTGATCTTGGCGTTAACTTATTTTTGTTGAGTACAGGTCAAAAAATTATCAGGATAAGATTAACAAACAATTTTAAAAGGTTAAAGAGTGATTTGAAAGGCATTTACTCAGACATGGCAACCAGGCTATTTGAGACTTAAAAGTCAAAATCACATGTAATATTAGACATATTTTGATTTAAGTCATACATAAATTGTTTACTTCTCAGACTCCAAAGAAGGGAAGAATTTCCATAGCTTTTCTTCAGCTAGAAAAAGACATACATACCAGTTCCAGCATTATGCCTTGAAGTCCTGAAATTACCTTATATGGCATCATGATGCTAAGATGATCACATTTTTTTTAAAATTTTCATTTCACAACTATGAGATATGCGAATTGTGTACTGTACCTCGAATATTCTTATACATTTTGAAATGTTTATTTTAATTTTAATTTTTCTTCAACAATTTTCTGCTGTCATTTCTGACAAATGGGAAGTAGCATATTAGTACAGGCAGCTGGGTGGCTGAGTGATTAAGATGCCTGCTTGCTCCGCTGAAGGTCTTTGCCATCATGGGTTCGACTCCTGGTTGCGGTAAATATATAACATGTTGAGGACTCCTGCGCTCTCTCCTGTCTCCTGGAACCGGGATTAGTGGGCTGCAATTACCATTCCTTTTCATGTAAATGGCAAAACTGACATCAAGAATTTGCTTTATAATATCAACAATAAAGAGTTTTATCTCCCAGTGTGGGAGTGCCATTGAAACCACAGGGTTTGACAGCAACATTACACCATATGAAGTAATTTCATGGCACAACATACCTACATTTCTCTTTACGATAAGAGTGTATTATTCCGCTTCTGGACCTGGGTCATATTTATATTCCGACCAAGTTTTAATGAGTAGCATCTTGAAATGTTACATTTATAGTATGTGACCAAGAAAACAATTACAGTGGGTAGATGTTATCCTTGTCTTATTGTGTGTGACATAAGCATATATCCTTTGTATAATTTCAGGTAAGTCAGCATGAGCAAAAACAAGCAATTTCTAAGAAAAGCAATTTCTGCATCAAATAGCATACATGTATGTTTTCTGTCAAGGAAAATTACTTTTTAGTCTTCTTTTTTTATGGTTTTAATGACTGAAATCTCTGTGAAATTCCAAGACCATCATGTCATATTTTTAAACATATGATGAAAATGATTTTTTGCCAGGAAATGACATTTCTGATAAATAGTTGTTACCTGAAAGTTGTTGCTGCTAGTGAGATAGTCTTGTTTGCCTGCAAGAAACAAAAACTTTCATAAGCATCCGCAATTACGTGGTTTGGCTTAATGAGGAGATATTCTATACTTCTTTCTGCAACATTTTCATTGTGTTTATTTTCGTGGAAAAGATAAGATTGCTGTTGAATTTTGGTTATCGTCAAATCTCTTCTCAGCATTATTAAAAGATATCAGGTATATTTGTACCATTGTGTCGTGTGTATCTCAAAGAAGTTTTTCACCAGTGGATGATGTAGCACAAAGGGACAATATATATTTTTAGGTTTTAATGAGGTCTTGTTGACAGAGGACACTTTTTTGAGACAAGTCATTAGTTTTCCCATATTTGGTCTTTTCTAATTTGGCAAAATTAAGTCATGGAGGCCAAAATACTAAAAAGGATGAATGTGAAGACTAATTTTCCACACTGGGAAATATGAAAAAAATTCTAGCTGTATTTTGCCCAAGGGGTGTAATGGATAGCATCCCCGCCTTCCACACCACAGGCCAGGCTTCAATCCTATGCTGTAGCAGACATAAAATATAAAATAGAGAAGTGAAAATGCATCGACACATTTTTCGAGTGAGAACCGGGAAAAACATGACCGGCGGGATACAGAGACATCCCCTGCCCCTGTGGGACATTTATACTGGTTAGATCTTGCCCCACAGGCATTTAGATCTTGCCTCACAGGCATATGATCTTGCCCCGTCGATTTACAATCTTATTCCGCTGATTTAGGATCTTATTCCGCCGCTTTAAGATCTTATGCCGCCAAGTTAATTATGCCTCTAATTAATTATGTAATCGTTGTGTGTCGCCAAGTTAGCCATTTTTCTCCTAGAAATCGTCTGCCCCTCTCCTACCGGTCAAAAAAACTTCTCCGCCATGTTCCGTGAGAACTAGGAATTACTCTTTGCAGTACAAAGCGAGTATCAAATCTTACATTTTCAAATCAGCAAATATTATGTTGAAACCTTACTTACAAGTGGGAGCAATTTGCTTCACCCTATTACTATCAGAATTATTTGTTCTTTTGGATAAACAAATTCGGATTACACACTTTAGTATTTCAGGGGAAGATCATAGTAAAAAAAAGCAGATGAGGTTTAATTAAGGTTTCCTGACATTTACTTGACATTTCAATATTTTTTATTGAAAACTCAAAGCACACTTTTTGGAGTCAATTTTAAAATTGCTAGTTCCCTTAATGCTGTGATGTTCAAAATGTCAGTTTTAAGGTTTTTAATTAAAAATAAAGACAAAACAGTGTTTTTATACTGAGTGATCACCCTTGTTAAATATATTTATAAATAAATAAATAAATAAACATGAGTCTCACCTAGCTTGAATTCTCTGCGATTGTCGAAAGTTAATTATTGAGCTTTTAAGACGGCCTAATTTTATAGGGTGGCCTGAATTTCAGCCCGCGTTCAGACAAAATTATCCAATTTGGGCCATTAATATTGAAATTTCAAAAATCTGATGAAAACTATGAAAAGTAATGAAAAAACCTTTTAAGTCAGCTCCTCTATCAAGTTTAGATAAGTCGGTAATTGATGATAACTTGCACTTTCATTTTTCCATTGAACTGGCTTTGTTCATATTTCCATGAATTCGTTTTGTAAATACATACTGCAGATTACAATGTAATTGCTGGGGGTTAATTTAAGTTACTAAATGTATTCTTACTTTGTGATATATATTTGCAGCTTTTAGAAAAGCAGCCAGGAGAACTTATTATAAACGATATCCAAACTTCATTAAAATATGGCAAGCAAGGAGAATAATACCCCTGAAGTAAACTGCAATACAAAAATTTGTTTGAATATAAAAGATATTTTGTAAATGCGAATGATTTCCAGGGTTACCACTGACTAATCACGTGCGTCACATCAATCAATCCTCGTGAGAGTGCCAAGAACTGGGCTTAGAGGGCTACACTTGCCATATCTATCAATCTATATCTATCCATGTTATCTAAAATATATATTTTCCATGGCAATTATCACAAATGAAGACCTATCTATAGGCTGATCAAAGGTGGATGCTAGTCCTGCTAGTTTTCACTTGGAACTAAATGAACATTTATGAAAATATTACTCATGACAGCTCATGACAGTGTTGTAGTAGGCTACTGTTGTACACCCCCACTAAAAAAATGGGCCAACATAATTATAAGAAAATGAATTTTGGGGCAGTGGAAATTAATGAGAAGGATATTAGGTGGGGAAAGCCAAGCAGGGGTAATTGAGGGGTAAAGTTCATGTCAAACCTTGCAATGATAGAGAGATAGATGGATAGATATGGTAAGAATAGCCCAGTTCTGGATGCTCACGAAGGTAGATTGATGAGACGGGAGAGAGAGCTGGCGTCCTCAGAGTGTTATTCATTTACCCCATGTGAGAGATCATGGTGCACTTGACTCATAGCATTTCTGACGATTCGCATTACATTTTAAATTTAATGACATCATGTTATATCCGGTGCAGATTTTAATGTAGTTAATATTGTAGTGTCACATTTCTTTGTGCCAAATTAGATGCAAATTTTCGGACAACTCTTGTTACCAGTTTGGCTACATCCGAATTAGTTTTGTTAATTGATGTAATTCAACATCGAGTTGATGAAATTACTCATTTGAAATCTGTGCAATATAACAATATTTCTACAGATATTATTGCACAGTCAAAATTATAATTTCTGAAGTATTTACTTTTGGACACAATGTCAAATGGCTTAGAAGTCATAAGCACACAAATTTGAATTTATCACACTTTTTTCTGCCTGGTAAATGATTGATATATAATTATAATGGAGTATATTCATTGTGATTCAATTAACTAAATTAATGAATATTTTTGGTGGCAGAAGGCCTTCGATTTTTAAAGGGAAAGAGAGAGGGAATCCTCAACATGTCACACATTTACTCCATGTGACGGATATCTTTCTTTTTCAGCATATACACTGATACAAGGGACCGCCAATTTTAAAAGTCTCATCGGAAAATCGTCATGATTTTGCTCATGAAGGTCCACTTAAAATTTGCAACAAATAAACCTCTTGAGAGAAGCAAATATTTATGCCAAGTTATTGTCAAAGTACAGGTGTCAACAAAAATAGTCAAAATGTTATCATCTAGCATTCACTATGAAAACTGCTACTATCATTCATTGTAAAATTTGATCTGAAAGTGAGCTACACAGGATTCACTAATCAGAGCTATACCAAAAAAATCCTCACAAAATTTAAATTAATATGAGCCTTGTCTGATGAGTGAACCCGATGTAGCTCAAGGTGAAACTGGCCCGATGTAGCTCAAGGTGAAACTGGCCTTGAAAGTTTGAATCAAGGAAATTTCAAAATGACACCATTTGTTTTTGCTCTCTGCGCATGCTCAATAGGTCTGAGCATGCCCGGTGGAAATGAGGTCATGTCTAAGCATGCTCAGTGCCAATTAGGTCAGAGCAAATTTCCATTGCATTTCTATAGTGGCATTCTATCTGTCTCTATGAGCAGCCTATCAAATGACATGTGATTGCCTGTTCGAAGAATCTAGAGTGGGTATAGGCCTACTATTTCTAGGCAGTGCAACTTGTTGTCAATTGTCAGATTATATCACACTTCTCAACAGGTTTGTCAATGAGCAGAACAACAACCTGTGAAGACCGAAGAGCTCTACAAACACTTCAGACAAGCAAATTGTGGGACAACCATAAAAGAAATGGTATAAGGAGATGTGAGAGTAAGAGCATTGTACACAATATGAGCTGTCTGAAGCCTGGTTATTTTGGTCTTAGCAGACAACAGTAAGTCCCTGAATATGCCCCAGACAACATGCGATCTTGTTATATGGAGTATGCATTGTTAGTTTTGGGAATTCCGAATTTGACAAACAAGCACTCATTGTCTGTACAGTGTACCTTCAATGGCCTCGTAAAATGTTTGCTGCTTGGAGCTACATCGCTTCTTGAAAGCGAACCTGCCTTTTAAGCATCTATACATGGAAGATAATTTGCTTAATTTGGCTTGTGAAGAAAGGATAGATGATTCTATGAAATTTCTCCAGCAACACTCTCAACTCTGCTTGAAAGGCGTCATGGATATATTGTGTATTATCTTAACATTATAAGGTCTTCTATGCTCTCTTTTGTTTTGAAAGTCCATTAAAATATGGTCCACAGTGGCCTCGGAGGCTCCCAGAAACTGATGCTCAATCTTTCATTCACAATCCGATATCTGAATTATTAATGCTTCTGTGCAACAGGAGCATATTGTATTGTGTACCTTCACTGCTCTCCTAAATTTGACATATTATTATTGTATGTAGTATTTAAGCATTATAGGTTCTTCTTAATTTTCTCTTGGCTTGAATGTTATTTAAAAACCTCTGAAAAGGATTGTATAACCATCATGGTTGCAAAATTGGGTTTTAGTTGCTTAATGATAATCCATTCATACTCACAACTAGCACACCCTACAGCTTTCATAAATAATTGAATATGGTCATCATATTACTCATTATATTTGCACATGTATTCTTCTGCCTGATGTTGCTAATAAAATATGCTGTTTCACTTTTATCACAAATACAATAATTGTCTTCCAGATGGGTGGTCGCATCTCTCGCCGTATTTGCTATGATCCTCTACACCTTCGCAATATGGACGTCAGCTATTCGCCCAATGCACGGCTACAGTGGGTTTTGTGTGTCTGAAGAATCTGCATTATTACGGGTCATGGCCAACATTGATATGATAATCACGTTGATAATACCTTTCATCATCATCATGGTGTTGAATTCTATAATCATTTACACAGTAAGTGATATTAATGTTGGTTCATATTTATCTGTTTATTATCATTTTTATAGCCATTCATTTAGCCAGTTTCTTGAAATCTGTGCTTGTAATATACAAAGTTATGCAACTAAATCTGTGATATCACAGTCTTGCGGTGAAGTACAAATGGAAAAATACATATTTCACAGAGTGTAGGTAACATGCATTTCTTTTTAACTGTTGGCAACTTGCACACTATCCAAAATTCTCAATATATTTCATGGCTTCCTTTGCTTTTCTGGATCCTTACTGCATAAAACATGCTTCAAAAGTCTTCTGACGCAGTAGGTCTATTTCTACATGCTGTGAGTGGCACGCTCATGTTTTGTGTGACTTGAACCTTTGTTGGAAAATAAAAAAATAAGTACTATAGTTTTAGGTCGATTTTCTGTACTTTTGTGTGAATGTTTCCCTTGTCATTGGGCAGCTCTCTGCTCTCAGCTCAAATTGATGCATGTCTGTTTGAATAATAGAGAATTTACAATAGGAGCAGTTGGCTCAAGTCACTGGTAATTGACCATTTTTACAACTAGTCATCAGCTGCAATTGTTTTGATATCTGACCGTGAAGCCCTGGTAGTAACTGTACACCCAAAATGACCCTATGCCCGAAGGCAACCATTTTCTGTACATGTTTGACTGATCAGATTTTAAATTTGTATTCCAGGTGCTGAAATACAACAAGAAGAGGCTCAGTATGACGACACTGAGGTTTCACACGAAACGAGAGAGCCCACAGAGACAGGGGTTCCCCTCTGTAACAGAGGCTGACGATGTCATTGTGGTTCAGAACGAGGGTGATTCCGCCATTACAGGGAATTCTCCCATAAGTTCCACCAGGGGGCAAGTCAGGATCGCCAGCTCGAAATCGATCGTACACATGACAAAAATGTTGGTGATTGTCTCAAGTGCATTTTTGTTGTTGAACTTACCCAGTCATGTCATAAGGATATGCGCATTTTTGACGTATTACATGTCGATGAACACTCATGTACTGACAACATTCCGCAAACTGTTTCTGTGCATATACTACACCAACTTCGCCATCAACTTTTTACTTTACAATGCCTGCGGGGGTACGTTTAGAAACGCTTTATCTAAAATGGTATGCCAATGGAAATTAAGACTATGTCGCAAATTCTCGCCATGTTGTGCATCGAAACACATACCACTACGACCGCAGAATTCTCAGTCTTCAAGGAAACATACATGCATATCGATGGCAGAATCAAGGCCATCAAGCACGAAAGTTACAACAGTAACTTGCAACCATGCGAAGAACGGTAAGAGTGCAAATGGACATTGCTCCTGCCAGAACTAATGACTTCTCTTTCTTTGGAAATTTTCACTACCAAAACTACTAACAACATTCTGATGGGTCAGTAGAATGTCCTTTTGATGCCCTGAGTGCATAAATGTCCATCAAAAGCTCATCTTTGCCCAAACTACTTGCAGAATTAATTTGGAATTCTGGGAAAGATAGTGAATTTTACTGTAAAAGTGATCCGTAATTATGTGACAAGAAGTGCATTATTGAATTTTAGTCATTGTCTCGTGATCACCGGACTGAATTTTATTGTGATGTGTGTTACATTCGAAGAATGACGAGTACTGCTTATTGTGGCCACCAATGACCTCATAACAGGCCTTATCCTTTGCACTGAGATGAACTGTCAATTTGTCGTTGAATAACTTGTGACCTCATTGATGAGTGCTATGACTCAGTAGATGACTTGCTATGAGAGCATTGAAACTATAGGATATGACCTCAAATATTGCTTATCAGTTACAGAGAATACCATTGCATGAAAAGCCATACAGTATGACCTCAAAACATGTCAGCACAATTCTGAGACTTGTAAGCACTTCGTCTACTGACTATTATCTGACAATACCTTTAAATGTCAATGTAAAAGAAAAAATAATATGTTTGTGCCTAATTCTTTAAGATATCAAAAATGTCATAAATCAGCATTTTCTGAAAATTAAATTAGGTCTGTTCAATTCTATTCTATTCAATTCAATTTATTAGACAATATTACATTCGGCTAGCTAGTATTGGGGTAAGTTATCTATATTGCATCTGAGATGCTGAAGAGACTCTCTGTCAAAAATATAAAATTATGATTTCAAATGAAAAAAAACTGTCGGTGATTTAATATTGTTTTCATAGCTGTTTTTTCTAGTTTGTACTATCGTAAGATTGTGATGCAATTTTTGTTGTATAACTGCATAATTATGTTACAGTTCAAAGGCCTGTATTTTATAACTTATTTGATGCACTGGTTTATAGTTGCTTTTTTGAAATGTAGATGAAAGAAACAGGAATATATGAGCAGACTCACTGATTTTACACTATTAGGACCAGTATCATGTGAAAAACAAAAAAGACATACCCCCCTTCAAGACACAAAATCTAAACAGTGCCTAATGTGATTGTATCAGAAGATGTCTTGATATCCATTAATTGTCATAATCAGTGAATAAAGTGATAAAATATAAAATTCAAACCCTTTTCAATTGATTTTGACCTTTTATTGATTGAGATCATTGAAATATTAAGAGATAGCAAAGCTATGCATCAGGCAGTATGGCTGTATTCAGTGCTGACTGCATTATAAGACCACCCCTTCTTTGGTCACAAAGTGGTCTCTTGTGGGGGCGCAGTCTCTCGTCGGGGTGCAAAATGCAATAAAAATACTACTTGGTGCTGGAGGAAAGAGGTCACATAAGGCAAGTCGGTCTTACAACAGCGGGCCATACAATGCAGGTACCCCTGTACATGAGCAACTTCATCCATGCAACACTGCTATCAGCGTTATGTACCAACTAAAATACCCTTTTGCCAGCCAACTAAAATACCCTTTTGCCAGCCACATGTCTTACCCACCAGATCCAAGAGTCCCTATATATAGCGCATGTTATCGCCTAACCATATTACATTGCATGGTCGACATTGGTCGTGACATCAAAGAGGCCTAGTCTCTGTTACATATAGCTCTTGACTAGCTGGTCAGCTGCAACTTAATTGCATCGCTTCATTTTCTCACACATCTAAAGTTCACAACTTTTTTAGGCCAATGTTCGACCAATCAAGACAACTACATTGAGAAAATAGTTGAAAGAAGAATCTGAGGTATATATTTTTCACTATTTGACATGTACACAAATTTGTAAAGCCGCAAAAGCGAACATATACACAAATTTATCATTTGTGTAAGTGTGAAATATTGCTGTTCACGAATTTGTGTAGGTGTAATTACGAACATTGCAACCTTAAACTTGGCTAAAACTACAGTCAAACCTGCTCGAGCAGCCACCTCTATTAACCAGCCACCTGCTGTAAGCAGCCACTTTCAATTCCTCCTAACTGATTTTGCATTGTTTTACACCCGGATTGAGCAGCCATCTGCTTTCTGTGGTTAAAGGCCAGTGTTTTCAACCCCAAATGGCCATCCTGACCTGCATTAAGCAGCCAGTTAAGCAACCCCTATCTTGTTACATAACTGCAAACCAGCATCCAATTGCATAGCATGATAGGGGCAGCATAGAAACAACAAACTAAATATGATTTTCATTGTAGCCAGAATACAATAGTATAGTTTCAATGTGCTAGTTATCTACTTAAAGTTAATTTAATTCAAATCTCATGTTCAAACATCAATTAATTGCTTAGAATTTTATTATTTATTAATCAGATGGCCAAAAATATGGGCATTCATTCACTATGTACACATACATATTTATTACTATAGTAATGGTTTACATTGAAATATAATCATAATGATGTTATACAAGATGAAGGATGAACATGATGGCTCAGAATCAAAATAATGATTATGTTGGGCCAGGCATGACATGAGGATGAGGTGAAAGGATGAACGTTGCCCAGTTTGCAGCACCCACACACACATTCATCATGATACAAATACATATATATACATGTATACTTTCTTTTTGTTTTTCTTTTAAACAAAAGACTAATACATCGTAACAAAACCATACAACCACAGAACATTTACCGGTAAATTCAAAATATAGAGTAGAAAATATTGTCTTATTAAACCAATTAGAAACTTGTATACTCTCACAAATTGTTTTCACTGTGAATGGCAGATTTTTGTTGGCTCCAAAATCACACAGGATTGCAATTTCAAAATATTCGATGTGCAGTCTTTGCTTACTGCTTAGTGCATGTATGTCAACATTTGATGCATCATTTCAGAGCATTACTCAAACGGATTCAAGTCATGTTTCCCCTAATATGGTGTGATGACTTCTCTGAACTCAATTTGGAGAGAGTAGGTCATCTTAATCTGCAACAAGCTGCATCACTGATTTAGTAATGGGTATCTTTAGTGCGTCTTATGTTGGACAACCTATAAGTCTTCCGAATTGAGTATAAGCGACATCCCAGAATTAATCTTTCTTGTCTGATCTACTGCGTCATGTTCTTGATTGCACTAATTACTTGGCTTATCGTGTTGCTGGAATATTCCCAAGCACTAATATAGGTCGGTGTGAATACTCAATATGTATTATTGGTCATTACAAAATTTAGAATTTGAAAACATTATGATTCTTTTCAAAGACACTTTTTTTAATGGTAAGGTAAATATTTTATTACAGGTGATTATTAGAATGCCTTTAATGATATCGGTCCCATTATCCCAATACTTTTTACTAAACCATCATATGATGCATTTTACTGGCGCCTTTTTCAAAGTCATAATTTTGATATTTTGTAACAGAGTCATGCTTGGAATTATCCTTCAACTTTCTGTCTGGTGTGCATATATTGTACGACTCTGTAAATAAAGACAAGTTACTGAAAATGGAGTTAATAAGAAATGCAGACATGTTCTTCTGAAGATTCAGACAAGTCGTTCAGAAAATGCAAGAAGTTGATCAGAAAATATGTCAAGTTTATAAATGTGAAAAAGCATCAAGTTGATGTGACAATGCATGCAGTTGCTCAGAAGATACAAACTGATTGATCTAATGAAAACACAAATTAATACGAAACGATCTTCATGCTGGCGCTAATCCTGACTTTCACGCTAAAGTTTTTAGAATTATCCCCAAGAGGCACAACCTGATTCGGTTACTTTTCTTGGGCTTTCCTGTTTGGAAGTCATGCGTGTAACCATGCACCTCTTCCTTCTCTTTGGGCTTGATTAATATTACTTTGGTTTTCATGTTCAGCCGTTATTGGTTCTGGCAAGGTACTCTGAAAGTAAATGTTGGATGAGACTGACAATTTCATTCTAATTACTTGGACCAAAACATTATTGTAGACTCAGACTAATTGGTATTTCAACTGTTTTTTTCGACAAGCGTGGGACTGCTTGAAAGCTGGTAAAATGGGTGATGTTTTGTCACTGGTTGAATGGAAAACATCCTCAAAAACATCATCATTCAAACTGTTTATGAGAGTTTGAATTTTTATCCTATTAGACGAATTGTAGCTAATAGAATAACACATTTTTGATTTCATGTTTCATCCAATTAACTGCAGTACTGTGTATCATAACAACACATTCAGAAAACAGTTGACAGAAAACGGATATGTGTGATTAAATGCTGATCATGTCAAATATAGCAAAAAGGAAGAGATAGTTGTTGTCTTATCATAGTCTTCTGCCCTTGTTTTTAACATCCATGGTTAGATAAAAGAGGACAATGCTTGCAAAACAACCCCTGACTTTTCCAGGAAAGCCTGTCAACATGCAGATAACAACACAAGCACAAAGTGGCAGCATTATTTATTTACAACCGACGGGAAAGACCATTTAACTTAAAGCAGATTGCATGCATCTTATCAGCCATGTGATGCCTGCATTTTAGTTCTTGTCAATACATCTATATTCCTTTATGTTTTTATAACCTACGATTTGAAGTTATGGCATAATACCCCTTTAAATTAAATGTACATTCATCCGACACCAATTCAAACTGCATCACCTCCAATGTGTTTAATTTATTTGATATTGTGCCCCTTTGCTAATTGCAGTTACATAATCAGCTGCCTTTATAGAGTTCTTAATATGCGTCAAGGTTGTGCTGAGGAGTCAAAGGTAGTCGTAAGGAGATTTGTGGTGGAGAGGAGAAGGAGGGCAAATGGTGAACAGAGGTCTTCTGAAGGAAAATTTTCTTACTTCATTTTGGTGTGTACTGTAAGTTAATTCCAGGACCTGATCAGACGTGGACAGATGAGAGTTTTACCCTAAAATCAGTTATGACAAATCAAATGGCCTCCTTTTGATTATGGCATATGAATAGGCTGTAGAAGAGGGGTTAACAACCAATCTCCAAGAGTCTCAATGCATGACTTTTGAAGCAGGCAGCAGTGAACAGGGCATCCATTAATAAGCCACCATCACATGCAAACAGCTAAGGCTTTTTGTGCCAAAGAAATAGACCTTTCAACGATAAGCAGCCTGCAGTAACCCAAGCTTCAACAGATAAGTCTGTTGCCAATGGCTGAGGGGCCTATGTACTCCGAAACCCATAGGAATTGAAGGAAAATCTGATTCAGTGCCAAGCTCCGCATAGCATCATTATATATAATATGCAAAAACTGTACAAAAATGGCACATGTAAAAGTTTACCCTGGGCTTCAGGAAATCACCATGTATGCACATCTTACTTCATCTGCATGGATTATAAGAATTGAAAGCAGATATTCTTAGCTGTGATGACCATTGTTATTTCTTTTCACACTCTTATAGACAATACTTTCTTCATGCAGGTATAAAGCTATGCAGCATGATTGAAATAAAATATTGATGAAATAGTAAGTAGGAGGTCATGCATAGGCCAAAGCCAAAGTGCATGTCTCCCAGACAAATTGTATGTATAGTTAAACTATCTACCTGTATTTCTACAAGGTAAATTGCGATTTTATTTGGTCAAAATACTCTAATCTGTCGGTCTGTCTGTCTAGCTGTCTTGGGCTTGCATGTTTGAAAATCAGCATTTCACCACCCTTTCCTTCTCACCGGGCTTGATTAATATTACTTTTGTTTTCATGTTCACCCGTTATTGGTTCAGAAAAGGTACTCTGAAAGTAATTGTTGAATGATTCTAATTACTTGGACCAAAGCATTATTGCAGACTTGCATTAATTGGTATATCAACCTTTTCTTTGACAAGCATGGGACTGCTTGAAAGCTAGTAAAATGGTTGAATGCCAAACATCCTCAAAAACATCCTTATCCAAGCTGCTTGTGACAGTATGAACTCTTTCTCAAATGACAAGAATTGTAGTACAAAACAATGAGATATGTCTCAGACAAAACTTTTCTTTGAATATGGGTATATCCTTATCCCTCCAAGGTTAGCTTGTTTAGCACTGATCTAATAGAACGGCAAAACATTAACTACATGTTTCACTCTCAATTTACGGCAGTACTGTGTATCGTAACAACACATTTAGAAAATAGTTGACAATAATCGGATATGCATCTTACATGCATGTGTGATTATTGATTTTAAAAACACCTATTATGTTCAGCCAATATATCAAAAGGGAAGAGATAGTTTTAGTCTTGTCATTCTCTTCTGCCATTGTTTTAAACATCCATGGTTAGATAAAAGAGGACAATGCTTGCAAAACAACCCGTGACCTTTTCAGGAAAACCTGTTAACAGATTAACAACACAAGCGCAAAGTAACAGCATGAATTATTTACCACCGAATGGAAAGAAATTTAACTCGAATCAGATTGCATGCAGTATATTAGCCACACGATACCTGTATTAAAGGTGTTGGCAATGCAGATATCTTGATGTTTTTATAACCTAGAGTTGATATTAATTCCTGAACAGACCAAAAATTGGAATGGACACATAAATCTCTTTCTTCATATATTCTGCCAGGATAGTAAGACTGATGCATTTACCTGAAAGTGGCAACCACTGTCTAAACTAAAACAGAGCTAAATTTGCATTGTAGCCATGAGAATCAGAGAATGACAAGTAAAAAAAAACATGTATATATATACAGTAATATTTGACCTGCAAAATATTTTGATTTCTTGACTAATTTCCTCTGTATCATCTGCGCAGCAATGACATTTTTTCGTGAAGATGGGATTTAAGACTGTCTTGGCAGAAAAGTGTCTTAAATGTTTTTCTGGGTCTCAATGACTTCCATCAATTTCCATGCATAGAGACTCGCATACTGTTAAAAATAAGTGCAATATTGTGAACTCTGATTCTCTATTCACTCAATCCCAATCATAACTGTTTGCAGGTTGGTGGTCTAAACATTTTCAAAATTAGCTTTCTACTTGGCTGTGTGATGTCACTGGCTTAAGAATGTTTTGCTTGTGTTATGTTTAATCAGTTGACTCAGTGCTTATCATATCTGGCACCATGGGTGACAATAAACAAACTGACTTAAGGTACTTCATCAAATAAGAAGATTAGAAGACCGACAGAAAACTATCAATAACGTGGCAAAAGCATGTTTGAAAATGAAATTGAAACTTCAAAATAAGAAATTAATTTTTCCATTGCACTAGGGCCGCCAAACTGAACAGGGACGTAAAAGAAAGTCCACCGCCAATCTCTGAGAGACTCAATGCATGACTTTTGAAGCAGGCAGCAGTGAACAGGGCATTCATTAATAAGCCACCATCACATGCAAACAGCAAAGGCTTTTTGTGCCAAAGAAATAGACCTTTCAACGATAAGCAGCTTGTAACCCAAGCTTCAACAGACAGCTTTGTTGCCAATGGCTGAGGGGCCTATGTACTCCAAGACCCAGAGGAATTGAAGGAAAATCTGATTCCGATCCCAGCTCTTCAAGAGCATCATGAAATATATTGCAAAAACCTTACAAAAATGGCACACATTCATTTACACATTTGCACATTCATATAGATGTAAATGTTTGCTTTGGGCTTAAGGATTAAGGGAATGACCTTGTATGTATTTCTCATCTCATCTGCTTGAATTATAAGAATTGAAAGCTGATATTCTTAGCTGTAAAATGACATCACAGGTTGTATTCATTTTGAATAAATAAATTGCTATGCCAGAAAAAAAATAATAAACTGATTAATAAAATATAAAGATGTGCAAACTACAATTTCACTTTTACAAATTTTGCTAGACATTCATATGTCACTGGATCTTCTAAAACTTCCAATTAACTCACCTAGAAGGAAAACTGTCAGTCAATAGGCAAGATTTCAAACAAATTCATGGTCAGGCTGAACTTTCTGAACGTCTAGAAACTTACTTTAACTTAATTAAAATGGTTTTCTTTCAAAGGAAAACTAATCCTTTGATCAACTGTAATTGGTGGGCTACTGAAGAACCTCATATTCCCCACTGACTACAAGGTGGATGACTGCATTGTGCACGTGATTATATATTTATTATGAGTACACCAGTCTGAAGGGAGATGTTCCTGTCCTGATAGTATGCAGTGTCACATATGCCAGAGGTAATAATTGATGCCAGGATGAAGACTGTGGTTGTGAATTTCATGCATTTGTTATCATTGCTTGAACTCCATAATATAATGGGCATGTACTTTGGCATATAATATCCAACTCATGCAGCATGGTTCCTGAATTTTATACACTATCCGATCATGCACTCTTAACGCAAAGGTTCTTGGTGGTAGGTATATATAAGAACCTACAGCCGAAAGAAGGTTCTACATTTTTTAGTGTTTAATTGCATTGAGAAGGTTCAATACTTTGTGGGAAGGCCCCATGATAGGATCCTATAGATGCTCCCAACTTGAGTGTAAGGGGTTCCATATGTAAGTTCAGTGCAACTGGATTATCTAAGTGTTGTTTTGTTTGCTGTTGGAACCTTTTTAAAATTGAGTAATGAACCTTTTAGGGTTCCTTAAATATACCTGCTTATAAAACCCTTAAAGGTTTATTTAAAACCTTTCTTTTAAGAGTGTAAATATGGAATACACTATCGATTAAATAGGCTGGAATAATTAGGATTTTCAAAGAGTCAGGATATTTGTCCCGGAATCATTATATACATTTAGGAATAATATCACAGACTCTTTTTTTGTGGTTGAGAATTTTTGAAACTTTATTTTGGTTCTCCTCATAATTTTTTTTCTCATTATATTCGTCATGATATATATTTGGTTCTTCACCCAATATGCTTGCATTGTACTGGCTATGCTTGCTTTGATTTTCTGTGTGCTATTGTTTATTTTTTCTTTTTTTCTTTAATGGATCTCTTTGAGATGATGACATGATCTTTCATTTTTTTAGGGGGAGGGGCATCTCACCAGTGATAAGTTCTTGTCTTGGAGATGGCCACTCTCTTTACTGTAACATAATGTTTCAGAAAGAAAAAAAATATCTTAAGGTCTTTAATAGGCCCCAAAAAAAACAATTTTTTTGAAAAACGACATCATGGCACAACAAGATAAACATGCAATTTCAACATATGCAAAACTGCTCGGAAAATTCAATGGGTTTTAGGCTTTTAACCCAATTAACTTGTTTGGATGCTTAATTCTCTATTTTCTCTCTCTTAACAGGTGTTTCGGATGGTAACCCTCACGAAATTACATGCTGCTCGGAATCTGCGAACTCCAATTCATGAATCTTAATGAGAACATCTGAATGATTTTTCTCCAAGAAGAAACTTCAGAGACATTGCAATGTACTTAACTAAAGGAATTTCTGATCAAACTCCATGATTTAGGATTATATATTAAGTTGGTTTTGGTGCTCGACAGATCGGGGCTTAGCTCATATTTGTATGCTGTTTGGAAGCTTCGAATCTGCAATGCCATCTGGAATATGTAGACCACAATTCAAGACTCTTACTGAGAACATCTGAATGGTTTTTCTCCATAAAACTTCATCATCGAGATTGCCTTATACTTCTGAACCTTCGGCTTGAATTGCACGGTTCATGTTTTTGAGGTACTATACAGAGAGGAGCTTAAATATTGATAGCGCAATTGTTGAGTCTCGTGTTTAAATCTTCCTCTTGCTGTGTCACCTGGACCAAATAAGCTTCTCACAATTTGTCAGGGCAGAAAATAAATGTATGGATTTAGTCAATTGTCAGAAAAACGGTGCTCAATATTGTAATGGTGTAATTTTCAAGTGGGCGATCAAATATGTCGTGCAGATGCAATATAAGATATTATTATTATCATTATAATATAAACTGTATTTACCTGTGAGAAATTTCAATTCAGAATTAAGGTGATTAACTTCAATCATCCTACCGGATTATATTTCATGGAGATTAAATTATGAGACATTTAACACTTTTTGGAAATATTATGTTTTAAATTTGCCGTCTTAGAACTCCTGATATACATTTCATCTTGGATTACTTCAACTAATGGATAATGAAATGCAAAATTAAGTAGCTATTCTTCAGATTTGATCTACATTATTTTTTATCACATAATTCTTGGAAGATATTAATGTCTGCCTTATAAAATATATGCCATTTCTCTCATGGATAATGCAACTTAATGACCATTGAAAATACCATAATATCGACATGCCGAAAAAATTACATATAGATGATTTAGAACTTCTATTGTGTTCCTTTCCTATGAAGATTTAACTACTGCTGTGATATCATGCAAGCATTGTGGCAAATATCCGGTCAAGACATCTTATATTCTCTCATGAGAGACTCTCACATTGGTGCTTTGAGGTTATTTATTATGCTATGTTTATGATAACCACCTCGCCTTTATCTACGTCTACTGATGGATTAACCTGTCGTAAAATGTTCATCTTTCGCTTTTCTGACAGACAATTAATTCCTGCATAAAACAATCGAACTATATTGGCAATCTGTGGAATATTAGTGTCAAATTACACAGTTTGACATCATAATTGCACACTCGAAACAGAAAGCAATTTTGCGTGCAACTTCTCACAAGAGAAATCAGACATGTTTTGCAGTAGTCTCAATTTTTTTGCAGCCGAAATTTTGATTTCAAGAAAATCTTACTTTGTTATTGTTGTGCATCAATTCTCAACTTTGAAGTGAACAACAAATGTAATTTCTTCTTTGCAAACATGTTTTGCAAGTCTGGATAATTTTGCAGCTGGATTGATGTATTGAATGTATTTCAAAAATTGAGTGTCATATACATTTTGACATGTCACAACCCCATTTTTCAGAATATGGATTTATAATATTCATTTATAGGCTAGTATTAATTTACCTGCATGGCAAGATCGTTACAGACACAGTTAACTCAATATTTTCTTCTGGTATTGTGGATTACACAGATTCACTAATTGCCGCAAAACTAGATCAGTGATATAATTACCAGTTAGTTGCAAAGAGTGTCAGGGTTGTGATAGTACACTCTGAAGGAAGGAGCAAAAGAAAAAAAAAGGAGAGAAAAAAGGAAGGAAACAAGGAAGGAAACAAGGAAGGAAACAAGGAAGGAAACAAAAACGGAATAAAGAAAAATGGGAATATCAAAAACAGGAAAAACGGAAAGGGAAAGAAATGAAGTGAGAAAGCAAGAATAAACGGAAAGAAGAAAGAAAATAATTAAGGAAAGAAGGAAGGAAGTAAAAAAGGAAGATATCAAAGAAGGAATTGCGCCAAGGAAGGAGCAAAGCCAGGAAGGAAAGAACTGCAAAGAAGGAAAGAAGGAAGGAGAAAGAAAGAGTACCCAGTGGTCGTCCCGACAGGACAACGTCTGCAGCATCAAAATTGGTCAAATTTCCTGCTGGGAATATAAGTAGTAGGATGAAAAGAACAACAAGAAATACAGAAGCAGAAAGAAAAAAAGCAATTTCTGTCTGATACACAAACAGCTGAATGATGAGTAACTTCAGCAATCTGACAATTCCTCATTACATAGTGTCCCCTTGGGAACAGACATTCCGGGATGTAATTAATGAATTCGAGTGCTACTGGACACCAATTGTTGTTATTTTTGGAGTAATCGGAAACATATTGTCATTATTCGTCTTCTTGGCTTCTCCGTTGAAACGTATGTCATGGAGTGTGTACCTTGCGGCATTAGCCATATCGGACACAGGGTTTCTAATCTGCGTCTTCGTATCGTGGTGCAGCCTCGTGGGGATTCATTTGTATCACATGGAATGATGGTGCCAGTTTTTTGTCTATCTGACGTATGTCTGTGGGTTTCTTTCCGTCTGGTACATCGTGGCATTCACTGTCGAAAGGTATATCGTCGTGTGCTTTCCGCTAAGGAGACAGGAAGTCTGTTCACCCCAAAGAGCAAGGTGAGTTAGATTGTTTATAAAATGCTAATTAAAAGTACTGTTCTAAAATATCAAACAAAATAGCTTTTTCTGGAGAGCATCAAGTTACATGTTATTGTTAGTGATTGAAATTTAAAGTAAGACAAAAAGTAGAGAACTTTCATGAGGCTTTGACATTCACCAACATATTTTTTTTTAACCATTTTTGATAAAGGTTGTGATGCCTTATCCTGATGACACACGTATAACATTAGCATGCAGGAAAAGTTGATATAGCCACGTGGCCCTTTACAATATGCAAGTTTTGTTTAAAACCTATTCTACCCATCTTCAGAAATTGATGAACAAAAATAATAGAATAAATCAAAATGTTGTGGTTTCTCGCTGGTCTGCGCAATATTTTACATGTCGGAGTTACATGTAATTTCTGCTGTGCAATATCAAAGAATATGGCATGGCTCTAGACTAATCAGAAAACAGTATTCTAGCTGGCTCAAGATAAAATGACTGCAGGTATGAACTTATCTAGCCTTTGTGTAAAATGTGGAGATAAAGATCGATATTTAGAAATGGCTTGCAAATAACCCTTACTGCCAACTGAAATTTGGAAGCCAATTTAACTTTTCGTTTCTGATAGTTGAATGATTTTTGTCATAACGATTAAAGTCGTCCCTTTGGCGGACGCACAGATTATTATCATTTGGCTTCCATTAATGGGAGGATCTCTTTATTTTGCAACTGAATTCTTGTCTGTTACTATTTGGCTTTGCTAAATGAGAGATTCTGTATTTCTTTTACCTAAATGGCGTAACTAGGAGTTGCAATGGCGTCCTTATCAGGGGGTGGGAAGGGTGTGGAGGGAAATACATATCCTCTCATATTGGACCTGAGCCCCCCAGGTTCCCCCCATACAAACTTTCAACCTTTGCTAGAATATACAATTAATATTTTGGGTTCCCCTCCAGAGGATTGTGTGCCTCCGCCCCAGGTGCCCCCCGCTTGAGACCCAGATAGTATATTTCTTTCACACACAAAAATGTTATTTATTTCTAATAAGGTCTTTTTGGAAGAACACTTTAGCCATATCGTATCTTTTAATTGGTTTTACCGTTTAAATCTCTGTAACTGCATATTTTCTGAAGGCCGAAGAACTTGGAGAGGAAAGTGGTGGTTTGTTTTTCCTACCGGACTGGAAAAGAAAACCTTTTAGTTGTGCAATCTAGAACTTGATATTGTCAATGTGTAGTCTACATTTTTCGTCACGAAGTAGTCTCTATTTCTCAGAGATGCGGCTTAGTTGTTTGCAACTATTTGTCATGCAACAGATTCTTCAGTTTCTAGACATTCATGTAGATAAAATTACAAAGATATGAAAACAAGACATTTTTACCAGAAAAACCTGTGTGTTTCCTTCCAACTGCCGTAGTGTTCATTATCTTATAAAGATATACTTTAGAATGGAAAAACATAAGTTAATAATGTAGGGGAGAGCGCGGCACATAACAGTGAGACGGCAGGCACAGTGAGACAAAGGCCGTAGCGTCTAGCTGGTACTGTTTACAGACCAACCCTCTTTCGTACAGAACAAAAGTAAGTAAGTGAGGGACTGTCCTACATCCTGAATACCTACACGGAATATCGAGAGTGGAATTTCAATATTTTGGTTTTTAGCCAGTAAAAGTAAATAATTTTGCTGAACGACTTTTTGTTATAATTCCTAAGAAAAATGGTATAATGCAAATCAATTGCCAGGGATTCAAACCTTGATTATTTGTCTTAGTTTAGTGAGATGATGAACCACAATGCAGGCATCCGGTCCGCAGGATTAAAAAATATTATAAAGAGAGCTGCGTGGGGCACAGTGAGACAGTTTGAGGCGGTGCACAGTGAGACATCACAAAATACCCTTAAAACGTCCTGAATGTAATGCATAGCCCACAATCACTATTAAAAACGAAATGCCTGCTATAAACTACTGATTTTAGTGACTCATATCCAAAGGGAAGCATCAAAGAAGAATTTTGATTAGTATACATGTAACAGGTGCGGCAGGTTAAATAAGTCATGCATGTGTCCTGTGCGATGAAGTTTCGAAACATTCTCAAAAAAGAACCCAAAAAATCACCTAGCCAGCTGCGTTTATATGAGTACAGCAGTTTCGGTGGCAACAATTGATAGAACAATTCCCCAGGTCCTGAGGATCGCCGGTTATGGCAGCAGATGTCCTGTCTCACTGTGCCCCGCCTGCTGTCTCACTGTGCCCCACCCACGGGGCACAGTGAGACACTTAACGAGCATGGACGTAACTCAAAATTTATCCAAACCTGTAAAAGGTAGGAACCTGAAACTACTGGACAATATACCCAATGTCATTATCTATGATGTGGACCTGATCTCATTTAACTCGTTACTGCCAACATTTTGGAACATCTGAAAATAAAAAAAGTGTCTCACTGTGCCCCGCTCTCCCCTACCTTTCAAAAAGGTATATACTACACTGTATACAAAAAAGGATTAGTGAAATCTATTTTTGATAGACATTTCTTAGCTGTAATCTGAGTAATTTGAGTATGACAGTTTGACAAGAAATTGAATAGATTACTTGGTCACCAGTACCCAAATGTATCAACGCTTAACAAGGGTTATCTTTAGTGGGTTAAGAGATTTAACCCATGTTAGTGACTCACCGCGATGTATCAATAATTTTCCAGGTTAGTTTCCATGGATGATGACCAGAAAAGTTAACCCACCTTTTTCCTGTGTTAAAAGTTGTGTTAAGCCTCTTTCTTGACAGAAAATGGGACTGTAAATCCATAATATTGACCAGCAAGCAAACAAAACATGCTGAAAACATGTAAATAGAACATTTGTTGACAACTAGGTGACGTCACGGCCGTGACGTCATCTGATGACGTCATCTGATCCCTGTCAAAATTGGGTTAAATGTCCCTCAACTTTACCCCGTTTTATGGTAATGCAGATCAGCAAGGAGCCACTGAAGTAAGTGGTAATTGTTTCAGTTCTTCCTAGCCTTTATTTCTGAAAGTTAAGGAATTCCCTTAACTTTGCCTTTGCCATAAAGAGATATCTCTCAGAAGTAGCTCTTGATGGCAGTTATGCTCAACACTGATTGGTTTAATTTGTGGACGATATCCACTTATCAATGGAAAATTATTGTTTTCTTGCTCTTTGTAATGATATTTTCCTTGAGGTAAAAAGGGAATCTCATTTTAATTGGAATCTTATAGCATTTTTCATCGTTCAAGACTCATCTTTCAATCACCCCAGAATCATGTAAAGTGAGACGCTTTATTTTTCTGTCTGCAATGAAGATGATTCAAGAAGATAATATCAAAATCGTTGCAGCATTGGCACTGATTTTGCTTTATTGATCTTGGTATTAACTTATTTTTGTGGAGTAATGATCAAACAATTATCAGGATTAGATTAACAAACAATTTTTAAATATTAAAGAGTAACTTAAAAGGCATTTACTCAGACTTGGCAACCAAGATATTTGAGACTTGGGAGTCAAAACCACATATAACAATAGACATATTATATTTGATTCATACAAAAATTGTTCACTTCTGTGACTCCAAAGCAGGAAAGAATATCCATAGCTTTTCTTCAGCTAGAAAATACATAGATACCAGTTCATGCATTATGCCTTGAAGTCTTGAAACTACCTTGGTGTCATGGTGCTAAGAAGATCAAATTTAGATTTTTTTTTTCACAAACATGAGATGAGTGCACTGTACCTCAAATAGACTTATTATTCTGCTAATATTTCAATTTTTCTGCTGACATTTCTGACAATTGAAAGTAGCATATTAGTACAGGCAGCTGGGTGGCTGAGTGGTTAAGATGCCTGCTTGCTCCGCTGAAGGTCTTTGCCCACATGGGTTCGACTCCTGGTTGGGTAAAATGTGTAACATGTTGGGGACTCCTACTCTGTCTCCAATCTCATCAATCAACCGCGCTCTTGAGGGTCCTGAACTGGGCTTAGAGGGCTACAATTACAATATCTTTTCATGTAAATGACAAAACTGACATCAAGAATTTACTTTATGATATCAACTGTAAAGAGTTTTATCTCCCAGTGTGGGAGTGCCATTGAAACCACAGGGTTTGACAGCATCATTACACCATATGAAGTAGTTTCATGACACAACATACCTCCATATCTCTTTACGATAAGAGTGTATTATTCCGCTTCTGGAACTGGGTCATAGGTATATTCCGGCCGACTTTTGGTGAGTAGCATCATGAAATATTACATTTATAGTATGTGACCAAGAAAAAAATTACAGCGGACAGTTGTTATCCTTGTTTTTCTGTGTGTCACATAAGCATATCCTTGGTCTAATTTCAGGTAAGTCAGCATGAACAAAAACAAGCAATTTCTAAGAAAAGCAATTTATGCATCAAATAGCATACCTTTTTTTTTTTCTAGGAAAATTACGCTTTAGTCTTCTTTTTTTTTCTGGCTGTAATGACCGAAATCCCAGTGAAATTTCAAGACCATCATGTCATATTTTTAAACATGAAGAAAATGATTTATTGCCAGAAAAAAAAATTACATTGTCTGATAAATTATAGTTGTTACCTGAAAGTTGTTGCTGCTGGTGAGATAGTCTTGTTTGCCTGCAAGAAACAAAAACTTTCATAAGCATCTGCAATTATGTGGTTTGGCTTAATGAGGAGATATTCTATACTTCTTTCTACAACATTTTCATTGTGTTTATTTTCGTGGAAAAGATAAGATTGCTATTGAATTTTGGTTATCGTCAAATCTCTTCTCAGCATTATCAAGAGATATCAGGTACAATTGTGTCGTGTGTATCTCAAAGAATTTTTTCACCGGTGGATGATGTAGCACAAAGAGACAATATATATTTTTAGGTTTTAATGAGGTCTTGTTGACAGAGGACACTTTTTTGGGACAAGTCATTAGTTTTCCCATATTTGGTCTTTTCTAATTTGGCAAAAATACGTCATGGAGGTCAAAATACTAAAATGGATGAAAGTGAAGACGGATAGATACAAATATTATTTTGAAACATTACTTACAAGTGGGAGCAATTTGCTTCACCCTATTACTATCAGAATTATTTATTCTTTTGGATGAACAAATTTGGATTACACACTTTTGTATTTCAGGGGAAGATCACAGTAAAAAAAGCAGATGAGGTTTGATTAAGGTTTCCTGACATTTACTTGACATTTCAATATTTGTAATATTGAAAGCTCATAGCCCGCTTTTTGGAGTAAATTTTAAAATTGCTAGTTCGCTTCATGTTGTGATGTTCAAAATGTCAGTTTTAATGTTTCTAATCAAAAAATAAAGACATGAGTTTTGCCTAGCTTAAAATCTGATTTGGTGAAAGTTAATGATTGAGCTTTAAAGACAGCTTAATTTCATAGTGTGGCCTGAATTTCAAGCCCATGGCCAGACAAAATTATCCAATTTGGGCAAATGAAAAAAAAAAAACATATGCGGCAAAAATACAATCTGCCATTGATACTCGAAATTCTTTACAGATGATTTCATATTTGTAGACATTTGTGGAAGAAAATACATCATTTTTCCTGCAATTTTCATTGGTTGAGAGAAGGTATGACACCACTCTCTCCTGAAAAGTGACATAGCGGTTTTACATGGGTGCCCATGGCATTCTAATCCATTGATCTGCTCAATGGAACTGACTCTAGCTGTTTCAAGTGAGAGTTTCTGTTAGTGTTTCACACATTTTTAGTACACACATTCTCAAAGTCTAATACTATGATTATTTTTTTACAGAAAACAACAAACATGCGTGTAACATTTTCTCAGATCGGGGCTCTGCCCAGACAACATGACAATGGGCTACAAATTGCTGGGACCCTGGTTTGATCCCTATTATGATTTTCTAATGAATGTTGGCACCATCACTGGATCATCACCCTATTCTAAGGGATAATTCAGAATTTATGACTGGGGGGGGGGGGGTTGGGGAGTTTTGATGGAACTTTCTGTGAAAAGTGATACCCATCTTTGGTTTCACAAATATTTATAGTACCACAATTTTCTTTTGTTAAAATTTCATTCGACAATTAAGCATGTTGTGAAAAATAAGTACCCCCCTTGAAACATGTGGGAAAAATTGGTACCCTGTTGGGAAATATTCCCATTGCCCCAAGTCGTAAGAAGCATGTGCCAAAGGTGGTTCCCACTGAAGTAAAACTATAGAAACTACCATCCCCCCCCTCGACCCACTCGCAAAATTTAATTCTGAATAGTCCTTTACTTTTATCACATACAATGCTTTTGGTCAAGGTATGATAATTTAGCTTTCAGAGATTTGAAGCCATTTAGAGTTGGCTTGAGACTGATTTATTATCAACTGAAGCAATCAACTGTAACACAGGAGCGTGAAATACAACAGTTCATGAGGATTGCGGTTTGACATGTGTGAACAACTGCCACAATACCAAGTTGGCCTTTGCAGCAGTTTATTGGTTGAAATTATGACATAATTTTTCCAGCCAACATCACTTGCTTGAAGCAAACTGAAAAAAAGTGACACGCTATGTACAGCTTGGCCAATCACCTGGCAGGATTTTCTGATGTCAGATCAAAAATTTTGCTAAATTTTTTGTTATTTGATTTATGTCTACAAATATGAAATCATCTGTAACAAAATTTATATATTTTTTCAACTAAAATTACACCCAAATTATGAATAACATTGAAACTTTAAAAAAAACCTGATGAAAACTATGAAAAGTAAAGAAAAAACATTTTAAGACAGGTCCTCTATCAAGTTTAGATCTAAATTGATGATAACTTGCACTTTTATTTTGCCATTGAACTGGCTTTGTTCATAAAATCCAAGAATTATTATGGTAAATCCACAATGTAATAGCTGGGGGGATAATTTTAAGTTACTAGTTGCATACTTACTTTGTGATATATATTTGCAGCTTTTCGAAAAGCAGCCAAGAAGACCTTAATATTACTAACCCACAGAGTTATATAGAGGCGCCCCTAGCGGCAAACTGGTGGCAACAAGCGGCCGCCATATTGCTCTTTGGATTGTGACAGAATCAGCAGTGGCCGCATGAATTCGTTGATTATGGAGGATACAGGCTTCAAATTCATTGTTAAGGGTATGTATATGACAAAATGAACATCGTAGCACATGCAGAAAGTTTGTTGGTGACAGTTGTCAGTGTATTAAGTCTGTAAAACGAGGATCCCACACATATTTTGGTCCAAAACAGTTTGTTAAGCATGTGTTTTGACAGTGACAGCTGCATTTTCGCACTCTTATTCATGGACTTCACACGCCTGTAGATCCTGAATTACTTCACTGACACTTAATATATTTGGTGCTATATATTATTTAGGCCCCTCTCTGCCATTCTGCCTTGTTACAAGCTTGTATCTGCTATATTTGAAGCGCAGTGACCAGCTGAAAACGGCCTTGCAGAATAAGAAAACAAAAGATTTTCTTCTGGCCTAAGAGTGTGTTTACCAACAACATGGTCTTAGAAAATTGTTTTGTTCACATCCATATTTTGATATAAATCTCAAGTGGGGGAGGGGAGGGGGGTACTGGCTGTTTCGGCAGAGCACTTTTTCGGCCAGCCTAAATTGGTCCTTTCGGCCAGCGTGGGTGGTTCGGTTCGGCAGGGGACGTGGTTCGATTCGGCCAGGGTTTATTTTAGTTATAAATAGCAGGTTAATTTAGTAGCTCAATCGGGAGTTCAATGAACTGCATGCATGGTTATCTATAAAATTTATATTTTGAAATAAAGGTTGAAACTTCTGAACTATTAATTGAATATAGGCTGACAGCTCAAAAAAGATATACAAACTGCATGAGTGGTTGATATGTGTTAATTGAGTTGAACTGAACAGTTGAAGAAGTAAACTTTAAAGTTATGACAGTGGTGACAAAAGAAAACTTCATGAAGAGCAGAACAGTTAACCAAATTTTGTTCTTTTTTATAGATATAGTTCACTGGCCATTTCTTATAGTTCATCAATCTTATGTTGTTTTCGGTTGAATGTTAAGGGGAATGGCATGTATCCACTCTCCTATACTATAGACCTATAGGCAGCATGACAAAATAAATGCTGAAAACCGAGAGACAAAATACACAGCATACAACAGCCGTACGTCATATATGGGCCTATACTTATTTTATCTTAATAGATTGTGCAGATTATGAAAGTTTGCTTCCATTGGGCCGAATATATATATATACATTTCTGTTAATATTTTCATTTCAATATTTGCCTGGAGACGACTGTCTGGAGTAATTGTGTTCTTTTCCATTGCCAACATCACTTGCTTGAAGCAAACTGAAAAAAAGTGACACGCTATGTACAGCTTGGCCAATCACCTGGCAGGATTTTCTGATGTCAGATCAAAAATTTTGCTAAATTTTTTGTTATTTGATTTATGTCTACAAATATGAAATCATCTGTAACAAAATTTATATATTTTTTCAACTAAAATTACACCCAAATCATGAATAACATTGAAACTTTAAAAAAAACCTGATGAAAACTATGAAAAGTAAAGAAAAAACGTTTTAAGACAGGTCCTCTATCAAGTTTAGATCTAAATTGATGATAACTTGCACTTTTATTTTGCCATTGAACTGGCTTTGTTCATAAAATCCAAGAATTATTATGGTAAATCCACAATGTAATAGCTGGGGGGATAATTTTAAGTTACTAGTTGCATACTTACTTTGTGATATATATTTGCAGCTTTTCGAAAAGCAGCCAAGAAGACCTTAATATTACTACCATAAATATTATCCAAACTTCATTAAAATATGGCAATTCATGGAGAAGAACACCCCCGGAGTGGATTTATTTGAACATAAAAGATATAAATGATGGAAGTAAATGAACATATATGAAAATTTTACTCATGAAATAGCATACATGTAGTAGTACACAACCCCCCCCCCCCCTCATAACAAATGGCCAACATAATTATAAGAAAATGAATTTTGGGGCAATTGAAACCAATGAAAAGGAGAAGATTAGGTGGGGAAAGCAAAGCAGACGGGCAATTGGGGGTAAAGTTTGCGTCAAACCTTGCGATGATAGAGAGATAGATGGATAGATATGGTAAGCTCAACCCTCTAAGCCCAGTTCTGGATGCTCGAGGAAGCTGATTGATAAGATGGGAGAGAGAGCAGGCGTCATCAGCCTGTTTAATTACACATTTACCTGATGTGTCGGATCATGGTGCACTTGGTTCATAACACTGGTGACGATTCATGTTACATTTTAAATTCAGTGACAGCGTATTTTATCCGGTGCAGATTTTAATGTTGTTAATATTGTAGCGTCACATTTCTTTGTGACAAAATTAGATGCAAATTTTCGGACAACTCACGTTACCAGTTTGGCAACATCCGAATTAGTTTTGATAATTGATGTAATTCAACATCGGATAGATGAGTTGATGAAATTACTGATTACAAACCTGTGCAATATAACAATAATTATACAGATATTATTGCAGAATCATAATTATAATTTCTAAAGTACCGGGTATTAAAGTTACTCATTTACTTCATCTACATTTGGACACAATGTCAAACTGGCTTAGAAGTTATTAGCACACAAATTTGATTTTCATCACACATTTTTTCTGCATGGAAAATCATTGATAATAATGGAGTATATTCATTGTGATTAAATTAACTAAATTAATTAATATTTTTTGATGGCAGAAGGCCTTTGATTTTAAAAGGGAGAGAGAAAGGGAATCCTCAACAAGTTACACATTTACTCCATCTGACGGATATCTTACTTGTTCAGAACAGACACTGATACAAGGGGCCGCCAATTTTAAAAGTCTCATCGGAATATCATCAAGAGTTTGCTCATGAAGGTCAACTGAAAATTTGCAACAAATAAACCTCTTGAGAGAAGCAAATATTTATTCCAAGTTATTGTTAATGTACAGGTGTCAACTAAAATAGTCAAAATGTTATCATCTAGCATTCACTATGAAAACAGCTACTATCATTCATTGTAAAATTTTATCCGGAAATGAGCTACATGGGATTCACTGATCAGACCTATACCAAAAAAATCCTCACAAAATTTAAATTAATATGAGCCTTGTCTGATGAGTGAACCCGATGTAGCTCAAGGTGAAACTGGCCTTGAAAGTTTGAATCAAGGAAATTTCAAAATGGCCACCATTTGTTTTTGCTCTCTACGCATGACCGGTGGAAATGAGGTCATGTCTAAGCATGCTCAGTGCCAATTAGGTCAGAGCAAATTTCCATTGCATTTCTATAGTGGCATTCTATCTGTCTCTATGAGCAGCCCATCAAATGACATGTGATTGCCAGTTCGAAGAATCAAGATCGGATATACTATTTCTAGGCAGTGCAATTAGTTGTCAACTGGCAGATTATATCAAACTTCTCAACAGGTTTGTCAATGAGCAGAACAACAGCTTGTAAAGACTGGAGAGCATTACAAACACCTCAGACAAGCAAATTGTGGGACAACCATAAAAGAAATGGTATAAGGAGATGTGAGAGTAAGAGCATTGTACACAATATGAGCTGTCTGAAGCCTGGTTATTTTGGTCTTAGCAGACAACAGTAAGTCCCTGAATATGCCCCAGACAACATGCGATCTTGTTATATGATGCATTGTTAGTTCTGGGAATTTGACAAACAAGCACTCATTGTCTGTACAGTGTACTTTCAATGGCCTCGTAAAATGTTTGCAGCTAGGGGCTTCATCTCCTCTTGAAAGCGAACATGCCTTTTAAGCATCTCTGCATGGAAAATAATTTGCTTAATTTGGCTTGTGAGGAAAGAATAGATGATTCTATGAATTTCTCTATATAGCAACACTCTCAACTCTGCTTGAAAGGCGTCATGGATATATTGTGTATTATCTTAGCATAATAAGGTCTTCTATACTCTCTTTTATTTTGAAAGCTCATTAAAATATGTCCACAGTGGCCTCGGAGGCTCCCAGAAACTGATGCTCAATCTTTCATTCACAATCTGATATCTGAATTATTAGTGCTTCTGTGCAACAGGAGCATATTGTATTGTGTACCTTCAATGCTCTCCTAAATTTGACATATTATTATTATATGTAGTATTTAAGCATTATAGGTTCTTCTTAATTTTCTCTTGGCTTGAATGTTATTTAAAAACCTCTGAAAAGGATTGTATAACCATCGTGGTTACAAAATTGGGTTTCAGTTGCTTAATTTTAAACCATTCATACAGTGGCGGAGCTATGGGGGACCTGGGGGGCCAGGGCCCCCCAAATGGATAAGTGGCCCCCCCATTTGAGATTTGAAAATTTAAAAAAATTATTGGAGCAGCAACAGTCGCTGGAACACGTCCGTCCAAAGTTGTGGCCTTCACCAGCGCTCACTTAAATATCCATTTTCTCAAGAATGATAGTCGCCCTTTGAAAAGTTCTCAGGCATTTGATAATTTGTGATATCCTTCTTTGAATGTATCTAGCAATATGTACCGCAGGCAAACCTTTTAAGAGGGTGAGCGACATTTGCCTGAATATCAGGATCTAGATATGGAAATATTCCAAAAGAAGTCTCTTTGAAACTATTGATTCTTAATTATGTTTATTCAATGTTTATTCAATTATCTGCCCGAATTGTTTTGCCTTTTTGCCCGAACCTTAGTGTTTCCCAAACTTTTTGGGGAGGGTGACTACTCCCCCTTCCAGTATGCCTATTTATGTATCTAGAGATTCCATGCAATATCTAAAATCAGGGTGTTTTGAGGAAATCTTTCCGTCGCCATTGCTCAGTTAAAGAAATAATGCTCCTTTGAAAGTTTTCTAATTAAACAAATCTGATTTACCAGAGTGATTTGTACAAACTGCTCAATTTTTCATATGTGCATGGAATTTCCCTACATTTTTGGTATATTTCTGTCATTTGCACAAATTGCTACTACTTTTAGGCCTATTAGAGGAGTTGATAGCGGACCTTTAAGAGGAATGTGTTATATGGACTGTGGTGTATCAGCTTGAGGCTACCCACAGGTAGCTGGTTCGAATCCTGGTCATGGTTGCTGATGGCATTGAGGTGAGATTGTTGACTGGAGTGTGTCAAAATCTCAGGGAAGTTGGGGGATATACATGTAGTGGATTGGGTATAATACATAAAGGTTGCTCCTATGCAAAGATACTTATGAAAAAAATAAAACAAAAAAACCAGAGGACCATTTCACTGGAAAAGATACTCATTGTGACTCATGAAAATTGATGAGGTGTCATTGTCATATTTTTAATATCGGAACCATAGAATCTGTTTCATTATTTTTTGATAGGTCAAAACTGATTTTAGTGTGAGTATGAGATGTAGGCTATGGTCATTTTGTTTATCAGTCTCAAAAGATAAGATGGTTAACATTGCTAAGTCATTCGTAAAGAAGTTTTGTAACGCTGTGTCAATTTTTATCCATGTAATGCCGCAAAAATGTTGCAAAAATGCTGCAAAAGGTTGGTCCCCCTAGTTCAGACCCTGGCCCCCCCCCCTTGCCCCCCCCCCACTCATGGATTTCTGGCTACGCCACTGCATTCATACACACAGCTAGCACACCCTATAACTTTCATAAATAATCGAATATGGTCTTCATATTACTCATTACGTATGCACATGTATTCTTCTGCCTGATGTTGCTAATAAAATATGCTGTTTCACTTTTATCACAACTATAATACGCCGTATTTGCCATGATCCTATACACCTTTGCAATATGGACATCAGCCATTCGACCAATGCACGGCTACAGTGGGTTTTGCGTGTCTGAAGAATCTGCATTATTACGGGTCATGGCCAATATTTATATGATAATCACATTGATAATACCGTTTATCATTATCATGGTGTTGAATTCTATAATCATTTACACAGTAAGTGCTATTAGTACTTGTCAATATTCATGTGCAATTGTGTTTTTACATTCGTTCAAATCAAGTCAAGTTAACTCTATTATATTCCGAAGGTAATTAGTTGCCATACATGCTCATGAAATTGATCAAAAACAATATATCCCCCTCTTCCTTTTGTTTTTCTCGTAATATCAGTGACCCCCATTTTACCCCAGTTTTGCCCCCTGCTTTTCCCTTTTTCTCCCAACTTACCGCCACTAGCCACCCGCTAGCCCCCACTTGCCCCGCTTAATCCCCACTTGCCCCCAATAACTTTCTTATGGGTCAGTGAAATGTCCTTTTAACGCTCTGAGTGCTTAAATGTCCATCAAAGGCATACTTTGCCCAAACTTTTCCCTTCTCAATGGAAAAGCAAATGCAGCGTAGGCCTGGAAAATGACTCTCCATCATTCATTTGGGATCCAGGGGGCAGGGGGATTGCTTGGAGGGGGGGGGGTGTGTTTAATCTATTTGGTCCAGAACCATTGAGATTAATGGGAGTAAAAGAAAATATGTGTCATGCATGCAAACCCCCTTCCCCCTATGTCCTGTCTGGATCCACAACTGGCAATGCATTTATATTCAATTCATTAATTTTCAAATACGTATTACAATTGGGATGCATGAACCGCTACCAGAACAAAGAGAAAGGGTTCCCTTGCAGAATTTATTTGGAATTCTGAGTAAGATATTGAATGTTATTGTGATGGTGATCCGTAATTATGTAACAAGAAGTGCATTATTAAATTTTAGTCATTGTCTTGTGATCAGCAAACTGAATTTTATTATGATATGTGTTACAGTCTAAGAATGACAAGTACTTAAATTCAGCAATAACTTGTGACCTCATTGATGAGTGCTATGACTCAGCAGGTGACTTGCTATGAGAGCAGTGAAACTGCAGGATATGACCTCAAATATTGCTTATCAGTTATACAGAATGACATTGCATGGAAAGCCATAGAGTAAATCAACATCTTCTGAAAATGAGATATACACTCAAAAGAAACGCAACACTTGATTTTGGCTTATAATTTAGCAAAGAAATTTTTTTAGACAAAACAAATTATATGGAATTGATTCTTAGATCAACTATTGTCTTTGTGCCGAAAGTCATTCAGCTGTAACCATTTCCTGTTGGATTTTAGACTTGTTTATCACATTTCAGTTTTTGCAATAAAATATGACCTTACCAACAAGTTACACCAAAAATAAAGGCGCCATTTTAAATAATGCCCAAACAGACAACAGTAGCCGAAAAATTAGCGCAGCAACTCTATTTTTGAATTTTACAGGACAATTTGAAAACTTGAGTTTTGCACATTTCAATTATGTTACAGAACCTGTATTCCCAAAAATGTGATTTTAAGAATATAGCCTTCGTCGTCGCCAAAAATTGTGTTAAACTTTTAATTTTGCGTTAAAAAATGTTGTGGCAATTCGTAGACAACTTAGTGAAATTGTCTGAAAATTTTATTGAAATAGCTCAATTCTAAGGGCCCAAACCATGGTGTTTTTTTCTGCGACATTTTGAAATGTGCAAAACTCCAATTTTCCAATAAAATTCAAAAATAGAGTTGCTGCGCTGATTTTTTCGGCTGTTGTTGTCTGTTTGGGCATTATTTAAAATGGGGCCTTTATGTTTTGTGTATCTTGTTGTAAGGTCATATTTTATTGCAAAAACTGAAATGTGATAAACAAGTCTAAAAGCCAACAGGAAATGGTCACAGTTGAATGATTTTCGGCACAAAGACAATTGTTGATCTAAGGATTAATACTATATAATTTGTTTTGCCTAAAAAAATTTCTTTGCAAAATTATAAGCAAAAATCAAGTGTTGCGTTTCTTTTGCTGGTGAGTGTATTTAGTTCTGTTCAATTCAATTAAATTCAAGCTATTGGACCAAAGAATATTATATTAGACAATATTACCTTCGGCTAGCTTGAACTCGAGCAAGCTATCTTTATGGCATTTGGGATGCTGAAGTGACTCTAAGTGCTCTCTGTAAAAAATATATATGATTTGTGATCAATAAAAAAAAGTGTTAGTGTTTGCTTTCATAGCTGTGATGTCTATAGTTTGTACTATCGTAAAACTGTGATGCAATTTTTGTTGTATAACTGCATAATTATGTTACAGAACCTGTATTTTATAACTGATTTGATGCACTGATTTATTTAGTTAAAGAAACAGAGGATTACGTAAGCAGAACCACTGATTTTAAAAGTGAATTGACACTATAAGAACCAGTATCATGTGAGAAACTAAAAAGACAACCCCCCCTCCAAAACATAAAATGTAAACAGTGCCTAATATGAATGTATCAGAAGATGTCTTGATATCCATTTGATTGTAATAATCGGTGAATAAAGTGATGATTGTTGGATTTTGTATTTTCTGTACTAATATTCTATCTGGGTGTGCTGTGGATAAATTGTCCCATTTTTGCTGATAAGACCAACCTGGTGTACACTCTAAAAAATGTCGGGACAAAATTGGTTTTTTAGATTCAAAATGGTTTTTTGAAAAACCAAATTTCAATTACAGGTAATAGAGAAGATGGATATTAAAAAAGAAGAAGAAGTTAAAGGAGACAAGAACAGAATGAGAGAGTTCTGTGATAAATTTCGGAGATTATGCACGCTATGGCATGATAATGATCTGTAACATAGGCCTATCATTTTAATAAAAGCGGATCACCAGATATCTAAGATGATACAATGTATGCTCATGATCAAAATGTCGGAAAATTTGAAATTTTCTGTGAGCAGGACCTCAATCTTATAAATCTATCCTTAAAATCTGAGGAAGTGCAAAAATTTGTTCCTGAGATACTTAAACGTAGAATCATCAAACAACAGTTACTGAAGGTCTGCAACATAAGCAGCAGTTATGTATATTAATGTCGACAGTAGCAATAAACTAAATATATATATATCATGTGCCTTAATTTGCTACTGCTTATGTGTTGTACCTACCAAATGGAGATTCTCTATTTCTTCCATCCTCACCTCTCAGTGTAAGGCTAGTGAACATACCCTGACCACATGATATAATGTTTTGTGAAGTTGTAACATAAAGATTAAATCTCCTCCGGTGTGAAAGACATAATTTACAGTTTGAGATCTCTAACAGCAATTGAATGGATGGTTGAGTGTTTCATTTTTGCCTGTTAATTGTTTGAATGAGTTTCTCTGTAGAAAACCACAAACAATTATTTAAATCATGCCGGAAAAAAGCTGTAAAAGGATTTGAAAACTTCAGAATTTTATGGTACTAGTTGGCAGGGTGAATGTTAATGAACCCTGCAATGGGAGGATGATTTTTTCCACCAGCATTGTATTTTTTTCACTCGTAGTTCCTATGGGGAATAATGGGTAATAATGTACCTTACATGTATAATAATGTAGAGTAATTATTAGGTCTTATTGAAAGAGAACACTTTAGTACTTTTGTAACAAGTGATTGGTTTAACTCTTCAGATCTGATTAATTATACATCTCCTCAGTGGCGTAGCCAGGGGGGGGGGCAAGGTGGGGCAATTGCCCCACCTGTGGCTACTCTTGCCCCCCCCCCTCTTGCCCCCCTCTGGCTCTGGAGTAAAAAAAATAAAATTAACATGAAATTTCCAATGCATGACCGAGTTTTACTATTCTGCTAAGATTGCCCTCTTCCAAATAGTGTTTCAAACGCCAACCTAATTATTGATATATAAACAACATCTGGACTCTACCAAATTTGTCAAATTATTCAAGCATACAGAGAGGGCATCCATGAGCCATGGGCCTACAAACTTTGTAAAATCGCAGTGATAATCCCAGTGTCCAGTGCTTCTTCTGCCATGAAGAGAATAAAAACCTTTGTGAGAAAATCAGTGGCAGATAAAGAGGCTCTCAAACTCATATTGAACGACAAATATCAAATTTATTTTATTTGGATGAGTTTGGAGACATATTTGCAAACAGTCACAACAACAGAAGGATAACGCTTCTTCAACTCATATTAGAGACTAATGTTGCTCCATTCCATTTAGCAATAATTCTATGTGAAATTTAGTGCTTCTATTGTTTTTACACAGCTCTGTTCTAATGAAGGATCAAGACAGTTTGTTGTTGTTACATATGACACTAGTAACATTCCGATATATATAATTATATTTACAAATAGATTTTCGGCCTAGTCTGATGAAAAATGCTATTTTTCTTTTCTAGTGTGACAACATTGCTGAGATGATTGTTATATCATGAGAATTTGATTTGTCTTTTTCATATTCAAGACTGAAAGAAGATTTTCATTGTGATAACTGAATTCCTGTTTGATAAAAATGTAACTTTTATGATGTTTTTTTCGCCATTTAAGGATCCAATCATCTACATTCAATATTTAGTGACATTCAGTAAAGAAAATTTAAGTGAGATATGATAAATACCTTGACATTTAGCAGCAAAATATCTAATGCCTTGAAATTATATGCAAATACAACATATAATTAAATTTCATGCACTTCATGTACAATTTAACGTGTTTAGTGATGATGAAGCTGGCCATCGTGGGAGTCATGTGAATTTCATCCTTAAATGTCGATAAAATTGGTCATGTATCTTGCACCCCCCTCAAAAAGTACTGCCCCACCCATTGCCCCACCTGTGGCAGAGGCCTGGCTACACCACTGCATCTCCTGTAGGCTGAAGACCTTTAAGACATGAAAGTGAAGACAAGTTTGCTTTTCCAATGCAGACTGACAAAGAAGATAATGACTTGTGCAATTTATTTGAACTTGATGTACTTTAACTATTTATAGTCACTGGTTTCTGATACATACAAGATGCACAACTTTATTTTTGTCTGAGAAAAACAAGTCTTTGCTGTGTACAAATAAAGTGGAGCCTCCAGACAGACAGATTGAATTACAGAAGACAAAGTGATTTGACCCAATGTCTCTTGAGAATACTCCTTCAACGAGATCTCATTGAAATGTAAAAACACCATTATTGTAATAAAAAACACCATTGCTTCAAATGGATTCTGCAATTTTTGCGGGACATTTAAAATTGTTACAAAGATCATAGGCGTACGGGAACCGGAATTTTTGGGAGGGCGAGCGACGTTTGCCAGAATTTCATAATCAAAATTCGATGGCATTTTATCATAAAATTCCTTGGGAACCATTGATTTTTACTTTGATCATCTGCCCGAAATTTTAGTCTGCTTGCCCGAATTTCCACTGTTTTCCAAACTTTTGGGGGGGCAATTGCCCCGCCCCCTGTCTGATACGCCTATGACAAAGATCTATATAATCAATTACCTAGAAGAATTCATCCGGAGTGTCTTGATTTAAGAGAATTTTTTTGCCCACATTTGGCCTGTATCATCAAAGACACAAGTGTAGGAAAAATACTGTCAATTTTGTCGATTACTTCCCTGTAAAGTGGAAATGCAACTACTGATGCTCAAATGCAGATAGTACGAACCTTCTCGATTTGGAAAGTTTTGACTCGGTAAATATGATATCATGTTGCAACATTATAACTTGTCTGGTTTTTGTGGGTACTGATGATATAGAACATTCATGACGATTTGATTATCATTTCATTTCTATATTGAATTTATTTTGAGTGATATACGATGTATATCATGACAACTATACCAAGGAGTACTTTGTGGACTGCACATACCAACTTCATGCAGTTATCTTTATCAAAACAGAAGCTCGGCATCCTGTGAAACAGTCAATTGATGACTTTGGCTTTTCTGAAATGTATTGTGAACTTTAGTTGCTCACATTTTTTAAATTCAGTCGTAACTGAATAGTTTTACATCACATTGATTACATGTAGGCTGACTAGAACCACTTTTATACAGCAGCTGCTCTTGTGTCAAAGTTGTATGATTATATCAAGCTAATTTCCAAGAGAAAAGAGTTTTGTGTGACATGGGTAAAGAGTAATAATTAGCTTAATCCAAATGCATTTAGACATCATCAAGATCATTACCGTTGGAAAAGCTGGTATCTAACTGACAATGTTGCATTGTGGCACCCGGCTAGGGATTAACTCTGTATACAACAGCAAAAATTATAAGTTATAGTGCATAATAGAAGAATATATGATGTCTTAGTCTGTTAGACACCTCTTTGTCGGGTCATAACATACATTTTTGTCAGTTAGAACCCTCCAAATTGGTGTCTAACTAATACATAGATTGATCTGCCTTGCTCCAGCTACAGTGATCCCTGCGTTGTAAGACCTGTTGTTGTAAGACTGCCTTGCCTAATGTGACCACCTTCCTCCTGCACTAAGTTGTATTTTTAGAGACCGCACCCTCACGAGATACCGCTTCATGACCGAAGAAGGGGAGGTCTTATGATGCAGGGACCACTGTACTATAGTGACACAAAAGGTAGTATTACTCACATCTAGCCAACATTGAAAAAAAGTGAGATTGGTCAGTATCTTATCTTTGAAAAAGGGAACGTGTACTCCTCAATGGTGCTGTTTTCCATTGTAATGATCGTGTATAGATTCAGTATACCCTTACAAAAAACTATTGTTGCCCACACCAAGCGGAACTACAAAAAGACAGAATGACAGTGCTGTGCCTGACTTATAATGGACCTGTGGATTACCAACCCTTTTTACTTAAAACTTTTGAGAAAAATCATTTTTTTCTGGTTTCTCACGGTACAATCTAATAATTGGATTGATTTAGTTTTCATTAACTCCAACATCGGAGACTTGTTCTACTGAGCATTTTGGTATTATTGCTTGTTGAATAAGCAATTGTGTGCATTGCAAGCCAAAGCAGGAAAAACTGAGTAAACCAGATGATAAAAACCCAGAGCATGAGATTATTCATTCACTTGCCACAATAATTTTTCTATTGGATATATTGGCCTTCAGATAACTAATGTTTATATGATTCAAACCTCAATTTAAAATAGTTAAGAGATCTTACTCCAAAGTGGTATAACAGTCAGACAGGTCATTGCCTCTGTGCTGGTATTTGAGAATACATAATTAATGAATTTACCTTTTGTGCAAAGATACAGGAAGTTACGCCCTATCACCCACACAACTTTTTCCATTACATGGTCTTGACACCAAGGAGGCCTTATTGCTGTAATGCAGTGCTTGACTAGCTGGCCAGTAGACTGCTGCCCCAACTTAATTGCATCACCTCACTTACTTGCACATCAAAGGTTCACAATTTTTTGAGGCCAATGTTCGACCAATCAAGACAACTACATTGAGTATTCTCAAAATGCCAGCACAGACTTGGCCACAGAAGCAATGACCTACCTGAATGCTAAGCCACTTCAGCCATCATTCATTTTGTCAACAAATTTAAAATGTGTAGATCAGGCGGGCCAGAAGGAAACGAGGGCAGCAGGGACGTTCAGACGAAAAATGGCAAATCAAATTCAAGAGATGAAATTGTGATCATAATTACAGCAACATTAATTTGTGGTAAATAAAGTGTTATAATTTCTTCGGAACCAAAAGGGCTCCCTTAAACTGTTTCAGTGCTCCTCGTGCAGACAACATGTAGTCAAGAACTAAATAAGTTGTAACATGGCCTTGTAGAAAAGGACTTCAAAAAGTCACCTACTTCCCTGCATGACCTTATTTTCCTGCAGCAATTTCCGGCCATGCGATAATTCAAAAAGTGACGAGACTGGAAATGAAACATGTAGATCAAAGATAGCTGTGTGACATTTTTACAGGGTGTTGCACGGCATGTGGGAAATCAGTGGATTGGCATAGACTGACTTTTCCTTCTTTTACAGCATCTTATTATTCATGAGGAGAGAATAGAAGAAGGAAATAAGAGACGATGAAGGTGAGGTAGAGAAGAAGATTCATGGTAAATTGGTAATGCTTTGGAGAATAAGCATGTCAAGAGGGAGAAGAACTTGAAGGAGACAGGCACAATATGAGTAATTTGGTCATAAATGTCCAGGGTTATGCATATCGTGGCATAATAGCCCGATAAGTCCAAACCAAAATTCTCTGGCTCCTCCCCAGGAAGGAATGATGTTAGAAAGGATGGTGATTTGGTGAATAATATGAAGAAAATAGGAAGAAGTATTTGGGAAGGAGAAAAGGAAGAAGATGGAGGAGAAGAATATTAAAGAAGAGATGTGGATAAGAAGATTGTGAAAATTATTTAAAATTAAGATAAAGTAAATGGCCTAATGGGAGGAAAGGAGGAGGAATAGAGAAATAATAAAAGGATAAGGTTCATTGGTTATACATTGCCATCTCTCTTGATAGTGTTCTTGATACTCTATAAAGTTGTGATGAGGAGTCAAAGGTAGTTGTAATGAGATTTTGTGTGGAGAGGAGAAAGGAGGGAACTCAGGAAAAAATAGGTAAACAAGGACTTTTGAATGAAAATTGTTTTATTTTGGATTGTACTGTACACCATGACTTTGTTCAGCAGCACCTTTCTTCGTTCAAAAGTTTGTGAATCGATATGCCCAATCGCCCGAGGTGTGCAAAGCATACATGTAAAAATATGTGTGTATCTGCATCAGTCCTATTTTTGGGAACTTAAAATCCTCTTGAAACCTCAGGTGGTATCAATTTTTTTAACAACTCAGAGAAAACTCCCAACCCCTCTCTTTATAACGACAGGTCTCATGATTCAGGAACTGCTGTAACTCATTAGTTGTAGTTAGCCAAATTTGCAGCCACGCCACTTCCTGCCATCAACTAATTTACCTATCACATCAAAGGTGAAAAGGCTAATGGATGTGATGTGTCAAATTAAGAATTAAGAGAACTGAATGGTTTTTACATGTTATTTAGGGTCCGGGCGTATATTTTACAAAAGTCCAAAAAGGTTACCTTGATCCTATACTACATCAGAAGGACTAAGGTTTACTCTGTGTAACTCATTTATTTTTTGGGTGGCATTTGCAGCCACTCTTTCTTCCATGGACATATGTGCAGGTCTATATTGTGTCAAAGGTGAAAAGGCTAATGGACGTGTTGTGTCAAATTAAGAATTAAGACCTTTATGTGAACCTTATAAGCATTCTTGGGGTGTCTAGTTGTTCTAAATCTGCCAAAAAGGAATAAGAGGTGACATTGCATGTTGGACCCTACCATTTCAAAGGCATAATCTGTACACCAAAAATTAATTCTGTTATTTGCTAAATAGACTCATTCCATCTGCTTCTTTATATGATTTACCTAGTCCGACAAAGGCTGACTCAAAACGAACCGGCAGTCTTGATTTCGCCAGAAAATTTCGGTCTATGATTTACCAATCACAGGTTAAGACGCCTGACGGACATGTTTTTATATCAAGTTAAGATTTGTGGCATTGCTGAGGTATTGTAAAAATATGACAAAATTAAAATAACAAGTCAAGGTTGAACTTTCCTTCTTTTGAATTCACACATGACTGATATATTTACCAACATACAAACAATTGCTACAAGGTTTTTAAATGAAATAAATCATTGAGGAAGACAATGCCCGAATTGATAATTTAGAAAAAGATTTACTAAGGTAAATAAATCTGAATGTAAAAAGAGCAGAAGATATGCACGGATGGAGATAGATCCTTTAATAACATAAATCTGGGTTTTTTTTTTCAGCCCATTTGAATTAAAGGCTTTCTGGAATATGGAAGATAATTGTATGTTAGAGTCATCTCGTAATAATTAATAGGCAGCCCCCTTATTGCCTGAAATGTCATTTCCTTTTAGCTTATTAGGACATTTGAAATATCAGTACATGGTGAGTTATAAATATCGTCCCCAAATCTTATCTGGTGATATATTGACATGTCTGTTCCATTGGACTGAGAAGTCTAATTTCAGTTTAAAAACTTTATGAGCTGCTAATCTGCAAAAAGCTTTCAAAAACAGCTTGCATCCGTTATGCCCCATTTAAGCTTGTAACTCCCGGAACTCCTTGACGTCCTGCTACTCCCGCTATGTCCCACTAACTCCCACTAACTCCCGCTAACTCCTGCTAACTTACACTAACTCCCGCTAACTCCCACTAACTCCCACTAACTCCTCCTAACTCCTGCTAACTTACACTTACTCCCGTAACTCCCACTAACTCCCGTAAGTCCCAAATGGAGGCCTTCCATTGTGCAGATCAGGTGTGCCAGAAGGAAACAAGGACAGCAGTGACTGTCAGACGAAAAAAGGTAAAACCAATTCAAGTGATGAAATTGTAATCATAATTTTTAATTTATACCAATACTTATTTGTATCTTCAATAAGGTGCGATAATTATCTTTCACAGAATCAAATGGCTCGATTAACCTCCCCTCCTTGGACAGTGGCAGAAGGGGCAATTATCCTCCCTCCGATTAAAGGGGAATGACACAGTTCAGAACTAACCATAAAAAGTTAATGAGATTTTATGATAAGCATGCTATGGCTATTAGGAATACTTGGCAAAATAAAAATGTTCCCCAGCATTTTCAAAGAACTACTGACACTTGAACGCACCCCAGTTTGTCTGTGGAAATAACATTGAAAACATAGGGAAAATCACGTTTTCTGAAATATGTCGGCTAATTTAAAATGAAAAGTACCCATGAAAACGTGGTAGAAGTTGGAAATGTTCAAGCTAAGATATGAAATGACAATTTTATTTTTTAAAAGGAGTGGGGACTCCAGAGTCCGTCACAAACTACAGCCCGTAATAAGTAGTGGAAGGGTCCACCAATGAGAGGGGGGGGGGGTGGTTTCAAGTCAAAAATTTCCATAGGAATTAAATTTATTTTTAAGTTTCTAAGGTTTTTACTGGATTGTTTTAGCTTGTTTGGTGGCACAATAGCTTATAATAACGCATAGTTTCTCAAATTTTCATTAACACTAGGGGGTGCTGTTGTGAACTGTATTATTTCCCTTTAAACTGTTCCGGTGCTATTCCTGCATACTCCATGTAGACAGACAAACAGACAATAAAGTTTATTTACATAACGAATCACACATAAATTAGCGTACCTATTTTCAAAAACTTAAAAGATACAAAGAATACATTTAATCATTATGAGGGAGACCCATCTAAGGCCAAAATTGACCGCTATCGATTGATCAACCAGAGAAATACAAAAAGGCATGCAGTCTAAAACTGAATGAGTTGGGGATGCTAATTGTTTTCAGTACCTCCCTCCACAACACATGTGATTTGTATATTTTTACTTGTCAATTTTATTGATGCCGAGCCGGGTTCTGCTGAGGGGTTAGCATGCTACGGCGCGATAAATGGATAGAAATCCATACAAATGTTCTCGCCTATCCCTGTGAAGGAGGAGAGAGAAGGTGCTGGGTTGGATGAGGAAGAATGAATAAGAAAAGAGGGTGTATAATATGAAGAAGTATAGTATACGTTATTCGTCACGGGAGAGGAAATATGTGATTTATCACCCGAGGGCTTTAGCCAGAGGTGTGATAAACACATGTTCCTGATCCTATGGTGAATAACTGGCTTATACCTTGAGGCAGATTTTGGGAAGGAGAAGAGGAGAACCAAGAAGGAATAGAAAATATAAAGAGCGATATGGGGAAAAAATTTGTTTTAATATATGAACAAAATTGGAAAAAGAAACACTGGAGGAAAAAGGTGGAATATAGCGAAAGGAGATGTGAAACTATATGGGGAGTTATTATTATCTAAGATGCCTTTTGTGTTGGCTTCATACATGACATAATTTGCTTTCACAGCATAGGGGAAAAGGTTAATGATAGCGTAGTTCCAATTACGGTTATAAGGCTACGACATGTCACTGTTGGGTAGACCCCGAAGTCGACAACACAAAGTCGACTAGTGAAGTCATAGTTAGCTTTCCAATCAGCAAGTTACAGTTCAATCCAGTCAAGTTAGAGCTGAGTCAGCTAAATTTTTAACTCACATAAATTGTTTTGGTACAATCCTAAACAGAAAAAAGAGCACAAGATGCATTTCCACATTCTTTATGGACTTTGATAGATATTCTGCAACATAAAATTTCCTTAAAAATTGACACGTTTTGAAAGTAAACAATTTCTGGGCGCCAAATTTCTGAAATTTCCAGTTATAATGTTTTGTTGAAGAATGTTTAAGGGAAGGGTGCTATAAAATTGCACAAAGTGAGCTGAGTTTAGTTGAAGTCAAGTGAAGTTAGAGTTTATCAACTTAGCTGACTAGTCAGTTGAAGTTCTTGCCAAGCAAGTCAGGGTTTCAACTGTGGCTGACTTGGGGGTCTACTGTTGGGTCACAAGATATACGTGAACAAGAAATGTCTGCCGGAATAAGTGCCAGACAAAAACATAATAGTTGGAAGACAACATTCCATGACAATCAGTAGAAGGCTACAGACCAACAAACCTTTGGCAGCTGGCTGGCAGAGTGGTTGAGATGTGCACCAATTCTGATGAAGGTCTTTGTCTGCATGGGTTCGAACCCAGGTTGTGCAACCCGACATTTTTCAGTGAACCCTTATATGCAAAATCCCAGCTGGATGACATTAGGATGAGACTGTAACTTGGCGCCCCTATCGTATCTATGTCTGTGCTGGGCAAGTAAAAGATCCTTCGCATGGGGTAAATGTGTAACATGTTGAGGATTCTCGCTCTCTCTCCAATCTCATCAATCAACCAGGGCTCTTAATCATCCAGAACTGAGCTTAGAGGGCTGTACCTACCATATCTTCTTCCTCCTCATGAACAGTCATGCCATCATTATATTGACGATTATGGAGTGTGGCGATCACCGTATGATATACAGTGTATATGAGAGATGGTAAGGCCGCAAGTCAAGGGCTATTTATAGTACATAGAGGCTCATAGAGAGGCTGACCCTGCCTGGGCTCGAACCCACACAGGCACAGTACTTCCCCATAGAAGCCCGATGCTCTACCAACTATCGATCTATTTATGTATCTATCTATCTACTTCAAAGGCGAGCGATCCATATATCATAAGACAAGCCCCAGAGTGTACAAGACTTGATCTCTTGAGGGCAACAACCACTCCTCAGTGTGCAACATTCACCTAACAAAATTGTTTGCTTTGGGTCGAGTTGCAAACTTAGTTGAACGAAGGTGGACACTAAGAAATTTATGGACTATAATGCCAGTACAGTGGTCCTTGCATTATAAGACCCCTGTTGTAAGATCCTTTAATAACATAAATCTGGGTTTTTTTTTTCAGCCCATTTGAATTAAAGGCTTTCTGGAATATGGAAGATAATTGTATGTTAGAGTCATCTCGTAATAATTAATTGAAATTAAAGACATGAAAGCACCTGAGATAGATCCTTGCGGCACACCTTTAATTTCAGGTCGAAGAAGGCATCTTTAAATAGCTTTCATAAATTCATAAAAGGAAAAATCCTATAAATATGTGATAAATATCATAGTAGTATACATTTTTGTCCCATCAATTACAGTACACACAAAACAAGTGCTTAAAGAAAATCACTGGAATGTTTATTGTGAGGTCATATCCCTATCCCTGCCAAGTTATTCTGTTATAGGCAGCCCCCTTATTGCCTGAAATGTCATTTCCTTTTAGCTTATTAGGACATTTGAAATATCAGTACATGGTGAGTTATAAATATCGTCCCCAAATCTTATCTGGTGATATATTGACATGTCTGTTCCATTGGACTGAGAAGTCTAATTTCAGTTTATTTGACAATTATATATATAGATCGTGTCCTGAGCCCTGAGGTGAAATGGCTGCTGCTGCTCAACATAACGAAGCCAAAATTTTTCAAATCGCAATAGGGGCTTGGAATGCTTTTTAAATAAATCATTTTTTGCTCGGCTTTGTTGAAATAGATAAATTGTTTTTCGACAGTCTTTAGATAAATGTATTCGGTAATTTATGGTGGGGGTATTTTTCATCAGATTGTTGCTTGATTAAGAAAGGAATATTGAGGAAAGTCTAGGAAAGTCTACACACCAAATATAAATTATTACTGTTACCGATTCTATGAAACAAATAATTTCCTGCTGAAGAAAACTCCAACCTCACCCCCCCCCTGATATTTGATTGTGGTCCCCTAACATGTTTCACAATTCACACTTCCTACAGTTGGCTAATATTCGGAGCGTTCACTTCCTGTCATGGCCTAATTTGCTTTTGCCTCAAAGGTGAAGATGGTTGTTCAGAGGAGACTTCAGAGGACACGATCGTGAGTCATGATGGCACCATATCTAAAGTTGTGCACAAAGAGACCGATGCTTTAAATTAACTTACATTTACCTTACACCCAAATTAGTCGTATCATTTTATAATTTCTCTGCCAATATTTGGTGATTTGCTTAGGTTATTCACCTATGGGAGGTTGACATGAGTTTTATCAGACAAGATTGCATTTACATGTGGATTACCAATTGAGTGAAAAACGAATCCTTCCATTACCATATTTACATACTAAATGAGAGTCCAATGAATTCGTTTACATCACAAATAACACAGTTGTGTCTATCAAAATAAAATTACGTTTTTGCAGTTCATGGGGAATTGTGTTAGTTACTGTGCTAGTAGGGGAGATCGGGGCACAGTGAGACACTTTTTTTATTTTCAGGTGTTCCGAAACGTTGGCAGTTACCCGTAAACTGAGCTCAGGCCCACATTATAGGTAATGAAGTTGTGTAATGTTTATATTGTGCAGTAGTTCTATGTTCCTAACTGTTACAGGTTTGGAGAAACTTTTGAGTTGCATCAACAGAAAACATTACTACTGTAACTGTCAACCCTCTGGACCTGCTGAATTTTTCTATTGCTACAAAACTGCTATAATTTGACAAAAGCAGGTGGCTATGTGATTTTTAAGTCCATTTTTGGGCATGTTTGAAAAAGTCATCGCACAGGACATATGCATGACTTATTTAACCTGCCGCATCTGATACATGCTAATCACAATTCTTCTCTGAAACTTGTCTTTGGATATGGCTCACTAATGTAAGAGGTTTTTGGCAAGAATTTTTTTTTAAATGGTGAATTGTAAGCTGTACAATACGTTCAGGCCGTTTAAAGGGCATCTTGTAATGTCTTACTGCTCATGTGCCCCATCTCAAAATGTCTAGCTGTGCCCCACACAGCTTTCTTTATATAATTGTTTAATCCTGTGGACTGGATGCCTGCATTATTTATCTTCATCGTACAAATAACTAAGGTTTGAATCCCCAGTGATTGATTTGGATAGTCATGTTTCTTGAGAATCAAATCAAAAGTTCATTTGGCAAAATTATTTAATTTTCGATATTTCACACTGCTGTTTCTGTTTGAAAGATTGATGCTTTAACTTGTGATTTTAACTTTACAGCCTTCCACTTTGATAAAGAAAAAGAGTGAACTGTTGCACTGTGAAAATGGCACTTGGTGAGTCATAATGCTGATGATTTGTCATCATCATACAAATACTTTCAATGTTAATTTGATTTTTAGGAGACTAATCCCGCTTGTTGGTGACAGCCATACGAAAGGATATGTATCTGATTTTCACTCTGAAATCAGTTTTGACAAGTTAAATGGCATTCTATTGATCTAATCAAACAGCCTCTATGTTTCCCATGTTGAAGTATAGAAGATGACACTTCATCAGCTATCATTAGTCAAGAAATGAATTTTGCACAGTGAACTGATCCTCATTGTGTCTATATCAAAGTGGAAGGCTGTAAGATGTTCTTCAAAGTGAAATAAAAATGTTTTAATCTCAATTTAGACCTGAATCACAGCTGGGCATTTTAAGTTGATTTAAGTGGTGGGGGTGGGCAGATTCCCTGCCATTTTGACGCTTAAAAGCGGCTTGCATCACAAGATTCTCCACATAACTATGAAAATTAAATTAAGTTTATTAAGAGATATAACAAAGTAAACATGCTGATATATTGAGCAGAATTCCACATTTCGTTGCAATCAAAAGAGCACTGTCTGCAGACACAGAACTTGTTATTCCATCTTAATTGAATTAGATAGAAGTCCTGCAGAGCGCAGATGGAAGCCAAGATGGTGTTTCTGCAATCGACTAGATTTTCTGTCATAACAACACGTCTGAGATTTTCAAGATATGTGTGAAGACCTTCAAATACAATTTGTTCCGTTCAAAACAGCAGTTGGCTTGCATAAGGGACAGTTCAGGATTTACAGTTGAAGGGGTGCTGGAATGTTGACGGAAGTCAGAAAATTAAAAAAAAGCAGTTTCATGTGTATTCTTTGAAGGGCATATCGATTTGCATAACTCTTAATGTCGTTATTTTTTGGCGTAGTGCATGATTGATTCCATGTCACCTGATTGGCCTAACAATTTTGATACATAATATAACCTGTTTATCACACTCGACCATACAAACTGTGCAAATTTGCTGTGCCTGTGTCAGGACAAAAATGTCTTGTTAGCTCTCTTTGTGTAAGGGGGTCACCTTTTAATGATCGGGGGGGGGGGACTTGGAGTTTTCCTCAGCGGGAAATTATTCATTTCACTGTAATATTTCAAGCATGCGAAATCCCCAAATATTCCTATATTAAGAAATGCCTTCAATATTAATTTTTAAAAACCCACCAGAAATTATTTATTTCAGGACTGCGCAAAGAGAATTTATTTATTTCACCAAAAAAAAAGCTAGAAATGATTATTTTAAAAAACTTCAAACCCCCCTCCTTGAGATTAATTGTTTGCCCCCTAACTGCAGGTCACAGACAGCTTAGTACCTGACAATCTGGCTAAAAGCAATTGCCATCAGCGATTCAGCATCCTATTGCATGAGAAGAAAATGGGTTTCTTTAGCACTTACAAGCCTGAGTTGGAAAGAGGATGAGAGCAATTCCAATTTTTAAAGTAGGATACTTAAGGTAATATAATTGAGTAATATGAAATGGACCACACTGTAGTAAAGTTTTCTCGTAAAGGCCTCATGGCAAGATACACCCTCAACCCCCTGGGGTAACCACTATTTTATCATAGGGTAACTGAGGGTAGTTGAGGGATGGCGAATTTGGTTGAGGGGAGGCGAGTTTGTTTGAGGGGAGGCGAGGGGATGTGAGTTTAGTGGAGGGGAGGTGAGTTTAGTTGAGGGGAGGCGAGTTTACTTAAGGGCAGCTGAGTTTACTTGAGGGGAGCGAGTTTAGTTGAGGGGAGGCGAGTTTAGTAGGCCCCATTTAAGCATGTAACTCCCAAACGGAGCCTCCATTTGGGACTTCAGGGAGTTATGGGAGTTACGGGAGTTAGCAGGAGGTAGCGGGAGTTAGCGGGAGTAAGTGGGAGTTAGTGGGAGTTAGCAGGAGTTAGTGGGAAGTACGGGAGTTAGTTGGAGTTATGGGTGTTAATGGGAGTTACGGGAGTTAGTGGGAGTTAGCGGGAGTTATTGGGAGTTATGGGAGTTAGCAGGAGTTAGCGGGAGATAGTGGGAGTTACGGGAGTTATTGGGAGTTACGGGAGTTAGCAGGAGTTAGTGGCAGTTAGCAGGAGTTATAGGAGTTAGTGGGAGTTACGGGAGTTAGTGGGAGTTAGCGGGAGTTAGTGGGAGTTACGGGAGTTAGCGGGAGTTAGCGGGAGTTAGCAGGAGTTACGGGAGTTAGTGGGAGTTACAGGAGTTAGCGGGAGTTAGTGGGAGTTACGGGAGTTAGCAGGATTTAGCAGGAGTTAGCGGGAGTTATGGGAGTTAGCGGGAGTTACGGGAGTTAGTGGGAGTTAGCAGGAGTTAGCAGGAGTTAGTGGGAATCATGGGAGTTAGCAGGAGTTAGTGGGAGCTACAGGAGTTAGCAGGAGTTAGCAGGAGTTAGCGGGAGTTAGTGGGACATAGCGGGAGTTGCAGGATGTCAAGGAGTTCCAGGAGTTACATGCTTAAATGGAGACCATACTAAAGTCGACTGGTGGAAGCACAAACTCATCCTACCTCAAATGATGTGAAAATCAAGGAGGAACAGACACTTATGTCCAGTTGACAACCGTGGAAATGAACTGATGTTTGGCCTTATTGCTCACAATGTAAAAGTCGCACAGTGGTTATACCTGCATACATACTAACTGACAGATAGATCAGTCAATTTGTGATATGTTCATCACAGTTCTTGACATCATATTCCACACCCGAGAATGACAAAGTGATATTCACAGCAGTTTTGATAAGCATGAATTTTTGGGCTGCCGACGACAGTTCTGCCCAAAAGTTTAAATACTCCAATGCAAAATGGCCGATTTTTCTATTTCCAGAACTATTTTACAACAATAGGCAAATCTTATATGAAATACAATGCACTGCATGTGGCCGAACACTTCTAAATCATTGACACTTCAATATCAATGAAATTCCTTGATATTATTAATTAATTGCATTTTATGGCATTTTCAAAAGTTTACATACCCTCCTGTAATATTACATATTTTCCCCCTTAGGATCACTAACTGATTGCAGGATTTTACTTCAGTATTTCAGATGTCTTTAGACTACATCAACAGTAATTTCAGTCCATTCTGCGTCACAGGTTTTCTGCAACTCCACCTTCATTGTTGGTCTCCAATAGGGCATAATTTGTCCATAATATTCTAGTCTGTTGGGTGTTAAACCACTCCAGGAACTTTTCCCAATTGTCCTGAAAATATTTTTGAACAGGATTGGTGGATGGTTTTGGATTGTTGTCCTGCCGAAGCATCTATTTTTATCGCATTCTTCACCCTGACACTCTTTCGTGCAAGTTTTCTTCTAAAATTTTCTGAGAATCAGTGACATTATACATTTCTTCAGTCCTGACAATGTCTTTGGTGCCATTCGAACTGAAACAGCTGCAAAGCTTTGACAGTGGATCACCCTGGTTCAATTTAGAAATGGTATTCTTTTCTTTGTAAATCTGATTAATCTCCTTCCAAACACTATGCAAAGAAATTTAATGATATTACACCTAAGTTCAGTCTCATCCATCCAAAACATTTTGGCAGTTGACTTGAGACTCACTTAACTGCTTCTGGTATATTGCTGCCAAGTTTATCTCATAATCTCCCCCACTCTGTTTGAAGGTATGCAAGATAAATAACACCATTCACAGGGTGAACCCAGGGTGGTGCACTATTCATACATTGATGCTATTTGAGTGCAAACAACACTGGAAAATTGGTCAAGACTTATGAACACTCCAATGCCGCTTGTTTTCAGAAAATTTTGAAGAGAACTGACATGATTCATTATGAAAGTAAGGAACATGACTTAACAATTCACTGCAACAGGACAACAATCCAAAGCCATCCACCAATCCTAGGCCACCAATCCCGTTCAAAAATATTTTCAGGACAATTGGGAAAAGGTCTTGCAGTGATTTGACAACCTCCAAACTGGAATATTAAGGACTAATTATGGGTTAAACCAAGACGGACCATGCCCTATCGGAGACCAATGAAGGTGGAGGTAGTGAAATTCTATGATGCAGAATGGACAGAAATCGGTGTTGATGTAGTCTGAAGACTTTTGAAATACTGTAGTAAAATCCTGCAATCAGTTAGTGGTCATTTTACATTGGGGTATGTAAACTTTTTGGCAGAACTGTACTTATGGATATTAACACTGATTCAACAGTTCAGGTAAAGCTAAAGTGGTACTTAGCAGGTTCAACTGATACTCGAGCCTATTGAATTGCAGCGAAAATGGAGTGTTAGTGGTCTCTTTAAAGCATCAAATTAGATTTTGATAAAATTCACATGCCACAGGTATTTTGTATTTATAAACTGAGGATTTCCCCAATAGATTATCTATCTCGGTATACTGAAAAACAGAAAGCAACCGACTTAATAAAATAAGTTAATATGTCCAATTCAGCAGTTGTGGCATTTTTTATGTCAATTTCCTAACTGCTTCCTGCCAGAATAACCCCCTCTGATTGGTCAATAGAGAGGAAGTATGCATTTTTACCGAGTTATCAATGTTGGTCAAAATTCTCCAAAAAAAAATTAGAATATTTTTGGTGCCACTCAATATCATGAGCAATTTCGGTAACAAAAAGTACTATTATTACCCATTTATTTCCTTAGTGCAAATGAGGAGCAGAAAGAACAAAAATGTTTGTCTGACATTGATCAGTAGTTTGATGAGGCTGAAAATGTTGGTGAGCCCTGATCATTCTATTTGATGTTTTGAAAACACCTAAAAGTTTGTAGTCCCTGCTGAAATGCTCTAACTGAATAAACCATCATGAACAATAATTATTACACATATATGAAAACAGATCAATCAGTAGTTATTCACACTTAGCCAGTAAGCCTAATTTTTTATTAGCAGTTGGAATCAACACTTCAACTGTCATCTCAAAAGCTCACAGGGAGTGCCCAGATAGTGATGCCAGTATTTAGATACTGACATAATCTCTGCACATATTCACATGGGACATGGCACACTTATATGAGATCTGTAATAACTAATTCTCTGAGATAGGTTATATATTGAGCCCTACATTTCACTCAAAACAATTAATAGCATGCTTAGTATCAGATCAGCAGTACTGTAGCCCAGACTGAAGAATATTTTACTCATGTACATATATGAATACTTTGTGTATTCATATTATGTCATTATAAATAACTAGAAAATACCCAGTGAAGGTGGGAAAAAGTGAAAAAAAGAAATATGTGAGTAAGCAATCAGATTCCTGGAGAATAGGTCAATAGCGCAATTAACAGATTTATTAAAGAGAGGGCCAGTATAGTCCGGTAACTGTGATCTAAGGCCAGTACTGGCTCGATGTGTTGCCCCCTGGTGAGAATGGTGACAAATTCACGTATTTAGTTAGGGGAAGAATTTGGCTCCAAGAAGATGGCATAAATGCAGGTCATGTTCTTGTTATTTGTGAAAAATTAGTAAAGAGATTTGAAACAACAATAGGAGAGTTGCAGTGAGTGCGTTTTTACTGGATGAAGTTTGAGGTGTGCTTACTGAGATATAAAGATAGATGTTGTTGAATTTAATAGGACTGAATCTTATTGTTGCTAACATATTCAATAGTATAACATTATACTTGTATTTATAGAGGCTAAAGAACCTGCTTCCAGAAACTCTAAAGATAAATATACCTGTAGTGATATCAATCTGTATATATGCACAATTATCTGTCATATATAATGTATGATTGTTTGAATAAACTCAAACTCAAACATTTCAGTCACAGATATGCTGGCATGAAACTGAAAAGTGGTGAAAACACATTTATGTACAGACATTTTGCATCTGTGCATACTTAACATTATCACAGTTCAATGCCCTGGTGACCTACTTAGGAATGAGAGCCATATATGTTAGACAAGTGTTGTAAAATCAACCTCAAAAATTGAAAAACTAAATTTTCCCGGTTTTGTTAAGTGATGCTGTCATGGTCCTCTGTTAATCCAACCAAGAAACTCTCATCCCACTTTCCTCCGTTCCAGAATAAGATCTGAGCTGACAGCTCTCCACACCCCTTCGCAATATCTAGGTCACAGTGACCTCATTTGAGAACTAGACAGAGATTAGCACAGACAACTTCAGGAATCCCTGCCGGGTATAACATACAAAAATCATGGGTGACATGCTCACACCTGCAACAGCTAAAAACTCCTCCCTCAGCGATGTGACTCACCTAAACTATCCACCTATCCTTATTGATCTATCCTGTCCTTCTGATAACAGCAGAAAACAGTTCCACTGCTCTCTTATTTACGTTTTTCTATGGCAACTGTCCTCTGCCACCAGGGTCGCATGAATCTGCTCAGTAGTTCCGCTTATCACATCGCCAGGGACTGGCGCCACTGCTCCATTTTCCCGCCAAAAACATCCACACATATTCACACACTCCGGTGTCAGCTGTTTTCCATGCCTGCACCCTGGCTGACCTACTTCTACTCATCGTATCTTCGTGATCTTACCCTCATTTTAACGCTCTTTCCAAGCCCTAAATGTATCAACATCCCTCAATGGGGTATCTAGTGTAATATAAAGCTCTGCTTTATGAGATCTAAAAATAGTATGATTCATTTAAAACAATCGCCCGGGTGGGGTTAGGGTTTGGGGTTGGGGTTTGGGTTTGGGTTGGGGTTAGGGTTTATTGAGTTAAGCCCCTCAAAAAAGAAACATCAGATAGATGTTTACAAATGGAGCAACAGCCATATCTAAAGGGTTCATACCAGTATACTCCTCTGAAGATAAACAAGTGGTAGCTAAATTTTGTTTTTCAAAGTAGGCCATGCATATATCCACATAATGAGGAGCCCACCACTAAGGGTTGGGGTTGGGGTTAGGGTTGGGGTTAGGGTTTATTGAGTTAAGATTCTCAAAAAAGAAACTTATCTCAGCCCATCCCCCTAAAATCCCAACTTAACCATGCACTGGCAGAGGCAAATGGAAAGTGTGGCTGGATAGCGTATTTAGATCCACCTACAACTATTGTAGGCAAAAAGAAGTTATATAATGAGGCATGGTGGCCTCCATTCCCCGTACATGTAGGGTAGGGTGCATCAGTTGCCCCAACATCAACTGATCCAGCTGTACCTTGGTCCGTAGTTGGGTTTTACCACACAAAATAAGATTATGAAATTTCAGCTTGATCGATGGATATTTAGGGGTGCCTCCGAGAGCATCTTTCTTTTGAGTTTTTCAGGATAAATTACGTTTCCGTAAGATCGCGGTTTGTGATAACTTGAGTAATATAGAAGATAGAAAAAAACTAATGACATATTTGGATTCTGCAGAAAATTTCCTTCAAAATGAATACCTGGAACCTATGTTTCCGTCAACATTATGGTGATCATGTACTGCAAGATACATGCTTTTACTTCGATTATTATGTACGTCGTCACTGATATACACAAGTTTCTGTTTGTATGACTGCATGGTACTTATTCTTTGCTTTTCTCTTCATATAAATTATGTTTCATAAATATCAGTAGCGATTTACTCAGTATTCAATTTTATCTCTCAAAGCAATTTCAATTATTCATGATGATCTCAAAAAGTTTTATGACTACGAAAAGAGAAAAAACAAGTTTGCTATGCCATGTGGTGATAAGTGACCATAAGTCCCAATTTATTGAAACCTTATGAAAAACTAGCCATAATACTTTTTGTGGACAAGGAAATTGGTCCATTTACCATGTACATTAAGGTTCATCAGCTATGAATTTAAAAAAAATAGAGCCGGGAAGCCGTACCATGGCTTGAGCTTGTGTTGTGGGAGTTAGAGGAATGTAAGTACTACTTCTCTTTCTTTCTATATTTCTGCATTTGAAATGATATTCTCTTTCTTCATTATTAATTTACTGCGATATCTTAAACTTGACCATTCTTAACACATGCAGGATGATTGGTTTTAATGAAGTTAATCTGATTTATTTATATTTATGAAAATATCCTTTTAAAAGGCCTTTCCACCTTTGCCTCTCAAAGACTTTTCTTGAATTATGCAGATCTCACACATTCCTAATATAATGGAATTTAAGTAGAAAGGTTTGTACCCTTCTGCATGAGACTGCAAGTAATCAATACCTTTTTTAAAACGCCATGTAAGTTTAAGCGAAAATGTTAAATAAATATTACATTTATTTAATTGCTTCTATTCTTGTCATGGAATTGTGACTATAGATTAAATCTATGAATTAAAACCTCCTTGGACCTTGCCATCCATCTAGTGCAGGATATACACATTATGTATATTGACAGTCTCGGTGAACATAGTCCCGGATATAGGCCTACTCTAAAAATGTTGGTTTGAAGCTTAGTGTGGCCTCAGAAAGTACTTCCAGAAAATATACAATGTGCAGACAATACTTGTATAAATTTCTTTAATTTGCAGAATATGAATGGTTGATTACAATATTATGTACAATTGTACATTGACACATCTTCATGTGCACTATAATATCAGGCAAGTTTTCTCAGTGTTAAAACAGATAATGACTTCTTAATGCATAGCATATCAGTAATGTTGTTTCTTATTAATTGTCATATAGTGGTAAAACGTTAATCAAGATCATTGAATCCTTGAATAATAGAAATAGCTTTGAGAGCCCAAGCGAAATATTGAGTATATTATAACTCATATGTACCAAACATAATAAATAAGAAAGGCACAATTAAAGCCAAATTATCTTGCAGTCATTTTTGTATATCAGTGAAGTCGAATTAAATATTCAAAATAAAAACACATCCTGCCCCATGGCATCAACATTATCTCTGCGAAAGTATAGGTTCCAGGTATTCATTTTGAAGGAAATTTTCAGCAGAATCCAAATATGTCATTATTTTTCTTTTATCTTTTATATTAGTTAAGATATCGCAAACCGCGATTCTGCAGAAACGTAACTTTTCCTGAAAAATGTCTTAGAAATATGCTTCCGGAGGCACCCCTAAATATTATTTGATCTAGCTGATATTTTAGTATGTTCATCTGGCTACCAAAACACAACTTCATGACAAGGTACAGCTGCCTATCTCTATTTTTTATTTTTCATGGGGCGGCGGATATACCCTAATGTAGGGAATTATTTGAGCAATGACCTGACCAAAGTTTGGGACAAATTCTTGTTTTTAGCATTTGCTGGTGGGTCATTCCATGCCAAATCACCCGGAATCAGACAATTGCCCCAGGTCACCATCTCAAAAAATTATGAAAAAATTCTCAGATCAGGCACTACCCAAGTCAGGCATTTGGGCAAAATCTGAAGTCTGTGCTGTCAATAGTCTTGGAGATATGACGGGCGATTTTTCTATTTTTTGGGAAAAGTGTTTTCGGCTGCTTTTGAAGTAGTGGCAAGAGCCACATTTTACAACTACAGGTCAGACATTTGCTTTACCAGGAGAGTTGGACCCCTATATTGAGTTTCTAGTATCAGATTTGATGTTTCTCCAATATACTCTTTGTGCTTGAGCTCTAGAAATGGCAGGAAACTGAAATTCTCAAAATGCATTGCCACATTATAGGATCGGAAACAGGAAACAGGAAGCAGGCTCATCAATGAGTGCTGAAACTTGTTTTGCAGGTCCTCGTGATATTCTGCAACACATCCAATCTACTAAAATTTAAAAATTCAAATAAACCAAGGCACAGCAAATAAACAGAAAAACCTGGTTTTAAAATGTTTGCCAAAAATGCCTTTATTTGATGCACTTGAATCACATGTTGACAGTTGTTGGGAACATTCAAATTTCTAGCATAGTTTTATATGCCTCTCAAGATAATATGAGGAAAAAATCAGCTTAACTATCCAATTGGTTCTATTTCTAAAATTGAAACATGAGTACAGTGTCTATAATGCAAAACACCTGTTTGAGTTTTCAAAAATTTTTGGAGCTTTATTGTCATTTATGCATTAGAGATGCCTCAAAGTTGATACCAGAAACAATAAATATAGGCCCAATTGTACCTTGAATTAAATAATCAGACATAGAGTTGTGAAATGTTGTTTGCTACACTTCCTCAAAATTAGGCAAAAATGCATCCAAGAAATTTGTGTTTTCAGCCATTTTTAGATTTCTTATGAAATCTGACACCAGAAAGACTAGCCCAATTTCTTGCTTTTCTGATTTAGGAATTTCCAAAACTGTTATAGTTAGGGTTGGGGTTAGGGTTGGGGTTAGGGTTTATTGAGTTAAGATCCTCAAAAAAGGAACTTATCTCAGCCCATCACCCTAAAAGCCCAACTTAACAATGCACTGGCATAGGCAAATGGAAAATAGGGTTTAGGGTTGGGGTTAGGGTTAGGGTCTTGTTTTTAGCATTTGCTGTTATTAATGAAACTGGGTGTTTTTTGTATATAGAGTTATTCTGGCAGAATTCTTCTAACCAATCTTTAGCAATATTTGTAAGTTTAGTTGAGAGTGGATTGTACTGTAGAATAAAAGTACAAAAATCCTTTTCAGGATTGCCTGTATCTGAATTCAGGCCTTCACATGTGTGATTCCGAGAGTCAAAGTGTTGATGTACTTTTTTGTCACTTTTTCTTCTAATTGAACTCATGTGTGCGATAAACCTATTTCTCAAGTTAATTGTTTGTCCTACATAGTACTTTTGAGGACATTGTCTGCAACCCAGCAGATAGATGGCTGTTTTGGTATTGCAGTTGCCATTGGCAAATAATCCAATCTGCTTTGAATTTATATTCACAGTGTGATTTCTATTCACATGTTTACAAATGGAGCAACGGTTATTTCTACAAGGGTTCATACCAGTATACTCCTCTGGAGGGAAATGCTGTCCTTTGATTTGAGATTTGATTTTCCTCAAATATCGCCTAGAATAGCCCCTTCAATACAAGGCACTGAATAAAATACCAGTTGCTTCATCAAAATCTTTCTCCAATCTACAGATTCTGCCAAAACGTACCAGTTGAGATTTTATAATTCCTGAAAATGTATGTTGAGGATGGAACGAATGTCTATGGAGTAAGGCATGAGAATCAGTTGGTTTGAAATATACCTTAGTATCACTGGCATAGGCAAATGGAAAATAGGGTTTAGGGTTGGGGTTAGGGTTGGGGTTAGGGTTTATTGAGTTAAGTTCCTTAAAGGGTTGGGGTTAGGGTTGGGTTTGGTTGGGGTTTAGGGTGTGGGTTGACCTTGACTGTTCTGAAAGTAATGACTTTATATTTTCAAGGAGTTTCTATGTGAATCGTATCAAGGAGCAAAAGTACAAAAGTCTATTTATGGGAGCTTTATCTGAAAGTTTTGATTTAGGGTTAGGGTTAGGGCTCGTTTAGGGTTGGGGTTAGGGTTAGGGTCTATTGAGTTAAGATCCTCAAAATAGAAAACTTATCTCGGCCCATCCCCCTAAAATCCCTACTTAACCATGCACTGGCACAGGCAAATGGAAAATGTGGCTGAATAGCCTATGTACTTTATCTGAAAGTTTTGATTTAAGGTTGGGGTTAGGGTTAGGGTTGGGGTTAGGGTTAGGGTTTATTGAGTTAAGTTCCTCAAAAAAGAAACTTATCTCAGCCCATCTCCCTAAAATCCCAACTTAACCATGCACTGGCACAGGCAAATGGAAAATGTGGCTGAATAGCCTATTTAGCTTTATCTGAAAGTTATGATTTAGGGTTAGGGTTAGGGCTCGTTTAGGGTTTGGGTTGGGGTTAGGTTTGGGTTGGGGTTAGGGTTTACTGAGTTAAGATCCTCAAAAAAGAAAACTTATCTCGGCCCATCCCCCTAAATCCCAACTTAACCATGCACTGGCACAGGCAAATGGAAAATGTGGCTGAATAGCCTATTTAGCTTTATCTGAAAGTTTTGATTTAGGGTTGGGGTTAGGGTTGGGGTTAGGGTTAGGGTTGGGGTTAGGGTTAGGGTTCATTGAGTTAAGATTCTCAAAAAAGAAACTTATCTCAGTCCATCCCCCTAAAATCCCAACTTAACCATGCACTGGCACAGGCAAATGGAAAATGTGGCTGGATAGCCTATTTAGATCCGCCTACAACTATTTGTAGGCAAAAAGTAGTTATATAATGAGGCATGTTGGCCTCCAGGCCCCATACATGTAGGGACTTATTTGAGCAATGACCTGACCAAAGTTTGAGACAAATTCTTGTTTTTAGCATTTGCTGTTATTAATGAAACTGGGTGTTTTTTGTATCTAGAGTTATTCTGGCAGAATTTTTCTAACCAATCTTTAGCAATATTTGTAAGTTTAGTTGAGAGAGGATTGTACTGTAGAATAAAAGTACAAAAATCCCTTTCAGGGTTGCCTGCATCTGAATTCAGGCCTGACTGAAAAGTATCAAGTTTTGTGATCCATTGTCTTTCAAGTTTATCTAAAATTTCTTGCTTTTCTGATTTAGGAATTTCCAAAACTGTTACAGTTAAATCTTCACATGTGTGATTCGGAGAGTCAAAGTGTTGATGTACCTTTTTGTCACTTTTTCTTCTAATTGAACTCATGTGTGCGATAAACCTATTTCTCAAGTTAATTGTTTGTCCCACATAGTACTTTTGAGGACATTGTCTGCAACCCAGCAGATAGATGGCTGTTTTGGTATTGCAGTTGCCATTGGCAAATAATCTAATCTGCTTTGAATTTATATTCACAGTGTGATTTCTATTCACATGTTTACAAATGGAGCAACGGTTATTTCTACAAGGGTTCATACCAGTAAATTCCTCTGGAGGGAAATACTGACCTTTGATTTGGGATTTGATTTTCCTCAAATATCGTCTAGAATAGCCCCTTCGATACAAGGCACTGAATAAAATACCAGTTGCTTCATCAAAATCTTTCTCCAATCTACAAATTCTGCCAAAACGTACCAGTTGAGATTTTATAATTCCTGAAAATGTATGTTGAGGATGGAACGAATGTTTATGCAGTAAGGCATGAGAATCAGTTGGTTTGAAATATACCTTAGTATCAAATGTCCCATTCCTTGCAAAGTTATCACCCTTATAAACCAAAACATCTAAGAATTCCAGTTCATTTTCTTGAATGTTTGACTTAAGTTTAATACTAGGACTGGCATTGTTAAGAATCTCAAAAAACTGATCAAAAGTGTCCCGCGGATGGGGCCACACCATGAAAATATCATCTAAATATCGAAGATAAACAAGAGGTTGTTTGTCACATTTAGCTAAATTTTGTGTTTCAAAGTAGGCCATGCATATATCTGCATAATGAGGAGCCCACCGTTTCCCCATAGCAGTACCACTGATCTGAAGATAATGTTTATTATTAAAAGTAAAGTCATTACCTTCCAGTGACAGGCGTAATAGTCTCAGGATGTATTTGTGGATTGGCTTCGGATCCGTAGCAAAAGCTTCTGTCACTGCTTTCATCCCCATTTCTGTGTCTAAGTTAGTGTACAGACTATCTACATCTAGTGATATCAAGAGAGCATCTGGATTACATTTAATTTGCCATAACTTCTCTAGAAAATCATAAGTGTTTTTGATGTATGAAGAATGCAGAGTGGCATAAGGCGCTAAATGATAATCTATGAATTGAGAAATAGCATAGCTCTCACTGTTTACGTCACTTACAATAGGTCTCCCAGGCGGGATCTTGTCAGCTATTGTCCACTTCTCTTTGTGAATTTTAGGAAGCAGATAAAAAATACGCTCACGAGAATCGCGAGATGTTCTTAAGAAGTTAAGCTCTTTATTGGAGATTAGATTTTTTAAGCGCATTTCATTCAAGATACGGTTAAAAATCTCACAGTTCTTAGGGAACTGTGGTTCCTTAATTTCCTTGTAATGTCTACTCACACTTAGTTGTCTTTCCGCCTCGAAAACATAATCATCCCGATCCATTAAGACAATGGCTGATCCTTTATCTGCACTTTTGATAACTAAATCAGACTTTTCCTTAAGTTCTTTGAGTGCTGATCTATCCGCTTTTGTTAAGTTATCTTTCAATCTTACTTTGGTTGGCAATTTTCTAAGTTCCTGTTTGAGAATGATATGTAATTCATCTATTTCTAATGGATAAGTACCAGGATGTGGAATGAAATTGGAAGGAATTCTAAAATTACGTCTCATATTTTTACTGAAGTTAATAGAAGAAAATTTTATTTTAAGAGCTCTGATCATTTTCTCAATACCCAAAGTAAACTGGTCTAAAGGGGTTTTACAACTAACAGGAACAAACGATAGGCCTTTTGTTAAGATACTAGCATGTTGTTCCTGAAATTTGAAGTGTTTTGACAGATTTACTATACCAAACTTCTTGAGCTTATCATTATTGAGGTACCTTATACTAGGATTTTCCTCAGAATTACTGTTTAGACTTACGTTACTCGGATGATCTGGTTAGGGCTCGTTTAGGGTTAGGGTTAGGGTTAGTGCTTCTGAGCAGTTTACTGGAAGAGGCGCTATATAAATCACTATTAAATTATAATAAAATTATAAATAGTTTTAGGTTTATTTTATATTTATCATTTGAGTTTTTTTCTCTATCAATATTTTCTTTTGGATAAGTCAGTCATACCATGTAGTTGTCTAACAATAATAAGATGTTTAAAAAGGCCATTTCCATTTTGTCATTATTTTCACAACTGATATACATTGTATGTTTATTTTCATAAAAATATACTTTAAAAACTCATGATAATCATTACAGTATTGAGTGTATAGCCATTTTTGGGACGAAAAATAAAGTAAGGTAACATGAACATTTGCAGAATAATATAGATTTTAACTAATGAAAGGAGATTTTGGAAAATTATATATTGAAAGCATTTTTCTTCATTAAAATATCTCCATAATTTCATGACTGCTGCTTTTGATGTGTTCTGCATATTAGCCAGCCACTTAACCACCAACTGTGACTGACATAAGATTATGTAACAATTATGCAATGCAGAGACATGGAGTAGCCAAGCCTGATATCCACTGTAGTTTTACCCCAGTGATCTTGGCTTCAGTCATTGAAAGGATCAGCAGGGAAGACAATTACCCAGTGACATAACATTACATAATCAAGACTTCACCAGTGCTCCATTCAACAAAAGCCATTCTGTCTGATTCATTCACATTTAATTTTTATGCAAATAACTAAATAAAAGGGGCTGACATTACTTAATCTTCTAAAATTTAAATCACTGAGTTTAGATATTAGCCATAAAGTTATAATTGGGAGTTAAAGATTTAGTGTCAACATTTTAAAATATTAACAAACAAATGCATGTTTTTGAATATACTTAGTTAGTACTTTTATATAATTTAAGGTGACTCAAGCGTGGTACACTGCACATACTTCTGGGTAGCCTGGTTGCCTAGCAACATAGCGTCACAACTGCTGGAGGCCCTGCAAAAGTTGTGACGTTACCATTTTCTGCTCTCTTTTTTTAACAGCATGGCAGCCAGTAATTTGCTATTTAAATGAGAGCTAATGCAGCTAGAAGCATACTTATATTTTTATTGAATGTAGTAACACCTACTCTATGCTAGTTCAATGTTTCAGCTTCTCGTCTTTATCCAAAGAATTTCCTCGGTTAATTTAATTCAACTGTGTCTAAAATTGTCTTTATTTCTTTAAATTGACATTGGCACAGTCTTGGTACTGCAATAAAAAAATGACACCGTGAATTTTTTTAATTTTTTGCCATTGTTTGACAATAACTTGTTTTTGATACATGCAAATTTTTAAAAAAATCGGTATGATCTTTTTCCTAAAATTTGATTACTGCCAAAATTGATGCATGCAAAATCTGCAATTAATTAGTGTGTCGGTGCCCTTTGAGCTCTTACAGAAAAAAGTATTTTAACCTTTTTCTTCAAATTTGTGGCAAATGTATTAGTGTACACCCATGGGAAAACATTTCTGACATTTTTGTGTGACAAATGCATGTAATGCTTCATTCTGTGGTACATAACCAAAAACTCAATTTATGACTTTTAAGCAGTCATCAGGCCAAACATGCTGTTACCATGGCAACCAAACGAGTCGGTGAAATTTTTTTATTTTTCATTTTTGGAATGTATTAGTCCCATAGAGTACCTGTGCAAAATTTTAGAAAAATCTGCATGATCTAACCACCATGCTTGAGTCGCCTTAATATTTCCTATTGATAATATTTGATGAGGAGTGGTACACAAATTTAAATTCAGTCATTATTGTGGCAAATTTGATTGACCAGGGCCAAATATTGACGGATATATGATTATCTGAAAATCCTCAATATTTATCTAATTTTGTTAATATTGACTTCTGCTGTGAATAAAAATTTTCATATTGTTCAAAATTAGCATGATGATGATGAAGCATGTGAGGTTTATTTCGACAAAAAAAAAATTCAGAATGAAATGGAGAGTAAATAGACATTTTAACAATTTTTTGCATTTTATATCACAAATTTCAATGGAAAATTTTGCAATAACTCATGCAATGGCTGTGGATATTAATCCATAGTGTGTCTAACTACAACTCAGCTTTTAAGTTAAATAATTTACCAATTATCATTTTGGCTTTTCAGGCAGAAATGTTGGAAAAGTGGGATTTTTTTCTAATTTTTGGGTTTTTATAAAAATTCGTAGGACCAACATTCCAACTGAGTTGAGATATTAAAGAGGCATAAGTTAGACACCTAATTGGAAAATTACATAGATTTAACTCCAAAACTGACTGAATCATACAGGTTTAAAATATTAGTATTTTTTCATATTTTTGGTAAATTGTCATCCGTTCTACTTTATCAGAGCATTTAGACCCACAAAAAACACATCTTGGGTATTTTTAAAATGCTAACAATATGCAAATTTCAGTGTCAAAAGTACAGTAGTTTTTTAGTTCTGTCCCAGAAACGAACAAAAAACCAACTTTTTTCATGTCTTTCAATGATTCTGAGAAAAGTATTAATGTCATGGGGATTAGACCCTTAAAAGGCTCAACAGGGATAGAAGATACCATATTTACCAGAAAATGATAAATATGCATGCCTTAGTTTTGGCTTGACACCCAATGCACAAAAAAATGTTTTTTTCACATTTTTCAATAATTGTGAGAAAAGTATTAATCTCATATGGATTAAACCCCTAAAAGGCACAACTAGGATAAAAGATACAATAATGTCCCAAAAATAAAAAGTATACATCCCATAGTTTTGGCATTACTCCCAATACACAAGTGGGACGCCCGTTATCCGTATCATTGAAAGATGTATACATTGCCGAGGGTAATTAATTTTGGAGTTATGGGAGTTACGGGAGTTAGCGGGAGTAAGTGGGATTTACGGGAGTTAGTGGAAGTCACAGGAGTTGGTGGGAGTTACAGGAGTTAGTGGGAGTTAGGAGGAGTTAGCGGGAGTTATGGGAGTTACGGGAATTAGCAGGAGTTATCGGGAGTTAGTGGGAGTTGCGGGACTTAGCAGGAGTTAGCGGGAGTTAGTGGGAGTTGCGGGAGTTAGTGGGAGTTAGTGGGAGTTAGCGGGAGTTAGCAGGAGTTACGGGAGTTAGTGGGAGTTAGCAGGAGTTAGCGGGAGTTAGTGGGAGTTGCGGGAGTTAGTGGGAGTTAGCGGGAGTTAGCAGGAGTTACGGGAGTTAGTGGGAGTTACGGGAGTTAGCAGGAGTTAGTGGGAGTTATGGGAGTTAGTGGGAGTTGGCAGGAGTTATGGGAGTTAGTGGGAGTTGCAGGAGTTAGTGGGAGTTACGGGAGTTAGTGGGAGTTAGCAGGAGTTAGCGGGAGTTAGTGGGAGCTACGGGAGTTAGCAGGAGTTAGCGGGAGTTACGGGAGTTAGCAGGAGTTAGCGGGAGTTAGTGGGACATAGCGGGACTTGCAGGACGTCAAGGAGTTCTGGGAGTTACATGCTTAAATGGGGCCTTTTAGTTGAGGGGAGGCGAGTTTTGTTGAGGGGAGGCGAGTTTAGTTGAGGTAAGTTGAGTTTAGTTGAGTTTAGTTGAGGTTACTTGAGTTTAGTTGAGTTAAGTTGAGGGTAGTTGAGGGAAGCTGAGGGTAGTTGAGGGTGGCGGAAGTGAAAAGGGGTAAGTTGAGGGTGCCGAGTTTATGAGAGGGTTTGGGGGGTGTATCCTGTCATGAGGCCTTCGTAACACTGTTATTTCCAATTGCTTAGTCCAGTCAACCTGACTGCACATGTCCCTCTATATATCAAGCCTCCACCATCAGTGGAGGGACAGTCTGATTTGGGAAAGCAAGTTGACTGACATATCACTGAGGTGGTTACTGGGAGTTGGGAGGTCTACTTGGACTTGGCAAGAATTATGGGAGTAAGCAAGAGTTAGTGGGAGTTAAAGGAAGTTATGGGAGTTAGTGGGAATTACGGGAGTTAGCAGGAGTTACAGGGGTTAAGCAGGAATTACGGGAGTTAGCAGGAGTTTGTGGGACTCAGCGGGAGTTACAGGACGTCCGGGATTTCCGGGGCTTACATGCTTAAATGGAGCCTGAAAATCAATCAGACAGTTAATTCATGCATATAGTGTTTTGAATGGAGCATTAATTTTGACCATAAAGTAAAGTCAAACACTTGAAATGATTAATTAAAGCTAAAAAGTGGAAGCAGTTGGATTATTGGGGCTATCTATTTTTGTATGGAGGAGTTGATGATTTTGGCATAATAGTGTACTAGGTGCATTCACTGCATTGAAAAAACAGGCCGAAAGTTGCACAGATACTACCTGCCAGCCCCACTGATATATCCTGCCAACCAGTATACCTTCCCTCGGCCTTGTGGCACCCGCCATGTTATGGGCTGGCGCAGAGTGTACTTGGATAGATAAAACAATTCCATGTTATAATATACAGAACAACCCAAAAAAAGTATGACTACCCCAGCAGGAATGAATATTCAGCCATTATTTACCCTAACACACCTTTGGACTGCCTCCGAATCACTTCATACCTTTACCTACTTTCAGGTACCTTTTAAAATTACATTAAATTCACATTAAGCCTATGTACACCAATTCAAATCCCATCTCCCCCATTGAGTTTTATTTCTTTGATATTATGCGCTTTGCTAATTGAAATTACTTTGCCAGCTCTCTTAATAGATTTCTTAATGTGGGATAAAGTTGTGGTTAGGTGTCATAGGTAGTTGTAAGGAGATTTGGGTTGGAGAGGAGAAAAGAGGGCAAAATAGGTAAACTGAGGACTTCTTACAGAAAATGTTCTTACTTTATTGTGGGGAGTACTGTAGTCTATAAATATAACAATTCAATATAAAGAATTATTTATATAATCAATGATGCACAACCAAATCAGGCGCTTTAAATATTTAAACCAGTGAATATTTACTTTCGCTATGATTAAGTGTAATCCTTGCTTTGCACATCTTGGCATTGTATTGCCAAATTCGTTTGCAGTCACCAGTGTTGGAGGTCTCGAGGCCGGCCTCGTCCTCAAGGCCGGCCTCGGAGCCATATTTAGATGGCCTCGGCCTTGGCTCGGTCTCGGATACCAAATCCTTGGCCTTGCCTTGGTCTCGGGTGTCTAATAGCCAGTGATGGAGGCCTCGGGACCGGCCTCGTCCTCGAGGCCGGCCTCGGAGCCATATTTTGATGGCCTCGGCCTTGTCTCGGTCTCGGATGCCAAATCCTTGGCCTTGCCTCGGTCTCGGATGTCCTGGCCTCGACTACATCACTGGCAGTCACCCAAACACATTAACAGTGTTTGCAGCACAAATATACACATATTCCCAATTATCAAACGTTTTTAAAAATGATTGCGTAGTGACACAAGCGTATACTGTATTCATTGAACACTGCTTCTATTCCCACCAGCTAGAGGAAATTCTCCTCTTGCAGCATTTTGCTTCACCACTGGCCAACAGTATATAATATATTGGCTTATTTTCTTGCAATCAAGTGATATTTATTTGGAATGCATTTACGTGTTGCTGTACCACCGGTAGGTAGAGAGACTTGCATAATTTAATGATTCTAAGTTATTTGTGAAAGTGAGAATGATCAAGGGTCTTGGAAGGGCTTGGAAGGAACAAAGGTTAACAGCAGGGGTGCCGGAACAGGGGGGCAATTGCCCCTCCTGCCCTTGTCAAAGGGGGCAGGGGGGGCAAGGGTGCCCTTCAGATCTTTAAGAAAAAAACATTATAAGGCCTTATTTTACTAGTTTTAGGCACAAATTAGTAAGTATTAGTAAGTATATTTTCAAAATTGCTAGTGACCCTCTATTTATATTTTGTCATGCCAAATTGGCGCGAATATGACTTGCCCTTTTTTATCTGACCGCCCCTGCAGCCCGCGATTCCTTCCGGCACCCCTGGTTAACAGCACTATGCCAATTTGTTGCATTGGGCGTACCTGAAGTTCCTGAACTTATAGTCTCTTGTTGCATCAGTCAAATTTTCTAATGGCAACGACTAAGAGACACTGCTCAAGCTTGAAAACGTTGCATTATTTCTACTTCCAAAAATTAAATTATTCACAAGGACTTAGTATCACAAAGTCCTTTTTTGCGCTGGGAACTCGCTTTTTTCTTTTAAAGCCAGTGAATGAAATAGACTGTTTGGGAATGTTGGTTTGGTCTCTCCAGTTCATATTTCAGATTGAAAAGTGTGGTAATTTATATTATTAGTATGTATGAAGCTTCTTTTTCAGGATCACTTGTACTACAACTGGGCAGTGACTGAAAATAATGCAACAGTATACTATGGGCTGGTTTTCGACATTTTGCAATCTCTTTCAGTCGCAGTCAATTTTACGTGAGTAACTTAAAATCTGTTCATTGATAGGAGATTGTTAAAGTTACTGTACAACCCAAAAATAAAGTATGACTGCCCCAGCAGGACGGAAGAATCAGCCACTACTTTAAAATCCTTTCACATATTTTGGCTCCCTCCAAATTAATCACTTCCTGCCTTTACCAACTTAAAACTACCCTTTAAAACATCATGAACTTTACATTTAATCAACACCAATTCAAACTCCATCATCCCATTGTGTTTCATTTCTTTGATATTGTGCCCCTTGCTTTAATAATACAATTACATTGGCAGGTGCCTTGATAGAGTACTTAGTATGGGATGAAGTTGTGGTGAGTAGTCAAGGGTAGTTATAAGGAGATCTGGGTCAGAGAGGAGGAAGTAGGGCAAAATAGTGACAGAAAGTTTTCTTACTTTAATCTGGGTTGTACTATAGTTAGTTATTTGCTGCTGTTTTGTTTTTATCTTTTTCTGCTTATTTTCAATTGAACAAAGCCGATGCTACAGGCACACAGCAGAAAAAATGCAAAGCTAAAAACAAGATGGTTTCAAATGCAATTGTGGTTGTAATTAATGTCTTGTGTTGCACAGGTTGTAATTGGAAGGCCAGTGCTTACTAGTGTGTTAATCCAAATTTCCTTCCAGATATGAGACTGTTCCAGCCAAATATTACAGCATCGAAAAGAATGGATTGATCGGCATGCTGGCCAACAAGGTACATAATCATGGCACTAGCCATTCCAACATTCATGACCAAACAGGCAATAATAATGGAGAGTTCAGTGCAAGCCTTTCTCCATGTTTGATAATGATTCAAATAACAGGTAGGTGGCAATTGTCTCAGTCAGTAAGCTGTGTTGGTACCATTCTGGGGAAGCTCGATTGTTTACATAATGAGTAGTAGAAGTAACAACCAGCTGTGATTCCCGCCAAAATTTGAATTTGAATTTGACGCCAGACTCTCATCTTCAGTACCAAAAATTGCATTTGAATCTGGCTCCAAAATTTGAGTTAAGGAATTGAATGAGATGTATATGCAACCTTCCAAATCAGGGTGCTTAAAAAACTTAAAATGTGGTTTACATAAACTTTTATATTACATTAAATTTCATAATGTTTTGTTGGTCTCTCCCTAGACAAGAGCATTGACGAGAAGGAGAGCAATGAGGCTGAAGAAAATTAAGCATCCAGCTCACATGTTAATTACAATATTACAGAATATCATAAAACACAGTGGTCGAAATAGGCCACGTCATTTGGGGGTCTCTGAGTCATTTTTAAGTTAGTAAAATATGCATTCTTTTAATCAATGGAATAATATTTAGTTTAACTGTATTTAATTTCTACAAAGGAAATACTGCAAGGTAGACAGATTCATCAAGGTTTTCTTCATGGATACATTTAGGGGACCGTTCAGAATTTATGACTGGGGGGGTGGGAGTTTTGGCCGGGTAAACTAGCTTTTCACACGTGTTTCAAGGGGGTATTAATTTTGACAACACTTCCAAGGGGGGTAAGAAATTTTAACAAAGAAAAAATGTTGAACACGCATAAATTCATTTTATTTAGACTTTTTTACGGGCAAAAGTTCGCAAAATTATGCAAATCTGTATGCGTGGCCATGTATAACAGTATATATATGTGTGTATTGCTTTGAATGTCAAGAGGGGGTACTAAAAATATGCATGAAACCTAGGGGTGGGGTACTAAAAATCCGCATGAAACTCAAGGGGGGAGTATCAATTTTTGACGGGAAGTTCCAGCAAAACTCCCACCCCCCCAGTCATAAATTCTGAACGGTCCTTAGGGCTGATAAAAATCAACCTCTGTGTAGTCAGCAAGTAACTACATCATATTATGAAGCAGGCCAGAGAAGCGAAATTCAAGTCTAACAGAATGTCGAATTGGCTTCTAGAGCAGTATGAAGGCTGCCCATCAGGTCCCCTCTGCTTTTCAGGCCCGCGCTCAGCAGAACCAAGCAGGACTGATATAGATTTCCTCAGATGCTGTTGATTAGTCATGATCAAGAGAAGGCCATTTGACTTGTCATAACTGATTTTAGAGTGAAAATCAAATGCATGATCCTTTCGTTTGGCTGTCACCAACAATTGGGATAAGACTTAGTGTCCTTAAATCAAATTAACATTGAAAGTATTGGTATGGCCATGACAAATCGTCAGTATGATGACACACAAGATGCCTTTTTCACAGTGCAACAGTCCACTCTTTTTCTATGTCAAAGTGACAGACTGTATATAATGGTTTCTCATTCCAGGTGGTCAATTTGTCGGCAGGAGCCATTACTCCAACGTACGACAGACAGAAATTTGCTGATTTTTTGGCGATATTCAATGAAGATGATGTTGGATTTGCCACTTATCTACAGCCGCCATCTCAAGACATGTTTGTGGCCCTTCGACCTTTGACCTTTGGCACATCATTGGTTTTAATTGCGGCTTTGGTGATATGTATTATTGTAATATACTTAATAGTGAACAAGGATGGTGAACCAGTAAACAAGAGCCGATGGTGCTTATTTGCTGATATTGCATTTGACATCTTTGGTGCTGGCTTTATTATCGTTTTCATAGCTATGTGTTTTTTTTTAAAACTTCGTTTTGCAGTTAAACCGTGACATCATCCGCAATCTGTCAATGTGATTGGTCTAATCTTCAATCTGTGACATACCAGTTCAGAGTTTGACATCACAGTTAACAACAAAGGAATTTAAAACTGTCAGGCAATGTTACTATTTGTGTACAACCACCACAAACAACGCATGTCTAAGCTGAGTGTTGTACCTCATTATTTGTTTTTCAAACAAAATGTGTAACTGTTTTTCACAGGACACCAGTCATCACAATTTCAAACAACATTTTTTGTCAGTAGTTGCAACTGTCCTTTGAGACTAAGTAGTCTGTTTGGTTCAGTTACAGTACGTAGTGAAACATACATCATCCATGTGTGACTGTACTATGTCAGTTTGCTGAAATCTGTGCTTGTAATAAACAAAATTATTAAACTTAATCTCTGACATCACAGTTTTGGAATGAAGCAATTTGCAAACTTGAAAAACACGTAGCTATGAAAACGATAATAAACAGAGTAAGTAAGGTGTACTTCGGACCACACCTTTCTTAACTAACCTCGCTACAGAGTAGAGTAAGCAACTATCAAATTTGGTGTTATACACTGGTATAACGCCGCAATGCCTAAAAAAATACGCTGACTGCACTGTGAAATTAATTGAAATAATTTTTTTCTTCAGGTGTGGCACTGTGTGACAGCCAGTCATCAAGTTTACGGAGCATCTTTGCTTGTTGGAATATAATGTCTGTCATAGTAACAACATTATTTGTATCAGTTCTTGTTGCCATGGCAGCGGTCCCTTCCAAACCTCCAACAATTGATTCAGTTGAGGAATTGGCCACAAGAAAGGATTACAAAGTACTTGTTTACAAAGGGTCTTCTATTCATGAAAGTTTCAAGGTATATGTTACAGAACCAGCTTCTTATATCATTACATGTACTGTATATAAGGTAGATTACTTAAGCGCCACCTTGTGAATATTGCATTCTCCTGGGAAAAATGGCCTGCCGATAGTCTGCCAGACACGTACTTTGGACTGGCAATCTTCCCAAAGACTGCCTAGTAGTATATTCTGCATGGTCTTTCATTAGTGTTTGAGGTCCTGAGGCTGGCCTCAGCCTCGAGACCATATTTTTATGGCTTAGGCCTCAGCCTCAGTTTTGGATGCCTGATCCTCTGCATTGGAACCAGGTGCCTTTGGTCAATGATAGAAGTACAGCCTGGAAGCTACATTCTGATGGCCTTGGGCAGATTTCACGAAAAAGCTGCAAAATGACTTACCACAACTTTTCCACAAGTTACATTAGCTCAATACTGATAAGGCCAGACATAATCGATTCGTAGATTCTCAGATATTCTCAGGGTGCTTCTTCTGAGGGTAGCTGGCAGGACAAAAAAAAGCTGAAATCTAAATCTTTTATTGTGTCAATCCATTAAATAAAATCATGGGTAAACAATCTTTTCTGTTGGATTGGTAGGTCAGAGTAGCTTAAAATATGGCCTTGTGCTAATGTTACAATGATGAATGATGTAGGACAGAATTTTTTATGCTGATCCTGCTGCAATATAAATGTAGTCACCAGCAGGGTACCACCCCTGGCCTCCTCTTGGGAGACCTGGCTTTCAGTTCAGAAAATATTTGAGATCTAATCATGTATTCTTTAACGTAATTTTTATGTACACATTTTGCTAATGTAACACTATGAAATGGACGGATGCAAAATTGCAGTTACATTAGCAATAAAGAAACAGGTACTACACCCGGTCGTTTATGTTTTTGGTGATGTAAATAGGCAAATAAGACATGTTTTTCAATAAAATATTATAATTTCATGTTTGAAATAGGCATAAGTAGCAAGAACACAGAAAAATTTCCATGTAAAAGTTGCTAATGTAACCTCAGTGTCCTGAGAAGGAATCGAGTTACATTAGCAGTCTTTTTTATTTTTCATTTTTTTCAAGTTTTATAATGACCAAGACAATTAAAAATGGTTCCAAAACAATTTACAAGATGTTTTTATCAATCACATACCATTGCATTTTCCTGAATTGCTTTTAGCAGATTCCACAGAGTGCCAAAGTAAGCATGTCCGACCACCAGTAAGTTTGGTTGTCCAAAAATGTCCTCATGAGGCATAAAAAAATATCTTTTTAAGAGGAAAAAGCTACATATTTGAGGAATATTTTATTGATATTGATTCATTACCTCACAGATATACTTAGTTTATATAGGTTTACTTGCTTCAGGAAGCAACAGAGAGATAACAAAAGGGTTCGAAAGTTTAAGGTACCTTTTAAGAGCACTTTTTGTGAAATCTGCCCTTGGCCTTGATCTTAGGGACTCATGCCTTGACTACAATTAACACTGCTTTCCATAACACAATCTGATCATCTAAAAAGCTTTAAACATTTATCATTTTCAGGCAGCAAAGAAAGGCCCCCTTGCTGATATCTGGAAGAATCAAATCCTGCCTCATGCTGATGAAATGTTGTCATTTGCAGATCCTCCGTCAGTTTTCATAGAGCGTTTAACATCAGGCAAGGTTGCAGGGATTGGTCCTAATGAAGCTCTGAAGGCGTTCAGAAATTTTGACTGTCGAATATATGTTGCGAAAAAAAGAGCCTACGGATCAGATTTAGCATTTGCTGTCCAGAAAGGATCAAGGCTCAAGGAGAAATTTGATGAACAGTAAGTCAATATGTTTTCATTTTTCAAACTGAAAAAAAAAAGTACTTATGATTTATAATCGATGAGATTGATATAATAATCTACAGCAAACTCATGCCTGTAGGCCACAGCTAGACCAGTCACATTCCAATTCTTGACTGACTACACTGAATTTCAACTGCTTTTCAAGGCAGAGGCAGAGGATTAGGCAACTGCTTTAATTCATCCAGCCAGTATGAGAACGTAACCAACAAGTCAGATCAAGTCAGACAGAATTCCTCCCAGTATCTACATAATACAAAATACATGTAGTCAGCCAATCTTTCTTGCTCTCTTGCACGCATTTTTTTTAAACTTGCAAGCATGGAATATCTGCTGTCGTCTGAAGTACATGTTGTGTGAGACAGAAGGTTTTCTGTCTGTCAGTTGCTGCATGTTTATACCTAATAATTGATTGCTTTTTCATTCAGTATCTTGGCTCTGCAAAGGAGTGGAATAATGTCTCACTGGATTTCCAAGTACGAGAAATCATATTTCGACACAGAGCGTTGTCAAAGAGAATTGGAAAAAGATATTACTCTGACTCCGACTATAAACATCAACATCATTGCTGGCCCTGTTCTCTTATTGGCTTGTGGTTTATTTTTATTAGCTTCGCTGAGAAGCTATTGTGGTTCCTGGCACTTCAGCATGTGCGTTAGTGTGTATGTGAGTTGCCTCCTGCAAAAACTACTGGATGGATTTTGATTTCCTTTGGCATGATGTGTTCATTTGTACTACACAAGACCTGATTAAATTTTGGTGACAATTGGACCTTTTTTGGGCTCACAGTTAAAGAAATCTGAAAAATGCCTCTACAGTGCAGTTGGTACTGCAAGCACTATCATTGCACTAGCAGCCAAGAGGTCATATGTTTCTACATGGTTTCTGCAAAAACGGCCATTAAACGTCCTTAGAAGGTGCCATGATGATGCAATAACATTCAAGCCTTCATAGGCCCTATATAAGTAGAAGTCTTAATCAACTTTTTAGGGGGGCCTGACCAGAAGATCTTTGGGGGGGCTATGGCTTTTTGGTGAAAAAAAAAAATTGTTTCCCACTTGACACTGAAAAAAATTTTTCCAGCACATGAAAAAAAACGTTTGTTTCCAATTGCAGCTAACTATCGACTGGTCGGCCCCTTACGTGCAGCATCTTGCAGCAGTCAAAGTATAGCGAAGCTTTGTGCTCTCCGAGCGCCCATTCTAGTTAGCTTCGCTGAGAAGCTATTGTGGAGCATGGCATTTCAACATGTGCGTTAGTGTGTATGTGAGTCGATTCCTGCAAAAACTACTGGATGGATTTAAATTTCCTTGGGCATGATGTGTCCATTTGTACCACACAATACCTGATTAAATTTTGGTGACAATTGCAGCTTTTTTGCGCCTACAGTTAAAGAAATCTAAAAAAGGCCTCTACAGTGCTGCATGCACTATCATTTTTTGCTGTGGGACTTTCATCTAAGAGGGTATATATTTTTACATTCTCTCTGCAAAAGTAGCCATTAAATGTCCGTAGAATGTGGCAGAAGGTGCCAAAGCACTAAATTAGCAACATTTCAATGTTTATTTTATGAAAATCTGACCAGAATTTCCAAAATTGGCAGGGCTTTTATCATCAGTCTTGCAATTTATCACAATCAGTTTTCTTCTAAAGTTCTACAACGAGTTGATAACATTTAGTCTTAAATCTTAATCAATTGCTTATATATGTCTGGCATCTTGCAGTGGTCGAAGTTCACTTTTAAATGGACCGCGAAGCTATGTGCTCTCCGAGCGCCAGTTCTAGTTTTCTTTGCATTGAGGTTATCATAATCAAGAGACAAATAATTGAATCCAGGTCACGACCAAGCATATTGGAACGGAAATGGCTTGAGAATGTTCCCGAAAGAATGGCCTTCGACGCGGTACCTTCGCATAAAGATTGATTAGCAGCAACAATGAGACCAACTGTTGGATTACATTAATGAACTAAATAGACCTACAAGCCCTTCGGGGTTTTATGTCTATTTTTGTTATTAACTCCTGTAGATATGTGCAGAAAATAGTGAAATAAAAATAAATGAATAAAAAATAAATGAAGTGATAGACACATGATTTAAGGCTGTAAAATTCAATATACACACCTGCTCATAAATATGGAATACTTTTTTGGAGAAAAAGTGTGAAATAAAAGTAAATATCAGAATGTCAATGCAAGCAAGGCCCATTGTAAAGGTCAAGTCATCTTCTATTGTATTAAATCCGAATGAACAGTTCCTACGTATACTTACTTGTAGAAGCTATGAAGTAAATTTTGGACTATCCAAATTTTTGGCTATAATTCTAAAAACTGATAATATTGTCTGAAAGAGATTCTTACTTCAAGGTATTCATATCACAATTCACCATTGCACAAATCACGGGTGGTCACAGGCACTTTTTGAGTATACTTGTACATAGCTGTTTATGATGTTTATGTTTAAGATGTTAATGTTTATGATATTTATGTTATGTGAGTATATATATATATATGTCTTGTGTTCCCTTATGCTTAGTCCTGGCCTAACCAAAATCTGTCGTTCAACTTTGAACCAGACTAGGTTAGGGCCGAGTGTCTATTCGCACCAAATTTTTCACGTTTTCTATTAATCTTGGATGTATGTAAATGATTATGTTTCAATTTTATATTTATTACACATGTCAGTATATATATATTTCAAATCAAATGTTTCATTTTAGTTTGTGGTCATATCATGATAGTGCTTTTTAACTGCAGTGTTACCATTATTTTATGAAAATAATATTTTTTCACTCTCTTTGATGTGTTTATATATAAATAGTCACTATCCCTCTCTTTTGTATATATATCTTCTTTGTTTCTTTATAGTTATTTTTTACCATTATCACACATGTATCTTGTTGATATTTCGTTGTGAATAAAATAATATATATATATAATCACTCTTTGAAAGCCTCAACTGCATTTTAAATTTTTGGTTGAATGAACCTCACCCTAAAAAACCCCCCATATTGCCATATTTCGTGCTGCTGTGACTTTTCCTGGGTCTACGGCTGCAGCATGCCTTACACACGAGAGCATGTTCTTCCCTCTAGTGGTCTTTGGAAGTAGTTACCATTGAATCAAACCATCATGTTCTCCAGCAGAAGCTGAAAAAGTTATCATTTCGATGGTGAATGTTTAGGTAGGGGGAACGGGGGCACATTGGGACGCGGGGCACTGTGGGACGGTGGGGTTTTCTTGCATCCTGGCAAGGTATATGATATGGTAGTGCCATCATATCTTGTAATTTCACATCCTGATGTTTCCATGGTTTTCTTCTATGCCACAGCATAGAAGACGGGACATGTAAATACTCGTTTGGTTAACAATTAATATTCTATTTTTTGGGGAATTTATTTTCTTTCAAACAATTTTTTTAGGGAGGGAAATTTTTTTTGTTGGAGAATTTTTTTTTGCTTTTTTTTTTGTTTTCCCCGAAAATTTTTCTTTTCTTATAATTTTTTTTTTTTTTTGAAATTTTTTTTTTTTGGAAATTTCTTTTTTTTTGAATTTTTTTTGGGTAAAATTTTGGGTTCGCCTCATAAACAGGCGGAATGTCAAACAGAAGAAGAAGAAGGTAGTCACGTTGTAGTCACGCGTGAAGAGAAGCAAATGCCAGGATCATATTATGGGATGTCTGAATCAAAATTTTTGATTGAACCATCTGGATCACTCCACTCACATGTTAGCCTTAAGGGACGAGACACCTCGCTTCACTCGCACAGCGCTCCTGAAGAAACATTGGGGTTAAAAAAATGAACCGAAAACGGGACCTATACCGTCTGAAACTACACGATCATACGAACATTTTAAGACAAAAACGAAAAAAATCTGTTGGGAATTTTTTGAGAAATTCCATGTTTTTTAAAATCTTGTTTATCTCATCATCTGAATACATGTTAAATGGCTTAAAATACAATAAACAAGCTTAGTTTAGCTCCATTAAGAATTTCAAACATGTTACAACAATGAAATGAACAAATTTTTTGACTTTATTGAAATAAATGTATCACATTGTTTATCACACACTTTGAAAATTCAAAAACGCTAAAAGTAACACATTTCTTCATTTTTTTTCACTCTTTATTGTTAAGAAGTTTCAAACCTTGCTTGGCATGTATATGGAAAGCTTTAAATGTGGAAAGTGGGTCTAAAAATTATGTTTGGTCAAGCGGACTGCAGCAGATTGTCAACTTTCAAACATTATTATGCAGGTAGATGTGACCACAAATACACAGTTTCCAGACTCAGTTAAAATGAGAATGGTACTGCTTTCCTTCTCCCTTATAAAAATGGGTATTATAAATATATTGCACAGTGAGCTGTTACAGCTCTTTCCAAATCCATATGACTAACTCGAAAACTCAGGTTCACATCCGTTTGCTCATTGTGAAAGAGAAAATTAGCAGGTAAACCTCTGAGGGAATTAATTTATCCAGTTACTGATCACGAGTAACTCTCGAGCCTTGATAATATTATGCAGTGCAGAATATGCTGCCCAAAAACCTTCGGACCTATTACAGCTGTTGCATTCTACGATTCTGTGCATTGCAAGCATGCGTTGGTAGCTCCCTAAATCTGTTCTATTCAAAGAGATTCTCAGATTAAGAAGTCCGTTCAAAGTGCAGGATATAATATATTATATATTCAAACAACCACCATAGCCACTTAGTGTTCACTAAAGTAAGGCATGTGCAAGGTACCTGAAAAAGTGTAGCAAACATCAAGTTCAATTTCTGCACACAGCCGAGAAGAGCCATGCCTAGTTTCATAGCCTATATTATGTCTAAGGATTTTAGGATATTCCGTTCAATATTAAATAGTACTTAATTTTGAACTATATTTATCCTAATTTAGGCCTCCAATGCAGATGCAGAAAAATGTCAGCTGCTTTCACAAACCTATGTTAGAAAATTAAATTGTGACATGTTTACTTTAGGCTCAGATATCACTCTAGATATTAATGTGAAATATTTCAGCTTGCATCACCTTTGCTCTATTTGAACTATTGTTTAATAACACCGAAAGACTGAAAATAACGAGAATTTTGTTATTTGCAGCATTTTTGCATTTATACATTGTGTGATAAACAATGTGTCACATTTACTTTTAAAAAGTCACTAAATATTTTTGTTTCACTGTTTTATCTTTATTAAAATTCCTTAGAGGGCTAAGGTAACAGGTTTCATAACTTTTTCGAGCATGTTTATTGAATTATAAGACATTTTACTTGTATTCAGGTAATGAGATAAACAAGATTTTTTAAAACTTGAATTTCTCAAAAAATTCCCAACAGATGTTTTTACGTTATTGTCTTAAAATGTTTGTATGATCATGTAGTTTCAGGCGGTATCGGTCCTGTTTTCGGTTCATTTTTTTAACCCCAATGTTTCCTCAGGAGCGCTGTGCTCGGTGAGCCGGTGGCTCTGTCCCATCTACTAGTAAGTTTTCTTCTGGCATACACTTACTGCATTTATTAGCCAATTTAGATATGGTACAAAAAGCACTAAATATTCTTTTTCAATAACTATTTAGAGAGAAATGACCAGTTGGACAAATAGCAGAATGTTGATTTCAGCTGTTCAATTTGTTATGCACACAGATAGAGACAGAGGCTTCAGTGTCATTTCAAAGTGGCAGGGCAAATTGGGCCAAAGCCACGGCAGTGGGTCACAGGGAACGCTCAAAATTTTTCCTCAAACAATACCCCTTTTTTGGCCAAAAAGTAGTGCTGCAAATGTCCCACCAGCCCCACCTACACTGACATACAATAATGTGATGTTACAATCATTGCCATGATACAAATTTAACACGGACTTCAATGGTCTCATGAAATTCATTATTTTTTTATCTGCACAAATAGGCCAATAAAGCTGATAGCTATTGCTGGAAATGACACAATGTAAATATGGGGAAATTCCATGCAGCACGTGAAAAACTGAGTAATTTGCAATAAATATCACTCTGGATAATCAGTCCTCTTCAGAAATATTCCAAAGGCGCAATATTTCTTTGGCTCAACAATGGCAAGGGAAAGATTTCCTCATATCACAAATTTTTTGAATTTGCTTGGAACTGCAATAGATAAAGGCAAACCGGAGGGAGAGGGGAGGTTAAACTTTGGGAAACACTAAAATTCTAGGCAAAAAGGCAAACAATTTAAGCAGATTATTAAATAAAAATATTAAAAAAACTAATTGTACCCAAAGGATTTCTTTTGAAATTGTATTAAATCTGGATGTTGAAAATTAGGGCAAAAATGTCACAAGGCCGCACTAAAAAGTATGGCTATTGCCAGATAATTTCAAAGAAAGTAAAAATTTTTCAAATGCCTGGGGATTTTTTAAAGGGCAACTGTCATTCTGGTGAGTGTCGGCTCAGGTCACAAAGACGGACATTCTCTGCTCAAGTTATTTTTCAAATTTCTCAAATCTGAGATGGGGGGGCCACTAATCCATTTTGGGGGCCTTGGCCCCCCAGGCCCCCCATAGCTCCACCACTGTATTTGTGACTTATTACTTTCCATTGTTTGAGAATTATAATGTTTCAATGGAGGTTTGACTTTATTATCCTTCCAAAAAGTACGTAGAAAGTGATTTTTTTCTTGTGAGTTGGAAGTGTGACATCATATGGCAGTTCCCATAGGTTAGCATTGGAAATCAAGCATTCCATATGAGGTCACAGGTTGTTCAGCCAATCATTGCTCACTCTGCATAGTATGTCATATCAAATCTGTGAGGTAGTATACCAGCATATGACTACATGCCATGTGTGTAAAAATGAAACACATTCAGTTGTGGCCCGCAGTGGCACATCTAGAAATGACATGGGAGGAGGCATTTTAATCTTTGGCCAGAGGGGGGAGGCATGCCCCTCAATGTTGAACCAAGGGCACACAAAAAAGATTGCTCATGATTTCGATATAATGATTGATCACAGAGTTAATCCTCCCTACCTTCCCCAGAGGAGTTAATCCATCCATAAAAAATGTGCAAATGTGTATCCCCTTCATGAGACACCCTAGCTGTGCCACTGGCAGCAAACAGTAAAACAACATTCAGATCAGGCAGCTTATGGGTGACAGTTGTTTATTGATTCACACAGCTTGTAATCTTCTTCTTTCACTCAGTTATGCTTCATGACACTCTCATACTATGTCATATACCATATATGGCAATTCAGTACACTACATCATGTGCCAACACTACATCATACTCCACACCTCAGCCAATCACGATGCCCCATCTGTGTGAGGTCACATACCAATTTTGCTAGATTTTTCAAATTCTACATACTTTTTGGAAGGATAATAACATAGAAGTTGTCAAGTTTTGTCCTGCGCTGCATCATAGTTTTCAAATTTTTTTACCAGAAATTTCAGTTTTCAAATTCAATGGGGTAGAGCAACCTGGCTGACCCAGGCAGGCACATAACTGAACTGAACTGAACACATGTCAAAGGTCTACCCACCTTTAAATATGGCCCATAACAGATTACACAATGTCGTATTTAAGGGTAAGATTACAATGACAAAAACACTAATGAGCTTTGATTCAGGTTCTCTGACATTTCCTTGACATTTCAACATTTTAAAATGATTCATTCACCGAATGTTTTTAGTGTCAATTGAGGGTCTTAGTTTCTCTCATGTTGTGATGTTTGGCTTAAAATGTCAGTTTTGAGGTTTAATTAAAAACAGGGTTTTTACCAGGATTTAAATAAATCTGCTATTGGTGATAGTTATTATTGTTTCTATAGCTGTCTATAGGTATCGGTGAATGTGATTGGTCTAATCTCCGACCTGTGACACTCAGTTTTGACACTCAGTTTTGAGTTTGACATCACAGTTTTTGACAAAGGAATCTAAAACTGCCAGGCGCTGTTATTGTTTTCTATAACCGCAACAAACAACTTCTGTCTAAGCCGAGTGTTGCACCTCACCAGAAGAGTCTCAACATGTTTCTGTTTGATTTTATGGTACTGCATTTTATGAACTATAGGAAATGTTATGCACAAAGACACACAACTTTGAAGATGTGTTTCTCTCGATATATTGCAATTCTCAGATTTCTAGGTAAGGGAATTATCAGCTCAGCCCTGTCAACCAAAACCTTATAAATAAAACGTTGTTCAGTTTCGGGGAGATAAATTAATTCGTTTTTGCCATTCTTGAAAAAAAAAATTCTGGTTGGGTGTTTCTGAACAGGGTAGCGCTTGATTTAGAAATAAACCATTAGGCAAGTCACACATTAGAAATAAACAGACCATGAAATAAATAATTTCCCACTGAAGAAAACTCCAGCCCCCCTTAAATAAAATTGTTGCCCCATAATTGATATCATCATATTTCGGGGTAAGGGAAATTCTGGCTTCCTTTACCTGTCCTATAAACAAGACAAGCAGGCAGTGGCAGTGTTGCTTTTTTCCTCGAACTATTACCTGCAGCTGCAAAGTAATTACAATGTAATATTATCTGAATGTGACCCGGTCATGGATATACTAAGGAGAAGAAGAAGAAAAAGGCATGGTTGACCTTTGACCCATGGAAGCCAGTCCATTTTAGTTTCTTTATAATTTTTTCCATCACAGAAGGGAACCAAAAGTGACTGGTTGAAAGCTAAAACCCAAAACAGAATGTAGAGTAAATTTGAATGAGATTGGTGAAAGAGAGTGACCTCCAGAGTGCTAACAAGATTGCATGATATTCTTGGAGTAAGAGCTGCTGTGCTGCTAAGAACACTGATGAGCTTTGATTAAGGTTCTCTTGACATTTCATTGACATTTCAACATTTTAAAAATGTTTCATTCACCGAGTGTTTTTAGAGGGTCTCAGTTTCTTTCATTTTGTGATGTTTGGCTTAAAATGTCAGTTTTTGAGGTTTCATTAAAAACAGGGGTTTTACCAGGATTTAAATAAATCTGTGATTGGTGACAGTTAATGAATGTAGTGCAAAGGCAAATTTAGAAGAAGACCCCCACAGTAATTTGTCCAGAGCTATTTGCAGATTAGCAGTTCATTCGGTTTACAAGTTGACCGCTATTTGCTGCCACCTAGTGGGCAAAATACACTAGTTCCAGTGAGCGGTCAGCAGGAACTCAAATAATTTTTGTGGCAGAAACCAGGGCAGTCCCAGCGTTTGGTGTAGTCTTAGTCTATTTCCTAAAACTATGTATTTGTCCAGTCTGACTTTGGTTGACTTCGATTTTACGCAGAGGCTTGTAAATGAAAAATCAATTAGGAACCATTTTTGTATCATGGAGGATGTATACATTGTGGCCCACATACACAGCATTCACGAAAGTATACTCCAGTCCTCTGCTATCAACCTCAGCTAAAAATTTCTTTCTACTTTATATTCGCTCTTCGGCCGTTTCGCGAAGCGAATTGAGCACAAGAAATGTTTCAAAAATCTGTGCAGTGATGGTGTCAACATCAATCGTCGACAGCAGGAAATTAGGTCAAGTGGGACCATCTTCTTATCAATGATCTAGTTTCGAATTTAAGAAAACATGACATATTCATATTCAAACGTGTCTTAAAAATTCAATTTTCTCCATTAATATTCCCTGTTTCTATTATTTTTATGGAATAGTCAATTATAAGGCTTGACAAGCTAAATTAAATTATTAACATGTGATTCATTTCATTTCAAAACAGACAACAAGAAAGCATTACAAAATTAAAGTTACATAATCTTTGTCAACTGATGATTATGTAACAGTGAGCAATTAATCTACATGCAGATCATGTTATTGTTTTTGTTATCACTATTATGTAATATCAACAATCTAGCATAGACTTAAATTTGGCAGCTTTCAGTGTTGTCTTCCTCTTTACTATGTAGCGGATTATCTATCAATTCTATTTATTCTTAATCCTATTTACTTGCTATCCTATCTATCTATCTATCTATCTATCTATCTGTCTATCTATCTATCTATCTATCTATCTATCTATCTAACTATCTATCTATCTATCTATCTATCTATCTATCTATCTATCTATCTATCTATCTATCTATCTATCTATTCTATTTTTGATCTATTTTATCTTTCTAATAGTTTATAGTCTAAATTTCTCTGTATTTTTTCTATAATTCTGTCTTTCAATTTCTTTGAAACAGTAACATAACTGCCTTTCATACATTGAATATGAAATAAATTTAATGAAAGTTATGGTAAGCGCGAATTTCATGGCTGTGGCATTTACGTATTAGTGCTAGTTATATCCCGCGTTTGAGGGAATATGTGATATATCCGAGGCGTTAGCCGAGGATTATCACATATTCACGAAAACAAGGGATATAACTGACTTATACCTTTAAACAAAACAAAATAAAAAAAAACTTAAGAGATTAATAAAAAGAAAATAAAACAAGAAGGATTTGAGAGAAAAAGAAAACAGCTACAAACAATTTGTCATGTGGGATTAATTTAATAACATGAAAGCATAGATCTGAAAAGAATCACGTTTTATATACTGAAAATTCTTTGAATAAAAGAAATTTTAAAAAAAAACGTAAAATGTGGAATAAGTGCAAGGAAAAAAATTTGATGAAAAAAAAAAGTGAAAAGAAAAATTTGGGGGGAAAATGGCAAAAAAAATTGGGGGAAAATGTCTGTGCAAAAAAGAATTGGAAAAAAATATAGGGAGGGATGAAAAAAAAATTCTAGGCTATAAAGAAAAATATTGGAACAAATAATTTTTGTAAAAAATTAGGGAGAGGGGAATTGGGGAAAAAATATATGGGGGAAAATTGTAGGCAAAAGATAAATTGTGGACAAAAAATTAAATTAAAAAAACCAGAAGAATACATGCATTTCGATTGTTAGGTTGAAGCCATCAGATGAGAAAGGGGGGTTGGAGTTTTAATAGACACAAAATTATTTATGTCATGGAAACTGCAGCAGTAATTGGGCCCATTTATTTTGAGTGTATGACGTCCTCAAATATTTGTTTCTAAATCAAACAAAACACCTCCACCACTTGTTTCAAGACTACTCAAAAGGAATCAATTACAAAACTAAATAAACAAGGAATTATTCATAAAATAAAATAGAACAGCTTCAAAGCTTCCTCCCCCTCCTGAGAAAGCTGAGATCTAATATGGTTGACCCCTTAGTTGTGTTATTGACAATCAAAAAAATCTAAATTGGGGTCAAATTAAAGGATTAACATATTTGTGTTGGTGTTCCGTTTTTATAATACTTTTGTTTTACTTTTGTTGGTAATTCACTGTTTGGTACAGTTTTGCTGTTTTTTGTTGTGAGCTTTGTTAAACAATGAGGCTGATATATATCCTATATACTCCCATGGGCGTATAAGTGAACAACATAGAATATATGATATATACCAGCCAAATACAGACTTCTGATTGGCTGAAGGCTCATAGGTATGGTATTATTAGTGTTATATCTGGAAGGCACAGAAAGATCTCACCATCATTTTCTGGCTTGTTGTTTCTTTTATCACAAATTATTATGTGACCCTCTTTGTCATTTTATCCATCACTACATATAATTGCAAAATATTTTAGTTTTTAGATATATATACTTCCTTTATTGAAGAGAACTAACAAGACTTAATATCTCTTTATCTTCAGTTTTCAAGAAGTTGTAAGAGTGTAAGAAGATAAGTCCACCTTTTATCATTCATCTGATGGCAGAACGCTGGTATTGGTAATGAGGCTTTCGCAGTGCATTTTCTAACATAGTAACTGGGAGACCAACACAGGAAATTGAGTGGAATTCATACAGCATCTACTTACACACCCCCCTTCCTATATATTATATCTTCTTCTGAACTATTATGAAGATTTTCTGGGTCTCTAATACAGAATTTACAGCATCTTCATATAATTTTTTTGCAAACTTTGGCTGACAGATGGTTGAAGCAATTGAAGCTATCTGCATAGGAAACAAAAGCATTTCAATTTATCAATAATTCAACCATTCCAGATTCGACAGGAAGCAAGGAAACCCTCCAGGTGGTGTTCCAATCACTTTGCGACAAAATGCCACCTGGCAGATAATGGGAAATTAGTATTAGAGTGAAGAGACCTTTCTGTCCTTCCTCTTCTTACAAAAACAAAGACAGACATCACAAATAATATAGAGAAAAAACCAACAGATGGTAACTTGCATCTTTTTATGCAGAATTTGTTCATTTGGTTTAACAGAGTTGGAGGTTTTTGGGTGAAGTCGGAATCGGCATTGGGGCTGAAGTAAAAAAATTGAATTGGTTACAAAAATTTGAAATGTATCTAAATTTTACCCCAAACTTCACTCTTAACAGATTGGTTGAATTTTAGGAAAAGACCAATCATTCAATTGGTTGAGGCTAAATCAATCAATTATTATGGTTGAAGCTACCATTTTGACTTGTTGAAGGCAACCCACTAGAATTGGTTGAAAACTGTCCAACCAATTCCAATGGTCAGAACAATGGTCATGCCATATTTACATGAATAAAATATCTCTCCCCTACCCAGCAGGATAGAAGCCCCCTCAAATAAAAGCTACCCTCAAAAGGCCTACAGCTAGGAAAAGTTGAAACATGTTTGAAATTGTTCATGTCCATGACATTCAGAACCTCCCTGATCATCTCTTTTATGAACAACCCATTAATTAGTCTATACAGTGTAATTTTTGCAAATACAACAATAATTGACACTGGCAGACATTGGTCTTCATTGCTTTTTAAAGAGGCACTGGCCATTACCAGGCAAACCCCCACCCTCAATCATGGCCTCAAAAGCCCTTAAAGCCTCAAAAGAACTTGTTTTATTCAGCTAACTTTTTCATAGTCTATGTTTGACACAGTTTTCATGTTGTTTGTTGTTTCTCATGTAACTGTCCATTTCCTATAACATTGTCATTTCATACCTGAGGATGGCTGGATGTTTAAAAGCCGAAATACTGTCAAAAATTCATGAATTTGTTCGGATTGACTTTTATGATTTATTATATTAAATTAATCAGTGGAATTTATGGATTTTATAATTTCACAACTCACATCTACCAACCCATGAATCAAAAGGTTTCTATGAAGCAACATTTGAATTTTGACGCAGGTTACCATGCTCCCACCACAGAGCTTGACTTCATTCAAACTCTGCTTGTGAGGTAACCAAAAGTCTGGGGTCTCATGAATATGCATGGCTGAAGGAGGGGTAAAATCCGACCAATCACTCCAGCCTGTGACACAGAAAACACCCAACTGCACCCCTCCTCACCCCTGACAACCTGTAGGTACCCCATTTCCGTCGCTGCTGGCAGGCTGTAATCAGGGTTGGCAATCAGGGCTTGGTTAGAGAGCCCTGAGTCAGTGCATTTTTTAAAATAGTAACTGGAAGACCAAATGGTCTCCTAGTGGGCAGATTTGGTCTCTCAGTCATTGCCCAATTAGCATCACTGGGAGACCAATTTTTTCCCAGAGACTCTCATCAATTTTTCACTTGGTTGTCTTAGTTTGTAGTTCTGGGCGCTTTTGAAACCAAGGCTTCTGCTTTCATATGAAAAATAAAGTTTCAGTGATTCAACTGGTAGCAGAATGATTTGTTGCCAGTTCTATAGGTCTCGAGGCAGACTTTGGCCTCGATGCCACATTTTGTTGGTCTAAGTCTCGGTTTCCAAGGACAATGCTCAGTCTTGCTCTCAGTCATGAAACCTCTGGCCTCGGAAATGTGATTTTTTTTATTTACTCTGAAGGTAGTAGAATGATTTGTTGCCAGTTCTATAGGTCTCGAGGCAGACTTTGGCCTCGATGCCACATTTTGATTGCCTAAGTCTTGGTTTCCAAGGACAATGCTCAGTCTTGCTCTCAGTCATGAAACCTCTGGCCTCGGAAATGTGGTTTATTTATTTACTCTGAAGGTAGTAGAATGATTTTGTGCCAGTTCAGTAGGTCTCGAGGCAGACTTTCAATGCCACATTTTGTTGGCCAAAGTCTCGGTCTCCAAGGTCAATGCTCAGTCTTGCTCTCAGTCATGAAACCTCTGGCCTCGGAAATGTGATTTTTTTATTTACTCTGAAGGTAGTAGAATGATTTTCTGTAGGTCTCGAGGCAGACTTTGGCCTCGATGCCACATTTTGTTGGTCTAAGTCTCGGTCCCCAAGGTCAATTTTCAGTTTTGCTCTCAGTCATGGGACTTCTGGCCTCGGATATGTGCTTTTTTGTTTTTTTATCTACTCTGAAGGTAGTAGAATGATTTGGTGCCAGTTCTGTAGGTCTCCTGGCAGACTTTGGCCTCGATGCCACATTTCATTGGTCTAAGTCTCGGTCTCCAAGGTCAATTCTCAGTTTTGCTTTCTGTCATGGAATCTCTGGCCTCGGATATGTGATTTTTTTTTTTCTTATCTACTCTGAAGGTAGCAGAATGATTTGGTGCCAGTTCTGTAGGTCTCGAGGCAGACTTTGGCCTCGATGCCACATTTTGTTGGTCTAAGTCTCGGTCTCCAAGGTCAAGTCTCAGTTTTGCTTTCTGTCATAGAATCTCTGACCTCGGATGTGTGATTTTTTGTTTTTTTAACTACTCTGAAGGTAGCAGAATGATTCGGTGCCAGTTCTATAGGTCTCGAGGCAGACTTTGGCCTCGATGCCACATTTTGTTGGTCTAAGTCTCGGTCTCCAAGGTCAAGTCTCAGTTTTGCTTTCTGTCATAGAATCTCTGACCTCGGATGTGTGATTTTTTGTTTTTTTAACTACTCTGAAGGTAGCAGAATGATTTGGTGCCAGTTCTGTAGGTCTCGAGGCAGACTTTGGCCTCGATGCCACATTTTGTTGGTCTAAGTCTCGGTCTCCAAGGGCAGATCTCAGTTTTGCTTTCTGTCATAGAATCTCTGACCTCGGATGTGTGATTTTTTGTTTTTTTAACTACTCTGAAGGTAGCAGAATGATTCGGTGCCAGTTCTGTAGGTCTCGAGGCAGACTTTGGCCTCGATGCCACATTTTGATTGCCTAGGTCTCGGTTTCCAAGGACAATGCTCAGTCTTGCTCTCCTAGTCTCAGTCATGAAACCTCTGGCCTCGGATATGTGATTTTTTGTTTGTTTATTTACTCTGAAGGAACTATTATGTCTATAATAATGTTAACCATATTATGTTAACCATGTGTGTAGGCCTATATATATTTAATAATTATTTATATGGATTTATTTATATCATTTATTTATGTACTATCTATGCTGATATTTATTTGTATGTACAGATCATGTTGAGCCTGCTATCTCCCAAAGAAAGTTTCCATTTTTTGGACTGAATAAAGTATATCGTTATCGTTATCGTTATGAAGTAATGCTATGTGAAGAATATTCCAAGCTAAAGTTGTTTGTCCAGAAGGCATAATTTTCATTCAGGCAGTCTCGGTCTTGATAACTGATGTCTCAATCTAGGTCTCAGTCTCAGTTGTGATGTGACCGATGTCACTGATAAATTCAATGCTCTGATGTTTAAATTCAGTGATTTAACAGGCAGTATGGTGCAGATTTTGACTCAATTATGTCATTGATAAATGTTTTGAGGTCTAAAAAAATTCAAAATCTTTTCTGCAAATTACTTTGTCTTATATAGATAAATAATATAATAATATCATGCATTATACAACAGAATTAGTGAACAGATCAGTTTTTCCTGGCAACAGAAAGGTTTCAGACCAAGGCACAATCAAACTCTGCAGAGCAGCTATGACGTCTGTTCTAATTAAGCTTAGTATTAGGGGGTGGTGATAAATCATGGAAAAAATCAAATTGCTGATAATCAAATGGAAACTACTTAGGTTTTGTTAAGGGTGAAAAATGGTTTCCAAAAAGGTATATATAATACATGTCTGTAGCATTATTATTGGTCCCTCCCAAGACCGATTGAAAGTTTTTTTAATTTTCGGTAGTATTTTGGTTACTTGCAAAGTCGCGGTTTGATATATCTTTTGCCTAGTGAAGTTAAGGTCAATTTTATTAACACAATTGGCTTCAGTATGAAAAGAGCTTTCATTTGAATACCAACATGACCAATCTACCCCATTTTTCAGGTGCAATGTACTGATAAATGCAACGGGATAAGCTACAAAGTCAGTTCTCTTGTGGTAATTATATGGCTCCTGTAGAAATGTCGGCTAAAAATTTGCAAATCAAGTTTCTATATCAGTTTTTTGCCCAAAAATTAATGTTTATATATTTTCTGATAAAATCTGCTTGTTCAATTCAATGTGGTGGACAAGATTCCATCTGACACACAAAAGTATCAATTTTGCCCTATTTCACCCGGTATTTGACATCGAGTGATAATTTACAGGCGTATTTACAGCCATATGAGCAGTGTTTCATGTAATAAATCCTAAGTAAATGAAGGCATGACTGATGTTAATTTGTCCAATCAAAGAATCCATAGTTCACTCTTATTTCAGTCCAAAATTGTAGTCAAAACTAAATGAGAGGTCATTTTTTTGCATTATGGGACTTGGGTCACACAACTCATCACAGTCTGTCACTTTGATATAGTAAAAAATGAGGACCAGTTCTCTGTGAAACATGCACTCATGACAGCCAATGAAGTGTCATCTTTTCTACTTTTAACATGGGCTGTTTGATCACTAAAAATACTACTTAGGGCGGGGGGAAAATGGTCATATAAGGCAAGGCGGTCATACAACAGGGGGTCTTATACCGCAGGGACCACTGTAGTCATGATAGGCCCCATTTAAGCATGTAACTCCCAAACGGAGCCTCCATTTGGGACTTCAGGGAGTTATGGGAGTTACGGGAGTTAGCAGGAGGTAGCGGGAGTTAGCGGGAGTAAGTGGGAGTTAGTGGGAGTTAGCAGGAGTTAGTGGGAAGTACGGGAGTTAGTTGGAGTTATGGGTGTTAATGGGAGTTACGGGAGTTAGTGGGAGTTAGCGGGAGTTATTGGGAGTTATGGGAGTTAGCAGGAGTTAGCGGGAGATAGTGGGAGTTACGGGAGTTATTGGGAGTTACGGGAGTTAGCAGGAGTTAGTGGCAGTTAGCAGGAGTTATAGGAGTTAGTGGGAGTTACGGGAGTTAGTGGGAGTTAGCGGGAGTTAGTGGGAGTTACGGGAGTTAGCGGGAGTTAGCGGGAGTTGGCAGGAGTTACGGCAGTTAGTGGGAGTTACAGGAGTTAGCGGGAGTTAGTGGGATTTACGGGAGTTAGCAGGATTTAGAAGGAGTTAGCGGGAGTTATGGGAGTTAGCGGGAGTTACGGGAGTTAGTGGGAGTTAGCAGGAGTTAGCAGGAGTTAGTGGGAATCATGGGAGTTAGCAGGAGTTAGTGGGAGCTACGGGAGTTAGCAGGAGTTAGCAGGAGTTAGCGGGAGTTAGTGGGACATAGCGGGAGTTGCAGGATGTCAAGGAGTTCCAGGAGTTACATGCTTAAATGGAGACCATACTAAAGTCGACTGGTGGAAGCACAAACTCATCCTACCTCAAATGATGTGAAAATCAAGGAGGAACAGACACTTATGTCCAGTTGACAACCGTGGAAATGAACTGATGTTTGGCCTTATTGCTCACAATGTAAAAGTCGCACAGTGGTTATACCTGCATACATACTAACTGACAGATAGATCAGTCAATTTGTGATATGTTCATCACAGTTCTTGACATCATATTCCACACCCGAGAATGACAAAGTGATATTCACAGCAGTTTTGATAAGCATGAATTTTTGGGCTGCCGACTACAGATCTGCCCGAAAGTTTAAATACTCCAATGCAAAATGGCCGATTTTTCTATTTCCAGAACTATTTTACAACAATAGGCAAATCTTATATGAAATACAATGCACTGCATGTGGCCGAACACTTCTAAATCATCGACACTTCAATATCAATGAAATTCCTTGATATTATTAATTAATTGCATTTTATGGCATTTTCAAAAGTTTACATACCCTCCTGTAATATTACATATTTCCCCCTTAGGATCACTAACTGATTGCAGGATTTTACTTCAGTATTTCAAAAGTCTTCGGACTACATCAACAGTAATTTCAGTCCATTCTGCGTCACAGGTTTTCTGCAACTCCACCTTCATTGTTGGTCTCCAATAGGGCATAATTTGTCCATAATATTCTAGTCTGTTGGGTGTTAAACCACTCCAGGAACTTTTCCCAATTGTCCTGAAAATATTTTTGAACAGGATTGGTGGATGGTTTTGGATTGTTGTCCTGCCGAAGCATCTATTTTTATCGCATTCTTCACCCTGACACTCTTTCGTGCAAGTTTTCTTCTAAAATTTTCTGAGAATCAGTGACATTATACATTTCTTCAGTCCTGACAATGTCTTTGGTGCCATTCGAACTGAAACAGCTGCAAAGCTTTGACAGTGGATCACCCTGGTTCAATTTAGAAATGGTATTCTTTTCTTTGTAAATCTGATTAATCTCCTTCCAAACACTATGCAAAGAAATTTAATGATATTACACCTAAGTTCAGTCTCATCCATCCAAAACATTTTGGCAGTTGACTTGAGACTCACTTAACTGCTTCTGGTATATTGCTTCCAAGTTTATCTCATAATCTCCCCCACTCTGTTTGAAGGTATGCAAGAAAAATAACACCATTCACAGGGTGAACCCAGGGTGGTGCACTATTCATACATTGATGCTATTTGAGTGCAAACAACACTGGAAAATTGGTCAAGACTTATGAACACTCCAATGCCGCTTGTTTTCAGAAAATTTTGAAGAGAACTGACATGATTCATTATGAAAGTAAGGAACATGACTTAACAATTCACTGTATCAGGAAGTAAGTACACTCCTGCTCATAAATATGGAATATTTTTTGGGGAAAAAAGTGTAAAATAAATGTATATTTTAGAGTGTGAATGCAAGAAAGGTCCATTGAAATGGTCACTTGAGACATCTTTTCTAATCACTCTTTGAAAGCCTTAACTATATTTTTTGCAAGAATTTTTAATTTTCAGTTTAATGCACCTCACTCTAAAAAACCCCCTGAATTTCCATATATCATGCTGCTGTAACTTTTCCTGGGGTTAACGCTGCAACATGCGTTTTAAAGTACAGCATGTTCTTCCCTTAAGCGGTCATTCCATATTTATGAGCAATGGTTTATATGAGTGGGGGAAAAGTCGCAGGGATTTGGAGTCCGAGTCGGAGTAGAAAGTGCTGCTAGTAATCCGATTACGAAGTAACATAGAGCACCCAAACTGGTTTTCATGACGCCACACTAGTTTTTCCTGGACATCTTCCACGAAGTCTTAGGCCCAATTTGCCCTACCACTTTAAAAGATACTGACGCCCCTGATCCTGAAGATATGTTATCAGGTTATTCGGATCATCAGGAGGCAAAGTGAACCAATCCTGAATTTTAGCATTTCCGTGTTTCCATGGTTTTGGGCATAAAATTGTGTCCTCTATCTTACCTTAATTTCCAATCGCAAGACTATATTTATAGGGGGCATACGAGTGTGAGTCTGAGTTAAATGCAAGGCCACTTGTTACATAGCATTTTAACTTCCAGCTGACTGGCCCTTGACTGATCGTCAGCCAATTATATGGAAGAAAATTCATAGCAGTTGATCCAAGGAACTCATACTTCTTGAAATTGCAGTAATCTCAAAAACATCATTTTCATATTTTCAGATACGGAGGCTGGGGCGTCACATTAAGTTGCCCGGCAGAATATGTCGCAGTCAGTTACTGCACTTCTGGGGGAGAATTTAATTGTCGAAATGAGCAAGGTCAAATGATTGGATATGTTTTGGAATGCTGCCGTGTCATAAGTACAGCAAAGGACTCGACCTGCCTTGGTGGTAAGTCATGCAATCAATTTTGATATTTTAAAAAGTATCACTACTCACCCAAATAGGAAAGTGTAAACAATTTTTTTAAGACAGGCAATTTCAAAACAAATTCCTGAATCCTGTTCTTTTGCAAATTCAGCCATATTCGCGTGTTGTTACATGTGATTACAAATCCCTGAATTTTTTTTTTATCTGATCATGGCTGATGTATTGTCGCTGTTGTGAAATTCTGATTGGTGGAAATAAGCCTAGTTTCTTGGTTGGTATTCACTTGAAAGTTGAAAATTTTCCAAGCTATAATCATAATTGATTCACTGTAAGAAATTACCGTGTTTTTCTGGCTAAAAGAACCGTAAATTTATTGTTATTTTATCAGTATTTTTTTAAAAAAGACTTTGTCTGTGAATTTACAGTTCTTTGTCAGTTACAAAATGGCTCCAAGATAAATTTACTGCAACATGTCATTTAACATTCAGTTCACGTTAATGAACAATTACTTCAACCGTTAATTTACTGGCAACTTGTAATATGCAGACAAAACATTTGAATTGGCCATACAATCAATACACCTGCTCATATTAGGAACTATAAACAAGAGATTGCATGGACTTCAACCTCGGAACATGTGGTGCCATCTATAACATATGCTTTACACAGCTGTTAATCAAACTTAATTTATAACTTATCTGAAGGTAAGGGAACATCCTCATTCATATGATCTTAAAGATGCTGTCATTATGCAAAAGTTGTTATATTTATATATGACATTGACATTTGTGTGAGTCTAATGATGTGATCTAAAGAATGACACTATTAAAACCAAAATAACCCAGGCGCAGTCTGCATCAATACAACATACTTCATACGCCTGGTTCTCTTGGAAAATACCCATCAATTTTATGGTTTGTGAGCAAATATGTGCGAATTAATTGCTGGGTATAATTGATGGACTTACTCCCCTGCTGTCAAGCTAGAGATGAGCAAGGCCGAGCCTGGAGTCAGTGGCTCTCTCACTCTCTCAGCTGATTCGAGCTTGGGTACATCCCTACAGCTATGCGACAGTTAAATCACATGCTTAGTCTGTTGTTTCACACTTGTGCAATAAGTAAGAATAACACATATTATCCGTATTTTTACAGTAGATTATACAGCTCCTTGCATTCTTTACATTCTATGATTGACAGTTGATATGACTGTAAAATATACTTTAAATAAACTGTTTTATATATGTACATTATACCGTAATATCACTTTGTTGAATCTGCAAAATTACAGTTGAATGTACCAATCTGCATTTTACGGTTCGTTGTCCTGTTCAGGTTTATTAGTACTTTTACAGTTCTTAGACCTGGAACAAAGTTGCCAGTTAATTTAACTGTAAAATTTAACAGGAATTTTTTGCAGTGTTGACCTTCAGCTATTTAGTGATGCTGACCGGACCACGGTCCAGTACTACCATCTCCTTAGTACTGGACTGCCCCCAGTTCCAAAAAAAAACTGGTACTTAGCGGTATACCAGACCACCTCTCCCCTGGACCGGACCCCCTCACCTCTGGCCCGGACCCCCTCAACTCTGGACCGGCGGTTCTGGACCGTTGGGGGGTGGTCCGGTCTGTTCCGCATCACTACAGCTAATCTATAGATGTCCCTCATCAGGGCGCCATGAATAATTGTTTACTTTTGGTTGTTCTGGAGGTCTCCCAGTCAAAAATCCTGGAAAATTCTCTCAGTGAAACTGGATGTAAAATTGACCAAAACATTATAAAAATTATTTCACAGGTAGTTGTGCTATCCTTGAAAGCAGTTACGGCCAGTTTCTGGAATGTCCCGAACGTAATGCTGTTACATCTACGTGCGGATCTGGTGCCCTGCCGGATTGTGGTGCATATAATCGACTTCTTTGTTGCCATGGTAAGTAATATTGAGTACAGACGGTATGGAGAATTTTTGAAATTATTGATTTGATTGATTGATTTATTGATTGATCATACACCTATAACATGACCAGGTCCTGTTCTACCGACATAAGTTTGAAGTATATCCAAACCAGGAAATAGGAAAATGTTTCAAAATGTCTTATTTTGATGTTTTTTAGTTATTAGTATGCTTTTTTGTGTATTTATTTACTTGTTTCGTTGCATATTTCAACATAATTTGGTTATCATCAGAGTAGGCCTACTTTAAAACTGAACAATATTTTTAACGTTTTTTTTTTATTCAGGAGCTTTTTGGGCTTTATTATATTTTAGACAATCATAAATCATAAAATTTGTCATTTGATATGTAGAATAAAAGTATTTCCACCAATGTCTTTTTTACACAATGTTTATAAATTTCACATTAATTTTGTGAACAGAATATTGACTGGTCTCCTTGTGGAAAAAAATCGCTCTGTAATGTGCGGTGACCAATATAATCCATTGTAGGACCGGCTCAATGCTGATAGTGCAGCCTTGCTTGTCGCATGAATATTCAAAAGTACCATGTTCTGACCCAACCTTTTAATTTCTTCCGGACAAAAACTTTTCTGATTTGCTAATTCCGAAAACTGCCTTTCTTTTTGTCCAAATGTTGTAGGCAGGCTCAATGAGCTAGTGCATGGTAATTTTGGATATTTCTGTAAAGAGAAGCTAATAGGCATGGACCTGTGCAATGAGGTTGTTTCGTTGAACTTATATAGAAAATATTTTAATTGTTGCTCTGTATACCTATTTATTGATGAATATGACAAAGAAAAAAAAGTTTATTTGATTCTGTGTTACACAGGGACAGGACTCAATATTTCGAACCGATGCCGATGGCTTTATGGTAACTTCGGACAAACGATAGGATGTGCAGATGATGAGGTAATATTTTTTTCAATGATTTTCAATGCCTCATTTAGACAACTGATTTATAAAAAGTGATATATACTCATGGATCTTATCCGGATGTCCCTACATTTTGCCTCAAGCAAACTTTTAATACAGTGACTGATAGAGTTTTGAGAGGTTGAAAGTTTCTATCTATCTATCTATCTATCTATCTATCTATCTATCTATCTATCTATCTATCTATCTATCTATCTATCTATCTATCTCTCTTTATCACCTGGTTGGCCGTGAATATCACTGTTTACAGTCGAAATATCAGGGCCTATGATACTGAAAAAATACCACCCTTCAAAGGCGATATTTTCTAACAATGGTTATGACATCACCAGCATTTCAGCTGCCTGATGATGTCACAAACCAAACAAGGGCCAGAATAATGGGATTGTGACGTCATGTCCATTGTTGCTCCATGGTGACGTCACATTTTTGTAATGGCAGAAAATAGTCCCTCTTAAAAACTGAAAATTTTAGGTATAACCAGGTGATAAAAACAAAACAACCACGCGTCAGAAATATCCTGCGGGCTCGAGTGATATTAATTCACACAACAGCTCGTGATATTGTTACTCAGTGACCCTGACTTGGGTTGTTTTGTTATAATCTATCTATCTATCTATCTATCTGCCTGTCTATCTGTCTAGCTGTCTAGCTGTCTGGATGTCTGGCTGTCTCTCTATCTGTCTATCTATCTATCTATCTATCTATCTATCTATCTATCTATCTATCTATCTATCTATCTATCTATCTATCTATCTATCTATCTATCTATCTCTATCTGTCTTTTAAAAAGGCTAAAAATAGTACTTCCTCTTAAGATATCAAGATGAAAATTTGTCCACTTCTAGAAGTTGCCATCAGGTATATCCACGAAAAATTTCAAATCTCTAAGTGCAGTACTTTTTTGTCAAATTAAATTGTCGTGGTCACTGTCGAAAATGGAAGTCACAAAACTTCAATTTCCTCTGATCATTAATTTCAACAACTTAGCTGTTCTTTCTACAAACTTTTTTGATAAGCCAGGAAAGTTTATAATTTTCCTTCCTTGATGAGTTAGCGAAAAGGGATATCTGACCCAACCACAATTAAAGAAGATGAATTTAATAAAAATTAAGTGTCAATGCTGACACGCCCCCTACTGGAGCCTTTTGTCAAAACCTTAAAAAATGATATTTTATTCAGATTTTTGAGGCAATTGATATGGAATGATTGTCTGTGTGTGTGTTTCTACCCTGGGCATGCATAAAACCCCAATTATTTAATAGTTCTGGTTCACATGCTTCATTTGAAGATGTGAACTCGTAAATTTTGAGTTTTTAATTCAAAATCTGCTTTATCATTGACTTTTTTTTTCAAAAACTTCTGTGGGACCTCTTTTGGAAGTCTTGTGCCTGTTATGTGAAAATTTCATAACATTAATCCCATCCAGTATGCCACAAAACCAATATTTCCAATTGTGCGTTTTGTGTTGAAGTGCAGTTTGTGACTTCCATTTTTCGACAGTGACCACGACAACTTAATTTGACACAAAAGTACTGCACTTAGAGATTTGAAATTTTTTCGCGGATATACCTGATGGCAACTTCTAGATGTGTGAAAATTTTCATCTTGATATCTATAGAACAAGTACTATTTTTTAGCCTTTTTAAAAGTGTGCGTTTTTAATGTTGCTGAGTTTATGTAGCTATCTATCTATACATGTCTATGATTTTTTTATGTTATAGGTTATATCGGGCGCTTGTACCTCGGATAACGCAAGTGCCTGCATCCTTGGAGGAGCTGTATACTGTTGTGTCTACGATAAATAAAATATTTATTGTTGAAACTGACCTGCACCGGGAATTTACATCAGCATGGAGTGTAACTGACAACCTATACACAATGCATTACCAGTGGTGTAACAATAAATTGGTTTTTTACCTTGTTCGTGTTTTATTCTGATCCAATCAAAACAAAATGTTGTTCAACTATGCGCTGCTAAAAAATTATGTTCCTTTAATTTCCCCTTACTATGGATTTTTCCCAAAGGGACTAAACATTTTAGGGAGGGTCCCTTAAGAGGTACTAAGTTAAGGAATCCGCAGCTTACTACCTCTTAAGGGACCCTTCCTAAAATGTTCAGTCCTTTCAGGAAAAAACCCTAATAAAATTTTCTAATGTAAGCATTTCCTACTGTCCTGTCATGAGGCGTATGAGATGGCCAAGACTGTTGATATCTGTTTCACTGGGAAAAATACTGAATAGTATATGCTCTGGCATGGATTGGTGTTGAAGGTTGATTTTGCAACACGTTCAACAATGAACCGGAAGCAAAGAAAACATCCAGACCGTGCTGCAGTCATTTCGTCCGGAGGCCACCTGACAATTAATGGGACACTGTGGTGGCGGTGTGGCCTGATTTCACCAACCTGTTTAGACCAGTCTAATTGCTTTAGATTGTTTCCAATTCGGAAATCCACATTACCAACTTGTCATAATCTTAAAAATGTATCCAATTCGCCAACAAAAAATTATCCATGCTTAAGACATGCTTCCATCAATAAATATTTGTAATTTTTTTGGCACTACCACATTTTTTGGTAATGATTGATTAAAAAAATAAATATTTTGTTCTGATGAATTTGCAAAATAGTCAAATTTTAATGTTGCCCTATAAACGATGGTTTTTCCAAATGATGAGAAAAATATTTAATTTGAAAAAATGTTACAAAACCTTATACGGAAAAATTAATAAAAAAACATTTTCAGACCTGTCTCTTTTAGACGGGTGGAGAGTCAAATGTTTTAATGGAACTTTAAGCCATTTCAACAACAAATTGTAGAGAAGTCCCAATTTAAAAAAAAAATTGAGAAAAATAAAACAATTAAGAAATTGAATGAATTTAAAGCAGAATACGTTCTCAGTTTCAAGGGACTGTGAAGACTCGAGATTCAGTTTATTTCAAACACATTACATAATAAAGAAAATGAAAAATTACAAGAGGAAGTTTACATTCACAAGGTGATGGAAGAGACTACCAGATTGACCCTGATGGACTGCTGTTTAGTAGCCACCAGAATGATTGTGTCAGAAGTGAAGACTCTTTTGGAAATTTTTGAACACATAGGTAAAATAATAAGTAGAATATTTTTAAATTACAGGAAATGACTCTTCCCACCAAATGACAGTCCCAAAGGGTGAGTGTAAAACATAGCATGCAAAAGAACAGTTCATTCTGAGTGGTGCTCAGGACTGTCTACAGTGCCTTCCTAAACAGGAAGTACATGTAGATAGATAGATAGATAGATAGACATGGTAAGTGCAGCCCTCTAAGCCCAGTTCTGGGCGCTCACAAGAGTTGATTGATGAGATGGGAGAGAGAGCAGGAGTACTCAACATGTTACATATTTTCCCCATGTGAGGGATATTTTACTTGCCCAGCATAGACACTGATACAAGGGGCCGCCAATTTAACATCTCATCCGAACGACATCCAGCTGAGATTTTGCTCATGAAGGTCCACTGAAAATTTTGGGTTCCCCACTCGGGGTTCGAACCAATGCAGGCAAAGACCTTCAGCAGAGCAGGCGGGCACTTAAGCCACTTGGCCACCCAGCTGCTTTTGTAAAGCAGAAATGTAGTTGCCAAAAAAGAAGAGCTGGTGGTTTAGTCATAGTTCAGTATAGTAATTAATTAAAATATCTTCCAAAATAACTTTAAAATTTCAGTTGTGCTATAACATTAATAGCGGGGCAGGTATGTAAAAAAAAGTGCATTTATACATAGAAGCATAAAACTTGGCGCACACTTTAAAAACATGTCTACAAATATAATTGGATAGGGAGCCACCTCAGATTTAGCATAGATGGCTACTGGCAGCCATTTTCAAAATGGCCGTCAATTCTTCCATTGTACTGCTTTCTGTGTACTTCCTATGAATAGAATGCATGCAAATAGTGTTTGTTATTCCATCTCTAGGTATTCAGAACAGTACTACAACATTTTTAGTAGCCTCAACTATTTTCAGGCTTTCTTGAATCCATTTTGGTAGAATTATCAACTCAAACACTGTATTTTCGCGGTTTTGCGTGGTTTCGCCAATTCTGAATGGATATAAAAATAAGTTGCATATTTGAATTTCTTTGAGCTTTCAAATGAGTACCCACATTAATGGGTTTCGTAAATTTGGAGTGGAAATGGAAAAAATGACAATTATAGGTTTTTTGAAGATTTCGGTTATGCGGTTAATTTTGACAAAGAATTCACGGAAACCAGTGATGCTACCATTCATTTGAAGGCTCTTCTTACAAGGAATTCAAATATGTGGTCTAATTAGTATAGGTTATTCACCTAGGGAGAGGCAATATGTGATTTATCCAGCGAGGGCGTTAGCCCGAGCTGTGATAAACACATATTGCCGATTCCGCGGTGAATGACTGGCTTATACCATAAGACAAAACTGAAACTTGTCGTTTGTTGCTGTGGTTTTACACAGCTTCACTTATTATTCTCCCATGGGAAGATAACTGGACAACAAAGAATATGGATTTTATTGCAGTGAAATACTGGCTCATGATTGGCTGACAGAGGTGTCGAATGGTATAAAATATTAAATGAGATTCCATAGAATTATGGAAAACCGCGAAAATGCTGCATTTTCTTCAACAGGTATAACAAAATGGACCCTGACCACCCTAAAATTCCTCAGTTCAACCCAGGAATCAATTGATAGTGTTTTTTTAGATATTTAGAACCACTGTTTTCTTATGGTCAAACTGTAGGCACTTCACAGAAAGCAGGAAAATGAGAGAATTAGACGCCATTTTGGAAAATGGCTGCCATGGTTCAACCAGGTCAAATCTGAAGTGGCTCCCTATCTAAATTTATTCTTTAAGATGTTTTAAAACGACTTTCCAAGTTTCATGCTTCTATTTATAAATGCAATATTACTCCCCTATTCATGACAAATCTGCCCCGCTATACCGGGAGTTGGGGGAACTGTCAGGAGTTAGCAGTTGATATGGGAGTTTACCAGAGCTAACATGAGTTACGGGAGTTGCTAGGAGTTACTGGGAGTTATAGGAGTTGGAAGGGGTTACCAGGAATGGTGAGATTTACTGGGAGGTTCCAAGAGTTGGAAGTTCATAGAAGTTACCAGAGTTAGCAGGAATTAGTTGGACGTAGCGTGAGCTGCAGAATGTCCAGGAGTTCTGGGAGTTACATGCTCAAATGGGGCCTGATATGATCTTAGCATGCGACATTATAGCATGTTTTTACAATGTTGTGAAAAATTCTAAATGTTTTTGATCATGTTGTAGCAATATAAACTCTGCATATATACATTTATTCTTTACAAAAGAAGGTTCCAAAGCCATCTAAGCTACGCTATTAGCAGTGGCGTCCCTATGGGGGGCACGGGGGGGCATGTGCCCCCCCATATTGGACCTGTGCCCCCCCAGGTGCCCCCCATATGAACTTTTCAACCTTGGCGAAAATATACAATTAGTATTACGGGTGCCCCCCCCAGAGAATCGCGTGCCCCCCCAGGTGCCCCCCCATTCGTGACCCCCTAGTTACGCCACTGGCTATTAGTGTTTGGGATACCATGATTAGTGCTGATAAGTGATAACCTTAGAAAAATTAGAGTTCAACGGAACAAAGCAATACTAGCTCTGTTTGATATCAATCAAAAACAGTTGGTGTGACAATTTTACAAAAGGGCATGAGTATTTCTAGTGAGTGATCTCTACCAACTCAATTTATGTACAATTTCATTTAGATATATGTCAATAATATGCTACCAAAATGTATTGATAATCTCTTTGAAATAAGACTTTATTACATGTAGATACAAGGTGGATCAATTGTAAAACTATTTTTGCATGATTAATTGTGAGTAGAGGAGACCAGGGCTACACTCTAAAAAATGTCGGGACAAAATTGGTTTTTTAGATTCAAAATGGTTTTTTTTTTAAACCAAATTTCAATGCAAAACCGACATGGATTTTTTAAAAAATCCATGTTGGTTTTTTGCATTGAAATTTGGTTTTTCAAAACACCATTTTGAATCTAAAAAACCAATTTTGTCTGAATTTTTTTAGAGTGTATATAGTTGTCACCATTTTTTTTACTTCCTGATTGAGAGTATCTAAGAGGTCTCTAGGTTCAGGTTGTCTGGAAACTTCCAGCCCTGTAACATTTTTGTAAGTCTTGAGAAAATTGTTATTCAGCTTTCGTCCTGATTTATAAACCATGTGTTTCCTTGTAGGTCATGTTATCATGTTGTCGCACTCATATAGCCAATCTAACATCTCTTAACAGATTTTCTGTAATCCAAGCTTGCAATACGTTGGATTCCTTTCAAAAAACAAAAATACACATCTTGCGAAGACTTTGGATGAATGCCACCATAAAACAGGGCCTATTTCTACCAGAAAATTGTGTCTCGAATCGAAGGACAATGAAATGATTGTAAAATTTCTGTTGAAAAAAATCATTTTTAGGAAGTCCACATATCACATTACAGATTATACTTTCTTGCAACCATGACATGCAAAAAGCTCAACAAACAAACAGATCTTGAAATTTATTGAATAATGACACAACTGCTGCCACCTATTGCCAAGTAAAGCATTGTGACAACGTGCCCCTGCAATAACTAGCCCCGGCCTGTCCTCGTCATGATCATGAAGTCAGTCCGATATCTCAGTAATCCAAAGAGAATATATTCTGGTTCCACTTAGAAAACACAGATACATTGTTCATGGAGACTATGGGTTAATGCCATCATGAATCAACACCTTAATCTCCCAAAAATTGTCTCTAATTGGAGGACGATGAAAAATTTGATAATGGTTAATAACTTGAGTTTAAACTGCAATTTTCAGAAATCTTCACATAGCACATGAAAGACTACACATTTTTGTGATATCATCACAGAAAAATTTCACATGTCAAAAATATCAAAATTGATCTTATTTCCACGCAACTCCTACCATCAATAGCTGAGTAATCAGCATTGTGACAACTGGCCCCGGTTTCCCCTAATGTGTTGGTTGTGACACCTCTTGACTGGGACCTAAGCATCAAGAGAGGCCAAGGCCCAAGCAAGCAATAACTTCAATCAATACAAATTTTTGGTTATCATTATGGCTTAAAAAACAATTAAAACTTTTTTTTTACTATTATCATCTCTTATGTAACTTCATATGTAATTGACGATAGTTTTATATGTATATTTGAATATAAACTTATTCATTGATCAAGCAATTCACAAAAATTACTGATGATATTATAATACATGATAATTGATATTGAATGTTGTACTTATTTGCTGTGACTACTCTTGTCTTGGACCTAGTCAGCAAGAGTGGCCAAGATTCAAGCAATAGACAATTGGAGCTCTTTGCTATTACGGAGCACAAAGTGCCATTAATTTTTTTTTTCGGGTTTATTAGGGGGTGAACCCACCTCTTAGGTCATGGTATTTTGTTGGGTGCATCTCCATCAAACTGCAATTTGTCAGTTATTATAACACTGTGTTACATTGAGGGCCATTTGGTCATACATCCGGGTTATACCATGACTTTTTAATCTGATATTACATGTGTAATGTCTTGATTTCTTGTATAATTGACATCTCATGTGCAAAGCAACACCTGTCGGTCTGATATATATTTGATAAAGAAAATAAACTCTGATTTGAAGATTGAATCATTTCCACTAACGGACACTCTTTGGAGAAGAAAGGCTGTCAAAATGTTGCGAATAATTATTCTTGTTGCAACTTTGACTTTTGCCCAGTCTACTGAAGTGGACAGAGCAGACTGTATTAAGGTGTAAGTATGTACAAACATAAAACATTTTCAAATGTTTTGTTGTTTATTGTGGCAGAACAAATTCAAAAACAAAATATATTCTATGTTCCGCAGTAGGGCAAGTCCGATTTACAGATTTGACACTTTAGCAGCTTGTGTAGCCCAACCATTACACCTCAGCTATTTCATTGATAAACAGGGATGAGGCCAGGTAATAAGTGTAACAGGAGCTGAGCTACAAGGCAAAATGTCATGGTATCGGACGTACTAACACGATGTATGTCGGACACCATAACATTTTGCCGTTGCTCAACTCCTGTTACACTTGGAGCTTTGGTTGGTGGCTTTTCTGATACGCCTATTGACTGGCCTCATCCCTGTTTGACAATGAAATAGCTGCAATGTAATGGTAGGGCTAGGCTACTAGCCTACACAGGCAGCTAAAGTGTCAAATCTGTGAATCAGACTTTACATACATGTCATTGCCCAGTGGCCAAATGGTTGTAGCAGTTGAATCTGAATCCACTGGCCTGAGAAGGACATGGGTTTGAATCCCAGTCCTGGAACTTCATTGGGGTGAGTTGGAGGTTTAGTTGTGGCCAGGAGAGGGAGATGATGTTTGCGACAATAATGCCTTCAACTGGATTGCTGGGCAATGGATGGATCAGTCAAACTAGGTCAGTGGAGAGAACATAACGTGGACCAAGTCAAATAAGGAGTGCATGAAAGACATCCCTTGTTCGAGGGTGTCCCAAAAGTTCTGACCAATTTTTTTGGCAGACCTTTCTATTTGAAATAGCTAATGAAATTTTCACAGAAAAAAATTTCGGGTATTTGACCATCTATTTTGAAAAAATCAAGACTGTAAGAAGTGTTTAAGTTACTGTTCTGTTACCATGGTTATGAGAGGTCAGTGCATCCAGCGCAGCCCAATTTCTCACACGAAATTCAGCAAATTAGCTGTGTTGAAAGTCAGAGAACTTATAGTAAAAAAGCAAATGATTGCAAGAAAATGTATTTCCTGATAGGCTTGCAGTCTTTCAAGATATCTTCCATTAGATTATAAACATTTATTTATATTTAAACCTGATCAGCTGAGGCAATTACCAAAGGCGTTTTCCAGCAGTTGCCTAACAGCACTTGAGACGGTTTGGCTGAAACAATCTGCTGTCAAGAGGCACTGCTCAAGAACTTAAGGTTCAAAACCTAATCGCATCTGCTTTAATTACCAGATTTGGCCTTCTGTAACTTTGCGTGATACTAAAATTTATATACCAGTTCGAAAATTAAAGAAATAATAGTCATAACGAGAAATGAAGCAGTCTCCACATACACTGAAATTCCACAATTTGCGGACAGCCCAGTTTGGAGGACCCAGGCGATCGCCTCAGCACATGGGTTAAACTGATTCACAGTGACTTTAAATGTAAATGAAAAACTTTGAGATACTGTTAGGTTTCCAAATAATATTTTTCATGATCATCCATTGCATATTTACAGTAAAATCCTTGGTTATTTGCAAGCCTAGACACTTGGATTTGGCCTAAAAAATTTAGCTGCGCTGGGTGCACTGACCTTCTGTTTCCATGGCAACAGAAAAGTTATTTAAAATGTTCGAACAGGTACCATATTTTCAAAATGGATATTGAAATACCTGAAATTGATTCTGTGAAAATTTTATACAGCTACTTCAAATAGAAAGGTCTGCCAAAAAAATTGGTCAGAACTTTTGGGACACCCCTCGTAAGCACATGCCCTTTTCCAAACAAGGATAGGCCTATACATTTTTTATTATTATTATTAGGGCATTCTGCCCTATTGTTACTGTCCATCTCTGGAATCTTGTGGACCACTTTTGAGACAAAATACTGCACCAATTTCATTCAAACTTTGCACACGGGTTTATTTTGCCTATGATTGTGTTGATCAACTTTACAGGAACATACACATTGTTTAAATACCATTTTAGAGACCCACGAAAAGCATCCTAGAAAAACTGGAAAGAGGGAATCCCGTTATGTCATTGAGGGGCTTCCCCAACCCAAATCACTGAGAATTTGTCAAAACAACAAGAGGTCAGCAATTAGGACAAAACACTGCTGCATGCTACCTTTTTATGCCCTGTTATGTACATGTAGTGGCAACTTAACAGTTAAACAAGATAACCAGGATTTCAGATCAGTAGTAAGATGATGTGAAGAATGCCCTTTAAAGTGCCTTGCGCACGTTATTTTAATTTTTTGTTGTTAGAACAAAACGTTTGGCCTAAGCACCTTTGACAAAGGTAGGTCAAAGGTAATTTTCAAATTTTGCGCTCAGATGTAAAACCAAACGTTGGTCTCAACATTGGCAGAAGGTTGGTAGAAGGTTTCATTATTACATAATAATCATCAATTATGCTGTACATATAAATAGAGGTTTGACAAACATAAGAATCAAAGGTATGGCCATACGTAATGTTCAAAGTTGCTCAGGTTTCAGCTGGAGCTTCAGGCATTTTTTCAACACATGTCCATATATACAGCCAGTGGGGTTTACGCGCCTGCACAGCATTTTTATATTTACAGACATGGAGGGTGGGGTAACACCCTTAGTTGCCCAGCAGAATTTGTCGGAGTCGGATATTGTACTTCAGGCGGAGAATGGGACTGCAGGACTCCAGAAGGTGTCAGGACCGGTTACGTTTTGGAGTGCTGCCGAGTCATAAGTACACCCAAGGAGTCATGTGGTGGTAAAGCTGATAAAAATTACATATATTTTACTTTAGCCAGTGTCGTCCTCGGATGTTGCTTATCAAAATAAGAATACCTCAAAGGTTGTTTTACAGGATTTTATCACACAAAAATTAGAATAATGTAATTGTAATAGTAGCTGAAGAAGCAGTTGACTATTATGTTGTACAGTGTATGTGTCACATCCCCCCCCCTACACAGTCATCCGGCTATGCCACTGCTTTAGCCCCTCCATTTTTGTCCTCTTTTCCATCCACTTGGGAAGGAGAGGAAATTCGTGCTCTCATCAAGTCAGTAGGCCTATCATGCCTATGCTATTTACAAACAAAAATTGATGTCATATTTCGTGTAAAGGGGAGAAATTTATGTGCTTCGGAACATAATTAGGAAATCATATATGTTTTGAACTGATATTAAACACTTTGCTGTTTATTTCATAGGAAGTTGTGCTATCCTGGAAAGCAGTTACGGCGTATTTCTGGAATGCCCTGAACGCAATGTGGTCACCTCAACTTGCTCATCTGGAGGCCTGGCAGATTGTGGAAATCATACGGTGTTTAACCGACTTCTTTGTTGCAATGGTTTGTATGAGAATTATACGAATTTGATGCCCTATAAATTGTTGAGAATGTCAGAAAACAGGGACCATTCAGAATTTACAACTTACATACAACTGTACAGAATTGTATCAACGCTTAAGACAGACCTGTTATCCTAAAGTGGTTAAGTCATTTCACTGACATTGTTTCAATACAATGCAGAACATGGGTCAGATAACGAGTTTTGATTTTGTATGGTTGGAGGGGGGAATTAAAAAGTAGGGTGTGTACTTAACATTTGCCTGACACTCAAGTCTTTATCAATTTTCGAAGGAAAGTTCCAAGCAAACTCCCATCCCTCCATTCAAAAATTCTGAATTGTACACCAAAAAGCGGTAAAAGCCCTCTTGACATAAATTACTGTTACATGTTTTCAATACTTTTATTTTTACCTAGACTCCAGTCTGAATGTGTCCGGCCGGTGCCGATGGCTTTATGGTATCTTTGGACAAACGGTAGAATGCGCCAATGATGAGGTAGTGTACTTGATAATTATAGATTTTCTGAAAAATAATCGCTGATTGGTTAGCTAGGACCCTGTGCAGAACACCTGTACAGTGGTACCTGCCGTAGAATAGCCCTGTTGTAAGACTGACTTGCATTAAGTCATCACCTTCCTCCACACTAGTTTCCTTTTAAATAAAGTATTTTTAGTGTAATATGCAACCCAACGAGAGACCGCACCCCTATGGAAAACCACTTCCTGAATTCAGAAGTATGATTTCAAGTATCGTCTTTAAAAATACTGTTTCTGGCAGTTGGCTCAAGCGTGCAAATAATTTTTTGTCATCGGGATTCACTTTTTTCAAGTTTTCCAGAAAAATAGATTTTGGTAAAAAATGAAATGTATGTGCTCCTAACCCACCAACACTACTCTGAAACACAGGACAGCTTTTTTTGTCATATTGGTATTTTCTGTGAAATTTGATTATAAATCAAAGCGTGCAAATAATTTCTGTGTTGACTGTATATATCTCATCAAATTTCATTGCATTCCATTTCTATGCAGAGCCCTAATCTATGCAGAAAAAAGTAATCTCCATCAAATTCTTATTTCAAAAATGATCAACTTTCTGTCTCACAGAATTCATTTTGTAAAATTACTGAAAGCTGTTTGAAACTTTTTGTTTGTATTTTGCTTAGGTAACTATATACAGTACAACTCAGAATAAAGCACCAAACAAATCTTTCAGAAGTCCTCTGTTTGCCTATTTTCCCTCCTTTCTCCACCCCAGATATCTTGAAAGCTGCCTTTGACTCCTCACCACCACTTTATCCCATATTATGAACTCTATTAAACAGCAGGCAATGGAATTGCCAGTATCAAGAGGGACAATATCAGAGAAATGAAACACAATGGGGGTGAAGGAGTTTAAATTGGTGATAGTTAGTTTAATGTAAATTTAATGTAATTTTAAAAGGCAGTTTAAGTAGGTAAAGGTAGGAACTGATTTGGAAAGAACCCGGAGGTGTGAGAAGGTAAAGTAGTGTCTGATCTTTCCTTCCTGATGGGGTAGTCTTACTTTATTTTGGTTGTGCTATAGTGTCACTACAATTTAAGATTTCTTGTTATTGTTGCAGTCTGTCACTTTGATAAAGAAAAAAAATAAGCACTGGTTCACTGTGAAAAATGCGCTTTGTGCATCATGATAGCCGATGAAGTGTCATCGTCCTGACTGAACACAGTCTGCGCTAGAGGCAGTTGGACGCAGTGAGACTGCAGACTGACAAAATTCAAGTCGAATTGGGCATCGAATTGGCTTCTAGGTCAGTAGGACTGCGGCCCCTAAAGTCCGTGATGCTGCCTGTCTGGTCCTCGCTCAGCAGAACTCAGCAGAACTGAGCTGGGATGCTTCAAAAATGCATGTGTGCATGGCCGTGAAATAGAACACCCCAAGTGCCCCGAAGTGAAATGTGGTAGCCTGCTGACTCAAGCTCGCAACTGAAGCAGGCTACTGTGGCCTGGTCATCCTCTATTCTTTGAACATGGAAACGCAGAGGCTGTTTGATTATTCATGATCAAGAGAAGGCCATTCGACTTGTAACTGAATTTAGAGTGAAAATCAGATGCATAATCCTTTCGTTTGGCTGTCACCAACAAATGTGATTAGTCTCCTTAAATCAATTAAAACTGAAAGTATTTGGTATGATCATGACAAATTATCAGCATGATGACAAACGAAGTGCCAATTTCATAGTGCAACAGTCCTCTCTTCTTCTATATCAAAGTGTCATACTGTAATGGCATTCATAATTCTTATTTTTGATTTTATTCTTCATCATGTAGGTGATGTCAGGCATTTGTACATCAAATGACCGAAATGCTTGCTCTCTTGGCGGAGCTGTTTTATGCTGTGTCTATGATGGCTAAATTATTTTGACTTCACCTGGATTGTGTCGTAATGGGAATTGATATCAGCAATTTATTTTCATTGACAATTATACCCTGTGTAAGCCAACCAAAATCCAGTATTGCAATTCAATAAATCCAATATTCATTGTTGTCATCTTGTTTTTGCCTGTGGTTTGTTTCATGGTATGCGCCGGTTATTCATCATGGGATCAGGAACATGTGTTTACCACAGCTCAGGCTAAAATGCCCTTGCTGGATTCATGTCATATTCCCACTCCCTAAGTGAATAACCTAGATACTTCTTGACTCTTATGACTAGTAACATTTTAGGGGGCAACCGTTTACAGTAGACGAAATAATAATGCTTACATTCACTGCTCTTTCAGGCTGTCAATGATGTCATTCCCTATACCTGCCATGTTAATGCCAATGCTTTCAATTACTCATAAATGTGTCAGTGACTCAGAGCCTATACATACCATGTAATTTCATGTGAGTAATAGTTTAACCAATGACCTCACTGATTTCTCTCCAAGTGTTGAGCCTGCAAATGCTTTGGGGGACAAAAATTTCACAGTTTTATGGAACTGTAATAATGAGTAAAACATGCAGAATTAGAATGATTGTTACTGATCTTACACAAAAGAGACATTAGCAAGATAGATTGCTTAGCTACCAAAACTGCTAACTGAAGAAAGAATATCTAATCATAATAATACTCATAGCAGGAATCTCATCTCACTCATAAGGCTTTTTTCCCTCAACCCATAACACCTTCAATTACACTCCTAAGCCTGTCAATTCTTCTGAAGTTCCCGATAGGGCAACTTTTACCTTTCAACATTCATTATTTCAATAGTTACACAAATTTATCTTGGCCATTTGGCCAAAAAACAGGTTCTTTCACTTTAATATATCCCACCTGTATATTTATCTGCCACAGCAAGGGCTGTAATGCATTTAATATTATAGGCCATTCAATTCCCCATCTTTCGATATGCTGGCTGACCTTCTATGGCCAATATAACTACCCAGTTACCACATATTCCGGGAGTTTCACAAAAACCACATGTTCCACATGTATGTCATACAAATCTGGAAGCTATATATTTCTCTGCCACATCAAGGCCAGTAATGCATATCATATTGCACGCCACTAAATTCCGCATCTTTTCCCACCCTCATTCAACTTCTATGTCCAATGTAACTACCCAGCTACCACAAATTAAGTTGCCTAATGCATTTTGAAAACATCTTATTTTCCAACGATTCCACTCTCTCAGTGTTTGTAGTGCTTGGGAAGAACCTGGGTCTCGCTGCATTTTTGAAAAGCTAGAAACCCTGACGGGTGAACAGCTAGTATATATAAATAATATTCATGTATATATGTTTTAGGCTCAAAGCTGTTATAGGATAATTGTTTTCATATGGTTGGAAGTGGATATCCAAGATCTTCAACAAACATTGCAAAGTTTGCACAATATATGACACATCAACAGCTCTGCTTCTGACTCATAAGCCACCTCTCCTATGTTCAGCATAGCAGTGATACACATCACTGGTAACATATACATGTCACTAAGTTTCCTATGTGTCAGTGAAAAAACCACCTGTTTCAATGGTGAAGATTGGAGCAACAACTTCAATGACATCATTGACACTCTGAAAACAGCCAGACGTAAGCACTCGATGTTTGTCTACTGTAATATCCAGGGGAGCTTGGAGCAGTGGTGTAGCCAGACCTCTGCCACAGGTGGGACAAAGGGTGGAGCAGTACTTCTTCTTTGGGGGCAGTGGCGTCCCTATGGGGGGGCACGAGGGGGCACAGGCCCCCCCATATTGGACCTGTGCCCCCCAGGTGCCCCCCCATATGAACTTTCCAACTCTGGCTAAAATATACAATTAGTATAGTGGGTGCCCCCCCAGAGAATTGTGTGCCCCCCCAGGTGCCCCCCCATCCGAGACACCCCAGTTTCGCCACTTTTTCGGGGGGGGGGAATATATAACAAATTTTTCGATATTTATGGAATTTTTTGGATAGAATTCGCATAACTCCCACAATTGTCGTTTTCAACATCACTGGAAATATTAAACTGAACATGAAGTGCATGAAATTTTGTTATATGTTGTATTTGCGTGTCTTTTCAAGGCATCAGATATTTTGCTGCTAAAGTCAATGTATTTATAGAAAGCTGCTTGGGGCAGCTGTCCCCTAAAAATGTAACAGTATTGTCAGAGTGTCTACTGCTTATAGTCCGGTTGCTGAGGCCCAAAAATGGACCCGAGCGGTAACCGGCTGAAATGCATTCATTCCAAAGCAGAATTTTCTGAATTTTTCAGAAATGGTATTTTTTTTGTTCTATCTGGGGGCTATCTTGGTCAAAAATGGTTACCATGGCAACCAAAATATAAAAAAATGCTTAGATAATGAAATCTAGTAATTTCCATATCTCTTTGTCTTTTTATCCGATAGACAAAATTTTTGTGTCGATATATATGTTATCAAACATGCCCGTGTCATTGGTGCTATTGGGGTTAAGGTCAAAGGTCAACTTCATTTGCATATGGAATGTTTCTACATAAAATGTACCTATTAAAAGAAGGTGGTTTGTTATATTTTATGTTTCACTTACTCAGACTTGGATATTATTGTGAAATCCAAACACAAATTTATTTCACCATCCGTCCACAAAAAGATGAGACCCAAACTGCGATATTTGATTCAGTTATAATGCGAAAAATTTCCATAGAAACAGGAAAGTTGATCTACCTTGCAATTTCTCGATCATTGAAAAATTGACACACATCTTTCACGCACCACGTATACATCACTTTAGTCCGTTTTTAGACATACACAAATGTAACTTTCCTCTGTAAGAATGTACAAATATGTTGTAGAACTTGCTTTTTTTCAAAATTTACGTAATGCTATCTGTTGTGTTGCCATGGAAACAGTTTTTATAAGAAACAGAATTTGCAGAATATGTTCTTCCCAGCATGTATATGCTCCGGATGGTAAGCAGCCAGAAAAGATAGATTCTGAAGCAGAATTTTCTGAATTTTTCAGAAATGGCTTTTTTAGTGTGTTCTAGCTGATGCTGTATTGGTCAAAAATGGTTTCCATGGCAACGAAATTATAAATAAATGTTCAGTTGATGAAATCTAGTAATTTCCATATCTCTGTGTCTTTTTATCCTATAGAATAAATTTAAGTGTCCATATATATGTTATCAAACATGCCCGTGTCATTGGTAACACTGGGGTTAAGGTCAAAGGTTAACTTCATTTGCATATGGAATGTTTTTTCATAAAATTTACCATTTAAAACATGAAAGTTTGTTATATTTTGTGTTTCACCAAGCCAGACTTGGAAATCATAGTGAAATCCAAGCACCAATTTATTTCAGTTAGCATCCAAAAAAAGAAGATACCCAAATCATGCATATGGTGATGCTTGATAACACGAAAAATTGCCATACAAACAGGAAAGTTTATCTACCTTGAGATTTCTGGGTCATTGCAAAGTGGACACTCATCTTTCATGGACCACATTAACATCACTTTAGTCCATTTTTATACATACACAAATGTAACTTTTCTTTGTAAGAAAGTACCAACATATCTTGTAGAACTTGCTTTGTTTTTAATTTACGAAATGCTAGCTATTCTGTTGCCATGGAAATAGTTTTAATATGATACAGAATTACAGAATATGTTATTCCCAGCATGTATATTTTGACCTTGGGGGTAAGCAGATGGTAAAAGATTGATTTGAAGCAGAATTGATCAGAAATGGCATTTTTATTGTTCTGTCTGAATGATAAATTGGTCAAAAATGGTTTCCATGGCAACTAAAATAAAAACAAGTACTTAGTTCAATGTAATCTAGTAATTACCATATTCCAGTGTCTTTTTGTCCAATAGGCAAGATTTTTGTGTCGATATATTAATATATATGTTATCAAGCTTACACCTTTGACATGGGTTACATGAAGGATGAAGGCCTATTGAAGGGGTCCTGAGTTTGTAGGACAAAGTTTGTCCTGTCCATAAAATACATTACTCAGGCCTGGTTTCACTTAGATGGGAGGCCGGATTTGCCTTATCCAGTCAATCGGCTTGTCAAGTTTCCATTAGAGCATGTCCTATTTGACCATGGCTGATGGGCCAACCAAGGAAGGCTTTCACTATGTGCGTACATGCTGACATATCTCTCACTATGATTGCTGCTGCATTAATGATCAAGCTTTCTTAAAGAGTATTTTATTTGCCATGTTTTCCTGGGACTAGGGTACTGGGCAGAACCGTAATATAGTTTCCTGTCGCTGGGCTACATGGTGGGTGGGGAGCTTGGAGGACGAATTAGAAACAAGAACCCAGGGGTTCAAAATGGAGGTGGTGTAGTGTCCTAAGTAGGGCATGGCAATATTGAGAAAAGTTGCGATATATGCGATACTGCGAAAAATAGTTGCAATAATTTATTGTGATATCGATATTAAATGAGATATCAATATTAAATGAGATATCAATAATTATTGCAACATCATCATTGACTGACAGCATCATTGACTGACAGCCAATCTTCAGCAACACAAAATCTGCTCAAGCCATCAAGTGCATAACTTCCTTTAAATCCAAAACCCATCTGGAGAGAATATAATTTTCTTGATTTTCAAGAACTTAAAAAGGTTTATTTTATTTATGTTAAACATTGCATCAGTGAATGATTAGGCCTACTGCGATATGGAGATTGCAAGTTATGATATTGCGATTTCGATATTTTTGCAATATATTGCCAAGCCCTAGTTTTAAGTTCATATCCCCTGAAAAAGACTATTTCCCTGAGTGCCCAGAACCAGCTGTTGCGAGAATCCAAAAGTTGAGAAAAATATCAGAAATCCCAACTTTTTTCAGTTTTTTGGTTTTTATGAAAATTTCATAAAATTTGCCCTCCAAATGAGTTAAGTCACATAAAGAGACATAGCCTCGCTTCTTTTACTCAAAACATCTCCAAACATAATGGCCAATTCAGGGCCAAAAAGACATACTGAAAATACTCAATTTCCCCCCCCCCCCCAAAACAGTCCATTATGTCACTGTGACTGCATAAATGGAGATGTGTACACTCCTCCATCAAAAATCCACCCTTATCTATCTACCTATCTACCTATCTATCTATCTATCTATTCATCTATCAGTCAATAATCTATCTATTCTTCAATTTAACCATTCATATATCTGACTGAAATAGTTGGGAGATTTATAACTATTGAAATCTTGCCTTTTGTGACCTAGTATTATGATGACATAAATTTCCAGATCAGAAAACTGACCAATACACATCCTAGTGCCACCCTGACATAGTTGCAGCTCAGCTCATTTGCATAGACAAAACACAATCCACATAATTTTCAAAATGGTGGACAGCTCATTTGCATACACAAAACACAATACACATAATTTTCAAAATGGTGGACTGTAACACAAAAAAAAAAACTCCAAACTATCAAGTCATTAATGGACTACTTAGAATTATTTCAGGTCAATACAAGTAGGCTGCAAGAACAGCCCTGCATCTCTAGTTGCGTGCAATTTTAAAATTAGGGTATACTTCGAAACATGCAAAGAGTAATTTCAGATTTTCTTCTAAAATTTTGAATTTCCCGCCTAAAGTTTACACTCTCTCACTCACTCTCTCACCCACTCTCTTACCCCCCTTTCTCACCAACTACATAAATGGCGGTGTGTTAACACACCTCCATTAAAAAGGCATTTTCTTGGCAAAACTCGCAAGAATCTCAAGGGAAATGGCAGCAGTCATCATCAGATGACTACATCAACCTGGCCAGCTCAATGGTAACAAGGCAGTCATAATAATTTATCCAGATCAATATTTTGTTATAAAACCGACAAGAAATCCTCCTTCTAAGAACAACAAACTAATACTCGATATGATAAAAAACCTGAAGAAATGAGCCAACAACAAGATGGAACCATCCTTGTCAAGACAAGGAATGTCAACAAAAAAAAAGTTCTTTAGCTAAAAAATACTGCAGAAACATGTGTAAATTATTATGATGCTCATCAATCATATGGAAGAACTTGTATCCTTCCCAGAGTCAAGAACACCCGGGGACCAGAACTCTGGCATTGACAGTACTGTTTTGCTGTGGCAGGATGCCCATGACCTCAGCCTCATGTTCGATCAAACAGAAGGATCCAACTGGAACAACACAACATCGACAGATCCCATTGTCACAAGAAGGCTCAGAAAATGACAGTAGGAGATCCCAAAACCCTCCAGATACCCTCTGCAGACACTCTCTCCACAGCAGCCTGTTAGTTACCATAACCTTGAAGATCAGGTATCATAAGATTATTCCAGTTTCATGTGGGGAGGGTTAGGGAAGTTCTCCTTCCACTGACATGATGGTTCATATCATGCCAACTCACCTGGCTCCCATCTCCAATTCTCCATGTCAAAATATGTACATGGCTATATAGTTGTAAATGCAGCCATCTAAGCCACTTCTGAGTGCTCATGAGGGTTTATTGACAAGATGGGATTACTCGACATGTTGCATGTGAAGGATCTTTAACTTGCCCAGTACAGATAGAGATGAAGGATCTGCCAATTTAACATCCAAATGACGTACATCTCGGATTTTGCTGGTGAAGGTCTACTGAATATATTTAGATTTTCCTCACATTGTTCGAACCCATCAGATCAGATCTGGACCATGACCACTAAGCCACTCAGCTGCCAAAGGAGCTAAAAAGTGCATTAATCTGTAAATTATTTTTCTACTTTTCTATTATTTAATACTGAAAGAACACAAATAAAAGAGATTTGCTTTACTACAGATATCTATAGACCAAAATATTATAGTGTGAGATGAGTTGCAAGTTATTTTGTATGCCATGCCATGCTTGAGTTACAAACTGATAAGAATATTTTTGCCAAAATTGAAATTGCCATGCATAACTAGAATATACTCAAGACAGCCTGTTACATTGTTACAATAATGCCCATATCAGTGTAAGCTCCTGGTTGCACATCTTTTGTGACACTTAGATTGTTCAGCTGGCCGTCTCAACTGCTTTCTCGTTACCCGGTTGCATATTTCATCAGTTGACAAAGTTGATCATGCCAAAAATTGACTCCCAGTTGACAACTTTGCCAGCTGGAAAAATCTCAGCTGACAGTCTGCCAACCAGCCGGGCGCCTGCTTCATAACAGATATTTGGCATAACAGATCATGGGGTGCCCCTGTCCTTACAGGTTAGGGGCCTATGATAGAGGCTACTTTAGATAATTTCAACATCATTTGAACAAAATTAGTCTTTGGGGTTGACCAGCATGGTCTCAGCAGAAAATCTTGCTAATTCATTAGCCCCTATGAAAGTACCCTTGTTTTCTCTGGAATTATTGTGTTCTTTTCCTGGTTATGTAATTGAAAGGCCTGACAAAATGTACAGAGAAAGTTGAGGCCCTGATACACCTCCATGCCAAGTTGGGCAGTGATAACAACAAATGTTATCTTTAAATTGCCTATGAAAGATGATGCTAAACACTAACAGAGTCCTATCCAGGCTAGGACCCTCAATAGTTTCACAGCACAGTGAGGACAGTACCTACTGGAGTGCGAGACCTCCAGGTCTGAAGACATTGGAATCCTCAGTACATGTACGTGGTAATTTCCCAGACTGATAAACTTATGTTGCAATTAGTCATGTTTCTGTTGCCATGGCAACCAATTTTGACTAAGTTTGAGCAAAAAAAATAAACAATTCACAAAATTCTGTTTCAGAATCAACGTATTATAGCATCTTACCTACCTACCACCCAGATTAGATATTAAGTTGGGAAGAACATATTTGGTGATTCTGTTATTTAGCAAAACTGTTCCCATGGCAACAGAATAGATGACATTATGTAATCTTAAATAAAAGACAAGTTCTACATAATATACATTCTTATGAAGATATGTCACATTTTAATATGTTTAAGAACTGAAGTTAAGTATATGTGGTGCACTAAAGCTGCAATCAATCACAAGGCAAATCAACTGTCCTGCTTCTATGGCAATGTCTTGCATGATAACAAAATTGAGCATCACAGTATTGGTCCTTTCTTCTTGTAGATGGATGCTGAAATAAATTAGTGCTTGGATTTCACTATGATTTCCAAGTCTGGCTTGGTGAAACACAAAATATGACAAACTTTAATGTTTTAAGTGGTAAATTTTATGAAAAAACATTCCATATGCAAATGAAGTTGACCTTTGACCTTAACCCCAGTGTTACCAATGACACGGGCATGTTTGATAACATATATATGGACACTTAAATTTATTCTATAGGATAAAAAGACACTGATATATGAAAATTACTAGATTTCATAAAATAAACATTTATTTACAATTTGGTTGCCACGAAAACCATATTTGACCTATATAGCATTCAGATAGAACACTAAAAATGCTATTTCTGAAAAATTCTGAAAAATCTGAATAAGAATCAATCTTTTCTGGCTGCTCATCACCAAGATCAAATACACATGCCTGGAAGAACATATTTTGTGATTCTGTTTCATTTTAAAACTGTTTCCATGGCAACATAACAGATAGCATTATGTAACTTGAAAAAAAGCAAGTTCTACAACATATTGGTACATTTTCACAAAGGAAAGTTACATTAGTGTATGTATAAAATCGAACTAAAGTAATGTATACGTGGTGCGTGAAAGATGAGTGTCAATTTTTCAATGACCGAGAAATTGCAAGGCAGATCAACTTTCCTGTTTCTATGGAAATCTTTCTCATTATAAATGAATCAAATATCGCAATTTGGGTCTCATCTTTTTGTAGATGGATGCTGAAATAAATTTGTGTTTGGATTTCACAATAATATCCAAGTCTGAGTAAGTGAAACATAAAATATAACAAACCACCTTCTTTTAATGGGTACATTTTATGCAGAAACATTCCATATGCAAATGAAGTTGACCTTTGACCTTAACCCCAATAGCACCAATGACACGGGCATGTTTGATAACATATATATCGACACAAAAATTTTGTCTATCGGATAAAAAGACAAAGAGATATGGAAATTACTAGATTTCATTATCTAAGAATTTTTTTATATTTTGGTTGCCATGGTAACCATTTTTGACCAAGATAGCCCCCAGATAGAACAATAAAAATACCATTTCTGAAAAATTCAGAAAATTCTGCTTTGGAATGAATGCATTTCAGCCGGTTACCGCTCGGGTCCATTTTTGGGCCTCAGCAACCGGACTATTACTTGACATCTACTTCTGCAATTTCTTAAGGTGCTACCGACTGAGCAGCATTCAATTAGGCCAGGCAACTACCTGATGGCTGCTGAGGATGCCTACAGTTTCAACTTCTTGCATGGCTGCAGTAAAATTAATGAATTATTTCCAAGCAGTCTTACCAAAAAAAATCTGGATGGAGAATTGCGGTGTTGTTTGATATGGAAATGAAGATTTTAGGACATTGCATACTCAAAATAAATAATTACATCTGGTGTTACTGCAGAATAACATTTTTTTTAATCCAGGAAAACTCCAAGCCCTCCAGACTATACTAACTGGAGACATGGTCACACCACCCCTCGAATGATAATCCAATTTTAATCATATCTAAATAGGAGCTAAGAGGTGTCAAGTTTAGAGTCCATTGACCTGGGGCTCAAGACAGGGGATTATAGCCAGCAATCAGTGCAAAACAATACAACAAGATTAAAATCCTGTCACCCTGTTTACAAGTGGACTGCTCTTGCATTGCCACAGATCAGAACATCTGCTGTCTTGTGTTGCCACCTAGTGATTAGTGTGCTATTCCGCGAGCTCCTGCGAGCGTCCACATAATTTCAACCAGAGGAACACACACAATTTTGTCTGGAAGACACCGGGACTGTTTCTGAGTGTGCTGATGGCCTTGTCTACTTCCTTAGAGAATGTGATTGCTGAATCTGACTCTGGTATACATCAATGTTGAATAGAAATTTTGTGAATGTGCAATGAAATTGGAACTATTTCTTTGGAGCTCAATGCTGAAGCATACAAAACTAACTTTTCTGCCAGGTGGCAGCAGCATGCAGTTCTCATTTTCACCAGACTGCCTGTCACCTGTTTCTTGAGAGTGCCTCATGAACATTGTCAAAGCAGAAGATATCAGGGCAGAGCCATGGACTTTTTGCCAAAGATTTCTAATTTGAGACATTTTAAAGTCAATTTCTCAACATTGAACTGTCTATTTACTGAACCTTCAATGCAAGGGATATACCTGGAGAGGACAAAACACATGTATTGCCCTGTAGATGACAATATGTAAGGTAATAGATCAAGATTATACTGACAGACAGACAGACAGACAGACAAATTCTTTAATATACACCCAGCCCTATATGGGCTTACAAGTCATCAAAATAATTCAAAAGTAACTTTAACAAAAATTTTCTGGAAACTACAATATTATAACATTTACAATCACATATTTACAATATTAAAACATTTACAATCACATATTTACATTATTTAAACAACAAACTTCTTCTTCTATGGAAAGCTTTAAACAAATATTCTGCAGTAAATTTAACTAGATCCTTGGACATCAACAACTTAAATTTTTCTTGTAATGATAAAAAGTAAAAATCCACACAATGATCTAAAACACGAGTTAAAAGTAAATAGGTGTGTCTCCATATGGGGATTACGACAGGTATTATCGGTAGGTGGTGACAGGTTTGATGATGCTTGTGACAACAGTACTTGTGATGTTTCGTGTGCAGATACTTGTCATGATACTTGTGTTGAGACGTGTGTGGACGCTTGTAAAGACTTTTTTTAAAGTAATGCCTGTAATGAAGATACTTGTGAAAATGTTGCTTGCGATGGAACGGGAGATGATGCTTGTGAAGTTGCATGTGAAAATGAGGAATATGATTTTGATGCATGTTGTGATATTGCTCATAAGAATGGTGCTAGTATTGCATGGGAAAATGGTGCTTGCGATGATGCTTGTATAAATGATGCGTGTGATAATGATGCTTATACTGACGTTGAAAACTCACAGTTGATGAAGCATGTGGTGATCTGACAAGACATGTCAATGATTGCTTAAATAACCTATGTGATAATGTTGCAAATGGCGAAAAAACTAAATGGCAACTTAGACTAGGTAACCTTAATACTAGAAGTCTAGTTCACAAAATTGAAAATTTTTCAGTTTTCACAAAACAATTGAACTTTGATGTGATAGGTGTCAATGAAACTTGGCTGGATGAGTCCATAAATAATGCAGAAATTGATGTAGAAGGCTACTCGGTTGTGAGAAGGGATAGGAACAAATTTGGTGGAGGTGTGTGCTTTTACATTAAAGATAGTATTCAATACAAGTTGATAGATGACATTGGCAGTTGCATAGAAAGTCTATGGATATCTGTGAAATTGAAATATGGCATACTAATTATTGGCACTATCTATAGACCACCAAGTGCAAATCAAGAATATTTAGAGAACATGCTGAATGCTGTACAGAGAGCTGTTGACATGTCTGACTCTGTTATAGTGATGGGTGATCTCAATTTCGACTGTTATAAAGCTTCAGATGCTATTGGTAAGAATCCAATATCTTACATGGAACAACTTTTTGAAATGAAGCAAATAATCTCATCCCCAACACGAGTTACATTGAAATCGAAATCGTTGTTAGATGTTATTCTAACAACCAACTGTGAAAATCATACAAATACAAATGTTATAGATGTCACAATGAGTGATCATTACTGTGTTGTCACCGATTATAACATAATGGTCGACAATAAAACTGTCAACCACAAAGAAATCACCTTCAGGGATTATAGCAAATTTTGTCAAGAAATGTTCCTTGCTGAATTGTCAAAATGCCCAGCTGTTGTGTCTACAGATTTTGAAAATCATGAATTGGCAGACAGGTGGAATATCTTCAAAAATGCCTTCTTAGAGATTAGCAAAAAACATGCTCCCTTTAAGACAATGAGGTTAAAAGACAGAAATAATCCTTGGGTAACGAGTGATATTGTAAGCAAAATGTACAGAAGGGATTATCTCAAAAGGAAAGCTATTAAAAACAATGACCAAACCATGTTTGAAGAATTTAAGAATTTGAGAAATGAAATCACAAGTGACATTCGAAAAGGCAGGAGTAGTTATTATCAAGACAAACTAAATTCATGTGCTGGTAATTCCAAAAAGACTTGGAAAATTATAAATGAGGCCACCAAATCCAAACATCACCTTGACCCACCACCTAATTTGACCCCCAAATTGTTTAATAACTACTTTAGCTCTATTGGGAAAAAGGTTATTGCAGATACTCAAAGTAAACCTGAAAATATTCCATGGAAACAGCCACCTTGTAAATTGAAGTTCACTTTCCATCACATTAAAGAAAAATGCGTGCTTGATAACTTATATAAATTGGGATCTGACCCAAGTAATGATGTTTTGGGTTTTGACTGCAAACTACTGAATTGTAGTCGTCATATTATTGCTCCGTTACTATGTAAATTTTTTAATGTTTCATTGTCTACCTCAACTGTGTTGGACGACTGGAAATTTGCTCGAGTCACCCCTGTGTACAAAGACAAGGGTGACATTTCTGATATGAATAACTACAGACCAATTTCAGTAATCGGACACATTGCTAAAATTCTTGAATCTGAAGTCCACTCGCAATTACTGGAATATTTTATTTCTAATAATTTTATAACAACTGACCAGTCTGCTTACCTTAAAGGACATAACACACAGACAGCTCTCCATCGTGTTATTGATGACTGTATTGATAATATTTGTAGCAAGACATATACCGGAATTTGTTCTTTTGACATAAGAAAATGTTTCAACTCTATTGATCATGATCTTCTTTTAGCCAAAATGAAATTTTATGGAATTTCTGAATTGGAACATGACTGGTTGAGCTCATAACACAAAGAAATCAAATTGTTAAGTTCAATGGCAAAGTGTCTGATACGCAATACATTTCTATAGGGGTGCCTCAAGGTTCTATATTAGGACCATTGTTATTTGTTATTTTTGTTAATGACATCAGTCAACATGTTGGTACTGCAACAGCTAATCTGTATGCTGATGACACTCTGATTTACTGTAATGGAAATTCAATAACTGATGTCCAGGATAAACTACAAAGGTGTGTCAACAATGTGTCTAAATGGTATCGAGGTAATAATATTGTAATCAATACCGAAAAGTCGTGTTCTATGATTATTAGTCCAAGAAGAAATTCATCGAACTGTACTCTTGATATTGCTATAAATGATTGTCTGATAAAGCAAGTTGATGTATTGAAATATCTAGGATTGGAAATTGATGAAGCCCTCACCTGGAATGTCAATGTTACAAAATTATGCAAAAAGTTGTCTTTTAAAATTTCTAAATTAGCAAGACTCAGTAAAGTTCTTAATAAGACAATCCTTATCAAAATATATAATGCTACCATACAACCGTGCATTGACTATGCCATTTCTGTATGGGGAAGTACAAGTCAGTATAATTTAGATAAAGTGCAGAGACTTCAGAACCATTGTGCTAAAATAATTGAAAGAAATTTTGACTATGTAAATGTAAGAGGTCTGGATCTTGTATTCAATCTAGGATGGATGAACATTCGTGAGCGCTTTTTCTATTTTCAAGTTCTATTAATTTTTAAATGTGTACATGGTTTAGCGCCAAACTATCTTACCAATAATGTTGTATTTGAGTTTGAAGTGTCCGAAAAGGCAACCCGAAAACATGATATGAATTTATACTTGAGTTTACCAGATACTGAATTTCATAAAAAGATGTTATTTTATAATGGAGCAAAAGAATGGAACAAGCTTCCATCCCTTTTGAAAGATTGTGATGATATCATAAAGTTTAAAAGAATGTTGAAAAGTTATATTAGGAAGAAACACTAATAGTCGTTGTTGAGGATTGTGCCAATTTTTTTATTGTTAAGGATTACCAGTAATTTTACCAGTCTTTTTTTTACACTTGTTACCGATATTATTATTTTACATTCTGCTTTTACTATATCATATTTTTATTCATTGTACTGTGTTTTCTACTGTTCTTGTTCTTATCCAAAAGGGCCCGGTTGAAAAACAGCGTTGCTGATCCGGTTTTTACCCTTTCAAAATATATTCCAAATAAAATAAAATAAATGATAAGGGGGGAGTGCTATTTTTGTCTTGGGGAAGCCCACCTGATGACATATTATCTGGTTTGTTTGCAAAGTGAGTTAATAATGATCTGGTTGTTAACACGTTATAATTCCCCAATCTGTACGACAACAACACTCTTTTCTGTTGAACTGATGTTTTGGGGACATAATCAATACAGTGTAGCTGACCTAAACAATCAAACATTCAACAAACACACTCATTAAGTCAGACTCCTTGGCTTGGTCAACAACACCAATCACCCTGGTGAAAGGCAAAGGGGATTCCATCTGAGCTCCTATTGCTTGGAGACACCACCTGTCCATAAATTCAGAACTACAAAATGGAGACAGACCTATTACGTAAATCGTTATAAGTATTACAATGGAACAAAAAATGATTTTCATCTTCTAGAACATGATAGGAACAAAATTCACAAACTCTATATTCTAATGGTATATCATTGTAACGTCCTGTCTCTATTGCTAATGGCAAAACACCGAACCTAAATTGTGAAAGAACTAAACCATGTCAACAAAGAAAACTTCTGTCAACTCACCTGGCATCTTTGAAACCATTTAATTCAGTATCAAAGAAGTCTGAAGGTGTACTTTTGCATAGATATAGCTAACAATGACTACATAGACAGTTCTGCATGCTGTTATGTTGCTGACACCAATTAGATTTACAGTAATTTGGCTTTTTTGGAAACGTGCTTTCACAAGACATTTGTATTTATTGTATTGTATTTATTGAGTTTATGGCATACATATTCACAATGTTTCATGTTAATTCATCATTCAGTACAAATTGGTAGCAAATTAAGGGTAAAAGAAAGAAAATAAACACAATATCCTGGCCATAGGGAAAGCACAAAAGACTTTCGTCTGTAGTCGTGCTCCCTTAATGATGAGTGAATGAAGTTGTATGAAAATGTAGGTGATGGGTTGATGGGCTATGGGAATGAGTTAGGTGGAGGGGGGAAGTGTGGGGGGGGGGGTTAGGGAATATGATGATGAGTGAAGGGGGGCGGGGTTCTTCATTTTTAAGAGTTTAGGCAAACATAACAATTATCAATATTACAGTTGGAGGAATATTTGGAGATCAGGAATGATTTTATTCTGTGGTCTATGGTTCTCGAGTTAGTGATATGATCAAACAGGAAGTGATACGAGGGGCGTTCAGAAAGTTCGAGGCTTTTTTTCATATGGATGCTTATTTTCAATCTAGAACTATGAATTTTTCACGTGATAAATTCAGTATATTTGGAATGGATTTCCAAAATTTTGGACAATTGGGAAATTTTTAAGTCATTCCGTTGTTGCCATGGAAACTGAAAGTTCAGCTTCTTGGGGCAGGTAACACTGAAACCAAGAATGCCAAGAAATTGTGACTGTGAGAGACTTCTCTTCATCACTTGTATCAGTGAGATTGACAATATTTGACACAAGAAATATGGTAGTAGCTACTAAATATGCTTTCAAGCACACTAAATGTGTGTATTCTTACACTGAACCCATGTAGGAAAGCACTCATGCATGCCAAAGGTGTGTTTCCCTGACTACATAAGGTTTTGTGAAAGCATGGATTCACTAGTATGAAGAAGAGATCAAAATGGACAGCATTATCCATCCTAGCTATTCCTGTGACATGTTGCTTTACATAAGTCCTGGTTTTCCCTTACTTTAGTCCATGGGGGCTATAGTTTCAGGCACTGGAGGAGAAGAGGCTTTGGATGACCGAAATTCTTTCACAGAACTTTGTTTGGATGACTTCAAGGAACATTTACTTCAATGGATCAGGTGTATGAATCAATGCTTTTGGTGAGCTTGGGATCATTTTTCAAGGCTAATATAATATTTTTTGTGTCAAATATTGTCAATCTCACTAATGCAAGTGATAGAGAGAGGGCAGATTTCACGAAAATGCTGCAAAATCACTTACCACAACTTGTCCACAAGTTACATTAGCACAATACTAATAAGGCCAGACATAGTCGATTCGTAGATTCTCAGATTTTCTCAGGGTGCTTCTGCTGAGGATAGCTGGCAGGACAAAAAAAAACTGAAATCTAAATCTTTTATTGTGTCAATCCATTAAATAAAATCATGGGTAAACAATCTTTTCTGTTGGATTGGTAGGTCAGAGTAGCTAAAAATATGGCCTTGTGCTAATGTAACAATGATGAATGATGTAGGACGGAATTTTTTATGCTGATCCTACTGCAATATAAATGAAGTCACCAGCAGGGTACCACCCCTGGCCTGCTCTTGGGAGACCTGGCTTTCAGTTCTGAAAAAATTTGAGATCTAATCATGTGTTTTTTAACGTAATTTTTATGTACACTTTTTGCTAATGTAACACTATGAAATGGACGGATGCAAAATTGCAGTTACATTAGCAATAAAGAAACAGGTACCAAACCCAGTCGTTTATGTTTTTGGTGATGTAAATAGGCAAATAAGACACGTTTTTCAATAAAATATTATAATTTCATGTTTGAAATTGGCATAAGTAGCGAGAACAGAGAAAAATTTCCATGTAAAAGTTGCTAATGTAACCTCAGTGTCCTGAGACGGAATCGAGTTACATTAGCAGTCTTTTTTTATTTTTCATTTTTTTCAAGTTTTATGATGACCAAGACAATTAAAAATGGTTCCAAAATAATTTTCAAGATGTTTTTTATCAATCACATACCATTACATTTTCCTGAATTGGTTTTAGCAGATTCCACAGAGTGCCAAAGTAAGCATGTCTGATCACCAGTAAGTTTGGTCGTCCAAAATTGTCCTCATGAGTCATAAAAAAATATCTTTTTAAGAGGAAAAAGCTACATATTTGAGGAATATTTTATTGATATTTATTCATTACCTCACAGATATACTTAGTAATAGTTTTAATTGCTTCAGGAAGCAACAGAGAGATAACAAAAGGGTAGGAAAGTTTAAGGTACCTTTTAAGAGCACTATTCGTGAAATCTGCCAGAGGTCTCTCACAGCCAAAATTCATTGGCTTTAGTGGTTTCAGTATTATCTGCCCCAAGAAGCTGACCTTTCAGTTTCCATGGCAACCACTGAATGACTTAAAATGTCCAAATTGTCCAATATTTTGGAAATCCATTCCAAATATGCTGAATTTTATCCTGTGAAAAATTCATAGTTCTAGATTGAAAATAAGTGTCCATATTGAAAAAAGCCTTGAACTTTCTGAACGCCCCTCGTACAATAGTGCCACCTTACCTACCCATGTAGAGAGTTTTTGTCGCGCATGGTATCTCCTTAAATATTGCACTAGGTCTGTCTCCATTTGTAGTTCTGAATTTATGTACAGGTGGTGTCTCCAAGCAATAGGACCTCTAATGGAATCCCCTTTAAGCTTTGCCTTTCAACAAGGTGATTGGTATTGTTGACCAAGCCAAGGGGTCTGACTTAATGAGTGTGTTTGTTGAATGTTTGATTGTTTGGTTCAGCTACACTGTATTGATTTTGTTCTCAAAACAGCAGTTCAACAGAAAAGTGTGTTGTTATACAGATTGGGGGATTGTAACATGTTAACAACCACAATTATTATTAACTGTTGGTCACAGGATTTCATTTTCTTTGCAAACAAACCAGATAATACATGTATGTCATCGGGTGGGCTTCCTGAAAGACAAAAATAGCACTCCCCCCTTTTCGCAATGCCGCCTATCGATAATACCTGTCATAATCCCCATATGGAGACAGACCCACTGTTGGCCTTCTGCTGCTTCACTATATAATGGTTGCCCCAATACCTTCAGACTACAATTTTCAAACTTGAAATAATCCTTCTTTGTCTGTTTTCTGTTTTTTTTTTTTTCATTGGAATGATTTTAAGAGAGCACCATACAGATCATTCCGAAGTAATTTTATCATACCACCCTACTGTGAACTGTGCCACTTCTCTGCATGCCCCAATTACTGTGAACTGTTATACTTCTGTACATGTCTCAACAGTTATTAGTAATTCAAGAAGAAAATAATTATGCTAATTAGTCATAAACAATGCGTTGGGCATCAGGGAAAACATTGATAACAGGGGAAAATGGTGAAAAAATAAATTCCCAGCAGGGAAAAATTATGGGGGCCACCATTTCTTCTCAAAGGGGGGTTTATGAAATAAATAATTTCGCACAATTATGGTTAAATAAATAAAATAAATAATTTCCGGGCAGTCTTAAAATAAATTATTTCTGGTGGGCTTCTTTTCTTAAGAAGGCAATGCTTGATTTGGGAATGAATTTTCTGGGACTTCCCGTGCCTGAAATGAATAATTATGGTCGCCGTAACTGTGAAATGAATAATTTCCCGCCAAGGAAAACTCCAATCCCCCCCCCGGATTATTAAATGGTTGCCCCCCCCCCTAAATCAACTGAAAAGGAACTGGACATTCTGCACTACCATCTTAAACTTAAGCATCATAATCACTATGCAAATATGGAGACCCCCTGCTTCTCAAGAGTCATGGATTTTTAAGGATTAAGGTAGGAAATTACTTTTCAAAATGAGTTTTAAAGAAAATTGTGAAAAATTATTTATTTTTCTATAATTTATAATAATGCTCTTATAAGCAACAGAGTTGTCATGAAAATTGCATCTCTTATGCATTGTACACTCTTGCTCATAAATATGGAATGTACATCAAAATAACCAGGATCCTTGCTATATTATTTATCCTTATTTTGGTTGAGTCCACATTTATAAAATTAACTTCCATATACTGAAAAGAGGTTCAAGTGAAGCTTTTCAGGATAAGGGAACTAAGGTGGCTACTAAGAATGTCCCCTTAAATGCCTATGTTATCATTTCTGTAATACATTACATAATAGTCACATTGCAGGTTTGCTAAAGCGAAACATATGTTTGCACACATATTCAGTCAGATTATTAAAAAAATTTGCATAAAACGGTTCGATTACCCCCTGTTAGTGATATCCACTAAGCCTTAATGGACATAAGTTCTTAGTAGCCAGCTAAGTTCCCTTATCCTGAAAAACTTCACTAGACCAATGTGCATGGGTGGCTGGAGTAGATTCTGCTTATTTTTAGGTTTTCATAAACAATGGTGGTAACTGGACCTTGTTTATTGTGATAAACTCTCAATTGCGAACAGCCAGAATCATTTCTAGTTGAGATTGCAGTGCATTTTGGTAGAGCACATATTGAAGTTTTTCAGGATAAGGGAACTTAGCTGGCTACTAAGAACTTATGTCCATTAAGGCTTAGCGAAGGTCACTTAGAGGGGGTAATCGAACCATTTTTTGCCAATTTTTTAATGATCTTTTCGAATATGTGTGCAAACATCTGATTCACTTGAGCAAACCTGCTGTGCGATTATTATGTAATGCACTACAGAAATAATAACATAGGCATTTAAGGGGACATTCTTAGTAGCCACCTTAGTTCCCTTATCCCGAAAAGCTTCATTAGGTGTAAAATTGTATTTCTTTAAGATTCTCCTTATTATCACGCAGTGTTGGAATCAGAAAATATAAAAATACGTACCGTTGGAACAAGCATAAAATTTAATACAGTGGCGTAGCTAGTGGGGGGTTTAAGACAACTTTTTGGGGAAAAATGGGGAAATGGACAAAAAAATGGGGAAATGGGCTTCTTCTTCTTCTTTTGTTAATTTCCACCTCTTTTTCAGGTGAACCTCCAGAGACTCTGGAGTAAAAACAGTTCATCCAATAGGAATAAAAACATAGTTAAAAATTGTTAAAAACTGTCTAAAAGCACTACTCCTACAGCTACAGCAACTACTTGTTAGACATTTATTATGGTTTTTCTGACGAATTTCTTCTTCCCCGGACCTGGACGCCATCAGTTTCATTTAGTATAATGTCCCGTTCTTTTTCCAGTTTGCCACACAGGTGATTGCACAGAAGATTCACTCGCTTCGATGATTTATCGTCCAGGATCCGAATTACTTCACTCAAGCCTGGGGCATCTTCGTTTCTTGTCTTGATGAAGCTGTTGCCATTCAAGATAGCAGAGCAGATTTCGTGTCGTGACAACGGTGGAGGGAGATCCTCTTTTCTGTATGAGTTTTGTATGGCTTCTATAGCACCATACGGTAGAGACATGATTTTTGACTGACACTAGTCTGGTGTTAGTACACAGACCATATATTATAATGATCTAGGGGTGAAAATTTCAATTATTGATGCTATTGTATGAAAGTAAACAAAGGAAGAAATCAACACTGGAACATACTGGACTGATGTGCCACGACAATCTCACCTACACAGGTGTCCATGAGTGCAAAAATCATTTTAGAAAGTCCTAGACTAACCAACGATGAGTGAGCGAAAGCTCTGAAAGCAGTTTGCAACATCACCAGCATTAGATAATGACCAGCTACAGTGAGGAAAATAAGACAGATTTATCTAAATAATATCTCAAGGTGTAAAATTACGTATTGAATTTGCAGAAATAGGAAATGGATTAAAATCTAACCTTGGATATATTTAATTTAAAAAATAAAGAAATTGTCAGCCTACTTTTATTTTGATTTTTTTCATGAAAATTAGATATGAACAAATCAGACAGAGTGGCTTAGAAATTAGACCACTGAATACAGGGTAATTAAAGAAAATTATTTGGCATGTTACAGAAGGTTAAAATTGGGAGTTCAAGATTTCTTGTCAAAATCTTTAAATAGTAACAAGCAAATGCATGTTTCTTTGTTTGCTCAATGCTTTAAAGTCCACTTATATATTTCCAATTGATAATATTTGATAAAGAATAGTAAAAAGTAAAATTTAGACATGTTTGTAGAACTTTTGACGTAAGTTTATTTAAGCATATTGCTTAAGGGCTCCAGAGAAGCATTTTGCTTATCGGGCTGGAGCCCTGTACGAAGGTTTGTTGAAATATTAATATTGCATCTTTGTAATCATTGGGCTTTATGTTCTGTATTTATGCACTCCGTAAGCTAATTAGGACAGGAGGAGGATTAGATTAGATTAGATTTATTTTCTTCAAAACCGATGCAACATACAAACAACTTTTTTTAAACATACAACAAGCGAGTAGCGGTTTTGACGGGGATACACCCGAGTATTTGCACACCATTACCTAAAAGGTGGGTGCACCCCCAATTAAGGTAAAAATAATATTCCATTGTTAAAATTTATACATACATAATATTGGATTGGAACAACCATCCAACATAGATCCAACGAAGTGACCCCGCAACAGAAGGATCTGAACTCGAGACCCAGTGATCTGCACCATAGATTGCCATATTCTGTGTTGTCAACTGAAAGTATGCAGGCTTTATATGGACTGCAACCAATCATTTTTATATTAGAAAAATTCAGGGTGCACCCTTCAAACCATTGAAAAGCCATTTTACTTCACACCCTGCTGTGTTTTGTGACACTTCTGTACAAGACCCAACTAGTCATTTCTAAAGACCATGATGGTGATAAATGAGTTGAATTATGCAATTTTTTGTATGACACCTTCTATAACTGCTCATTTTGACACATTTATAACATAGCAGGTATTTATTAGACATAACTGGTTACCTTTTTCTTCAATACAGCAGTCATAAATCGTATGGAAGAGACTTGGACATTCTGAACAGCAATTCTCAGCTAAAAATAATTATCATTATGCAAATAAAGAGACTTTCTGCATCTCACGTATCATGGGGCTTTTGTAGAAGAAACTTTGTAATAACCTAAAATTAAGATTTAAGGTATAATTGTGAAAAAAAGCTCATTTATATTTTTTAAACCTCAGTAATTTACTGCATCGTGCTCCTTCAAGCATTTCTGCTAAAAGTACCAAAGCATATCCATCTTTTGCAGATATGACCGCTCACTTTATGAGAACATCACTAGGATATAGCTCTGACCTTTTCCGGATTAAACAAAATTGTATACACTAAAGCACTTGTTTGGATTACTCACTATTTAGGCAATCTATTATAAAAATAGCTTTAAGAAATCTATTTTAAAAATAGCTTTGACAAACTTTATGATCACAAGCAAACATGGGGAAATCGTGGCGAAGAGGAAAATTTTCAACTGTTGCAATAATTTTGCAATTAGCGATGTTAGCGTTATTTGCGATTTTTGTGGAATATGACTCCTCTGCAGATCCCAGGAAAGATAAATCATTTTACCAATCGTCTTACAAACAGAAATTAGACAACATGTCATCATGCGATGATCATGGAGGCGGGCATGACCAGTCAGAAATTACCGAATATTATTCCTGTAAGTACAATTTTTTTTTTACTGAAACTTTTATGTTTGTTGTAGTACATCCAAACTGTTGGTAAAATCAGAACAAACGTATGTTTATTTTTTACTTTTTTTTAAACATCACACTATCATATTACACCATTGCTCATAAATATGGAATACTTCAACATTCTCCATTGACATTGACAACTTTAGGAACTTCTGCTGGAGCACATAACCGTCTGATTCAATAGCAATTACTTGCAATGACAACTAAGGGGAAGAACATGCTGTTGTTTAAAACGCATGCTGTAGCGTTAACCCCAGGAAAAGTTACAGCAACACGAAATACGGATATTCAGGGGTTTTTTTTGGATGAGGTGCTATCTACCCAAAATTTTAAATTCTTGCATGAAATGTAATTAAGGCTTTCAAAGAGTGATTAGAGAAGATGATTTGACCTTTTCAAATGACCTTGCTTACATTTACACTCTGAAATTTACTTTTATTTGACACTTATTTTCCAAAAAAGTATTCCATATTTATGAGCAGGAGTGTATTAATTCAAGGACCCCTTACGCTACTCCAACAAAACTGCTGATAGCCCAATTGTGAAAACTTGCATGCACCTTTTCTACATTCCCTACAATGTCCTTAGCCAGGTTTCAGGTTCCAAATTACAGTCGTGCAAAGTGAAGTGATGCTTTCTTAATATCTCACTTGCTCTAATGAAAACACCCCATATTTCCCCTCACATGTCTTCACGGGTCTTATGCTAGTAAGATTAATTGATCATAAATAAGAATTTTTCCTGATATATATACGCAATTTTTTTAATTCTATTGGGGTTTCAAAGGTTCAATTGGGACTGTAATGGTGTGGAAGATTACCGAACTCTCTAGGCATGAATGTGTGAGTTGGATATATGATCGGAGCTTTACGTCCGGTATTTATGCGCTTGGTAGGCTAATAAGGACCGACAGCGGACAAAGAAGTGAGGTGAATAATGACTATTGTCCAAGCAAAATCAAGAAGACCTTGTTAGAGCTGGAATCGAACCCTGGAACCCAGCGATTAGTAGCCCGTTGAGCCTCCGACTGAGCTAATACCACTCTCCATGCATTTGAGTATTCACTGTGTACCAACTAAGTGACCCAATTAAGGATTTCTTGGTTTACATTTTGCTAGTTTTCATATATAGAGCAAGCAACAAATGTTGCCATATAGTCAATATGCTGTCTTATAGTATACACAATACACATACAAAATTTTGAATCAATCAGTCAGGTTTTCTGGGAGATCAGGCAGTTTTAGTAAATTTTAGTGCATTTTTTACTAGAATCACCAAATCTTTTGATTGCGATATATTTAAAGCTTGAAATTTCATATCAAGATTTCTGATACATAAATACAGCAAACTGGCTATGTCATATTGTAACTACATTGACTTCTGGTCTAAAATTTAAGATTTTATGATTAACTAGGTCGCTTCACATAGAGCAAACGGTACACAGTGTATTGGATATGACAGGGAAAATGTGTTTGATAGATAGATCTGGTTTGCACAATACCAGAGACAGTGCCGCCTGTAAGACAGTGAAACGGGTGATATTTTTCTATTGACGCAACTACCATAAATCCATTATGGCATCCTTAATTGGTCTGTTTATTGATTTTTTTTTGGGTCATTTGGGCATCCTGGCTTATCCACCCCTGTGGATGCCGGGCAAAAGATAATTGCCCTTTAATTATTCCCTTTGATCTCGGATTAATCGCCCCAAGGATGTGCTTGTCACGCAATCGCATGTATTTGATTGCTAGTCATTATTTATTCATTTCTTAAGGAATTCCTTAATTATCCTGTCTCATGAAAGGTTTTGTAAAACCCTTTTTCATTGGATGCTGTGTATTTTTGGATACTAGCATCCAATGGGGTTTAATGTTACAATTCTGTCTTATGACGTTAGACTTTGAAATCCTACGTGTATAAAAGCGTGAGCATAGTCCAAAGGTAAATCATTCTCTTGCTTGAGAACCTCCTGCTACCATCAGTTTTTGGTGAAAAGATGGCTGCCGCTCAACTTATTGTGAAGACCCAGTCTCAACTGGCTATGGAAACCAACGCTGATGATTCTACCGCGGATACTACCTCATCTCTTGCTGCTACCCATGTTGATGCTCTCGTTATTAATCTCAGCGAAAAGACTAAGGTTACTGCTCATCCTGGCAACAGGTGGAAGACCGGATATCTCACAGTGAGTCGCGCTTCTCAAGTCAAGTCTGGTTGGCGAAACGTTCACGTATCCAAGAAGTCTTTCGAAAAACTTGGTCTGCACCTCTCTCACTTCCAAGACGCAGTGAAAGCCGGAACTGAATATCAACAGATGTTGACTAAGAAGCAACACGTTCTGACAAGTCGATTCTCTCGCCAAGGGAAAGACACTCTACACTACGTCAGTCTGATGCACCCCGTCAAGGAGCAAGACGTTATTAAACCCTACGATGACGTCAATCATTCCAAGACCATTAACTTGAACGTTGACGAATTTGAGAAGTTCTGCGAAGCTTACGAGAAGCTTTCGGATGTCGTGAAAAGCAAGACCAACATCGGTGAAAACGATGAGGTGACACAGTTGGTGGGATACAGATGGACCCACAAGAAGACAGGAGATCGTTGCCCTGTGATATTCCTCTCCTTGAAGGAATGCGAAAGTGACTCTACCATTCACTATTTCCAGGAGGGAGGTTTTCAAGGACAACCGATGGATTACGAATATCAGGGCAATTACGACTATTATAAAGTGCAGATAGACAGACCTATGAAGATGGAAGTCATCGAACATTTGGCCTACAGATATCTTTATAACATTCTCATTACCATGGATGCCGAGGCAGCGGCAAAACGCGAAGAAAAGACTATTAGTAGCGGGGTCGAACAATTCAATTACTATTTTTTCAAAGTGCTTGTGAAGAAAGTTTTGACAAAACTCTCTTATAAAAATGTCTACTTGACAGGAGAACTTGTCGACATGTTTGCATACATGGGTTGTATGGAGAAGGTTAAAACCTGTCTCCAGAAATGTGAAGCCTCAGTGACAGGCAAGATTTTTACCCTTCTGGTCGATCAATGCTTCAACGATGTTTACGAAGATATGAATAAAGAATGATGAAATTTCAAAAAAAAAATGTCGTTTCGTTATTGTGTCCTAAGAGTAAGGAAAAACAAAAACCGTAATTTTTTCTTCATACAATTTTTTTTAATACATTACTCGAAAATCGCATTTACATATTACTGATCAATTCTAAGTTTAAAAATATATGTATAACTTACGTTATGTACAGTAGGTTTTTGATACATTTACAACTAGACAAAATTAATACAATAATATACTATCCAAATGTATTGTTATTACTTCGTCTTTTCAGTCTTTTCCACGGCTGCTGAAAAAGTTGTAAAAGATATTGTTGTATAATTCTTGATAACCAGTAGTTAAAGAAATAATATCAACCCTCTGACCATTAGGAATATACCTGGGTCTACGGACTAGCAGCGGAATGAAACAAAAGTATTCAATACCCGTACGGGAGAGTATCGAACGTACCCCGTACGAGTCTTCTTTTGTTGTACGTCACTTTAAATCTTTTCAACTCCTCCTTAGTGAAAAGTACAAACCTCTTCTTACATCTGCCTATTTTGTCGTACCTGGCGCTGATATAATCTGGTACGCCTTCTGGTAAAGGGTACTTTTCAGGGTCAGCCCAGAATAGAACCAGACGACATATAGAGTCAAAGTTCAGTTTTTGCGCATTCTCGTGGTTAAGCGTCTGCCCCTTGAGCTTGACAACTTGGTCGCCTTTGTTTGTCAAGTATGCGTAGGATTTTGGTCCACTGCTTACAAACTTTGTAATGAACTCGTCTGGACCTAACTCATTCGTCCACTCTCCTAAGTGGTTACCAAGAGGAGGTTTGTACTCTTCCTCGTTACTTTCCGTGTACTCGTATACTACACTGTCCGTGTCAAAGTACAGGACCCTTTCGCCCAACCCGTGAAGGGTCTCGTACAGTCTATGTCTAGCATTGGAGGTTGTGAAGGCAGCCACAAAAACGTTTACGTGAGACATTTCCGGTAGAAATCCATTTGAGTACGTATACCCCAGAAAGCACTTATCTTCACAGTAAACGTTTACTTCTTTGACCTTCAAAGACCGGTCGCCTACTACTTTAAATAACTCAACAGCATTTGTTACTAATTTGTGAACCATGTGATGATTACTTTCCCCAAACTTTCCCCAAAAGCTATTTAATAACAATTTATTTAACGCCCTCTTCCCGGAATTATACTCGATCTTGTCAGGATCCAGGATGATGCCTTCTGCTTCGAAATATTCGTCACAGTATTGTCTTTTTTCATCAGGACTCATGTTTGGTTTTGGCCAACCAGATGCCTCCTGTTTACCCTTAAGGAACATATTGACGTACTCGTCAAAAAGTCCAGAGCCCTCGACAGACCTGTTAAACTTTGCTCTCTTTTTGAAATGATAAACCTCGTAGACCTTTACTATCTTGTATCCTACTCTAAGAGCGTCCTCGAGATCAATCGTGGTGTATGTTCCCCTTATATCCCTCTTCTCGTCACAGCATTTGCACTCTTCTTTCGAAAGAGTTTCCGCGCATGTGCGACAAAGAGGGAACATCAACTTCCCATTACTGGGAAGGGGAAGACAAGGGTGGTAAAGACCTCTAGGGGGTCTGACTCGACACTGAACCAAACCGAAGTATTGCGAAATGTCTGTGCTGTCCGGAGCGATAACCACCTCTGGTATGCCGCACGGAAATTCATCATTCTTTAATACCATCGGGTAAAGGGAGCAGATGTCTACATAAGCAATCTTCGTATCCCCTCTTGCCTCTCTGTATAGCTTAGTCGCGTTTGTCCTGCCTCCGAAGAAGGCCTGACGGGGATCCAGACGCGGTTGCAAGTCGAGTTTTTCGGAGAGCTTTTGAATTTCTGGGGTACTCTTCCACAACTCCTTGAAGTCGCATTCCCACATTACATGAACCTCGAAACCCAGTTCTTGGCGAAGGTATGCCAGACGACTCATAGTGACTTTGTACAGATTATCCACTCTTTCGCCCGTGTGTGGGTGCTTCGTAGGATGACCTGAAGAAGACAGCGGGTAGCACTTAGCACAACCGTGCCATACGCACCCCATGAATTCCCAAGCAGTTTCCCTCCCCGTTTCCATGTCCCTATTGTAGCCGTCTAACTTGAGCCAACCCCCTGAAGTCCGATTGTTTATCACTCTATGCTCACCCCCATTTCTAGCATGCCTTATAGTTATATTACGCCTGACGCTCTCCCACTCCAGCCATAATATCGAAGCACTGCTATGGGTCTCCTGCCCACCAAACCCTGTTGCAGGCATGCGCGCGAAAGGCGTGCTTTTAAAAGTACGTTCTTTCGCCTGTACAGAACTCGGCTCAACCTCTGTACCTTCATAGTCGTAGAACCTACTGTTGCCATTCTCGTTATACTCTGTCAATACCCGTCCGTCCTCTGTCAGTACTTCGAATTCTTCCTTAAGAAAAAGGAATCTGTACGTTGCCATACAGACAGCCGCTAGAGTATTATATTGTAAAGGGTCTACTCCTATGACGGGTCCGGCTCCGTCTGTCTCCTCTCTCCCCACTGTCCTGGAAGTTGTGTCTATAAGCCACTCTCGGAACTTATTACAGCTCTCTTGCAGTATGCTCACGTCATCTTGGCAGTACTGATAGATTTCCTTACGGAAATCGAAAACCTTACCCCTCTGCTCTCGGTACCATTCCATGAAATCTCTACGTTGTTTAGGCTTCATGGAATTGACCCTGTAGCAGTAGGGGTGTGGCATTGGACCCACGTAGTCCCAGTTCTCTTTTTGGTTAAAGAAAACCGGGAACGTTCCCTTACTGATGGCCTTCAGTCCAAAAACTTTAGGCATTTGTGACAGTGGCATGGGTAAAAAGTTAAGAGAGTCTATGATTCTGAAATTCGCAGTAGTCACACTCATCACTTTACTTCCTCTGCAAATTACAGTGGGCGTTTTTGTGAGATTTGACAAAATGTACCTCATGAGAAAGTACACATCATATGCCTGACCATTGTGGAAGACTAGTGTGTACTGTTCGAATGGTTTGTCGAAAAAGAACCTGCAGAATTGCAAAGAGATATCATCTCCGAAGAAATCTATCCCTCTTCTACCGCAGTTTGATGTCGACATGCAAACATTACGCAACGCATCGCCCCTTTTTTTTCTGTTTACACTCCCCATACATAAGGAACAACCCGTTCCGCAGTGAACGCAACGGGGGTTCTCGCGGTAGCTCTTACCGCAGCAGTGTTCGCACTGCCAGTAAGCTACAATCAAATTTGGTTCATGAATTTCACCGGTGGGGTCCGTCTCAAAGTCCGCATACATATACCTAGAAGAAATTGCCTTTGCTTTCCTCTGACGTATATAACAGTAATGAACCCCTGTAACTTGTTGACGACATATTACGCAAAGCCTGTAGCCGCAAAGGTGATCCCCGTCTCTCTTGTAAAAATGGTTGCATTCGAGACATCTTACAGAACTCTCGCACAGGCCGTTCTCTATGTGGCCTTCTAGACAAGCAGCGGAATTTAAGAACCTGTTGCAGGATTCGCACATTTTCTTCTCTTCTTGCACAACCTGACAAGAATAAGCCCAGCAAGAAGAACATTTACTAGAACAAGCGTGCGGGTCCTTTTTGTCAAAGCATTCTTTACACTTTTCGCAAAAGGTCGTCCCTCCAAACAACATTGACATGCTGACAATCGCATGAAAGTGTCCGGGCGATGTATTATCCGCATCATCTTTGACATATAATATGTAAGCCTTGTTCTGTCTCTCCCTACTGCCCACATATACAGGCCTAAGGTCTGCACCCGTCTGGAACACAACAATTTGAGCATTCGCAGCCCTTTCGAAAGCTGCTATGTCTGCGAATGAGGGGATATAATCGAGAGGAAAACCGGCCATCCTTTGCAATTTCTTTGCTTCTCTAGTTAGAACTTCTCTGTTAGTGTTGTATAATTGATGTAAAAAAGACCGAGCTTTTTTCAACTTTTCCTTGTGGCCACTGGCTTTGGCTATATTCTCTTTCTCCTTGGCAACTGCTACAGTTACCGATCTCGCCAGACACAGGTTATCGTTGACTTTTGTTCTTGAAATGGCCCTCGAAAAATGTAAGGAATTACCCTCACCAAAGATGTATTCTAACTTGTTTTTCTTTCTTCCGGCCCCTCTAGGGTTGCGTATTACGGCCACTTGTATCTCTAGTGGTTCATCAAGAATCAGATCTTCATCCGATTGCAGTACCGTTTGAAGGTGATCCTCAACTACACCGGTGTTCAGATCTCTTAACGGCATTAACCCTATGGTACGAGGAGTGTTAAAAGCCGAGTTAGAAATATACATCCTGACAAGATCGCTCTGACCGTAGCACTCGTTTAACCTGTCTATTATACTCTCTATTATGTTCAGCAATTCCCCCAGCACCTCGCCTAAAACAACATTACGCCATGTCTGGTCAAAGTGTACTCTGTAGACAGTTTCAGTGACTAAACCATTCCCAAAATTTAACTCTTTAGCATTAACTTCGATGTTACGGTGGAAATTCAAACCGTAATCCGGACCCCTGAATAACATGTCCGGTTCAAAGTCGTCTTCATCATCAGCTTCATCAACATCGTGAACATTTTGATTTTCATTCCGCTCCTGACCCTCAACCCTTTCCTCTCCCTCTTCCCCCTCTATTGGCTGCATTATCCCCTCTTCAAATTCTTCATCCCCATGGTATACTCCCTCCCCAATACAAGCATCATCGTCATTTTCATATAGAATCTTTAACAAGTCTCTCAGTCCGTCATCCAAAGTATAGTCGCTCTCAGGAGCGACTTCTCTCACCTCGCCAGTTTTCATCGCCTCGAAAAGTTCTTCCGTCTGGCTGTGAAAAAAAAAAGAAAGAAAAATAAGTAAGATGAATATTTTTTTTTTTTATTGGAGAAAAAAAAACTAAAATTTCGAAAAGAGTTTTTTAAAAATAAAAACCCGCTATTCACCTTTCGGACAGCTTCTCAGCACTGGCGTTCAGGAGTCTTTTTAGGGAAAAGCCTTTATTTTCAAGATTCTTTTCCTCTCCGGTAGCCGCAGTTTCGCTGACTTCGACCGAGTCCTGGGGAGCTTTTGCTTTGGCAATTATCGAACTGAAACAAATTTTATAACCGTCACTGAGAGGTGTATTAAAATATCAATAAAATAAATATCTCAAAATCTCTTTCAAACTTTTATTATTATTATTTTATTAATATCTTACCCAGACATTTTACTGCTCTCCTTATCTTCAACTGGAGGCGGAGTGTTGAGCATTCCTTTTACTTTGGCCGCTTCGTCTAATCTGTTGGTTTAAAAAAAGAAAGGAGGATCAATTTACGAATAAAAAATCTTTTTTTCTTTTCCAAAATCGTAGAGGGTAAAAAAAAAAAAATTTAAAAAAAAAAAAAAAAAAAAACAACTTAAAAATGAAAAAAATATATACTCACTGTTCCATTTCGTTGATCAGCGCTCTATCATCGGCAGAATCCGTGTCGCAGTAGAAATCGACCATCGGATTCTGCCAGGACGAGACTAATTCATGCGATAAGGAGTCTTCTGTAGACTCTGTCAAAGAGTAGGGCACTAATGGGTCCGCTTCAACCTGCGTCCGTACCTCCACTTCTTCTGCCACCTCCGGCACTGAGCGAGAGTTAGCGACTTCCAAGGCTTTCTCTGGGGGCTGTTCCTCCTCCTCCTCATTCTCTCTTGCTCGTTCAACTTTCTTCGGCGCAGACTTCTCCCTCCTTCCTTCCAAAATAAGCATTCTGTCCCTATTTTTAATAGAAAGCCAGAGAAGGGAGATACAAAAAAAAAAAAAAAGTCATTAGTAAGAATCAGGGTTTTTGTTGTTAGTAGATCTTTTTTTTTTCTTAGAAAAAAAAAAAAATGTTTATATAATCACCTCGGTTCCATGAGGTCTTCGCTACTTGTCCAAGCGAAGAAATCGTCCATGAATGACTCCAAATCTTCTATCTCGTCCCGGTTTTCTTGGACATTCGTAAACTTGCACTCGCCCTTCTTAGGAGTCGAGTGAGCTATCGGGACGGGCTCCGAGTGCGATATTCTTTCTTCGCATTCTTCGTATTCTTGACCTTCTTCGCATTCTTCGACTTCTCGGTCTTCTTCTTCTTCTTCTTCTTCTTCTTTCGAGCTTCTCTCGAGAAAACCTACCCCCGACATATTTACCCTTAATAGTCCGGAACCGCCTGTCACTACGGGGGTACCCAGGGTCGAGTTGTGCCTGGTTCGATTTAGAGTCTCGTGGAGAGACTGCTCTGGGTGCACTAATTTTGCACCACAACCCTCTCCGTAGCACTTACTAACGTCTTTCCTGGCACCCAGGGGTTTGTCCGCAGCACCCGCACCCTCCCCCAACTGGCTTTTCAGCAGACCGATCTGCTTCCCGTTACAGCACAACCTAAAAGAAGGAGGTAAAAAAAAAATAAAATAAAAGAAACGTATTAGTCCGTCTTCCCGGATTAAAAATTTTTATTATAAAAATCAAAACTACGCCGAACTTATAGTACGCGTACCTTAGGAAGCGCTTTACAGAGGCCTCCAGCCTGTCCTGCTCAGCATCCCTGAAGCACCTCTTCCTTTTCCTTTGGAGGAATCGGTACATCTGGGATATGTCCAACAGTTCGTCGCAGACCAATTTCATACGCCTCGTCAGGTCCTTTTTTGGGGTTGTCGAAAATGAAAAAAAAAAAGAGATAAAAGACGAAGTTAGTTTTTTCTTTCTTTTTTTTTGTACTCCGAACCTAATAACTCCTAATGCGCGTAGTAAGGAGAAAATAGATATAAAAAATATATTTACCAGACTGAGGTCGCATTTGTAACCTTCCCACACGCGTCCGTAACTCTCATAGCTCTCGTTCTCGGCCGTTCCAGTTTCCGCAGTTTCCGTATTAGGTCTCGACGGTCTTTCATGGCCTTCTCGGTTGACTCGGGCTCTCCTCGGCAGAGGTCCTACTGGTGTAGAGGCGTTTCTTCTCTTACTGCCGCGTCTCCGTTGAGGGGGTTTACCGACCTGGGTAGGGTTCTCATCGAGTCTAGACGAAAACATCTTGGCGCTGTCGACGTCTGGCCTATATCGAACCGTTTGCCCCGTCGTCGACTCTACACTCGGTAATGGCGCCCCGTTCGTTTTGGTACTCCTTTTACCCGGAGCATCAACGCCCTCTAGGTTTGTAGCTCTGTCGCTTCGGACTGAAGAGGTTGGTCGCTGAGGTACTCCGAGTTCCCTAGTGACGCGGCAACCCTCTCTTATAGCTGTCAACCCGTCCAAGGACTCCCCGATTTCGTCACGGTCCTCTCTCCGTCTGTCGGTAAAAAAAAAAAAAAAGAAAAAGAAAAAATTATGTCTCGGCAAAGTCAAAAGGGTGACTATAAGGACGAGAGTAAAGATAACGTATTTCTCTTCGAATGTCCGGCTGCTACCATGGTGGTAGGCCCGACTATGTCTGGGAAGACCGTCCTGACGATGGAGATCATCAAAAACGCCTCCAAGATGTACAGGATACCTCCGCAGAAAATAGTCTACGCCTACGGAGTTTATCAAAAGGTTTTGGCTAGCCTGGAGAGAGAAGTGGACAACCTTACTCTTTACGACGGACTACCTAGCAGAGAGTTGATAGAGAGCATAGGTTCCGAAGAACCGGACAAACACTGTCTTCTAATTTTGGACGACCTCTTGGACGAGATCGGCAAGTCTTCCGAGATGTGCTCCCTCTTCACTAGAGAGGTCCACCACAGAAGAATTTCCGTCGTAATGATATCTCAAAATATTTTCCACAAGTCGCGTTACTACAGGACTATCAATCTGAACAGCAGCTACCTAATCCTCATGAAGACTTGTCGAGACTTGCAGCAGATTCACCACCTGTCGCGCCAAATGTTTCCCAGTACTCCTAAAAGACTACTGGAAGCTTACGAAGACGCCACTCGGTCTCAGCACGGCTACCTAGTAGTTAACAATCTCACCGGATCCGGCGACGAGGACATTCGACTGAGTACGCGAATACTGCCGCGGGACGACCTTATTCTCTACACCCGGAAATAATAGAGAGACAAGGGGCCGTCGGTGGTTCCACCCTCTTCTCTAGGGCTATGTCTTCTCTCATCAGACAATGTTTTCCCTTCATCAGGTTGTTGGTTAATACCGGGAAGGTTTCTCCGTCTCTCACGAGACGATTATTGAGCGAGGCCGATCGTCGACAGTCTCTCGCCATTGTGGAGTTGATAGTGAACGTATTGAAAGGCGGACTCCGGATATCGACGTCTACTAGAGAGAAGTTGGTTAAGAGCAAGACTCTACTGAGAAAATTGGCGGGGGTACGGAAACACTCTCTGGCCCGTAGATGCCTTCATAAACACTACAAAACCGTAGTCTCTTTCTTAAAGTTATGTTACCCCTACTTGCAGCGGTTGTGTAGAAATAGAGATAACTCTCTCAGCGCTTCCTCCAGCTCTTCCTCGGACGACTCGAACAACTGCTCTATGTCGTCCGAAGCCTCGAACGGAAGCTATAGAGACTCTGTGGACGGTGGCGACACAACCGGTGAGGAGGAATGCGCCGACATCTCCGGCGAAGGAGAAGACATGGAGATGGACCCCGAGGAAGAATGTAGTCAGTCGTCCGACCTTTCATCGGAAGAGTCTCCCGAAGAGTCTTCGGAGGAGTCGGCTTCTTCCGCTTCTAACGAATCTAGCCAGGAGTCCTCGGACGATTCTAGCGGGGCGTCTACCGGCGAGCTGCCTTCCAAAGGTCAACCTTCCACCCGGCCTCCTACCGGGGACGAAAGTCGTAAGGAACCGGAGAAGGCTTCGGAAGAGCCTGTGGAGAATTTAGGAGGACCTCCGGAAATAAAGCCTGTGTCGGAAGGGGAATCTAAAGCCGACGAGGAAGATACTAGGGAGGTTTCGACCGGTTAACGGCTATAGAATCTTTGTACCCAACCACCTGGTCATGTCTCTTACGATGAAGTTCAACAAGAAGGTCTACGTTTTGCCGGAGGACAAGTACCTCAGCATGGCCAGAGATTGTAAGTCGCGGCTGGAAGAGAAAGGCGAGCGCGAAAGCGCGAGCCTTTCTCTTCCGGCCGCACAGCCTTCGCAGGAGGCAGGTGGACCGGACTCTACTCGTCGCGAAGGCGTTCATGAGACGTCGGGGGCGCCGGGCACCGACTCGCCTGAAGCGGCCAGAGTTGACAAATCCTCAGAGTCTCCTCGACCGGATGCGGAAAGGAAAGGAGATATTCCGAGTAGAGTTCTGAAGTCTCTAGACTCGGAGTCAGCCAGAAGAGGTGATATGAAGTGATAAAAAGTCATTATCATCTTCTATATTTGGAGATATTTCAGGTTGAAGTTTTGGGTGAAAAAGAGAAATCATATTTAAAGAAAAATTCTCAAGTTTCCAATGTTCTGATTATATTAATATTAATTAAAAGACATTTTTGAGTTCTTAGGTGATATAAAAGAGAACTATAGTATGAGAGTATTTTTATGGAATGTGTGTTATTATTATTTTGTTAAAGTATTAACTTTGTTGTCAGAATGGATGAAAGACTAGTTTAACTTTTTGTGTATTAGAACTAAAGTTACTTATTTTTGAGTTATTAGGTGATATAAAAGAGAACTATAGTATGAGAGTATTTTTATGGAATGTGTGTTATTATTATTTTGTTAAAGTATTAACTTTGTTGTCAGAATGGATGAAAAGACTAGTTTAACTTTTTTTTTTGTGTATTAGAACAAAAGTTACTTATACTAGTTGTTAAGATGGACCAAAAGTTGTGTTATTTTACTATGAAATAAGGAAATGTTTATTAATAGATATTACATGGGAGTGTTTGTTTTATTTTAAGAAATTGAGTAAAAGATATCATCATATCAATTTAGTTTTTTCATGTAAACAGGATTATTAAGTATATACATGATATATATGTATACATTTTGGAAATGATATTTGACAAGGTGACTGTGGTATTTGGAGATATTATGATGGATCAAAAGTTGTGTTATTTACTAGGAAATAAGGAAATATTTATTAATCGATTATAACAGGGGGGAGTGTTTGTTTTGGAATAATTGAGTAAAAGATATCAACTTATTTTTTTCATGTAAAAGGGTTATTAAGCATATATGTATAAATTTTTAAAAATGTTATTCGACAAGGTGACTGAGGTATTATCTGATAATATGATGGATCAAAAGTTGTTGTTTTTTTTTGGAGAAATTAGGGTAAAAAGATTTGAACTTATTTAAAAATTTTGAAATGTTATTTGACAAGGTGAATCCGGTATTCCCCTCATATTATTCAAGTTTGTTATGAAATAAAATTTTATATTTTTGGAAAAATTTAGTTTGTTAAAATTTTTATGGTAAAAAGATAAAATTGACTCCTTCTTATTGTAAGAAAAGCGGAACTCAATGGATTGAGGCAAATTGTGCTTTTGAACTGTTCTGTTGTGGGTCATCTGAATTCATGTTGGACAACTCTTTCAATCTACCTTCGACTAGTGGTCTTGTCATTAATATGGTGAAAGTTAAATTGACTACTTATTGAAGAAAAAGCGGAACTCAATGGATTGAGGCAAATTGTGCTTTTGAACTGTTCTGTTGTGCATCATCTGGATCCATATTGGACGACTGTTTCAATCTACCTTCGACTGGTGGTCTTGTCATTAAAATGGTGAAAGTTAAATTGACTACTTATTGAAGAAAAGTGGAACTCTGTGGATTGAGGCAAATTGTGCTTTTGATCAGTTCTGTTGTGCATCATCTGGATCCATATTGGACGACTGTTTCAATCTACCTTCGACTGGTGGTCTTGTCATTAATATGGTGAAAGTTCAATTGACTACTTATTGAAGAAAAGCGGAACTCAATGGATTGAGACTAATTTATGCTTTTGAACAGATCTATTGTGAGTCACCTGAGCCCATGTTGGACGACTGTTTCAATCTACCTTTGAGTCATCTGGTTCCATGGCGGACAACTGTTTCAATCTACCTTCGACTGGTGGTCTTGTCATTAATATGATAAAAGTTAAATTGACTCCTTGTTGTAAGAAAAGCGGAACTCAATGGAATGAGACAAATTTGTGCTTTTGAACAGATCTATCGTGAGTCACATGGGTCCATGTTGGACGACTGTTTCAATCTACCTTCGCATCATAGTCTACTAGACCTCTCAATTGATGTAGTTAATACAAAATAGTAGGAGTCATTGGAGTGATGGGGTGACGATTTCTTGTTGTGTAGCTGCTGTTTATGTTATGTTGGACTGCAGTTTCAATTAACTTTCATTTAGTAATACTACCCTACTGACAGTTAGCCTTCAAAATGTGATTTAACACAGGAGTTTTTAAAAAAAATAAAATTTGAGAGTCGTAGTTTGAAGTCTGTTATTGTTGTGAAGCTTAGGCCTATGTTGGACAACAGTTTCAATCAACTTTCACATAAGAGTGTCCTGTTCCAGTTACTTTGCAAATTATCATAAATAGGGGGTATTAAAGAGTGAAAATAATGCAGCCAAATAAGAAATTTGACAAACACAGAGATTAGAAATTGAACAAGAAAATGTTTAATTACTTCAAAATAAATAAAGTGCTGGTCTACATAATCCATTGTGCAGTTACTGGTAAAACTTTGACGATAATATGACACAAGGTTACAAGAATGCTTACAAGACATAAACATTATCATAATAACAAGGTTTCGATAAGTAGTGTAAGGAAAATTATGAAGAGCTTATAATATGAAATTTTTTTTGACATTTCTGAACAGTTACTGTAGTTGGCAAAATTATGAAAGTATAATTCAGCAAGGACGACAAGTTTTGTTCTTTTTTAACAAAAATGATAGTAGCAAAGCAACATTTTACATATCCAGTTGCAAAATTATGAAGAAAATACAACATTTATGAAATTTCTATACAGTGACTGCCAAAATTATGGAATGATAACACAGTAGAGTGAGAAGACAATGTGATAATACAAAATACAGCAAAAGTTTTCAAATGGACTAGTTTGGCTAATCTAAAAATAAGAATTAAGACAGGAAATAGCTTGATCATCTAATAATTCTTGAAGAATCTATTAAAGATTGTGGCTGTAGCATGACCACAATGTATGACAGAAGATTTTTTGATTTGTTCCAGAGCTACTTGAAGGGGGGAACCGGGGTCGGATGCGCCCAACAAGTATTTGCAAAACTCTGCAGTTGGGGTATTTAGATTGAAGTTCAATTTATAGAGGATGTCTGAGCACATCCTCTGATACCTTGCCCAGGTATCCTTGAGGTAATTTTGTGCAAGCTCACCACACTGATCAAATGAGATTGAACCATCATCCTGGTAATATTCACATATTTTGCTTTCATACAACATGCAAGCAATATGCAAACATACCGAGTATGAACTGGGCCTAGGAACTATGACCTCTTCAAACCTGTGTGTGGGTTCAGGATTTGTGGTATCTTGAGACAATATTATTTGACCATTGTCAAACCTGAGGTTAATGTTGATGCAATTATCATCAAGGTTAATGGGTTCATTAGCATCTGATTGGGTTGGGAATGCAATAACAGGTAGGAATAAGTTTCCCTGAGCTTCACAGCCTTATCATAAGCAGCTTGGTCGATAAGGATGACCCCCTCACCCCTCCTTGCATCATCTAAAGTCAGGAAGTATTCAGCAGACCAGTGACGATTGACCAAACTTGTCCTGGAAATCAGTTTCATTTTACTGTCTTGCTCGTGTACAAGTAGGCTTAGCCTAAAATGGGGTAACATTTCTTTCAGGCTATAAATTAACCAATCATACAGTTCTATAGTCAGATTGATATGTTCTTCTGTGATTTGAAGATCATTGATATGTGACCTTCCATGAACAATGTGCACAAGGGATGTTGACCAGTTGCCACGTAAATCCACTGATCTGACGAGTTCAAGGCGATTAGGTAGTACGACCATCCTATTCTCTCGTTCTACTTGCATTTCTTCACTCCCCTCAATGAGTATTTCCATAAGAGATTCGGTCTGGAAAACATAATAAAGAAAAATTAAGTTACTCCTTTTGTTTAATTTGATTTTTTTTTTTATCAGCCATGACTGATAAAGATAAAGTTCAGAAAAAGTATAACTTGTTTCCAATTTGGTCTTGGGCCAAGAATTAACAGTTTTTGATTATAAAAATAACTAAATATAAGATTTTTCTTTTACAAATAATTGTGAATTGAATAATTACAAGAGTGAGAAAGAAGAATAAGGATTTTTTATCTGACAGGACTGACAAAGATAAGACCAAAAAAAGTATAACTTATTATCAATTTGATATTGGGTGAATAATAAAAAGAATTTTATAGTCATCAAATAACTAAATATGTTATGTTTTTAAAAAGTAGTGAATTGGTTAAATACTGCAGTGTGAAAGAGAAATATTGTAATTACCTCTTTTTGTAGGAGATGAATTTCGAACTGATTGGACTTAATCCTGATGTTATTATGCGGCTGATGAGCACACATATGCATGATGATGTCGATCCTGGTATTGCCATCGGATTGACACTTGATGTCATGAGCCGCAGAGCTTCTGTTGTACAAAAAAGAACTGGATGCCATGGTTATTCTATGAAGAGCAGAATGACAGTGAGGAGGGGGGCAAATAATATTAAATATGATTTCAGTGTAATTACTTCAAGGGGGGTGGGGCTAAGAGAGGGGTGCCATGGCTAACATGCATGAGTGGCTTCAAAGGCATGGGATGGGATGAAACAACTAACAAAAAAAATCCAAGTACAAAATTATATTAATAGTGTATAAAATAAAATCATATCTAAAAAACAAAGCATATTTTTGGAATAATGAAATACAAAAACAGAACAATATTATCTGATTAGCTTTCATTGAAGGACTCAAATAAAAAATATTACTGTTGATAACAGAATGGATTAATTTTTTTATTCATTTTGTAATGTAAATTCTTTTTTTCTAGTAAGAGAAAGATATTGTTGGGAGTTTCTTTTATGACAGAAGTCAGTCGTAACTTCGGGCTAGGACAAAATGACAAAAGAGAACTCACGCGAGATTTGGTTATGAGGCGAGAGTTGAGCGTGACGTCACGGGTGTAAACAACATGGCGTCGATGGAAGAGAAGGGGAGGGAATGAAGCTAAGGAAAATGACGATTATGGAGTTTTCGAAGATATTTGGAATACTAGAGGTGGGTATAGACGATGAAATAGTGTGAATAGTGTCTTCGCATAGATGCAGTACAGCGAATGCGAAGATTTATAGGATATTTTTGTAGTTAAACTTGATTTATTATTGAGCTGTCTGTGCTACTCTGTGAAATTTGTTTGGAACAGAGTCTTTTTAAAAACTGTCATTCGTCGTTCGACATGTCTCTGAAATAATACCTTTTTTGCTGGATAGGGATATTTAAGTTGATAAAAAAAATCATGAATGTGTATTGTTACCAGATTACACAGTTATAAACTAATACTGTGTTAGGAAATTATTGATTCAATATGATCTAATTGTTGTTATTATTCTTTTCTTCTTCTTATTCTTGTTATTATTATTATTATTTTTGACAGTTGAATTTAAAAAATAGATGTGTGATAATACTGAATAATTAAAAAGGCGATTGCGTGACAAGCACATCCCTGGGGCGATTAATCCGAGATCAAAGGGAATAATTAAAGGGCAATTATCTTTTGCCCGGCATCCACAGGGGTGGATAAGCCAGGATGCCCAAATGACCCAAAAAAAAATCAATAAACAGACCAATTAAGGATGCCATAATGGATTTATGGTAGTGACGCAATGCTAAACATCCTCGACGAAACTGCTTGTAGAAGCATAAATTCTTTACCAATGAGAGGAAATCATATTGGGTCATGAAGGCTGATATTTGAGGCATGTGGGATACCAATGGCTGCCAAATTTCTTTGCTGTACTTTGAGTTAGGTATGCGTTAAAGCCTGTGATAAGTAAATGAGCCATTGCAACAAGATTGGGCTTGTTTTTCACGTACTTTTACCTTTACCTAACTCAAAGTACGGTAAAGGAAATTGGCAGCCATTGTTATCCCATATGCTTCAAATATCGGCCTTTACAACCCAATATGATTTCCACTCATCGGACAAGAATTCATGCTTCTACAAGTAATTTCGTCGAGGATGCTTAGCATTGCGGCAATGGCAAAATATCACCCGTTTCACAACTTACAAGCATGCAGCACTGTACTAGTATAATAACGGTGAAATGGGGGTAGAGGAGGGGCAAAATATTATTAATTTTGAACATAAAATCCAGCCTATGTTCTTCGAGTGGGTGCGAAAAAGTTTAAATGCTAGTTTTTTTGTGAAAAGGCACCCTATACATGTACTTTGGCTGGGAAAGACGACGGGGTCAATGAATTTATAGTGGGATGCACTATAACTAGTTCTACATGTAGCTGTTCTTAATTACATCTTATGACTCTGAGTTCTCTCCTTAATTATTGTGGATAAGATCTCTTTAATTTATTATCTCATATAATGGTTGACATTCAGACTGAAACTGTGCGAGCATGGACAACATCATGTGCAGATCTGAATAATTAAAAGAAAAAAAATGTTCTGAATCATAAAAAACAGACTAGTTTTTATTTTGGTGCCTTTCATGCACAACAGGTATACCTTTTAACTTATAACATTGTAGCGTCGATGTAAGTATCTCTTGTTGTAAAATCAAGACTATATTTCAACTACCAAAAAAACTACAAGTACTATGGTAACTGTTCTTACTGCTTCATGCTTTCCCCAAGTTATACAAGATTGTTGATTCATGCATCATCCACTAGCTTATTCTTTGCATTAATTTAGTTTCTCGTGGTTCTAACTACAATTTAAATGGATGGTTGATCAGGGACTCTACCTCCTGCATAAATACAGGATGTAAAAGCCCACTCATCCATCCATCGGAGACCGAGGCCATAGAAATGCGGTCTCGAAGCCTCAAACACTGGCCAAAGACATACGAGACTGAGTCAAGGCCAACAATTGGACGTCTGAGACCGAGACCATGAATATATGGCCCAAGGCCGGCATCGAGACCTCCAGCACTATACCTGCTATGTCGAGGTTTTCAGGGCTCAAGGCAAGTGTCCATTCAGGCACATCACATTTAAGTGTGCTCGCTGCCACTGGCAGCGAACTCCGTCAGAATTCAGATGAACCAACTGCCAGACTCACATCCCTGTGGAGGCACAATTGCCCTGACAGTTGAAACTGACTCATTTAAGATTCCTTGATCACACTGCATTATCATTTTAAAATTTGAGCAGTAACACTGACAGAAAAAAAACAGCTCAAAGTTGGGGAGTTAAAAGCATGAAAGAACTGAATTTCTTCTTCTTCTTCGTGTTTACTCAGACAACATCATGGGGTTGATGACTGGGTCCGAGGATTGATGAGTGCGCATGTAGTTGTTACATCTAAAAATCCAAGGGGCGGGTTTATATACAGTTGGTGCGCTGGTATTTACAGAGTCTATTTTTGAAGTTGTCTATTGTGGAGGCTGTTGTGATGCTGTCCAGGAGCTTGTTCCATTCTCTGACGGTTCTTAGGATGAAGAAGTCTCTTATGTAGCTTCTGCTGGTGTCCGGAATTTGGAAGTTTTTGGAGTTGAGATGTCTTGACTGTCTATTTGTTGGGATGAATTTTTCTGAAGCATGTCCATGAATTCTGCCAGTCTCCTCAAAGCTGGCGCCGTTCTGACAAAAAAGGTGTCTGCTGTGCTACTATAATTGTATTAATTAATTAATTTATTAATTTCTTTCAGTTTTCCAAGATGTTCACTTGATAATCTTCGTGGGTATTGGCTTCCTGATATCCTTCATGAGACGCTACAGCTTCAGTGGCCTTGGATACAATTTACTCATTGGTTCTCTTGTCATCCAATGGGCTTCCTTGATGGCCGGGTTTCTGCATCTTCATGATGGGAAGATCCATATAAATATTTACACGTAAGTTGACTGTTGTTAATCACATGTTTGATATTTTCAAAATGAAATCAATGCAAAAAACCAACATGGATTTTTTTAAAAATCCATGTTGGTTTTGCATTGAAATTTGGTTTTTCAAAAAACAATTTTGAATCTAAAAAACCAATTTTGTCCCGACATTTTTTAGAGTGTAACTGATACATTTATTTTTCTTTTCAAAAAGGTTGATCACAAGTGATTTCGCAGCAGCTACAGTTCTTATAAGTTTCGGAGCAGTCCTGGGAAAGACCAGTCCCCTGCAACTTCTTGTTCTGGCAGTGTTGGAAGTTGTTGTATTTCAGGTCAATGAGTGGCTGGGGTTGTCTATATTCAAGGTGATATTGCTTTTATCGCAATCTTATACTATGGCCCGATTTCACCAACTGAGTTAAGCCAGGTCTCAGCTTTAGACCTGGTTTAAGTAGTTCCAGAATTAACACTAGGATCAATTTCAGTGATAAAATGGCAGCACTTCTGATATAGTAAGCAAAATACATAAGACCAGACTTAACCTTAAACCTGTACTTAGCTCTGTTGGTTAAATCGGCCCTTAGAGTTCTTTGCAGATTGATGGTCAACAGGAAAAATCCATTTCTTATTTTCAATTTGCAAACTGGCTTTGCCACATCATCAACAATTTTCTGTTGGTCTCCTTATCCTCTTATTTGACAAAGTACCTTAAGTCATTTATTAGTTTTTTTATTGTCACCTATGCTGCTATACGACAAGCATTGAATCAACTGATAAACCATAACTGACACAAACAAAACATTTTTAAGCCAGTGACATCACACAATCAAGTTGAAATTTAATTTTTAAACTGTTATGACCGCCAATCTACAAACAGCTATAAAATTCAGATTTTAGCCACATCCCAGTGGGCATCTGAAGTCACCTGACATCATATAGATGTCAGTATTGTGTTTTGTCGGTGATGTCATCTTATGTCCCCTGAAGTCACAATACACTATTCACAAAACGGTTTCATATGGAACCTTTAACGGTTAATGAGCTGGTATAGATACGGAACCCTGAAAGGTTCATTACTCAACTTTTAAAAGGTTCCAACACCAAGACACACACACTAAACAACACTTACATTGTAGATAATTCAGTTAACTGAACTCCAACAATGGAACCCCTTTCTCTCAAGTAGGGAGCATCTCATTGGGCTTCCCCTTTTGAAATGCCTGATTACTTATAATCACTCATATACATTTCTTGCAGGCCATAGATGTTGGTGGATCCATGTTTGTCCATGTCTTTTCTGCATATTTTGGTTGTGCTGTTGCGGCCGTGATTGATAACAAAGATGAAGTTGACAATGCAGCTCACAAGGCTACTCCAGTTTATGGCTCTAACTTGATTTCTATGATCGGTTTGTATTTGTCTTAGTCATAAATTTGACACTAACAAAGGAAAAATCAGAATAGCTATAATGATGTTAATCAACTATTTTCTGAAGAACATCACTACCCTATGGCTAAAGAATTTAGAATATAAATATTCTTACATGAAGGTGCATTCTCAAAACCTTGGAACCAACTGAAATTAATAGTAGTGTTCAGTTTTATCATAATTAGTGGACACTACATATCCATATTTTGATGTTTTTAAGCTGGTCATAATTGAATTTTTATGCATTTGTTATCCAGGTACATTATTCCTTTGGATATGTTGGCCAAGTTTCAATGCTGCCCTAGCACCAGGTGATGACAAATTAAGGGCAGTAATGCACACATACTTTGCTCTGGCATCTTGCACTGTCATCAATTTTGCCTTTTCGGCTTTGTCCAGTAAGGAGGATAAGCTACAAATGGTAAGTGGGTTGATCAATTAAGAAAAGAGAAAATTGGTGGAATATTCATTAACATTGCACATCATTACGCTAGGGCAGTATTATTTTAACTCTACAATTAAATCATTGAAAAGGAAGCGGCAGTAAGACCGACAGAAGGTAACCACAGTAACTGGTGGTGGCACAACATCGTATTTTGACTAAATCAATGGAAAGATGATTGATTGCAAAGATTCAACTGATTTCAATCGCTATTTTTGCATAATGCACAACTACTTTTTTCAATTTTCAGGAGCACATTCAGAACTCCACTCTAGCAGGCGGAGTAGCGGTAGCCGCAGTGGCCGATCTCAACATCCATCCCTGGGGAGCCATTGTCATAGGCATTGTTGCTGGTATTGTGTCATGCCTTGGGTTTACTTATGTCACAGTAAGTACTTGACCAAAATGGCTTTGACCATTCAAAAAATTCACAGAATTAAAGCAAAAAAAAAAATTTCTGATTACTGGATAATACAAATGCCGGCAACTGTTCTCTAAATTGGATGAATTTTTATTTTCCTTATTTTATAAAGGAGTCTGTATATTGAGATTTCAAAGTCATCTGCAGAATGACCCTAATTCATTGAAAAATATTGAGATCTTCAGTTCTTTAGGAGAGTGTGTATAATGTCTATGGCACAGGTAATAGGGGAGACCGGGGCTGGTTGTCACAGGGGCAGGTTGTCACACTTGTTATTGCACTAAACTATGGAGTCACACAGCTCAACCAATCATTGTTTATTGCTTTTATAACCCACTGGAGTCTTTTTGAAAAATCTTGACCCCTGGAAGGGAGTCTGGTAGGTACATGGTCCGTTAAAAATTTTCTGTCACAAAAATGAATATTTTACCTTCAACTTGAAGGCAATGCTAGTCTTTATCAAATAGTTGTCGAAAAAGGTACAGTTAATACACTTACCATATGAACATTTCTTTAAATCATCATTAGAACAAATAGTGAAAATTTTGATAACAAAGACCTTGGTCACCCGTTTTTGGAATTTTCATCAACCGGGGCAGGTTGTCACAAAAAGGCTGGGCAGGTTGTCACAATTTTCTGAGCTCCAGATCAGAATGCTTTCCTGTTGATTGGTAAGCCTTCATTTGTAGCACCCTTGTACACAGTAGCATGTTTGTTAAGGTCTTCACTGGGCAAGTGAAGGATTCCTCATATGTCCAAAATAACTTTTCTTGGTCAAGATTTGCCTCGCAGAGTTCCACTTCCTGCATTCGAGCTCATAACCAAAAGTGTGACAACCTACCCCTAGAGTGTGACAACCTGCCCCGAAAATGTGACAACCTGCCCCGAATTCTGAATTTTAAAAAATGTCCAATAGGACATCAAGATTTCGAATGATATAGGTAAATATTCACCAGATGGGTTTAAGTCACTCCCCTTTTGCCTTTCATGCAGAATGGCAGTGCTCCTGCATGCATTATACAGAAATAGTAGCAAGTTTAAGTTTTACACACTGTGACAACCTGCCCCTGTGACTACCAGCCCCGGTCTCCCCTATTACATGGCACATGGTATAACAGGTGGTGCATGTGGAGCACTAAAAATCTGGTGCTAGTAAAATCCATTCAAGTAAAATTTGAGTCACAAAAATCATAAAGTCATATCAGGGGAGTATCTAGAAATGGCACGTATCAATTTGAAATTGGAAGAGTAATTGAACTATTCATTCTCACTATTATTTCAGCCATGGATGTCTACCAAGCTGAAAATCCATGATGCATGTGGAATACACAGTCTTCACGGAATGCCCGGGATTCTATCTGGAATTGCAGGGATTGTAATGGCCGCTATGGCATCCGAAGATCTATATGGAGCAAGGTATGTAATACAATCAGAGTTGTTAGTTCTGCAACGTAATAATAGTGATGACACAACATTTTGGGAAGGTGAAAATTACTGTAGGCAACTGCATGGATTACCTTACAGATGATTTCATATTTGTAGACATTTGAGGAAGAAAATACATCATTTTTCTTGCGATTTTCATTGGTTGAGAGAAGCTATGACATCACTCTCTCCTGAAAAGTGACATAGCGTTTTACATGGGTGACCATGGCATTTTAAGCCATTGATCTCCTTACAGGGACTGACTTTAGCAGTTTTAAGTGAGAGTTTCAGTTTGTGTTTTACACATTTAAGCACACACATTCTGCAATTCCGATACTGTGCATTCAGACGATGAGGATCAGGTGATCCATGCAATGACTGATTACATAAAAATAAACATGTATAATTGTGAATGTATCATTTTCTCAGAAGAGGGGCTCATCTCAGGCGGCAGGACAATGGGCTACCAATCGCGGTCTCCTTGATCTGATATTTCTTATGAATGTTGGCCACATCACTGGACCGGGCAACCACTCTGTCCTGAGGGACCACCATTCAGAATTTATGATTCGGGGGGGGGGGGGGTTGGGAGTTTTGTTGGAACTTACTGTCAAAAATGTATACCTCCTTTGCATTCATGCTTATTTGTACCTCTCATACATTCCATGTGGATTTTTAGTATGTCCCCTTTTCTTTTATTAAAATTTCATCACCCCCGTAAACATGTTGTAAGTAATAAGTAAATACCCTTGAAGCATGTGTGAAAAATTGGTGCTCAGATTCAGAGCTCTTGAAACTGATTCAATATAAATTGAAACAACAGTTGTTCCCAGGAGTGTGAAATGCAACAGTTCATGAAGAAGTGAAAGAGTTCATGTGGATTGCAGTTTGACATGTGTGAACAACTACCACAATACCAAGTTGGCCTTTGCTGTATACTAAGCTATACTATTGGTCAAAATTATGACATCATTTTTCCAGCAAACACCATTTGCTTGAAGCAAGCTGAAAAAAGTGACATGCAATGGGCAACTTGACCAATCTCCTGGCAGGATTTTCTGATGTCAGACCAGAAATTTTGCAAAATATTTTGTAATTTGAGAAAAGTCTACAAATATGAAATCATCTGTAATGAATTTGTGGTTGATTTTACTTTAACGATTCCATCCGAAAACAGTTATTTATATGGTACTTTAACTGAAAGATCACCTCATGCTCTTCAGCGTCATATTTCTAGTCACTTAAATCATTTTGTGCGTGGGTCAAAATTTGAAAACCTTGAAATATCAGCCGAAAAAAAAAAGAAAATATTTTTTTCTAGAAATGCCTTTTACAGATGATTTCATATTTGTAGACATTTGAGGTAGAAAATACATCAATTTTCTTGCAATTTTCATTGATCGAGAGAAGGTATGACACCACTCTCTCCTGAAAAGTGACATAGCGTTTTAAATGGGTGATCAAGGAATTCTAAGCCATTGATCTCCTAACAGGGACTGACTTTAGCAGTTTCAAGTGAGAGTTTCAGTTTGTGTTTCACACATTTTCAGTACAACATTCTTCAAGTCCAACACTGTGCATTCAGACGATTGGGATCAGATGATCCATGCAATGACTGTTTATACAGAAAATAAACACGTAAAATTGTGAATGTGACATTTTCGAAGAGGAGGGGCTCAGCTCAGACGGCAAGACAATGGGCTACCAATCACGGGGTCCCTGATCTGATTCCCAATTAGAACTGCCCTCCTTGAAGCACGTGCACCCACCCAGGTAAAACTCCCATCTCCCCCTCAACCCAGTCATAAATTCTGAATACCTAGTCCCTTACTGATGTCATAGACAATGCTTTGGGTCAAGGCGTTATAATTTTGTGTTAATAGATGTAAGCCATTTAGAGTCAGCTTGAAACTGATTTAATATCAATTGAAACAATCAACAGTTGTACATAGAGGTATGAAAAACAACAGTTCATGAAGAAATGAAAGAGTTCATGTACGTGGATTATTTTTTGACATGTGTGAACAACTGCCACAATACCAAGTTGGCCTGTGCAGTATACTATTGGTTAAAATTATGATATCATTTTTCCAGCAAGCATCACGCGCTTGAAGCAAGCTGAAAAAAGTGACACGCAATGGGCAACTTGACCAATCACTTGGTAGGATTTTCTGATGTCATACGAGAAATTTTGCAAAATATTTTGTTATTTGACGAAAGTCTACAAATATGAAATCATCTGTAACGTTTGAATTGTGTAGATCAAAAGATCAGTTTTCACTGCACTTTGAAAGTTTCATGTCCAGGGTTCCCAATGGTCTGCTGATCTGTATGTGGTGATAAATACAGCGGTAATGCTTTATGATCATTTACCATGATTTTCAACATCATGCAAACATAAATGGCCTAAAAGGCTTTTGAAAAATTGTCAAAAATTACTTCGGCCAGTTTCGATTTGAAATATTAAGAATGAATATACATAAGCAAGACTGTGTAAAAAATTATTAATCTTTGCCTTTTCTGGAAACGCTCATCTTCATTTATCTCTTCTAGTCTGTATCAAATCTACCCAGCAATGGCCCCGAAGAACGGAACAGCGGAATGGGATGCATTCCATAAGAAGTACACCCTGGAAGCAGGAGACGGCAGAACCCCAAGAGAACAGGCTTTGTGGCAACTGTGTGCTCTTGGTGTCACTATTGGGATGGGTGTTGTTGGAGGAATCTTTACAGGTAAAGATCTTATTCATTTATGCAGAAAAATGATTTGAATTGCTTTTTGCTGGATCATGCAATTCTGAAGTGCTTGATTTAGAATCTGTTGTCTCAAATTTAAGACTATTTGAGATGAAATAATCATAAGCCTTCATTGAAGCCTCTCCACCCATTGCTTGCTTTACATTTGCATGGCAAAAGAGCTCTTACTTATTATTATACTTGTAATTAGGACAAATATCAATAGTATAACCATTACAGGTTCTGTCCAATTTTATTGTGCTAGACCAAATTGGAAATTTGCGAAATCTTGCATACTGCCATTTAATTTGATGAGATGAGAAGCCAAAATGGTTATAAACTAGAACGGATTTTGTGGTTTCTGACAGTGACAGAACGATGCCACCAAAATTAACGGCAATGATTAGTAATAGATACGAGGGGTTTTCCATAAATTCTGTCCAACTTGCCATAACTTTTGCAATGTTTATTACAGAAATATGATATTTGGGTCAAATAATATTGAAGTAATTTGCAAATGATCCTGAAAAAATCAGATCGTAGAAATAAAAATAAAAGGTTAATTTGTTGCAATGGAAACCAAAAGTCATGAAATGCGGCCCAGGGCACTTTTAGAGGTACAGATTCATTGTATCTTGTCGAGAATTCGTTTTTTTACAAGGATTACAGGACAAGAAACATATTGAAAATAATCCCAAACATTTTACAAATTCTCAAAGCAATGAACTTGACACTGAGTAGATTTCGTCTAACTTTATATATCCTTTAAAAATCAATGCTTCATAGTCCTCATATTAAGATCCCTGTTGGTGTTTCGCTGACTTTTTGTAATTTACGATGGGGTTTCCATAAGTTCTGTCCAACCTGTCATAACTTTTGCTAGATTTTCTACAGAAAAATGATATTAGGGTGAATTGATATTTAGGTAATTTGCAAATGATCCTCAAAAAGTCAGATTATAGAAGTAAAAATAAATTGTTGATTTGTTACTATGGAAACCAGAAGTTATGAAATTTGACCGCGATCTTGGTAACAGACACATACTTGATATATCGTCAAAATATGTAATTAGTACAAGAGATATAGAACAAAATATATTCAAAACATTCATAGCCATTTCACAACTTCATAAACTAATGGATGGCATCCCGTAAATACATTTTCTCACACTTTCTAACCTTGCCTTAATAAGATACCTCAGTCTTCATGTTAAGGTCTGTTTTGACATTGTCCAGTCTTCTTTTCTTAGGTCTTCCAATGTGTGCTTTCTTCATTCAGAAAAAGTTTTTACAATCTTTGGTTCCATCACCTTTAATGTCTTCCTTGTATGTATGATAGAAGGTTCTTACTCTCTCTGTTAGTTTTTTTCCAACCAAAGTGAAGAAATATGACAGGCATATATGGTGTCATCAATATCCGAAAAATTTCTCATCTTATGAAAAAATGGGAAACTGCACAGGATATGGTAAAGTAATTCAGATGTGACAATAATACCAGTTTTCATTGTTATTAATGTTTTACAAATTACTGATTGTATTTCATGAAAAAAATTAAGAATATACATTAATTCAATAGTCAAAACAAGGATAATGTAAGGAGGTGTTCAAGTGTTGTAAATGAGCACTACAAAATCTGGGCCGCATTTCATGACTTCTGGTTTCCATGGCAACATATTAAGCATTAATTTTTATCTATATTTGTCTGATTTTTGGGGTGTTTTTTGGGAATTACGTCAATATTATCTAACCCAAATATCATGTCGCTATATCAAATCTTGCAAAAGTTATGAATAGTTGGACAGAACTTTTGGAAAACCCCTCGTAGTTGGGTTATTGTTCAAATCATTTTTTCCTTGTTTTATTACTTTAGTCCTTGTAATTGAAAAAGAACTCTTAATAATGAAACACATAAAAAATGTCATCATACCTATTTATTGAGTTCAGGTCTCGTGCTTCGTTTGCCAATCTGGAACCAACCCGACGAGGAAATGTTATTCGAAGACTTAGAATTCTGGGAAGTACCTGATGGTTATCGTCAGGATTCAAATCATGTGGATAAGAAGGAGGAAAAGAATGTGATGGTTCTTGCCAATGATTTCATCTCTAGGATATAAGTGGAATAAAATGATGCACAGGTTGCTCAATTAAACCTACCGCTTGAATAAATTGTATTTCTATGTTGACATGATATTTGTTTTTTTTGTTGTTGTTTTTCGATTGCAGTTTGATAAATTGGGCTCATTTTTTTACACCGTTGCTCATAAACATGGAATACTTAACGTTCTCCATTGAAATTGATAACTTCAGCAACTTCTGCTGGAGCACATGATCGTATGATTCAATGGTAACTACTTCCAATGACCGCTAAAGGCAATAACATGCTCTCGAGTAAAACGCGTACTGCAGCGTTAGACCCAGGAAAAGTTACAGCAGAACGAAATACGGAAATTCAGGGGGTATTTTAGGGTGAGGTGCATTCAACGAAAAATTTATAATTTTTGCAAAAAATGTAGTTGAGGCTTTAGTGACTAGAGAAGATGTCTTGACCTTTACAATAGACCTTGCTTGCATTCACACTCTGCAATTTACTTTTATTTGACTTTTTTTTCCCAAAAAAGTATTCCAAATTTATGAGTAGGAGTGTATAACTTTTTATAAATGTTTGTTTGGGAAGTTATATTGGCAAAAGAGCAAAAGGGCATATTAAAAAATTATAATGTGTCAATGTGTGTGTTCTGTTCTGACACGTAGAAAAGAAGAAAAATAAGTTTGTTGTATATACTATGTAGACCCACCGTTCAAGATTTTCTGGATTCACCTTGAAAACCCTATTTCAGAGCCAGGGTGACGGTTTTAAAACTCAATTTGTGAATTTGGGCCCAAGAGACCGATTCATGAAAGTTCACCAGGGGGCAGGAAATTTCATTTTCAATATTATGTTATTTTATTGCATTGGGGTAGTTTTATATTTGTCCGTGAGACAGTAGTCTTGGTTGGTAAATTAAATCGTATTTGTTGCACGCTAATAATTATAAATGATTTGATAGTTCTAACAACTTCTTTCAACTTTGCTAATAACAAGTGGCCTTAGGTTTTATGATCACTAATTGGCATTAAATCTATCATTTTAAGCACAAGCAAATGTATTTGGTGAAGGGAGGGGGGTAATGCCCTTGAACGCCCCAGTCCCCTTCTATTCACTTAGTCAATTGATAATAGTTGATTTTAAAATATCGATAGATTGATAGATAGATAGATAGATAGATAGATAGATAGATAGATAGATAAACAGATAGATAGATAAACAGATAGATGGGTATGTTAAGTGCAGCCCTCTAAGCCCAGTTCTGGGCATTCGCAAGGGTTTATAGATGAGATGGGAGAGAGTGGAAGTCCTCAAAGTGTTACACATATACCCCATACAAGGGATTTTTTACTTGCGCAACATAAACACTGATACAAGGGACCACCAATTTAACGTCTCTTCGGAACGACATCCTGCTGACACTTAACAACTGAAACTTTTGTCTTTAGATGTATTTATTATGCCACTAATTACAATTGTCCTCATCAGCAAGCAATAGTTGAATCAGCAGGAGAAACAGGTCCCTTACATTGACTAACTTTGTTGGGGGCGTACCAATACCATGGCATACAAAATGCAAATATCATTGATTGATGTCTTTATTCTTGGCTCTGGTGATCAATTCCAGTCACATTAGGGCATACCCCTGCCCATATTCTCCACAGAAATCAAACCCCTGCTAAAACCCTGTCTCTCGGACAACTACAGTTTCTCCAGCTGTCGCAGTTGTTCCGACAGTTCCAACAGTTCCAACAGTTCCAACAGTTCCAACAGTTCCAACAGTTCCAACAGATGCACTTGCTTCTTGTTCGTTCCTGATTACCATTTTCCTTAAGTGACCAGCAATTCCGGATGACAGGAAAATATGCACTCCTTGCAGTCCGTTCATGACGACAAACACATACCATAATTCCATGATACCCGTGACATAGGGCACAAGTGCAAATAGCCAGGCCACTCCCATCAGTGCTCCAATTTTGGCGAATACCACAACCATGTTCCGGTCAGAGGCAGCGGCAATAGTTGTGTCACTTGGGAGTACACGACATATGTTGACAATAGTCGCAATATAGAATGTTGCATTGATGAAAAATAAGAATAGTGAAGGACCAATGAAGAATGCGATTAGATAAAGTTCAGGCTCAATGAAACATATCCCACTGCTCAACCCATAATTGATGGATAATTGTGTAAAATTGTCAAGACAGACTGGGACAGCCATCAATACAAGACCAAATATCCAGCATTTGCTCATGTTGTGCATTGAAATGCTACCTTTTTTCATGTACCATGGTCGATTGATGTTTGAAAACCTGTAAAAGAATTCTCCAGAAACAAAAGTCATGATCAAAAAACATGTTAGCCAGAAGTAGTGTTGCAAAACACCAATGGTGCGACAAACTCTCATTCTTGATGTAAATATAGGAACGTGGCTTATCTGGAAGCAGAAAAGAGAAGAACTGTGTCTTAAAAATAAAACGAAAAAGCTTACGTGAAATGCGTCATTTGTATACCTCTCACAAGTCATTTGTAATGTAAAGATATTACGTTTTTGTGACATAACAAAGTTAATTTCAAAAGTAATCAGTTGCCAAGTAATTAAACAAAAAAAAACGTACCAGCACTCTTAACAAAAAGGTTTTATTTGGAACCTTTAAGGGTTCTATAAGCTGGTATAGATAAGGAACCCTAAAGGTTCATTATTCAACTTTTAAAAAGGGTCGGACAGTAAACAAAAGCATCACTTAGATAATCCAGCTGCACTGAACTCCCACAATGAAACCAATTTCTCTCAAGTTGGGAGCATAGGGTGCTATCATGGGGCCTTTCTACCAGTATTGAACCTTTTCAATTCATTTGAATCCTTAAAAATATATAGAACCTTTCTTCGGAAGTGTTCTTTATATATACCATCAAAAAGCTTTAACATTAAGAATGTGCAATTGAATTAGATAAATTTATAGCTCTCACAGGAAATTTGTGTAATGTCAGGAAATTATGTCTTTTACCTCAGAAGTAATCAGTTTCTTTTGCCAAGTATATGAAACAGAGAAGCCTACCTGGAGGAGAAGCTGAGCACAGAACAGGGAGGCAGAAAGATGAGGAAAGCAGCAAGATGGTGAGGGAAGCAGCAAGATAAATAAAACAGAAATGCTTAATTGGAAAAGGAGCTGAAAGCAGAAGAGGAAAGCAGCGATGTGAGGGAAGCAGAAAGATGGGGGAATATGAGGTTATACCATGGGTAGGTGCAGTACATCCCCGGTATACTCCCCGAGACCCCTGCATATTCCCGAGACCCGAGGGGTCGAGGGAATATACGGGGGTCGAGGGGAGTATTTAATAGGTCTGGTGCATTCAGGTCTTGAGATATAAAATAAAACGGCCATGGAACTAAAAAAAACGTTGACTCAAATCAGTGATTTTACGCTTGAAGTGAAAATTCTTGTTTCAGTTATTATTTTTTCGTGGCAAGAGTTTTTCTGATATCATCTTGAAATTTTGGATTTGTAATCTATACTAACCCCAACAGATCCTTCTAAAATTGAAAAAGACTCATCATTTTTGTGTGTTGTCAAAATTGCAAGAAAAGATGTTGAGCAGCAGCAGAGATTGTGACGCTATACCAGATTTGTGGGGGTGTGTCTGAATGCTGCTCTCTGATTGGTTGTTTTCAGTATATTCCCTGTAATTACAGGGAAAAAACGTCGTATACAGGTCAGGTGACCATATACTGCTTTTTCTCCCCTATACTGACTTTTTCCCTGCTGTATTGCCCAGGGAAAAAAACATTATCACCTGGTTGGCTGTGAATATCACTGTTTACAGTCAAAATATCAGGGCCTATGATATTGTAAAAAATACCACCCTTCAACGGCGATATTTCTTAATAATGGTTATGACATCACCAGCATTTCAGCTGTCTGATGATGTCACAAACCAAACAAGGGCCAGAATAATGGGATTGTGACGTCATGTCCATTGTTGCTCCATGGTGACGTCACATTTTTGTAATGGCAGAAAATAGTCCCTCTTTAATAACTGAAAATTTGAGGTAAATCCAGGTGATAAAAACAAAACAACCACGCGTCAGGGCACTTCGTACAATATCACCCTGCGGGCTCGAGTGATATTAATTCACACAACAGCTCGTGATATTGTTACTCAGTGACCCTGACTTGGGTTGTTTTGTTATAGTATCGGGGAGAAAATGTGCCTAGACATGGGGGAAGCAGCAAGATAGGGAAGCAGCGAGATGAGGGAAACAGCACGATAAGGAAAGCAACAAGATTGGGAAGCAGCAAGATAAGGGAAGCAGCAAGACGGCAGAGGAAAGCAGTGATATGAGGGAAGCAGCAGGATGAAGGAAGCAGCAAGATAGGGGAAGCAGTGAGATGAGGGAAGCAGAAAGATGGCAGAGGGAATCAGCAAGATTAGGGAAGCAAAAAGATGGGAGAAGCAGCAATATGGGAGAAGCAGCAAGATGGGGGAAACAGCAAGATGGCAGATTTTACCTGGAAAAGAAGCTGAGTGTAAAAGAGGGAAGCAGCAAGATTGGAAACACAGCAAGGTAAGGGAAGCAGCAAGATTAGGGAAGCAGAAAGATCGGAGAAGGAGCAAGATGGGGAAGCAGAAAGATAGGGAAGCAGTGAGACGAGGGAAGCAAAAAGATTGGGGAAGCAGCACAATAAGGGAAGCAGAAAGACAGTCAAAGCAGTGAGATGGAGGAAGCAGCAAGATGAGGAAGCAGTGAGATGAGGGAAGCAGCAAGATGAGGGAAGTATTGAGAAGAGGGAAGCAGCAAGATAGAGGAAGCAGCGAGATGAGGGAAGCAGCAAGATGGCAGAGGGAAGCTACAATATAAATAAAACAGAAATGCTTACCTGGAAAAGGAGCTGAGCGCAGAAGAGGGAAGCAGCCAGATGAGGAATAGAGGCGACCACTTTAGAACGAAGAGATTTCCGCAAAACATAAGCAGATATTGTTGTGAAAAGAAATACCATGGATATGGAGTTGCAAACCAGTGTTACAATCCCCAGGTACATCATGGATGGCCTTGGATTTGCCTTACAGAAAAATGTAGAAACAGACCAACTTATTTTCTGTAATATGTAATCTTTTTTCAAATATACGATGATAGCAGATTCGTTTACTGTTGTAATATACTTGCTAATCCCAATGGTAGAAGCCACCAACAAGTCACCAGAAATATTGAAGATGTTTGCCCCTACAGAAAACAGTTCATCAGAATCTTTACAACGGTCGCTCTCAAAGTTGAAAATCAAAATATCTGTGAACTGTTCAGTTTTTGAGAATAATGATTTTTCCAAAATAAAATTATAAGCGCTGTTAAAGTCATTGAAAGATCCGGAAAGATACTTGCACGTTGCTGTGTGTAAACCTGAGATTGTATCACCAAGAGCATTCAACAATGGAACACTCCCTAAAGCTCGATAACATTTATCATTGTATAGATCGTCATTGGCATTTTCCTGATTTTGTGTGTGCTTATGGAAATCCTTTTTGGTCATATTGGCCAAGATCACTCTAAAACCGTGTGTAGCATTTGCTTTGTATGGCAAGTATAGGTGTCCATTATTACTAAATAGCATCGAATCATCTAAATTAATACATGTATCATTGAATATGTCAATTTTTGAATTTTTGTCACAATAAGTGTCATACTCATATTTGCTATTATCCCGAAATTTTTGCATTTTTACGCTTTGTCTGTCTATTGAAAAGAGCAATGAATAATTAGGCAGCCTCACTATTTTTATATGAGTCCGGGTCATGTCACAGGTTGAGTTTAACACTTCGAGGTCGCAGCCATTGTAAAAAGGATTAATGTCAATACCTTCTGTCATTACAAAGGCTGTGCACAATGGTTCACATCCATCACATGACTTTTCCCTCATGACACAGCTCTGGCGTAATATCCACTCCCACTCTAAACCAGGGGTACGACTTAAATCAAGCGTCTCAACAACATCTGCGGCATACTGACAATTCTCAAAGAGCAATCTCCTTGCTGCTGTTATATTCCCTACCTTCATCTCTTCATCAATAAGTCGTATTGAGTCATAATCAGAGCAGACGAAGCTCAACGATATTGGTTTGAAATCAGATATTTTCAAACTGTGACACATCACGCAGTAATGATTTTGAAATATTGCAAACTTTTCATTAAAAACCGGTGCTAGGCTGAGAAAGTCAGGCCCCTCACAATTGTCTTTTATGATTGATTCCCTATGTCCCTTGGGACATTTATTGACAACTTGAAAGTTCCATTGATATCCTGGAGCTAGAGTTTTGCAACTTACAAATTTCCTGACTGATTGCACATCACCGTGGATTTTACTGTGTATATGATATTTGAGGAGACTAGATATTGCATTATTGGTGGTATGTAAGCTTTCTATAGAGTCTTTAGACCAATTGTTTAAGGCTGGTTCATATTTGTTTAACTGAAGACGGTGAGCGTCTTTACACAAATGCCAGTAGTCATAACAGCAGTCCCCAAAGTCAACACATGCTTCATCACACTTACAGCTGTATCCACAGTTCCTTAACTTTTGATAATCTTCCTTTCCTTTGCAATTCATAGTATTGACATTGTTGCAACCAATTTCTGAGCAACTCATTTCTTTACATGGACTGGCAAATTTATTTAGTCCCATTCCTGCTGCACTTAGTATGCTGGCATTCAGCAAATCATCTGGAACATAATTTACAAAAGTTATTGGTAACATTTAGTATACCGGCATTCAGAAAATCCCCTGGAATATAATTTACATAAGTCATTGGTAAAATTTCGTGTAATGCCATTCAGCCAATCATCTGGAACAGAATTTATATTAGTTACTGTTTGTTTCCATTCAGAATGTAGACTCAGAAATATTAGTTATGCCTTTACACATTCAGAACTAAAGCTTATTAGCGCTGCCCTGGGGGTGCCCCCCTTGGGCAAGCTCTTTGTTTCGTAAGGAAGATTTTTTGCACACACTGAAATGTTCACATTCTAGGCCTCATTTTATGTAAAAGCTACTGGGCACCAGCCACCACTTCCAATGCCCTTATTCACATGTATGTTCTTTCATGTCATAAAGTTTGTCCTAAAGTCTTTATTTTTGCATTTAGTGTCCTTATTGTGTCATTCATCAACAATTTTTCTCCAGTATTCTCACCAATGTCTTCACACACGCCCTCCCAGCGTGGATATGGCAGCAAGATAGACTGCATGCATGATATATTATATAACTGTCAGCTTTGAGAGGGGCACTCTCTTTCAATTCAGTGAGAAATGTTTTCCAGCCTTTTGGATGGCAATTGTCCACTATTCAGCAGCTCCAAATGTTTTGTTCATTTTAATTCAGTGTATTACCAAAAAGTCAATTATGGCTGCTACATAACCTGCATACATGACATAAAGTTTCAGCTTTGAGGGGGGCACTCTCTTTTAATTCAGTGAGAAATGTTTTCCAGCCTTTTGAGTGGCAATTTTCCACTATTCAGTAGTTCCAAACGATCAAGTTGTGTCCATTTTAATTCAGTGTATTACCTATATGTTAATTTCACCATGCTTATACCCATATAATTACAATATTTAATGCATACACTGTAGGCTTACGAGACTAGGGGGTTACTCTTGCTAATTTTAGAGAATGAAGTAACAATACAGCTAAGCTGTTTTACAATTGGCCCCAGGAGTATATAAAGGCTCTAAATATATTATGGGATCCCAAAAAAAAAAATCAACTGAATGTGCTTTGTGTGTAATATACATTAGGCCTATGGTGCAAATTGAATTTTACAAAGTTTCGACATAAACCTAGGCCAATCTGGGTTTTTCTAATAAAAAAATTAAAACTTGATTACTCCACATATCCCCCTTTCTCATATTAGAAGGTACAGATTTTCGTAAAATGTAATTATTATAACAACTGCTCATTTTATTTATTACTCCACATAATACCCCCTTTCAACAGTCTAGCTTCTGGGTCTAACTTACAACATCAGTTGTGCCACAATAGAATCACCACATATAATTTTAGGACTCTGTTATTATTGTATGTATGTTAACTATGGCTTAAAATTTATGTTTCATTTGCTAAGTTAGGGCAGCGCAACACTCATCGCCTAGCGATTAGTACATGTCTAGTTTAGATTAATTCCAGCTGCAGTTAGTATACTGGCATTCAGCAAATCATGTGGAACATAATTCATAGTAGTTATTGGTAACATTTAGCACCCTGGCATTCAGCAAATCATCTGAAAAGTCATCTTTACAGTTATTGGTAACATCCAGTACACAATTTCCATTAGTCATCCGGGTGTTTTACAAATTAAATTGATAATATTTAATTACAGTCGACGAGTATTTACAAGCAGTTGTTTGTTGAAATAATCACCTCACAACATGTCCTATCAAATACATTGAAATAAACTGTCAATCTGTCATTTGTCACCAAGTTAATGAGTGGTGTGTCACTCTAAATTATTTTTTTATGACCTCACATTGTCTGCTTATGGGTCATATAATAAAGAAAGTGAAATAAAGACAAATTATACTTACAGACTTTTCCAAGGTCAAGTTGTGGACTGGGAGTTGCTATCTGAAGGCAATATGCCACACTCAGCAACAAAGTGAAACGCAGCAGCATGTTTGTTGGTCCACAATCCCTCGATGAATGCACAGTCAAGCTATTCTGTAAAAGGAAGAGGCATCAGTGACAGGAATGGGATTATAGGGGAATATTCAGAATTATGACAAGGTTGAGTCTTCTCGGAAGTCGATGTTAAAAATTGATACCACCTTGGGAACCACAGTGCCAAATATCCTAACTTTATCAAAACGCAGGGGCGTCAGTTCCATTTTAAAGTGGTGGACCAACTGAAGCTTTTCAGGATAAGGGAACTAAGGCGGCTACTAAGAATGTCCCCTTAAATGCTTAAATGTTATGATTTCTGTAATGCATTACATAATTATCACACTGCAGGTTTGCTCAAGTGAAATAGATGTTTATACACATATTCAATAAGATTATTTAAAAAAATCGCATAAAACAGTTCGATTACCCCCTCTTAGTGACCTCCACTAAGCCTTAATGGACATAAGTTCTTAGTAGCCAGCTAAGCTCCCTTATCCTGAAAAACTTCAATAGTGGTCACACCTTCGTGGAGGATGTCAGGGCAAAGTTAATTTTTTTAAATTCAGAAACATTTATACTATGGCAAAATATGGTGGAGCATCTGCCCCACCAGCCCCATAGGAAATGACGCCACTGTCAAAACGTGTAAAAAATTTTTTTAATCTGCCGTACTATTAGGCTTTATGCGGATTTTTTGTACCCCCCTCCCCTTAGGGAGAAGATTAAATCTGAAAGGTCCATTATGCCTGGAGTGGGATGTTCAATTCAGCGTCATGTCCTGTTCGGTAATAGCTGACATTTACGTGTACAAAGGAGGGAAGAACGTAGCTGAAAAAGGACATTTTAAGTTCGAATGGCTCTCCAGGAACTTAATGATACTCATTGGGCCATACGCTTTTGAGTTCTATCTTCTTGAATTGATCGACCAACGGCATATGGATAAAAAATTGAGCTTACTGACAATTTTTAGAAAATGTAAATGTACCATAAAACGGGGTAAAGTTGACCATTCGGGGGAAAGCGTACCGGCTATTCTAACCCACTTGATGGCAGAAATTTCAACTTTCCTCTCTGACACAGGTTGGAAATTTGCCAAAGATAACTGTGTCAGTGACAAAGTTGGCATTTCTTCCATTACAGGCAATTTCATTAGTACACGATTCTGAGGTTTTATGCACACTAAATACATGGCATTTTTGCTTGTATTGATCTGATTGGTTCAGGGACAACAGAACGTCACACAGCTAATATATGAAATGTAGCATGCAGATAAATTGCATTGATCCTCACTGCTAACTGTGAATGAGCAGAATCGCATGGTAATGAAATCACCTGTAAGTGGGTTAAAATAGCCGGCCAAATTTCCCCCGGATTGACAACTTTACCCCGATCTACGGTATAATAAAGAGTAATACATCTATTTTCCTTTTTGGGGACTTCTGTTCCGCCAAGCCCTAGAAAAATGACCTCGAGAATATCCAAGAAGCTAAAGAACAATTATGTCTGGCCTCATAGTAGATATATACTCACCATGTGCAAGTGTGCATGCAGATACTTTGATGGCAAGCTATAGACTGAAGTAGCAATGTAGACTGAAGTAGCAATGGTTGGTCTTACAGATACTCACCATGCACAAGTGCACATGCAGATACTTCGACAGCAAGCTGTAGACTGAAGTAGCAATGGTTGGTCAGCAGAGAGGTTTTAAACTGCTCCGCCGCCTACGACAAGCACAACATTTTATTTCATTTTCAAAAACAAATTAGGGGAGATCAGGGACAGAAGAGCCTCAGGATTAAGAGGCCAATTAGAAAGTTAAGTTTTAGTATATATATGATAGGCCAGTTAGAAAGTTCATGATAATCAATCATTGGTTCAGATTTTGTATTGCATAAAAAAAATGATTCGCCATCCTTTGCTATCACCATTATTTCACATCAGACTCTCTGTTGCAGGAGAGGGTTGTCCTGGTGGTAGCCGAGTCTGCAGAGAAGTAATGTTATAGATCTGGTCTTTTGTTGTAATCATTCATGAAATCTAATGTTGACTATAGTTCATTATTGATAAAGAAAAATGATTAAAATTGTCCTAGGAATGAATCAGGCACCTTAGGGAGACTCCTCCTCTGACTAATTATGTCTCAAGCGGCAAGAAATAATCAGGAGTCATTCGAATAAGTTTAAAAAGTCAGGTGAATTTCATTTTAAACTGAGTCAGTCACATTAGGATCAAGTGGTCATTAGTGTTTTTTGACAAAATCTGTTGGAATTGGTCAACTAAATCTGACTGAGAAAGCATATATCCAAGCATTATGAAGCATATCCAAGGATACAGTCCTTATCATATCTGCAAGGAATCTCAAGTACTTTTCTATAGTGTTGGAAGAGTTCCTCCGTGGCCTAATGGTTAAGAGTGCTTGCACAACCACTGGCTCTGAGGGCGTGGATTCGAATCCCACCCGGAACTCAATTTAGTCCGAGCCCATGGGACATTAAATAGAGGCGGGTTGTATCCAGTGTTCTATGCTGGGAAAACTGAAAGACCCTGGGCATCCCTGAATTAATAGGGTATGTACCAGACTCACAGTCATCTCATCTCGTCATCATCATACGGCGATCGCCTGCCTCGATATAGCCCACTAAGGTGCTGCAGAGGCGTAAAACACAAACAAACAAACAAACAAATCTATAGCGTTGAAGCGTGGTGTCAGAGATGGCTCTATTCCTTGGCATTGCAATATCTGTAAAATAACTACAAACTGTTATGTCATTTTAAACTGGGTCAGATTCCCTGGGGTTTAGCCAATGTGAATCCACCTCAGCTGGGCATCACAGTTACAATACAATGTTAGAGTTAGCATTTTATCAGGTATAGCCGTTACAACCACACTATCACAGCCTCACAGCCAATGGGCTGAGAGTAAAACTACACATCAGTTTCAACATGGATATATTGAAGGAAGTGTTACATTATATTTTCATACTTGTGACTTTGCAACTTTCAACTTCGATGGACCTTGTTATAAACGAAGGGAATTGACAATGTTCTGTAAACACATTGATTATGTGATTTATATTTCTCTTTTGATGGAGCATTTGCGTGTATCAAGTTTTCCAGACCCGATTTCACTCAGACATAATGCTGAAACTGTGATGCTCAGTTGAGGTTGATTCACATTGGCTAGAAGCCAGGGAATCTGACCCAGTTTAAAATGACATCACAGCTTGTAGTTATTTTACATATATTGCAATGCTAGACAACAGAGTCCTCTCTGACATCACAGTTCAACAGCATAGGAAGAACTTGAGGTTCCATGTAAATATGATGAGGACTATAATAATTTGAAAAGTAGATAAGAGTTTGACTTGTTGTCTTTAATTGAAATTTTTGAAAATGATACATTATTTTGCTCTTGAAATATGCCTTTCGCAGGAGTTTCGCCCAACTGTTTATGTTTGATGTTTGATTGTTTGTGTTTTACGTCTCTGCAGCACCTTAGTGGGCTATATCGAGGCCGGCGATCGCCGTATGATGATCAGATGAGAAGACTGTGAGTCTGGCACATGCCCTATTAATTCAGGGATGCCCAGGGTCTTTCAGTTGCCCCAGCATAGAATACTGGATACAACGCGCCTCCATTTAATGTCCCATGGGCTCGGACTAAAGTGAGTTCCCTTGGTGAGATTTGAACCCACGCCCTTAAAGCCAGTTGACAAGCGCACTTACCAATTAGAGTTTCGCCCAACTAAAAGGAGGCAAATAACCTTGGTTTGAAGCCCTGCTGATTTCAGTATACCGATTTGGCCATTCAACTCAATTGTGGTTGTACATCATGTCTCACTCGGCCCTATTTCCCGCTGTGCCCCGCATCCCCCTGTTACACAAATGTTAGAAAATAGTATCTTTAAGACATGATATGATATAACAATTAAGTTTAATGGCCATTGAAATGAAGCACGCAACTGATTTGTACTCAATACATTATTGAGATCTATTGTGACATTGCAACTCATTGTAAAGTTTACTATAAGTTTCTTTCCTTTCAATTTGAAAACCATTGAAATACTAAAGTAGCATATATATTTCAAGATATAATTATTTGTGGCAATTGGCAACAATATATTAATCAATGCAGTGTCGTGGGCATTGTAGTGAATGATATTCCATATTTTGCTAAATCAACTCATATTTGAATAACTTAGAAGGAAAGTGATCCGAGCCCTTGTTCGGAAGATTATCAGTTTTTTGCTAATAATAAGGATTGAGTATTTATAAAACTGTATGGTGCGGCGATAGCGCAGCTATGAGGGGAGCCTGGGGGGCATGCCCCCCCATCATTTATCAGAGCCCCCCCCCCTGTCACATTTCAGAACACAGGCTGGCGCTTCCTCATGCATGCACGTGTTCTTACCAGTTAAAAATTAACTAACTTCAATGTGACTAATGATAATTGTCATTTGCACTATTGCTGCCCTCCAAATATTTTAAAGGCAATTTCAAGTTCAAAGACTCAACATGCACCTCTGATTGTCAAGTTCCAATCATGGTAGTTCAGCTGATTCTGGCAGCATGAATGTATAGCTGCTTCAAGTTCTTAGGCCTACATGTTCATATCTCATGAGCCCTCTAAAGGTATAAATATTCCCTCTTTTCATTGTAACAGTTGCATGTAAAATTTTGTATGTATTTATAGTCAATTCCAAATTCTCTGTGTAGAGTCCTGTGACTAACATGTACATGTTGTCTACAAGTGGACCGCTGTTACATTGCCACTTCTTTTTCCAGCCTTGGCAGATCAGAACATATGCTGTCATGTGTTGCCACCTAGTGACTAGTGTGCCATTCTGCAAGCTCCTGCGAGTGGTCCACATCATTTCAGTCTGAGGAACTCACACAATTTTGTCTGGAAGAAACCGGGGCTGCTTCTGAGTGTGCTGATGGCCTTTTCTACTTCCTTAGAGAATGTGATTGCCGAGTCTGACTCTGGTATACATCAATGTTGAATGGAAATTTTGTGAATGTGCAATGAAATTGGAACTATTTCTTGGGACAGCAATGCTGTAACATACAAAATCAACTTTTGTGCCAGGTGGCAGCAGCATGCAGTTCTCATTTTCACTAGACTGATGTACATGTATGTCACAGACACAATGGCTGATACATGTAATTAAGTGACTTGTGGCAGACTGATTTAAAAGAGATGTGGCTAAAATGAAGGCTACACTCTTCTACACCTTGCTTTATGTTGCGAAAAATAAAGTTTTGTCTCAATCCGAATATTCCTTCAAATTGATTCGGAGTCTTCATGCTGTGGATAGGAGTTAGTATAATCTGCACAATCTGAAACTATCTATACCACAAAGACGTCTGGCACAAATTCAATTGCCAGGCTGATACATGTAGTGGGAAACCTCAATGGTATGATACTGTCATTGGTTCAATGATTTGTGCAATATCATTGATGTTATAGCCATGACGGTGAGATAATTTTAACATAGTCTTCAATGGCAAATCATTGAGGGATGTACTTTAACTTTCAAGAGCAACTGCTGCACACTGGGAAATTGCACAATTTCAGGACGTAGAGCCTTAACCCCAGTCATCCTTCCATCCATACATCTTCCTTTCTTTCTGATTAATAAGGAGCTCTGCTCTGCCAGGAGTAAAAAAAAGTGCCTTTAATATGGGACAGCAAGTTTAAACACGTGTTCAAAATATATATTATAAATAGTTTGAGAAAGAATTGGCCTTGTAATAAGTTATAGTAAAAAAGGTCTGGATACAGTGAGATTCCACAGTACAAAACTTCTTTTGCAACAGTTGACCAACTTTCGCAACAACTCAGTCGTTGAATTGGGGGCTCGCCGGGTGTATTGGGGGCGTTGTCCGAATAGTGGAATTTAACTGGCTATCAAGAGCCAGGCCTCTTTCTGGATGGTTGATCAAGCAAAAATGGTCTTATTTTGTAAGTGATAGCATAAACAGCTGATAATAGTATGATATGGCTTTAACTTTGAATGAATGAAATAACATTTTTTTAACTTTCTGCAAGTTTGAATAACCGGTATCCTGTTTTGATGTTTATACGTTTTGCCAAGAATTTCAAAAGGAGCTCATTGATATGATAATTGCATTAAATGATGATTTGATTTGTAAAAAACACTAAGAAGGCAAAATTTTACACATCAGTTTTTCTGCAAAATGCAATAAATGTTCACTTCAGGCTGTTTGGGATGATCAGTGACATGAAAATCCTACTCTGTGGGCAATTTGACCTATTTTGACGTCAGGGGACGTCAGTGTGACGTCAAATACATTATCCTGACGTCAGGGGAGGTCAGAATGCCCGGCCCGCTGGGTAGTTTCATGACTAGACAGGACAAGAAGAGGACAGAGCAGTTAGAAAGAAGGATGACTGAAAATTTCTGTCTAGTATACATGCAGTATACATAAATCAAGGTGACTCGGCCATATCCAGAATCGGTCTCGAGATCTAGTAGTTGTCAGCCATTTCAATACAAAATGCACTCTAAAAGATTTCAGACAAAATTGGTTTTTTAGATTCAAAACGGTTTTTTTAAAAACCAAATTTCAATGCAAAAAGCCGCCATGGTTTTGCATTGAAATTTGGTTCTTCAAAAAACCATTTTGCATCTAAAAACATCTGTGAGAATCAAAAAAATCATGTTTTACTATTGGCCAGCTGGGTGGTATTGGTTCAAACGTCACATAACATTGGTTTTGTTTTAAGGTTAGTTTTCAGTCTTAACTTTTTTGGCTCATTGACTGAAGTAGCACTTACTCCAGCAGTCAAAACATCTGAACATTCAGGAGGTTTTAGCTAATAATTGGTGATCCCCCAAGTGGTTTGATTGCCTTTTTTAAAGAGTTTTTTACATTTTTTTTACTTGCAACAGCAACAATTTTGCAAAGAACATGTTAATGGCAAATCTGGGGCTGAATAATTGCCTGAATTCAAGTGCTTACAGAATTGGACAGAAATGTTTCTTGTGAGGTCATAGCCCCATCCATGCTATGTTATTCTCTATGAGTCAAAAGCGATTTGTGAAATCATAATATTATTCTTTGCCTTCAATACTATCAATAAGTCACCAACTGAGTATCAATAAGGTCAAAGGTTACCCAATACCCAATGACAAATTGACAGTTAATTTCAATGCAATGGACTGGATTTGTTGTGAGTTTATTGATGTCCCTAAGCAACTGAATGTAACTACTCGTCATTTGTCGAGCATAGGCCTAACTGAAGTGCTGATTGACATAATCAGTGACGTGTTTTGACACTTCAGTGATATAACTGAAGCATAATATAGATTTCATTCCAATAGATGCTCTGTTTCTTCAACCAGGCAGTCATAAATCAATGAAAGTGGCTTGAACAACCTGAACAACCCTTCTGAACCCAAACATCATTACCATACACATGCAAATTAGAAGCCCCAATCTCCAAATATGGGCATCTCCCAAATCACGTGGTTTTAAGTAACTCTTGTGGAAACTTGAAATAACAGTTTTAGGGGCCTGCTAACTTTAGGTTTAAGTGAAGCATTTTAAAGAATAGTTCACTTTCAAAATTTTTTCATTTCATGCTCTTATAAGCAGAGAGAAAACACCTTGGATCAGAAAGTTACATCTAACTCTTTATGGGCAACCTTGGCAAGGACTAAAGTGGAATTGTAAAAACAAATATATTGCTGCTGAAGGTGTCAGACCACAAGTATATTTTGCAGATACAACTGCTTCTACTTGAATTAAATCTGAATGCACAGCCTGTGATTTTTTTGAATACGAATAGCTGCTGTATTACAAAAATTTTATCGTAGTCACAATACATTCTCTTGGATAGCTGGTGTCCACTCAAAACTATTTTACATCACTTTTTGACTTTGGTTGCAACAGCTTTCAAAAACAAAAATGGGGAAATCATGGCGAAGAGGAAAATTCTCAACAGTCGCAATCATATTGCAATTAGTGATGTTAGCATTATTCGCAATTTTTGTGGAATACGACTCCTCTGCAGATCCAAGGAAGGATAAATCATTTTATCAAGCATCTTACAAAAAGCAATTAGACAACATGTCATCACATGACGACCATGGAGGCGGACATGATCAACCGACGATTGCTGAATATTATCCTTGTAAGTATTGGAATTATTCATTTATTCCAGAAACCAGTATAATAATGAAAATTACACTTTAAATCTATAAATGAATGAGGCATGCATTTTGCAGCAGGAGGCACAGTTTGGTATGACATATATATCTGGTAAGTGCAGATCTCTCTTATCGATCTGAAAAAGCGTACCGGGTGCGCAATTTTTGGAGGGGGGGCGAATGACATTTGCCCGAATTTGAAAATGTTAATTTAATCCCATTTCAAATTAATTTGCCTGGAAATCGTATTTTCAATAGTTTTGATTTAATCATCTGCCGAAATTGTTTAGCCTTTTTATCCGAATCTCACTGTTTCACTAATTTCTTTTTTTGGGGCAGGGGTCCACGCCCCCTGCCCCCCCTCTGGTACGCCTAGGTATATCAGTTCTGCCTTTGCCTCCAAAGACTGTACCAAGTTAGGGATCTTTCATTGAACCAATGGGATGATAAATTTAGTAGTGCTCATCAGATGCGAATGACCTCTGCATGGAAATTTGCTCTTTCCAATCTTTCGGCTTAATTTTATCCCTGTCAGCGTGCCTCGGCGGTCCGGCGTCAGCCCGGCGTCGGTCCGATGTCAGCAGCATCGGACCGGCTTTGGGCCGATGTTGGGCCGCCGAGGCACGCTGATAGGGATACTCTCCAAAAAGAACAACTTAATGTTCTTTTTTTCCCCTACTTTTAAAGAAGATTTCTGTATCAATAGATAATGGGCAAAGCTTATAAGTAACACTGACTCGAACACATAGTTATTTAAAATGCATGCACTATTGATCTTTCAACTTTTTATCCATTTTTATCTATTCCACTTGGCACAATAAATTAGCTTCGCCGAGCAGGTATTGTTTCAACATGTGCGCTAGTGGGTATGTGAGTCGATTCCTGCCAAAACTACTGGATGAATTTTGATTTCCTTTAGTATGATGTGTTCATGTGTTCATAAAAATGTTGGTGACTATTGGAGGATTTTTGGGCCTACAGTGTAAGAAATCTTAAAAAGACCTCTACAGCGCTGCATGCACTATAAATTTTGGCTGTAGCACTAGCAGCCAAGAGGGCATATATTTTTACATTCTCTTTTAAGTTCTACGACGAGTTGATAACATTTAGGCCTAAAACGTAAAGACTGCTTATTTGTGGCATCCTGAAGTAGTCGAAGTTCAATTTTAACTGCACTGCAAAGCTATGTGCTCTCCGAGCGCCAGTTATAGTTTGATTTTTGGCCTGCCTTTCAGATCCTTATTCAAAATATGAAAAACTTCAAAATTGCAGAAAAGTGAATGGATGCTCTTGAAAATATCTGAATAACACATGAATAGTCTGCAAAGTTACAAGAATAACATAATAAACATGAAGTCACTCATCCTTACAGTAGTTAAAGGGTAGCATCAAAACAACTTCAGGTAAGAAGTGGCAGGTATCTTGACCTGGTTATACAAAACTGGTGACCTTGAAAGGTCTTATATGTTAGCTAAAATTACTTAATGACCTTTGGCTGAGAGGTCATGCATGAGTAACTTTTGACATGGAGATATACTTTCTACTATATGCTGGATCTGCACTAATAAAAGTAATTGTTCACATATACGTAAAGTGTTATTCAGTGTGGTTAACATAAATAATTGTTTTAAAAAATGGGCAGCTAATTAATGTTTGCAATTTGATTCAGACACATGTTGTATTCGAAATATGCTGCAAATGAAAGCTTTTATCTTTTCACAGATTAAACTTAAGTTTCACTTGTCATATTTATTGGAATCTAAGTTGTTTTCCATGCTGTTTTTCTTTTTCTTTTTATTTGGAATATCTTTTGAAAGGGTATAAAAACCGGATCAGCAGCAGCTGTTTTTCAACCGGGCCCTTTTGAATAAGAAGAATCCCTTATATTGTTAAATACAGGTAGTCTACAAGCTGCATGGTCATTTTATACTTGGTCGGCTTCCCCAGCTTCCAGCCAATGTGAATCCATCAAAGAATTTAATCTTCAATTTTGTCCTGCATATATATAGATACCTTTTTTAAGAAAGTAATATATCGACATGAATGTTGATTGATGAAGTGGGAGAGTGAGTCCTCAACATGCATGTTACACATTTATAAATCCCTTGCGAATGATCTATTACTAACCTGCATAGGGATATACAATGCCACCTGTAAATAAGTGAAACGCATGACATTGTGCCATTTCGTCAATACTAAACATCCTCAGCCAAACTGCTTGCGTAAACATAAAGGCCAGTATGGGCATGTAGGATAACAATGCCAGCCATTTTTCTGAGCTGTACTTGGAGTTAGGTATGGGTCAAAGTGTCTGATAAGTAAGTGAAACATGCACTGGCCCAATATTAAATCATTAGGGATGGGTGGTTCACTTACTTATCAATACTTTCACCCATACCTAACTCTGACTACAGCAAAGATAATTGGCTGCCATTTTTATCCCACATGCCTCACATACCGGCCTTTGTGACCCAATATGTTTTCCTCTTGTCGGATGAGAATTTGTGCTTCCACAAGCAGTTTGGCTGAGGATGTTTAGCATATGATGCGTTTCACTAACTTACAAGTGGCACTGTATACGAAGGGCTGCGAATTCAATGTCTCAGCCAAGTCCAGACAGTACTTACTCAGCCACCCAGCTGAGCTGTCCTCACTTGTCAAAAGTGTAAACTTCTTTCGAGGAAAACAGAGAAATATTCAATAGTTAAGTCCCCATGCCATGCACTAGAGCCCTGCACGGGATTGATTTTGCCATCCTGCAATGTGTCGTTCCACCCAATTCAGTCACGCTCCCGGACCATTGAGACGTGAAACAAATTTTGAAAAATTACATGGCGACATGGGCCCATGAATGCGAAGCAATACCGGCCCTAGTTATCATGTGTGGATTCACCACTGAATTAAAGATGAAATCATAATTGTACACACTGAAATTGAATGTGAATTTTTTAGGACATGTAATTCTATAGGGAAAGTGATGTCACAAGTTATTTTATGTCACATTTCCCAATCGAGTACATGTCCAAGAAAAAAATTTAAACTCAGTCTAGGTGTCTCCAAGAATGAAATAATCTGTAGAGAGTATACACACAGCAAATATTACAGCGCTGCTTGCAAGTTACATATAGTGAAACGGGTGATATTTTTCCATTGCCGCAATGCTTAACATCTTCGACCAAACTGCTTGTAGAAGCATGAATTCTTGTCAAATGAGAGTAAATCATATTCAGTCATAAAGGTCGACATTTGAGGCATATGGGACAAAAATGACTGCCAATTTCCTTTGCCATATTTAGAGTTAGGTGGGGGACAATGTCTTTGATTTATAAGTAAGTGAACCTTCCTTTCCATTGAAATAACATTGGGCTTGTGTTTCATCAGACAAGAATTCATGTTTTTACACGCTGTTTCTTCGATGATGTTTAGCATTGAGGCAATGGCAAAATATCACCAATTTCACTAACTTACGGGCGGCACTGTATTTCTTTCAGTGTTTTAAAAATTAAAACTGACAATGTCTCTTTTCCAGTTTTCCAAGATGTCCATGTGATGATGTTTGTCGGCTTCGGCTTCTTAATGACCTTCATGAGACGGTACAGTTTCAGCAGTCTGGGATTCAACTTCCTCATAGCCTCCTTCGTCATCCAATGGGCTTGCTTGATGGCTGGGTTTCTGCATCTCCACGATGGAAAGATCCTCATTAATATGTACACGTAAGTTCGAAAAAGTTAAGTTGCTTTAGGATGCTTTTACAAATAAAACAGACAGGTTTTATGTGACCAATACTGAATTTCACGAAGGTGATTTCAATGTTATTTCAATGGATTTGAGAATATATATATTTCCTTCAAGATATAATTAGCAAAAAATCCCTTTTTGAAAATAAACCTCCATTCTGGTAGATTTTCAATTCATTCTGAATCAGTCGTGTGGAAGCCATCGTCGGTGAATGAAGGCAGACCGACTTACTCCTGAAAGACCGATTCTCAACCAGTGTGGGTACTGAAGTATAGTCTGCAGTTATCCTAAGCGACAGATTGAACAAAAGATTTCAAAATTAAACTTATATGTCTGGATTTTAAAATATATTTTCTTCTGCAGATTGCTAACAAGCGATTTTGCAGCCGCTGCAGTCCTCATAACATTCGGAGCAGTCCTGGGAAGAACCAGTCCTCTTCAACTTCTTGTTATGTCAGTCTTGGAGATTGTTGTATTCCAGGTCAATGAATGGCTGGGGTTGTCTATATTTAAGGTGAGAGTTCTTCGTTGATTTGTTTGTTTGTTTGTGTTTTACGCCTCAGCAGCACCTTAGTGGGCTATATCGAGGCAGGCGATCGCAGTATGATGATGAGATGAGAAGACTGTGAGTCTGGTACATACCCTATTAATTCAGGGATGCCCAGGGTCTTTCAGTTGCCCCAGCATAGAACACTGGATACAACCCGCCTCCATTTAATGTCCCATGGGCTCGGACTAAATTGAGTTCCAGGGTGGGATTCGAACCCACGCCCTCAAAGCCAGTGGTTGTGCAAACAAGCACTCTTAACCATTAGGCCACGGAGGAACTCTAGTTCTTCGTTGAGCATTTGTTACAGCCTATCAATTAGTTATTGCACCGTTGCTCATAAATATGGAATACTTGAACATTCTCCACTGAAATTGACAACTTTAGCAACTTCTGCTGGTGCACATGATGGTCTGATTCAATGGTAACTACTTCCAATGACCGCTAAAGGGAATCACATGCTCTTCGGTAAAACGCATGCTGCAGTGTTACACCCAGGAAAAGCTACAGCAGAACGAAATACGGAAATTCAGGGGGTTTTTTAGGGTGAGGTGCATTTAACCAAAAATTTAAAATTCTTGCCAAAAAATGTAGTTAAGGCTTTCGAAGAGTGATTAGAGAAGATGTCTTGACCTTTACAATGGACCTTGCTTACATCCACACTCTGAAATTTACAGTTATTTCACACTTTTTTTCCAAAAGAGTATTCCATATTCATATGAAAAAAAGACCGGACCATTTTAAATTGGAAAATGCCCTTGTTAAGCATGATAGCCAATGAAGTGTCATATTCTCTACATTTAGCATGAGAAACATACAGAGGCTTTACGATAAGTCATGATCAAGAGAAGGCCATTTGATTATAACAGATATTAGAGTGAAAATAAGATGGTCAATTCCACGGAAGTGTACCATTTTGTGTTATTTAAGAGATTGCTCTGATAGCCAAGTTTTTGGAATAATTGAACAATTCAAGCTGTTGAAATGCAGTGAAATCATGATTCAGTTGCAGGAAAGCAAGATTTTAGCATTTCGTTGAAATTTCCAACAAAATACTTCTCTTTCAAAATGCATCAAAACGTCCGAAAATTAAAAATCCTTTTTTTTTCAGAGAATTATTTTACTACTGTATATATATACCACCCCCAGGAAAATGAAAATCAAACTTTCTTTTCATTATCAAACATATTATGCAGTGAACAAACTTTTTTTTGCGTGAAGAGCAGACAGCAAGCAACAATATGATGAACAGCAACCAATACTTTTATCCCTCTATTACATACTAAACTTTTCTTACAGGCCATAGATGTTGGTGGATCCATGTTTGTCCATGTCTTCGGAGCGTATTTTGGTTGTGCTGTTGCTGCTGTTATCTACTACAAAGATGAAGTTGAAAATGCAGCTCACAAGGAGAGGCCAGTCTACGACTCCGATCTGTTTTCTCTGATTGGTTAGCAAATTTCTTCTTTTTTTTTTCTAAAAAGAACTGGTGAATGAATGAATGATAGGATGGATGAATAAACAAATGGATATATATTTTTTTTCATTAGAGAAATAAAAAATGTGTGAAAAAAATATATATATTGTGATAGGGAGCCCCTTTGAAACAGAACAGTGTCACTTGCACGTCATTTATAATACGTGTCCCAAAGTCTTATATATAGATTGTGTGAATTCTTGTACCTTTAACAGGGAACCCTTGTTCTATATAATATTAAAGGGAACCCGGCATAACAACTTTCAAAAACTTTTGTATATTGATCCTCAAAATCATACAAACTTTATAGACTGACGTTTAATAGAGTTATTGCTATAATTGAAATAATTTTCAGAATGATAACTGGTTTTCTCTAAAAATTGTGAAGTTACTGATTGGTACAAATCTCGTTTCTCTCCAGGTACCTTATTCCTGTGGATGTGCTGGCCTAGTTTCAATGCTGCCCTGGCACCAGGTGATGACAAACTAAGGGCTGTCTTGAACACATACTTTGCACTGGCATCCTGTACTGTCATCACTTTTGCCTTTTCGATCTTAACGAGCAAGGAGGACAAGATTGACATTGTAAGTGGATTGCTCAGTATAGACATTAGTTGGGCGGCTAAAAGGTCTTTTAAAAGTCAAGAGTAAGTTAGTTATAAGATTCATCATTAAAAATTAGCATTTGGTGGCAGATTTAGTAACTTCATTCTTTAATTGTTAGAAAAAGTATTACATTAATCAAATTTTCCTTTGTGCATATTTAGATGCACCTTTTGTTGTTGTTCTTACATTTGCCCTGTATCTATTTCCGTCATTTATGCTCTCAATTTAAAAAACAATGCCGCCTATAAGTAAGTGAACCGCCCTTTCCATTGAAATAACATTGGGTTTGTGTTTCACTTACTTATCAAAGACTTTGACCCATACCTAACTCAAAGTACGGCAAAGGAAATTGGCAGCCATTTTTATCCCATATGCCTCAAATATCGGCCTTCATGACCCAATAAGATTTCCTCTTCAAGAATTCATGCTTCAACAAGCATGCAGTTTTGTAGAGGATGTTTAGCATTGCCGCCGTGGCAAAATATCATCTGTTTCACTAACTTACAAGGGCATTGTAGCTGTAATTATAGCTTACCAATTGCAAAATAGAAACTAAAAAAAACTACGAAAAGTATCTGGCTTTTCCATGGCTTGCTTGTAAATGACTTCACATTATATAAACAAATTGATAACTTTGTTGTTTTAAATACTTTCAGGAGCACATCCAGAACTCCACATTAGCAGGAGGAGTGGCAGTTGGCACAGTGGCCGATCTCAACATCCATCCCTGGGGAGCCATTGTCATAGGCATTGTGTCTGCTATTGTGTCATGCCTTGGGTTTACTTATGTGTCGGTGAGTACCTGAAAATTAAAATACTAGTACGTAACAGAACTCCATACATCGACATAAAGAAATTAATTGCGAGAAAGTGACACATTTTGTTACAGCCTGTAAACTTGATATGCAAAAAGAGTGGACTGTTGCACTGTTAGAATGGTACATCGGTAATCATCACACTGATGATTTGCCATGATCATATGCGATGATTTCAATTCGATTCAAGGACAGTAGTCTCTCTTCTTGGTGATAATTGTAAGAAAAGGCCTCTTGGTACATGGTACTGATTACAATGCACATAAAACATTAGTTGTTAAAGATAGAATGTTGATAAAGTTGCAAACTGTTGTAAGACACTAGTACCTGAATGTGCTAACTTGCATGTTTTTCCTTTCAGCCATGGATGGCAAACAAGCTGAGAATCCATGATTCCTGTGGCGTCAACAACCTTCACGGAATGCCCGGGATAATTGCAGGAATTGCAGGGATCATAATGGCTGCCATGGCATCTGAGGAGCTCTATGGAGCAAGGTATTTGAGATTAATTTTGAAAATTTTTGAATGCAGATGAAAACTAATCAAAGCAGACAGAGGCTTCATTCCTGAACTGCTGGTCATGGCTAAAAAATGCTATGATCCCTTGAAGGCAGACTGTATCTGTGAGGATCTCTATGGAGCAAGGTATTCTATACATGTAGATTAGTTTTGTAAATTTCACACAATTGTGAAAATAAGTTTAACAGATGAAGACCTCATCTAGGCTGTAACTGCTATTGTGATTGCTTAAAAATGTTCCAATCTTATGAAGTCAGATTGTATCTTGGCCATTCTCAAATTTCCGTGCAAAGGGCCCCGGAAAATGTGGTAACAGAGTGCATTAGGAGAGGAAATGACGCATGGTTTTGTCACGTCAGGTCCGATGACAGGGAAAAAGCATTGATTTGGCATAGGTTGCTGCCTTGCTGGACATAATGCACAAAAAAAGGTCTAAAAAATGACTTTTTGTTCCAAATAGAAATTCTAAATGTTCTAAATAGAAATATGAATAACAGATATAGAGTGACACTTCAGATATTAATTGCATTCAAATTTTTGTCATGGCACTGGAGTGACGTAAATTGTCCCGAAATTTGAGAATGACCCAATTATGGAGAACTTCTGTTGAGCCTTTTTTAAATCTTTTTTTTTTAGTTTGTATCAAATCTACCCAGCAATGGCCCCGAAGAACGGAACAGCAGAATGGGATGCATTCCATAAGAAGTACACCCTGGAAGCAGGAGACGGCAGAACCCCAAGAGAACAGGCTTTGTGGCAACTCTGTGCTCTGGGTGTCACTATTGGGATGAGCATTGTAGGAGGAATTATTACAGGTGAGAAACACTTTATACAGTACAACTCAAAATAAAGTACAACTACCCGAGCAGGAAGGAAGAATCAGCCACTATTTTACCGTTACACACCTTTTGGCTCCCCCCCCAAATCACTTCCAACTTTTAACTACTTTAAACTTATACCAAGTTGTTAATATGTAATAGAGTTGTGGTGAGGGTTAAAAGACAGTTGTAATGAGATATTGGGTGAAGAGGAGAAAGGAGGGCAAAATAGGTAAACAGAAGATTTCTGATAGAATTTTTTTTTACTGTAGGCTATGCGGGATTTTCCTTTTAAAAATGTGGATTGTGCACCGCTAAAGCACCAGTCAAGAGCTCTCCTGACGAAAATATTCCATTTTCATCACTGGCATTTAATAATTCATCAATTTTTTTTTTGCAGGCCTAGTGCTTCGCTTACCAATCTGGAACCGTCCACATCAGGCAAAGTTGTTCGAAGACACAGAATTCTGGGAGGTCCCTGATGGTTATCCTCCAGAGCCACCACGTATTGAAGAAAGGGACGAAAAGACAGGGGTGGTTCTTACGAATGACTTCATCTCAAGAATCTAAAAGAAAATGAAAATACATGTAATCTAGCTTGATTAGTTAAAATAACTAATTGTATAATAGTAAATGGTAGAATCAGTGTGCACACACCATTAAATGGAAATGAGGGGAGCTTGGGTGAGCTGAGCTACCTTGATCAGAAAACTGGGGGCTCTATGCCCTGCTACAGCTCCCCCTATGATCAGTGGTGAAAATACAATTTCGTGTTCACTTTGGCAGTCCTGCAGGTACCACTAGCCAAAATTATACGTTGGTGGAACGACTTTATTCTCTTTTTAAAAAGATTTGGAATGGCATGATGCTGCCGCATTAGCCAAGAGATCCCCCAACGAAAATTTTCCATTTCAATCACTGAATATGCGCTCAATGAAGAGCAAATATATATTGCTAGCTGTTGCATCTTTGTTATCTAATGTTTTAGTATTATCAATGTTATGCACATGTAAATATTGAAATGTATGCATGCCTCCATCTTGCCAGAATGTCAGAAATTCTACGAGTAATAACTACCAAAAAATGCTTGCGCTGAATAATGTACTTTTCTGTATGATAGGGGTAAATTTGTGTGAATTTGTGTGAATAGATGTTCAATAAATAAAATATGTACTCATCGTTTGAATTGTGTCATCAATCTATAGGTCTGCTTCATAGAAAATAGTATGGTTCCCAAATTAAATCAGTATGTTTTCAGTGTTTAAATTACTTTGGATATATTATCTACACGAAATATGATGGAAAAACATAACCAATGAATTAGTAGAGGGCGCAGGCCATGTTGAATGTAGAAGATGACACTTCATCCGCTATCACAAGTCACGAAGTACCATTTTCACAGTGCACTGTCCATTCTTTTTGCAAATCCAAATTCCTGGTAAGCCTTATGGGCATCATGAATCAAACGGAGGAACAAGAAGCTCTCATTTATACCTTTACTTCATACGAATTTCAGATTAGTAAAAAAATTACTCTAAGCGTTATAAAAATGCTCTATCAAAGGCGAAGTGTATTTTTTCTTTATAGTCTGTCACTTTGATATAGAAAAAATGAGGACCAGTTCACTGTAAAAAATGCACTTTGTGATTCATGATAGCTGATGAAGTGTCATCTTCTCTACTTTCAACATGGGAAACATAGAGGCTGTAAGTAAGTAGGTAAGTAAGTAAGTAAGTAAAGGTGACAATATAAACGATAACACAAGCCACCAGGGCTTTTAGCCGACAATGATAAAACAATTAAATGATGATTATTTACAGATGAAAGATGAAATTTCAAAGTACTCATCATATTTGATCTTAAACTTACAAGTTATCTTAAGCACATAATACAGGATCCACATTGACAATCCATTACGTTCAAATTCTTACGAACAAATTGCTTAAATAATTTGAAAGATTCACAATGCTTCATGTGACAAGGGATATCATTCCATAAAACAACACCTTGATAAGCTATTGATCTGAGTCCATATGTGATAGAATTGAACTTTGGTAGTACTAATTTAAAAATCATCACGAAAGGAATATGCAGCACTTTGTCTTTCATAAAAATCAGGCTGTACAGGCAAAGCTAGGTTATTAAGAATTTTATAGACATGTTCTACCAAATAAAATTTCCTATAAACATAAAGCATCTGCTTGTTGGTAGTTTTTTTTGTCACCAACAAACGGAATTAGTCTCCTTAAATCAAATTTACATTGAAAGTATTGGGTATCATCATGACAAATCATCAGCATGATGACACATGAAGTGCCATTTTCACAGTGCCATTTTCACAGTGCAATTGTCCACTCTTTTTCTATATCAAAGTGACAGCTAGTATGAAGATATTGATGAAATATGTTTCTTACCAGAAAACTCTTTCCAAAACACCAGGGGGCACTTTAAAAGCCTTTGTAAACTTAATACTGAGTCACCAGTTATTGATCTCCTTCCCAAAACGTATGCAGAACATGCAAAATGTGCCCAACTGATGTGACATCGTCATCACTGATGTACTGTTTTTGGCCAAGGTGTGCAGTGTGATCATGCTGATTGGCACAGAGGAATATTGCTCTGTTGTATTGGTAGTGATGTGATGTCCAGAACAGCAATTATTCAATTTGACACATCTGTCAGTCATCACATACCATTATTTTACAGCGATAATTCCCACATTTTTTGTTGTCCACTTATCATCTTTTGTTTGGCTCTTCTTGAGTTTGTCTCATATCATGGTGTAAGCCAGTTATTCACCATGGGATCAGGAATCTCTGTTAATCACACCTCGGAATAAAGCTCTCAGTTGATAAATCACATATTCCCACTCCTGTGGTGAATAACCTGCACCTGTGGTGCATCGCGTATGACATTACAGCCATTCACTTTGATACTGATAAAGAGTGTACTGTTGCACTGTGAATATTGGCACTTTGTGTGTCATCATACAGATGATATGTCATGATCATACCCAATACTTACAATGTTAATTTGATTTAAGGAGACTTATCCCTCTTGTTGGTGACAGCCAAACGAAAAGATTATGCATCTGATTTTCAATCCAAAATTAGTAAGGACAAGTCAAATAGCCTTCTCTTGATCATGACTAATCAAACTACCACCATGTTTCCCATGTTGAAAGTAAAGAAGATGACACTTCATCAGCTATCTTGAGTCACGAAGTGTATTTTTCACAGTGAACTGGTCCTCATTTTTTCTTTATCAAAGTGAAAGGCTGTAAGTGAGAGTCTGTCAGATCAAGTAAATATGTCAAACAAGAAGATCACAGGTTGTGCTGATCAATAAACCACAGGCTGTTCATTCAAACTCTTAGACAAATACACTGCTCGCATATATTAAGGGAGCAAGAGGATTTATATATTTCATTCAACTGGCCAAAAATCAAAAGCCTCTTTCCAGGTTTAAAAAAAATCAAACGCCTCTTTCCAAGTTTAAAAAAATGCACTAGCCCTAACCTTTCCAAACAAAAACTAGAATAAAAACATATTCAGCAGTTTTTAACTTAATAATATTATATGGATACGTATTAATAGTTAAATCACCAATTTTAATAATTTATTAGACTGGTAATCCATGTTCTAAAATAAATTCACACTTTCAGTTGGTATGTTGTAGACTTCTTTTTTATTATAAATGTAGATATTAAATTAAAAGTCACATGCATGTTAATAGACACAATGTCAAACACGTGTGTATGATAAGCCATAAATTAGTATTAAATCGACACAAAAATGGATTATGAATCCGAGGCGTTAATCATTTCCCCTTTTTCCTTTAAAAAAATGTTTATCGCCAATTGATAGATCAATATGATGAAATACATGTATGCAACAGCCAAGTTTTGGTTGGAGGGGCACTCATATATCAGGTCTGTACACCCTGTCAACTTGTCAAGACAACCCCTGCCCACACAGGCTTGACCTATTTTTGAAGGTCAGAGGTCAGGTAAAAGTTGGGATTTCACAATTTGAGGTAAAAATAGCATATTCATGAGCTACTGCTCATTCCTACCATGTGACATTCCTTTGGAAACGAACGACCTCGTGATGACGCGTGACATCTTTGGATCAGTTGAAGATCCGTAAGATATATCGGGTCGAATTCCACCAAAACAAGTTAGACAAATTTTTGATATACATGCAAAAGTTTTACATCAGAAAGATAAAATAGGCAGAAATATATTATAATGACAGTGAAGAATATATTTTTGTTTTGGGATGAAAACACACCGGTTTCAAATTAAGACAATCAAAATTGCAATTTATGAGACCTTCTCTCTAAAAAATTTGGTCACCCAGTGATACCAATTTGGCCATGACTGGGATACCAAATCTGTCCATTGGGATTAAAAAATCCACTGATGTGTGTTCTATTTAGGGGATGAGATTTGGTGGTTAGCAAGTTTAAAGACTCAAAATGACCTCCCTATTCCTTGTCTTTAAATTGGATGGTAGGTCTCATAAATTATGCCCGTAGGGTTTTTTTCAATCCATTACAGGCGATTTCATGAGTACGAGATTCTACAGTCTCTATCCACCTTGCTACATCACATTTTTGCCTAATCTGATTGGTTTATGATCACTAAAAACGTCACACACTTAGTAGATTGAACGTAGTTAGCAGCTCTATGCATTACATTCACACAGTCAGGGCTGGATGACCAGAATCGCATGGTAATGAAATCACCTGTAACTAATTGGCTGAGAAGGCCAACTATGTAGGTTCTAAGTAGCTGCATGGGAGTATGGCCATGCACTGTATGGGCGTTTTGGTAAAAAAAAGTTTGCTTCCACCTGTAGCTCTAGAGGGTACCATTATAATGTTAAAAAATGTTAAATTGTGATAAAAAAAGTCTGTTGGTCATCCGCATGCGAAAATATTAGTTCGTCAATTCTTTGTGAACAAAAAAAATGTTTGTCCCAGGGGTAAAATCCATAGCCCCTCCCCCAACTATCATCTGGTCGGCCCTTTATGTCTCTCTTTTCAGTCACTTTATAAATTTATGTACGCAGCTCGGTGGCAGCTACACTTAATTATGACGAGTGTCAAGTTCTCTTTTTGACTTCATACTAAATGTGCTCTCATTTCAAACAATTTATACATTAACTTATTAAGGCCACTCAATTTCAGAACAACTATGATGAATTATCGTCAGTGATGGAAATTTGGGGGAGAGGGGGACACGGGGAAGTTGAGCCCTGCTATACAGCTCCCACAATGACTAGTTGTGAAAGTATAATTATCCTGTTCACTTTTTCAGTCCTTCTGATATTTTTAGCCAAAATTGTGCTCTGGTGGCAGAATTTTTTACCTTTTAAAAATTTGGAATGACACTTTACTGCTGCACCAGCCCCGAGCTACCCCAATGAAATTTTAAATTTCCAATTTCCATCACTAATCATAGTGTTTTGCTTTAACCCCTAAAACTTTCAAAAACTATAAAGCAAATGAAAGACCATTGTTAATTTTAAACATTTCAACCTTCAATATATTTATCCAGTCATTCTTGTAATTAGATAGTTAAAAAATTGCTTTTATTTCACTACTGAATATTTAATTACTTCATGGAGAATTTTGCATTGCAAAACAAAACGTATTGAGATATTTATATTTATGGGGTCAGTCCCAAGGTTCAATCTTAACTTAAAATCAGGACATAGTAGTAGCACAATGCGACCAGAGACAGTTATATACATGTAGTGTTTTCTGTTTGAAAGAATGCAATGTAGTGTTTTCTGTTTAAAAGAATGCAATGTATATTTGTTGCAAGGTGGTATCTGCAGGTAAAAATAATAATTGACTAGATTAAATACCTACCCCAAGTATAAAATCCTTGAGTGCCTTTCATAGGCCTATATCATATTTTAGAAGCTGGTTTGTTTTTTAATGCAAAAGAACAAGACAACTGTTTCAAGGCAAAATGTAAACAATCAATACTTGATAACATGCTTATTTACATCTTGTGTATTTTATATTTCAAAATACGTCTTCCATCTGTATCAGCAATACAGTTCGTGAAGACAGAGGAAGTTTAGCTCAGTGGTGGCAAACTGGGTGGCCAATCGCTTGTTCCCAGGTTAGATCCAGCACTTGCTGGATCATTTGAGCCTATGTTAGACAGCTGTTTCAATCATACTTTGCCTCATCGTTGTCTTCCTCCTGTCCTGAAAAGTCCACTGCCTTTCGACTCATTTTGCCACGGGCCCGAAATGCCTCTAGTCCACCCCTGATGGATGGATGGATGTTTGGGGCTTTACGTCCTGTATTTAAGCACTTGGTATGCTAATTAGGACAGGAGGAGGACACGGCAATGAGGCAAAGGATGATTGAAACAGCCGTCCAACATAGGTCAAGGTGACCCGGCAAGAGCTGGATTCGAACCCAGGACCCAGCGATCGGCAGTCCAGCAAGCTACCACTAGACCAACCCTCCCCCCCCAGTCCACTCCTGATAGTAGGATTATATGTAAATTTAGTTAAATAGATAGATAGATAGATAGATAGATAGATAGATAGATAGATAGATAGATAGATAGATAGATAGATAGATAGATAGATAGATTGATAGATTGATTGATTGATTGATTGATTGACTGATAGACAGTTTTAAAGTGCGAACAATGCTTGGTGATATGCCCAGTTAGTGGCTTAGCATTTGTGTAACATTGAATTGGCAGAACTTTGCTCCAACAACTTCAGAAAGCAAAACTGTCAACAACATCACAACATAATATATCAACACCTTGAATAATTCCATACAATCAACACAACCACCCAGCATATATATTTTACTTGTGATTACTTGTAAAAAATTGTGAAACAGCCCAAATCTCCATGCCTAAACATTGTATGTGCCACATACAGCGCCTATTTAGTGTGTGACAGTTTGCATGCACAGTTGTACTCAGGATTTCTTGTGCATTCATGCTTTGGCTTTGGCCACTTGCACAGCTGATTTTGGAAAATACACTGTGGGAAGTTATCACATTTGGACTGAGCCAGCAGATATTGGGCACACGGAAACAAAATTTACTGTTTAGAATCTTTATCAACCAGATAAGTTATTGTTGGAATATATACTGAAGTGCTCAGATAATCTGTCTTATACTTGATACATATATTTGCATGGATGACTTATAACTAATCCAGTGCTTCAAAGGTCATTGGTATAATCCTAATTTATCAATTATAATCCTAATTTATCAATTATTGGCACTAATACTTAGACATTTATTATTATATAAGACTTCAACTATAACTGCTCACAAAAATTGAGCAACAGACAAACTCTGTGAAAACAATCTTTACAACAAATTATACTTCATTTCAACTGGATTGAAATCTACTTCACATACCATTAAACCTCCATCATGAAGTGGAGTAGAGGGAAATTCGGAACTGTTCTAATGCTCTTCCAGATAGCATTCATCATCTTATTCGGTTTCTATGCTGATTATGGCGAAGATGCTGACGCAAGGGCAGAGAAGCACAACACAGGAGATGGGGTAGCTGAGAATTCTGCAAGACTGTTGTATCCAAGTAAGTATGATGTTTTTACTTTTTCACTTGTTTGAAAGTCAAACAGTATAACAATGGATGTGTAAAGAATGGGCATAATATGACGAAAGATCTTGATATGGCCATAATTTTAAATTGTTGAGCAAAAACCTTTTTTTTATACAATGTGTCTTTCTGATATTTGTATATCTCAGCCTCTGTACCTATCTATCTCTGTCTCTGCGGCTCTCTATCCCCAGTGGCGTCACTAGAATTGAGATATTGGCGGATCTATGCACACATACAAAATAGATGAACTGCAAAAATAGCGACACATGGTGCACAAAATATTATTGTATGTACAGTGTCTTTTAATGGGCTCTGGATTATTCAATCACTGCAAGTATCATATAAGACATTTTTTGTTTTTACCCAAGCTGTTTTGGGGAGGGGGGGCTGAATGATACACTTACTAAGTACTTCTTCACTTATTTCTATGCTTTAGGCCTAATGCATGATTGAACATTCAATGAATGGCCTAAAATATTGTATGCCAAATTTAATCTCCAATTTTAGGCAGCATGTCATGTAGTGCAGATCTCAGCTTAATCGGATTTGTTCATGGATTATTGTCACCCAGTCACATTAAGTTAAAATGCTACAATCATGGCAAGTGGCCTCAGCAACCCATGCTTACTAAAACTGCTGTAATATAAGTACCAGATCAAATAAAGTTCATCTACTGATCAACTGATGATCTGAAAATGTATTCTAATCTAATCATTGTTCAAATATTTTGAATCTTTTTTCATGACTCTCCATTGACAAACAAGCTAATTCACACTTTTTGTAAACACTTGACTCAGATTTCAAACAGTTTCTGTTCCTAATCTTGATATATGAATATCAAGTCATCTGAAGAATGTACTATCTGTTTACAAATTGTCAATGAAATAACTCACCACGGGAGAGGTAATATGTGATTTATCACCCGAGGGCTTGAACCCAAGGTGTGATAAACACATATTCCTGATCCCATGGTGAATAACTGGCTTATGTACCATGAGAAAAACACTCAAAGAGTCAAACATGAGAGGATAACGGGATGACAAAGAAGGTAGATATTATTTCCCTGAAAAAAAAAAGAAGTATATATATATGCTGTGACAAGATGATAGCCCAGCAGGCCCATCAACATTGAAGCGAAGTGATGACAACGTCAAATTCGCTTCGACATGACTGTCTATAACTTAACTTATTTTAAAAAATGTGTCAATTGACTAAGTTGATTAGTTAGGCAAGAGGGAAAAATTGACTAATTAACTTGGTGATGTGTCTAAACACCTTGGAAAACATAATCAAATAACTTAACTTACTAATTACTAGTGTGAAGTTAGTCGATTTATTAATAACTTTAGTCACAAATTGGTCAAATTATTAATTACATAGGTCATAAGTTAGTCACTAACTAAATTACCCAGAACCTGACTAGTCAACAGAGACATAATGATATACAGTAGGGAATTACAGCACTTCATTTTTTGACCCCATGTGACAATCACTGCAAAGTTATCATTACCCAATAACAACTCAATTAAGAGATGCCTTTCTGTGCAGGGATCTCCAATTGTTTGGAAGTGGTGGATGGACCACACAAGACACTGACCCATTTTTAATGGCCTCATAAATATTGACCAGTATCAATGACTGCTAATTTTTGCAGCTGTGTATAGGGATGACAGACCATTTATAATAAATGAACATAAAAACTAATTTTTGATACACAGGTATGCACTGTGATTTTGCGATTGAGAATCAGCCGAAATTTTTTTTCTAACATTGAAATTAACCTAGCTATGCTTAATTTAACAACATGAAGTCTAGGCGCTTGGAAGCAATTGAAAACACTCAACAATGAAAAAATGACACCATGACTATAAATGCCTGCAAAATCATTTAAGAATTACTTTTTTGTATTTATTTGAATGCTGGAGTGATATACTAACAAGTTCCAGGGGCAAAAAGATCACAGTATCAAAGTATCATCATCTACAATAGCACAAAGTATGTAATCTCTATGCAAAAATGCGAGCCTTTTTTATTCAAGAAAGTTATGACGGCAGCTTACACTTGAGCATTGTTTGAATGAGAGGAACTTCCAAGAAACTTTATATCTTTATAGTATTCTTGAATTTTAATCATATTACGTACTAAAATTATTGGGGGGGGGTAATTACCCTAAAGGGGTAAATAGCTATAACTTTGATTGACTGGGACCGCGGGACATTTTTTTTTTTTCAAAATGTTTGCAAATTGTTAGTATGTTGACTTGGATGCATATAGTGCAGGTATAATTTTGATATATCTTGGGTAATTTACCCTCATAATCAAGGTTGAAAGGGTTGAATATTCATATTGAGTATTTCTTGTGTTTTTGATGGTCAATTTGGCAGTATTAAGTCTTGCCTTTACATTGTGGTTGTAACTTGGGAGACATTTTTGTTTTTTGGTCATCTTCCCACAAAATCGGGTGAATGGCTGTGGGGTTAATTTGTGATTGACTTGATTACCTTCATACTATGGATCTTAATGGATAAAAATTTAGTTTATTAGTAACTACCCCCTCCCCAGAGGGGGGTAAAGGACTATATAATCATAGTATGAATTGGACCATTTACTCAAAATTTTGCAAAGGAAACTAGGCCTGTCTTTTGGGAATATAAATTTTAAAGGCCATAAATTTCTATTGTCACAGCAAAGAATAGTTAAATACGCCATGCTTTTAAAAAAAAAACAACACTTTTTTTAGGCTGGCAGAAAAAAACAGCTCCATTGCTTTTCTACTAACTGCATAGTATGATGTTTTAACAAGATTGATCTATTATGAATTAAAAAGGTGGGGTCCCCTGACTCATTTTGGCTCTGGGAAGCTATTTTTCGTGAAAGAATAGCCATTTTTGGAAAGAAATACACCTGACATCAAACTTTGCTTGACTTTGAATAGGTGTGTTGATTATGTCATAATGAATTATCTTCGTTAAAAACAACTATTTTAATCTGCAAAAACCCCATACTAAGAAATGTATTGATAATTTGGGCAATTCTATAGATCTTCAGAAGATGACCACCAGGTGTCAGTCTCCATTGCCCTCAACTGGAAGCTGAGGTTTAGTCAAAAACTGGGTTGTGCTTCCACTCTACGGCCTCTAAAAATTCTGCAAAGGCTACAGAATGTTTCATGAGAATATTGGCTTGCTTGAAATACCAAAATGATGAATGTCTTTTGAATATTTCATGTCCATTCTCAATTCCAAAGTTTTTAATTCGATTTTTCTAATGGAACAAATGTAAACACGAGAACAAAATAATAAAAAACAGCAAGCTAATATATCTTAAAAAGAGATTCCATCAAATTTCAGTAAGTTCTATACTGTTTTCAATGCAAAAAAGCCCGTAAAGTGAGACAACTATGAACTCAGATTTTAGGTGCCATTTTTTCTTCACCAGAAGCAAAACTGCGATCAGCTCCACCTAGCAGGTTTTGGCATCCCTACTGTGTAGCCAGATGGCTAACCATGATCATGATATTTATGCACTGAAAAACTTCCAATTACAACTGTTTTCTAATACCCAAGGATTTAACGAATGTTTCTGGAGCAAACAGTTCCCCGGTGGCCTAATGGTCAAGACTGCTTGCCCACTGGCTTTGAGGGTGTGGGTTCAAATCTCACCCCGGGAACTCACTTTAGTCCGAGCCAGTGGGACTTTAAATGGAGGTGGGTTGTATCCAGTATTCTATGCTGGGGTAACTGAAAGACCCTGGACATCCTTGCATTAATAGGGTATGTTCCAGACTCCCTGTCTTCTCATCTCATCATCATACATCGGTCACCAAAAAATAAAAGTGCAGCTCCCTCCACAAAGATGGTGGTTGAGCTGCCCCGGCTGATCCGGGGTGCACCAGCACAACACAAGTCAAGTCAGGTGTCTTCAATTGCTGCACTCCTGACCCTGACGAGGAAACCCATGTTTAAGTAAATCCAATTTTTTATGATAAAGGCAATATTATACTGTAATTCACAGGCATTCAGTGTACATTTAGAAATATTGCATGGCTTATACATAATCCCAATACATTGATTTCACATTTCATGCATCCTTAATCCGTTCTGACAGGTCAACCGGAATAGTGCGGTGCATCAGTAACTTTTTTGCACCTGCTATCACATAGCACCTTTCTGTTTTATGCATGAAATGGTGCCAAATTCTTCAGCTTATTTAATTTTGTAATGATTATCCATTGGAGCATATTTTGAGAGCTGTTAAAACTCACTTGACGACCTTTTTGACCAGAAGCCACAGACAAATAGGAAGATGCCTGCAGAATGGATTTTCGAGGCTTTATGTCCCGTATTTATGCACTTGCTTGGCTGATTAGGACAGAAGTATTACACGACAATGATATGAAAGATGATTGAATCAGCTGTCCATCATAGGCCCAAATGATCTAGCGAGAACTTTATTCGAACCCTGGATCCAGCGTTTGGCAGCCCAGCATACCACTGAGCTAACCCTTGAAGGTGCCCGGCTGCCCGCCTGCTACTCTTAAGGTATTTGCCTGTATGGCTTTGAACCCCGGTTGGACCCCGGTTTGACCTTCTTGAGCAAAATTCTAGGTGGATGTTCTTCGGATGAGACGTTAAATTGGCGGCCCTTATGTCAGTGTCTGTGCTGGGCAAGTAAAAGGTCCCCCACATGGGGTTCAATGTGTAATGTCGAGGACTCCTGCTCTTTCTCCCATCTCATCAATTGAACCTTGTTAGCTCCAAGAGCTGGGCTTAGCGGGCTGCACTTGCCATATCTATCTATCTATCTATCTATCTATCTATCTATCTATCTATCTATCTATCTATCTATCTATCTATCTATCTAAAATAACTATTAACTAATGATGTAGTCTGACCATTTGTCACACAAGCAATTATGACACTTACTGATCGACTGATTGACTGACTGATTGACTGACAAAATGATTGACAAAATAATTGACAACCCAGCAATCCAAATTGCAATAATCATACTCACTCATAGACACGTGTCTTTCATGGTGAAAACAGAAAGGTTAACCCAGAAATTGTATAATAGTCTACACTATATGTTATTATTGACAACAACTCTTTACTCCATAACTATGGACGCCCCAATAATTTTAGTGAATAACTCTCCACGGTGTATCATGAATCAATGCCTATGTCAGTCAGTGGTAATAACTGAGATAAGTTGTACTTGGTCTGTAAATGGGGCAGCAGAATTTCAAGTGCTCTGAAGGATTTCTTTTGAAAAAAGTGTGTAATATTTTCGAAATAGAAAGTAGGGGAGGGTTAGTTCAGTTGATAGTCCACTGGGCTGCCAATTACTGGATCCTGGGTTCGAAACCTGCTCTTGCCTGCATGGTCACTTAGACTTACACGTATGTTGGACAGCAGTTTCAATCAGCCTTTGCCTCATTGTTGTGTCTTCCTCCTGTCCTATTTAGCCCATCAGGTGAATAAATACAGGATGTAAAGCCCGTTCAAAGGGCCGTCATCCAAATTAGGACTGGGGTAGGATACTGCAATTAGATGAAGGTTGATTGAAACTGCTCTCCAATAACATACATGTAGGTCCAGGTAACCCGAGTTGGAATTGAATGCAAGACCCAACAATTGGAAACCAGATTAACTTAGATTCCCTCCTCGAATACATACGAGAAAAAAAAATTAATGTTTGTTCCTTTAACATTTTAAATGCTGTCATTATTAAAGTTATCAGCTCCATGTCAAAAATATAGCACAGATATATTTTCTCCTGACTGAAAACTATCATACTGTATACAAGATCTTACAATTTATAGGCCTATACGCTTTTTTGCAAGACACATTAATACACTTTAAATTTCATAGCAGAGTTTTTTCTCTATTTTACAATAATATCCAAGGCTACGTGCACAATATACCATACTTAAAGTGAAGCAATCATACGAGCTAAAGCCGGAACGATAAATCGAGTTCATCAACATGGGCTACTGCATTTGGGGGTGTGACAGAGGCTTGGCCGAATACTGCATTCTGATTGGTTGCCTCCTCATAACTATTCATGAGGGTGTGTCTAGTGTGTTTACATTTGCCTGTATCCAAGTCTGAAGTGTTACGTGAGGAGGCTTTGAAACTGCCTCTTTGTCCGACTTGTAAACTTTTTTGTGAAATCTTAAAAATTTTATAATACTTTTTTAAACGCTCCCTTGATTTTGATTAATGGGTTATGCACTTTTGACTGCTTCTATGACATGTTCTCTATGAGTACTGAAAAAAGAATTCATTTGAAATTTTCATTTAGAAAACGATTCCAAAAAATACCCTGCTAAAATTAGCTGGAATCTGCTAAATATTCTTTCAACTGCAACTTCCAGACTCTGTGAGCACGCGCATGAATACCAACTAGAGGTCAACATGATAGGGGCATAGGAAAAGCGTACGTAACACTAATGGGTACGGGATACACTGCAGCAATTAGGTGCAGTGCCTCTCATACAAACTGCTTGCAGTGTGTGATTCACTGCAGTTATTTTACCTGCCTTTTTGGACGGAGCCAATGAAGTACTGCTGCTTCTTGTCATTCAGCCTTGTATCAAGGGTAGCTTAAAATATAGTGTCAGTTGTGTGTGTTTCAAAATTGACAAACAGAGCTGTGGAAGCCTAATTGATGAATTGAACTAAGAACTTAGTCTGACTGAACAAAATAATGAATCCCCCAGGAAGTGATACAATCAATGGTTTATCAAGAAAAGTAGTGAAATGTGAAAAATTCAAGAGAGAATATATCTATAAGTTATTCTTTGGTGTTTCGACTTCCATTCTTCAGTTGGTGTCACACTTTCTGTCTTTCAGTTTTAGCATTGCCATGTTTTGATTGTGGAGGGCCAAAACTTATTTATGTATTTGACCAAAATTGAGCAAGAAATGATTTATTTCAAAGAAACTCCCAAGTCCAAATGCCCCCCCCCGGTTATTAAATGATCTCCCCCTTATGTGATCAGGTAACCAACAATAAAACTTTTATTTATTTAATTTTGCAAAATATGGCTTGATACTATTAATAGTAGGATTCATGTCTTCATGGGTTTTATGCTAGTTTTTTAAATTAAAAAAGTGTACTGAGAATGAAATGATTGAAATAAAAAAATTTAATTATTATCTATAGTGATCTACTGAAGTATATATAATTTTTATTTATAGAATATATTTTATAATTTACTTATATAAAAGGGACAGATTTTTGAAAAAGTATAGCTAAAATAGCCAAAATTAGTAAATTCCCAGTTTGCCATTTATTGCCACAATAGATAAAAAAACTTAGTGCCAGTTAAGTCTAAAGAAGTAAAATGTAAAAGCTGAAAACGTAATGAAATAGATTGACATTGGAGATTTTTTTTCTCAGCACAGATTTTGTCCCAAACCTGTTTACAAAGTGTTCCACCAGGTGGAGTTTGGTATAAAGTCCTACTGCATGCCACCTGTGCTGATGTAAACAAAACCATGTGACAGGCTTTATGGTAATGAGCCATTTGCAGCCCTGATTGGGCAGTCCTGGAGAAGGGGCTGGCTTTATATTCATGATTGAGGTAAGAGGGGGTGTATGAAAAAGGAGGGGGCGGAATTAGGACCATGGAAGAAATGACAGTGGAGAAATATTCAGGGAAAATCACAATTATTTTACCCATTTATGGAAAAGTGAAGTTAGTGACAATGCATTTTGCAAGCCTACACATTGAAAGGGCGCATCTTGGGAAACATATTGAAAGGGGAACCTTGTAAGTGACTGTAGGGTGAAGCAGCACTGTCAAGAAATTTCCAAAGTGTGTAAGTTTTCTTTCCAAGGAAAACTATATCACTGCTTCAGCAAGCTGAACTGCAGTGATAATAATACCTTATAGAAAATACAAGCGTATGCAATTTGAATCTGGAGATTGCAGGAGTAGAGCCATTTTGCAAATAACACACAGATACAGTGCAAATGCAATAGTTGACCTTGTACATCTCACTTATTTTTGATAATGTTCTGGCATGCAAAGTATTTTCTCTTTTATAGTCTGTCTTTGCGAAGATCCAAAATCCCCTGCCGGACCGAAATGGAAATTTAGGCTAGGCCTATTTCTTGAAATTTTAACATGTATCCAATTGAAATTTTTTGGCCTGAATCGCCGGACCGGTTGAAAATCTGCCGGTCAGGTCCTAAGGACCGGCAATCTTCGCAAAGACTGTTTTAAAACTATAGTATTTGCATATTTATAAGAAATACAAAACTAGTGGGAGCCTATTCCAAAGACAAAAGTCACACGATAGATTTCAATTAGAATGAAACCATAGCAGTGAGCACAAACTGTTATATATTGTTTGTTGCTGTGTGTGCTTTTAGCAGTTAGACATGAGATAAAAATACTTAAGAATCTGCATCTGATAGAACTAACAACACCCAACAATAACTGTGGATTTTGAGAAAATGTTTTTCAGTGTCAATTGTCAAATTTGATAGAATCTGTGACAAATATATAAAAACACACATGTCCAGGGCATCTCTGGACTTGTCATATGCTAGTATATGGATAAAAATCGATAAACAAGCCCTGATATACCATGTCTATCAATGACTGGTACTTCCGCTCGTGTTTCTGAGTCCTGATTGTAATTTACTGAAAAATGGTTCATTTTATTTCCATAAATGCACCACTGCTATAACCAGCTGAATGTGCAATTCTCTCAAAATGGAAAACTTCAAGACAATGGGTATCCTTTGTTAAATTACCTTTGTTGCACATAAGCATGATTCTTAAAATTGATGTTGTGTATTATTTGATAAGCCAATAAATTGTGATATTAGATTTTAAAACAACAATTAATGGAATTTACCTACCTGCTTAATATGTGCAGTTACTGTAAATTCCACTGAGCAAATTTTACAGTGTATTTTGCAAAGATTTTTTAGTGTAGCCATGACATACATATTCAATTACTTTGAAAATTGGGGAAAAGTGCTTGAAATGACACATATATTGTCTTCATGGCTAAATTATCCAACTTCAATAACAAAGTTCTGTTTTATCTGTTTTGATACATGTTTTAAATTTTGATCACAGTGATACGAGAAAGAACAGGAAAATATATTGCAATTATAGTGAATGGGTGTTTTTAATTTTTTATCGTAATGATGTTTTTAATCCTTGTTGAAATTTTGTTCACCTTTTAAAATTTTGTTCTTTTTTTGGATATGAATGATATATTTTAAAGAGAAAAAAAATTATATATCAAAATATTCACTTTACACTTAGTTTTCATAGAATCAGCAATAAAATGGTAACGTTGTTTTTGTACAGAATTTAACTGTGGCAGTAATTCATTTGCACAGCATAGTTTCACACACATTTGCCCCTTATATCACTGAAAGTGCACTTCTCTGGCAGCCTATCAAATAACAGTTTGTCACATTCAAAGCTAATGTATATCATTAGTCCTTTGACTATGAACTATTTGAAAATTGTCTGATGTGATATGCATATTTGATGAGGCTTTTATTGTTTATGAAGTTTTATTGATGTTTTATTTTTAGAAAACATCAAGAATTTCAGATGGATGAATTGATAGATACAGATAGTTGAATTGTTCAATGTAGTAAACCTAAATCTTCATCCAGAATGGTTTGAAACAAACATGTTCTGAATAATGTAGGTCAATGACTTATTGTGTATGAAGTTTTGAAATAAAGTAGATTAAAACACGTAGGGCCGTTTTCACCAACATGGTATTAAGAGAAGAGTCAGGTCTCAGCTAAGACCTGGTCACCACTGGCAGCCTGGTCTGGCTAAAGCCAATCAGTCAAGCAGAGCAGTATCAAGGAATTTTAGTTTAGTGGAAGTTTACACATGTTGTGCGAACAGGTCAGCTGTTACAAACACAATGTCTCAATTTCCCAAACAAAGACAAAGATATGGCTGCACAGAAAATGGGGGGGTGGAGTGTTTGGAAATTGTTTAAGTGGATAATTGCCTACCCAGTCCAGTGGCGTAACTGGGGGGTCTCAAGCGAGAGGGGGCACCTGGGGGAGGGCACGCGATTCTCTGGGGGGAGGGCACCCCACTATACTATTTAGCCAGAGTTGGAAAGTTTAGTTCATATGGGGGGGCACCTGGGGGGCACAGGTCCAATATGGGGGGCCACGTACTGAACCAATTATTTTCATCATAAGTCCAGCCGCCCCCCCCTCATGTATTATCTGGTCACCCCCTAAGGGACACCACTTTTAACAGTTTGAGATCACTAATCTGTAAGTTGTCTAACAATATTTGTAAACCACTGTACCTTGACAAGTCTGTTGATTAAACCTTAGTTGGTGAAAGCGACTTAGTTGAACCAGGTTTAAAGAAGTTAAGACCAGGCCTAACTGTTAAAACTACGTTGGTGAAATCGGCCCCTAATGGATGAAGAAATTGAAGAAATAACTGTAGGCCAAAATTTTCTATTCCTCTGGTTGACAGAAGAACTTGCATTGATTTTAAAATAAACATTACTTCCCTTTTTGCAAGAAAGAAAGTAGGAATACATTATAATATGCATTATAAGCTTTTTCTACATATGGAGAAAGCAGTGTGTAGAGCATTTCTTTAGATTTGAATAAAATGACCTGGTTAGGTTAATCATGCATGTAATTACTGAATATATCATGGCCAAGTTCCTCTTTAGAACTTTTTGGGGTTAAATACAAATTATCACGAAATATAGCAATAGGAAATGTTGTTGATTTCAATAGGAAAATAAACCAAGTAGATGTTATTATATGGTTGACAAAATTCACTCAAAAACATAGTGAAAGACCATTTTTAGTGAAAGGAGAATCAGCTGTTTGTATTACATTTTGTAAGTTCTGATGCAGTTTTGGTAGTCTCTGTATATATATATATATAATTATGCTGAAAGTGATAGCATTTTATGGAGAATAAGTTGTTGTTCCAAACTAAAAACATCAAACCGTCCTGTATTTCACTCACATATATGTTTATATATATGTGACCAAGGAGTCTACTGCTTTCTAGCTTAGAGATTGAAACGTCATGTCTACAATATTGCAAGTTTCCAATGCGCAATAACAATATTCATTCCTTTTTTATGGATTCACTTATAGACAATTTAACAAGTCGTTCCCAATAATTGTGAATTGTGTTTGTCACTAAAAGCCCCTGTGTTTAGATCAATTCAAGTACTGCACATATTTAAAGAAGATTAAAAGTAATAAGCAAATTTAGCAAATGGACAATTTGAAAATGTTCTTACAGCGAAACACTTTGATATAGAATTTAAGTGGACTGTGGCACTGTGAAAATGGCACTTTGTGACTCATGATAGCCGATGAAGTGTCATCTTCTCTACTTTCAACATGGGAAACATAGAGGCTGTTTGATTAGTCATGATCAAGAGTAAGCCATTTGACTTCTCATAACAAATTTTAGAGTGAAAATCAGATGCATAATCCTTTCGTTTGGCTGTCACCAACAAGTGGGACAAGTCTCCTTCAATCAAATTAACATTGAAAGTATTGGGTTTGATCGTGACAAATCATCAGCATGATGACACACGAAGTGCAATTTTCACAGTGCCACAGTCCACTTTAATTCTATATCAAAGTGTTTCGCTGTAATGCAGGGCTGATCAAGTGCCATGGCAAAGTGAAGTCAATTTGACTCAATAAATCTTAAAGGAGGTATATGTCTGTCAACCTAGTTTTGAATCAATAACCACCTGTACATAAAGTTGTTCTGAAGTGCCAATTGATATCCTTGGAATTGAATGAGTGACCTTGGAATTTCAAAACAACTCTGTCCTTGAACTCAAATTAATAAGAGCATGAAGTGATTTCCTCTTTCGATAAGGGAGTATAGAACTTCATTTATGAATGATTATTATAGAATAACGTGAAACCTGATCATGTAAGGGTGTTCGCGGACAGTATTGCGGTGCATTTTATCAATATATTTCAGTGGCATGGACTTGCCACAAGAGAGCTATTCATTTATGACTGTCCAGGCTCTTTCAGGTTCACATTAAAGATCTAAATTAAATTGAATTTTATTTAATGTTTCATGTTCTCAAAGCTCAGATAAAAAAAATTACAAGAGTGCGATTGGAACCAGCGAGCCAGTGGGAGTACAACGTAAACACAATGTTACATACATGTAGCTAATGTTGCTAATTGGCGGAGGGCTTGTCTGATGCTCAAACAGAAAAGTATAGTATAAATTATGCTGCAACAACATGAAGAGAACCTTGCGGTTTTTTCACAATGTCATTTTTACAATACAATTCTACGTAATTTTCACGAACATTACAATGTTGTCACAACATCGTCAAAATGTTGATAGGGCCTGATAGGTATGCCCGTTGGGCAGCGATTGGACAAACAAGCAGTCTTGACAATTATGTCAAAGAGAACTCCATACACTTAAACTAAACGTTGTTGTTACACCAGTTTATAAATCATGTTTACCCTTCATTTTAAACATAGAATTAGTTCCCTGCTGTGAGACAAATAGCATACAGTTCACTTTTGGTAAAATCTAGGTGAGCTTTCAATATTTTTTTCAAAGTAGTTCAGAAAGTTAGGTTTCAACTTGACCGCCTTTTCGGAAATTTGAATTAAAATATTTAAAAAAAATTGTCATCAACTTTGACGTATGATTTGACATAAATGGAGCAAATTGTATTGCACCTAAAAACAAGTGAAATACAAAAAAAGAAACTTATTGGGGTATGAACGACATCCATGGTGAGACACGGCAAATTGTGCCATATTTTCATTCTAGGTTATTACCAATCAGACACTGTTTTCTTAGACAAGATAAATAGATAGCTATGGTAAGTAAGTGCTGCCCAGTTCTGGATGCTCATGAGGGTTGATTGATGAGATGAGAGGAAGAGAGCAGGGCTCCTCAAGATGTGGCACATCTACTCCATGTAAGGGACTTCTACTTGCCCAGCGCAGACACTGATATAAGTGGCCACTAATTTAACGTCTCATCCGAACAACATCCAGCTGGGATTTTGCTCATGAAGGCAGTGGCGTAACTAGGGGGTCGCGAATGGGGGGGGGGGGCACCTGGGGGGGCACGCGATTCTCTGGGGGGGCACCCATAATACTAATTGTATATTTTAGTCAAGGTTGAAGAGTTCATATGTGGGGCAACTGCACAGGTCCAATATGGGGGGCATGTGCCCCCCCCGTGCCCCCCATAGGGACGCCACTGCATGAAGGTACACTGAAAACTTTTGGGATCCCCGCCTGGGGTTGGAACCCATGCAGGCAAAGACCTTCAGCTGAGAAGACCATCATCCCAAGTCATACCATGACAAAATGGCCCATAACCTTTGCTAATTCATGAATACTTAATTAACTGACCCAGTTTTGGCTCAGTTACATCACAGTTTGAAATTGTTGCTTCTGTTTCACATTGTTACAAATGGAGAAATTGTGTATTGTTGAAAGGTGCTATCACAGTTCCGAAAATTCCATTGAATTATGTATTTTCACAGTTCTGAAATGAAACTGTTTGAAAGTTTGCTTGTTTTACACTGTTTTTCTCAGTTGCCAGTAATCCTCTAAGTGTCCATAATCAGACTAAATCTGCCTGCAAAATGCTTATGACCTAAATAAGCACCAATAACTGTTTCAAATAAGCACTTATACAAATCTTACAGATGAAAGTTGAACAAGTAGCACACTAATTACCATTGACAGCCTTGTTCATCTGTCAACAGCTTTTGTCAGATGTTTTGCAGAGACTTGTACTACCATGCCTCCTCAATTAACATACAGAAAATGTAGTAGCTGCTAATTAAGAACAGAGGATGCACTCACTCTTTTTTTGCATCCACATAGAAAGTAAGTCAAGCTATGTACAAGCAATTTATTACTGAGTACAGGGTACATAATTGCGTAGATTTATCCTTGACCCTATATACTGCACATACACATCTTATAAGCTTATCTTCATCAAAGCAACACTAATCTGAAGTTTCAAGAATGCTGGGAAGGAACGAGGGTGATGAGCAAACGCCCGAATAAAAAAAGGGCAATCAGATTTGTGTGAAAGAAACTTCATACATGATCTATCAAAATACATGTCAATTTAAGCATAAAATAGGCCTACACTGTAAAAGTTGAATTTTGAGCTAGCTTAATTTATTGAGTGAGATGGTTGAACAATTCCTTTGAGCCAACATAACTTGTCGTTTGTAAGTTATAATAACAGAAAGATTATCATAACTCAAAGCAACAAGCTATGTTACTCAAACAAATTGTGCAACCGTCTCACTCAATCATTCGAGATGACTCAAAATTTCACATTTTACTGTTTATAATAGTGGCTTTGCTTTTGATCAAACAAGTACGCCTTACCCCCTCCCCCCCCCCAACAAGGGCAGGAATGGCAGAACTTTGCTGTCTCCATATTCCCTGTTCCAGCAAGTGAAGTTTGCGACCAATATACTATGGTGAACATTGATTACATTGCATCATAACGGTTTTTTATCACAATCATATTTCATGGTCATTGGTCATGTTGATATCTAGCGTATGTGCCAAACAACGTCCATTTATGTTAGTGTAGCAGACTGGACCTCTTTGGACCGACCATAAAGTACCACCACCTCTCCTCAAAACTGCCCTCAGTTCTTCTTAAATCCAGTCTAGAGGTTTTCAGTTCTGGTACACACCGGTGCATTATTTCAATCATTCATGTAATATCAGCTTGGTTCACTGTAAAATTTGAAATTTTGAGTTAGCTCAATTGATTGAGTGAGATGGTTGCACAATTCCTTTGAGCTATCATAGCTTGTTGTTTAAAGTTATGATAATATGTACGTTGTCATAACTTAAAACAACAAGCTTTGTTGGCTCAAAAGAGTTGTGCAGCCATCTCACTCAATCATTTTAGCTGACTAAAAATTCAAATTTTACAGTCGTGTACACAGAAAGTATGCGTCTGATAAAAAAATAAAGTGTACAGTTGTATGACAATGTATGTTCCTGTATCTTTTTTGTAATATGTGTAGTATGAACCACTTTGTGTCCCTTTCTAAGAAGTCACCTAGACTTGGTTATATTGTTTCTAAAAATGCTAAAATTTGCACTGATGAAGGTTACTTGAATCGTTTGCAAAGCACATGTTTTGTATTCAGTAAACGATGTGTAAATAATTAGCTATTTAGTAATTACACAAAGGCAATTAGCCAAAGTCATAATACAATCTTATGTCACATTGTGATGTTATGTATCATTACTTTTGTCTCCTTAGCTATTTCAACATTATAAAGTATCTATATGAAGATACCAAAGTGCAGAAATACTAGCCTACACTTTAAATAATCAACAACAAAATGGCTTTTTGAAATACCAAGTTGTCTCTTCCTCAATGGGAAATTATCCGGACATAATGATTTTTCCCCGCGTGCACGTGATGTGCAAAAATTTGTTAATAAGTCATATGGCACCTTGTTAGGAAATTTCTTCACGAGAAATTTTTTTTCAAGACTGCCAGGGAATATTTTTATTCATTTCGCAAAAAGCAGGAAAAGACTATTTACTTTTGAACAGACTCCAACCTGCCTTTGGAAACCCAATGGTTGCCCACTGAACGGTTTGTTGGTTTGGATGTGAGTAATTCTGTCTGAAATTTTGTACTCCATGTGCACTATTATTAGTGAATCAGAAAAAAAAAAACTTTTGAAGCAAAACAGACCAATAGTAATATTTATGTCTGCCCATATTTTGGAACAGTAAACCAGGTTAAACCGTTTATTTCCAACCGAATAACCACTATTGAATGACATGAAAGAAAACTCCACGAATGAAGTGTATTGAAAGACATGGAGTGTATTGAATTGAGTGAATTTGACAGATCCATTGTGCACCTAATTGACATACTTAATTCATACACCATTGCCCTTGAATCACTGCACGGCACTTTGTTCACACAGCTGAATTAACACAAGATCAAACGTTTCCTGTCCTGAAGTCCCCATGTGTACCCTGATATTGAAAATGTTGAGACAAAACTATCAACTTTGAATTGGTTTTTGAATGTTCTGCAGAAATATGCCTCAGTTTCAATAACAAATCCATAAAACCTGAAATAAAAAAGGAGGCAACCATTTAATCTTCTTGGGAGTTAAAAAAATATTACAGAATTCTTGCTCGGTTTTTGTGAAGTAAATCATTTCTTTCTTGGCAGTCTTGAAATGAATAATTTCTGGTGGGGGTATTTCAAAAACACGGTGATGTATGATTCAGAAATGATTAGCGGAGGACGCCGTCCACTGGAATTGAATAATAATTACAGTTGACATTGACATAAAATTAATAATTAATAATCATTCCGTCAAGGAAAAGTCCCCTTGATTATTTAATGGTTGCTCCAAAACTTTCCTCATTTTCACTCTGCAAAAAATAGCAAATGAAAGTCATATAGATAATAAATCAGTAAAATCAATCAGGCCTAGGTACATGGAGGAAAGTCGTCGAAAATTTTGAGTATTTGCCTGCCCCATTGTACTCCATCATTCCTCCCAACTTCAACTAATTAAGCTCATCCACCATTGCGGAGTACAGTTATCTTTAATATCTATATTTCAAAAAATTGCTATTTTAGCAAAATATATAGATTAATTCAATATTCGCAAATAAGACCAATGAGTGAATTTCGATTCCATTTTGAAGACAAAAGACCATGTTGCGGCTGTGAAGATGATAGGTATGATGCACAATTGCTCTGATGTAGTGTGTGACCAATATCATACTAATGCCAATTGCAATTAGAATCACACTGCTTATTACATATAAAATTACGATATTACATATAAAATTACAAGAGAAAAAAGAAAACAAATTGTCTGGTGAATTACAAAGTGTTGAGATCCCAGAACCTGACCTGGCAAAGGGCAAAGGAAGTAAACCTGTAATAGACCAGAGTCAGGTGTAAGGAGGTGTGAGACTTAGGATGTTAAGGCCTTTAAGGATGTCCAACCTTCCATCTCCTCCCACACAAGACCCTAGAATGGAAATAATAAGAACTAGAGCTTCTGGGTATAACAATCATTGAATGAACTCCTTTTCTGATTTCAGTGTTCCAAGATGTCCATGTGATGATCTTCATTGGTTTCGGCTACCTCATGACCTTTCTGCGCCGCTACAGTTTCAGCAGCGTTGGAATAAACTTTCTGTTGGGAGCGTTCGTTATCCAATGGCACCTTCTCTTCAGGGGTTGGCTACATATGGATGGGAAAAGGTTCCACATCGATGTCGCTCAGTAAGTTTTTCTGGGCTCGGAGCGATTCACAGTGGACGAAAAACGAGTGCTTACAGCTTGAAATGCTCTTGTCCTGTTGATGGCCATCAATGAATTCACATCATGCCCTATCAAATAAATTTAAATGAAGTGTGGAAGTGTCTAATTAAGTTTGTCATATCCATAATATCAGACAATTGGCTGATTCAAATACAGTCTACTGAATACGATTAGAAAAATATCTTTGCTTCTTACAAAGTACACTTTTGTCAATAGGCCCATTTAAGCATGTATCGCCCGGAACTCCTGGACATCCTGTAACTCCCGCTAAGTCCCACCAACTCCTACTAACTCCCACTAACTCCTGTAACTCCTGCTAACTCCCGTAACTCCTGCTTACTCCCATAACTCCTGGCAACTCCCAGTAAATCCCACAACTCCTGGTAACCCCTGCCAACTCCAATAACTCCCAGTAACTCCTCGAAACTCCTGATAACTCCCAGTAACTCCCGCTAGCTCCCACAACTCCTGGTAAGTGCCACTAACTGAGCCCAACTCCCGCACTGTATTTCCCATAACTGCCTGAAGCCCCAAATGGAAGTTCTGTCAATTGATAGTCTGAATTTATGAATGCTTCCATTTCAGTCTCATCACAGCGGACTTTAGTGCGGCAACAGTCCTCATCACTTTCGGAGCAGTTTTAGGAAAAGTCTCTCCCCTGCAGATGATCATCCTTGCTTTTATCGAAGTGGCTGTTTCAACAGTAAATGAATATATTGGAGTGGATATTTACAGAGTAAGTGATTTTTAAGCATATATATATCACATTTACTAGAATTACAGGCCTGCATTATTTTGGTAATTTTTCTTAATTGTACGATTGGGAAGTAATTTGATGCTTAGTAAGCCTTAATTTGGCATGGGGATACCTTGAAATTGCCAGTTCCCCCGTGGCCTAATTGATGGGTGCGCTTGTCAACTGGCTTTGAGGGCGTGGGTTCAAATCTCACCCCGGGAACTCACTTTAGTCCGAGCCCATGGGACATAAAATGGAGGCGGGTTGTATCCAGTATTCTATGCTGGGGCAACTGAAAGACCCTGGGCATCCCTGAATTAATAGGGTATGTGCCAGACTCACAGTCTTCTCATCTCATCATACGGTGATCGCCTGCCTCGATATAGCTCACTAAGGTGCAGCAGAGAAGTAAAACACAAACAAACATACCTTGAAATTGCCCGAGGAGAGGATATATGTTAGTGGATGCCGTAGCGTAGTGGATAAGGTGCTCATCTCACTCGCACAAGGTCCTGGGTTCGAATCCCAGCCATGGCATGGAGGAGTTGGGCAGATCCTCCTGAAACCACTGCCTCACCCCACCCAGGTGCAATGGGTACTTGTAAATACAATGTAAGGCAACCACAGTGATTGAGCTGGAATGAGCTCTTAAGTCACTGCGGTTAACCCCATTATGAATTCCCTATATATAATGTTGTCATTGGCTATCCCTGCCAAGACAACTCCTCTCATTCACTGCTTCCCAATTAAATAACAGAAATGGAGGGGAATCCTTGAGACTTAGTAAATCCGGATTAAAGTAAGAACAAGTAGTAAGTGTGGTTAAAAGTCAGAAACTGTTTATTTCCAGGCAACACTCTGGTTTTGTTGTGTTGCTGGTCAACAATGATTGGTCAGGCCATTGGCCTATCAAGACAAGACAATGTGTGACATCACAGTTATGTTTATACAAGTGTGAATAAATTAGAAGACAGTGAGTGGATCTCCCATGAACTGGCTCTCAGAGGTGTTATAACTTAAGAGCATTAATTTCCCATTTGCATAAAAGTCCCCAATTTGGTTTACCCAATTTATTAGTTAAATGCAATTTAAGATAGCATTCCTCAAAGGAGTGATACATTCCTGGATCTGCTCTGTCTTTCATGAAGTTGTCATAGTGGTTTTAAAGGGAGAAGTTATCCCAACAATTTGAGGGGATTACAATTAGGGGGCTCTTTGGTTGCAGCCCTTAGAATAACACCCCAACAGGATTACATGTTGGGCCCTTTGTACAGATAGCTTGCAAACAGATTGCTGGACAAAGGGGTTGAGTAATTGGCTTAAGGGCCAAGCAGATTGTATATTTATATAACAGATTGGGAGAGCAGATCCAGTAAAAGAGACATTTAGTTCTTACCATTTTAACCAAAAATACTGTTTCCAGATTTTCCCATGCTTAAATTAAGGACATAATGTTTACCCAAGAGATTCCAAGTCACTGTTCCCTAAATGGCATTCAGGGGAGCAATACAGAAATATACATAAAATACTCAGTTATAGAATTCACATAAATGACAAGTATATGGTTATATAGAAATGCATTATATCTAATTATGGTAATATTCATGATTATATGACTACTCGACTTTACATATCTCCCAAACCCCACCAGCTGAATGATACCCGCTAGCATTCAGTTATGGGTCCATCTGTGCTATCAAATATACAGTAAAGTTGAGCAACATGTGCCTTATCAAGGGTTATGACTACAGTAAATTTTACATAATAATTGGCCCAGCCAGCGACATGTCATAACCGGGCACTCTTAATACAGGGGTGCACCATGCACAATTAACATTTAATTTATACAATGAGATCGTTTACTAAAACAATAGTGAAACAGCAATTCCTAACCTCAAAGTGCGCATTCTTAGCGGTTAGCAGCTTATCTTTTAAAATGCTTTAAACTCTCCTACTCATCATATGTTCATTACGTGCACATTTCAATCATTTTGAGTACATAAATCACACAGGCATTAAAGATTGATTCCAGTTTCACCAGGAGTAATATGTTAACACCAACACTTCAATCAGCTTAACTTAAACAGCAATTGACTAAATAATGGCTAAACCAATTGAGTGATTAAACAAGGTAATGAAAATTGCAGGTGCAACAATGGGGGTGACTAAATGGTCCTGTTGACCGACCTCCATTGTTGTACCGTCTAAGTGACACCATCAGTAAATACACATACAGGACAGTAAATATACATACAATAGAATAGGCAATGTTTGCTCCCCTTTTGCCTCAACCACAAAGAAAAATGTTTTGTTGGTTTTGTTGCTAAGCTACAAATGTAATTAGAAGTAAGTTGACATATTAAAGGACAGTATGTAAATGATGACGTTACAACATATAAATGATGGGGGTACTATAGATATACCTTTAAGAGGTAGGCCTCCATCCTACAGATGCATATTTAAAAAGACTAATATTGCGATTAAGCCTTTGGTGCTTAGGACATACAATATGTTCTTTTAAATGTGATCTTGGCTAATTTCTAATTGGCAGCTGAGGTGACTATAGACTAGGATTAAGTTCTATAGGTAACTTAGGACATCTGGTCTGACCTCCAGCTTCACATGCTAAATATATTAGGTGAGGTGACTAAACACAGGATCAGACCTAAATTCTAACTCAATAAACTGACATTAACGGTCTGTGGCTTCTATGTTCACCTTGCCTATAGTTTGGCTACTTAGTAACTACCAATGGTACATTGCCATGAATTTGTCCTTTGACACCTTGTTTAACACATAACATTGTGGTCACATCTTGACCCTTTCAATTTCAACAGTAGTGGTCACAGATTGACCCAAATTTATACACTTTTCAGCCATTAACTTGCCCATGTACCCAACATGAAATGAGTGGTCATATCTTGACCCTTTCCATATCAACAGCAGTATTGGTCACACATTGACCCAAAATTATACACTTTTCAGCCATTAATTGGCCCATGTACCCAACATGAAATGAGTGGTCATATCTTGACCCTTTAATAAATCATATCTGGCCATTGTCTGACCCTCACTCTACAGCAACATATACTTTTGTCCATGGTCAAGGACTCTGTGGCAGTACCCTAATATTGTCAAATTTTTGACACATTCAACAGTTTTATACAAATTCATTTGTACCTTAATTGTGAGGCATGTTACCTCCATAATGATACAGGGTGATTGATACCGGATGACTAAACTTGGGGTAAAGAGCTACTCAACTTAAGACATCCAAGCTCATCTTTTCTCAAATCACTAACTACACTAACTCGCTCAAGTCGCAATAAGCATCACTTGTGACATCTCAATTCCTCATATTCAGACTACCTATTAAACTAACATTAAATCAAAGCACTCAGTCACACAACTGCACAGATACAAGGATAGTATTAAAGTACTAGATAGGATTTAAGCCTGTAATCAAACATCAGGCATATGCTTGGGACTGTTCCCTAATCTAATTAACCTTTATATAATTCATCCATATAACTGACAATTGAATAATCTCAGGCCTTGTGGTATCTGCATTAATCATAACCAGATTACCTATTTAAAAGTAACACTAAATCAGAGCACTTTTGTAAACAACTAACAGAAATAAGGATAGTATTAAAGTACTAGATAGGATTTAAGCCTGTAATCAAACATCAGGCATATGCTTGGGACTGTTCCCTAATCCAATTACTAATAATCTAACCATAAAACTGACAGTTGAGCAACTTTAAAGGAGTAATTGTTACGCAAGTAGTACACCCACAATACATACTTGATATCAAGACTGACCTTCAAGTATATTACTACATAACAATAAATGGAATATTCTAGAATCACATTCGCTCAAGTGTCACCTGTTTAGTCACACTCAAGCATTATTTCATGCTTATTGGGCTACCCTCTACATCAAAACCAAAATAATTATAAACAGGGTAGTACTTTAAGCCTTACAACATGTATTTGACAATTGTCAAATGTCAAAATTCTAAATACACAGCCACTGCATTGCACATACTATGCAGTTTGTTAATTTCAAGTCACACTTTTAAGCAGAACTGCTATGGTAGGTCCACCAACATCATGACATTTACCGGTATGTCCAACCTCTTTAGGCCATATTTTTGCCTAGTAATCACCGTTTTTAGCCTAATACTATGGCAGGTACACCAATTCATCAACTTAATACAACTTTAACATAATACAATAAGAGGAATAAAGTGGGAGCTCACAATCAAGCATTAAATAGAATCAGATTATCTATGAGATAGGGCTACATCATTTTGTAACTTCTTAAAATTTCAAGTTGTTTAAAACAATTACAAACTTATTAGCTCCATAACAATTTATACAACATTTAGTTTATCAGACTTCTTAAAGTTGCTTGAGCGTCTTCTTAGTACTGCAACAAGCTTAAATAAATGGCATGCAAGTTGTTATGCATGTAGTTCATATAGTATGCCCTCTCAAGGACCAGTGGTTACATGGAATTAGAACTGCCATGCTTTGACAAAGAACATAATTAAGAAACGATTTTACTCCTGTGGAGTTACATACCACTGGCCGACACAATTTCAATTACAGTTCAAAAATAAAAATAATCCAATGGTCGCCTTGTTGACCAGGTCATCAAATGATGAATATAAGATAAATCCACCGTGATCACATTAAACACATAAAAATAGATCCACTGGTTGTCTTCAATGATAATGCAAATTTATAGGTGACATTGAGTTCAACCCAAGGAGTGGTCACTTGCAAGACCATATATATCTATGCTTGGTCAAAAAATATATAATTTCCGTGTTCTTCCAAAGGGCATGTGGGCTGACTCTGGGGGTTGGTTGATTCTGCTCTTGATTCTGCTCTTGATTCTGCTTCTTGATTAGGCTTACTTGTGGCCACCAAGTAGTTTGCCTTTCAACTCTGCCAATAAAGAGGGTCCTGAAGGAGCAATCCCCGCAACTATGAACCAGAGACACACAGTCAGACTTATAATGACAAAGCCCATATGACAAGCCCCAAATAACTATTGATCTTGATGACATGCTTGATGTCATATTTGTGATGATGGCATTCTGGGTTGATCGTAAAGAGCATCTCGTTCAACAGTGTTGAAGTTCTTGTAAAGGGAGAACTTCGATGTCATATATGTGAAGTTCATAAAAATTAAGCTGCTTTACATTAACATCCATTTCTTGTTCAGAGGAATAGTCATCCCAGTGTAGCAACCCGGTGAAACAGGTGCCATGTTTGGTTCATCAGCTAACTTCTGTTGTGTTGACTTCCATTAGATGAATAAGAGTTTCTTCACAAGCTGTAAAGCTTAGAGCTGTAATTATTCAGCAGCAGTTGACATGGTGTTGATGGTTCAGAACTGCTTCTTCTAGTCAACATTTTAACTTTTTTACAAGGGTTCAATAACTCAGAGATTCATATCCTGCTTAAAGAATCCAGGGAGTTCTGCAAGTGCACCAGCTCAAAATGCAAACTTCAACACAGTTACTCCACAATGTCACTTACTTGTTTCCAGAACTTACAGGTCTCCTTCAATTGACTCTGTAGTTCAAACAGTCAGGGTACACCAGTATGAATTCCCTATATATAATGTTGTCATTGGCTATCCCTGCCAAGACAACTCCTCTCATTCACTGCTTCCCAATTAAATAACAGAAATGGAGGGGAATCCTTGAGACTTAGTAAATCCGGATTAAAGTAAGAACAAGTAGTAAGTGTGGTTAAAAGTCAGAAACTGTTTATTTCCAGGCAACACTCTGGTTTTGTTGTGTTGCTGGTCAACAATGATTGGTCAGGCCATTGGCCTATCAAGACAAGACAATGTGTGACATCACAGTTATGTTTATACAAGTGTGAATAAATTAGAAGACAGTGAGTGGATCTCCCATGAACTGGCTCTCAGAGGTGTTATAACTTAAGAGCATTAATTTCCCATTTGCATAAAAGTCCCCAATTTGGTTTACCCAATTTATTAGTTAAATGCAATTTAAGATAGCATTCCTCAAAGGAGTGATACATTCCTGGATCTGCTCTGTCTTTCATGAAGTTGTCATAGTGGTTTTAAAGTGAGAAGTTATCCCAACAATTTGAGGGGATTACAATTAGGGGGCTCTTTGGTTGCAGCCCTTAGAATAACACCCCAACAGGATTACATGTTGGGCCCTTTGTACAGATAGCTTGCAAACAGATTGCTGGACAAAGGGGTTGAGTAATTGGCTTAAGGGCCAAGCAGATTGTATATTTATATAACAGATTGGCAGAGCAGATCCAGTAAAAGAGACATTTAGTTCTTACCATTTTAACCAAAAATACTGTTTCCAGATTTTCCCATGCTTAAATTAAGGACATAATGTTTACCCAAGAGATTCCAAGTCACTGTTCCCTAAATGGCATTCAGGGGAGCAATACAGAAATATACATAAAATACTCAGTTATAGAATTCACATAAATGACAAGTATATGGTTATATAGAAATGCATTATATCTAATTATGGTAATATTCATGATTATATGACTACTCGACTTTATACCATGTTCAAGGCTAGACACTCCCAGGGAGTTGAGAAAGACTCTGGATTGGCCTGCCAAGGATGTAATTGTAAAGTCGCAGCTGTCCATGATGTAGATGCAGACTGTAAACTCAACACATTACATTACATCACAATACATTACATAACATACGGCCAATGAGAATGTCCCAACGCCCCCCTACTTCGCCATTGTTATTAATTTGGGTCAAGCATATGAATACTCGATGCTGAGCCAAATCAACCAGGTGTGACTGTCACTGGAAGCGTTTTCTAAAGCCATTGTTTAAGTTTTGTCTTACCTTGCTCTCTCTGCCACACTTTATCTGGATCACAAGTCAGCTTTCACAATAATTTGACATTTTCCAGGTTGCTGATGTCGGTGGCTCCATGTTCCTTCACGCTTTCGGAGCATACTTCGGTTTGGCAGTCGCTTCGGTTCTCTACAACAAAGAGATTGAGCGTTCCACTAAAAATGAATCCAAGTATCATTCAGATGTTTTTGCAATGATTGGTAGGTCTGACGTTAAAATCTTGGCATAAATTGTAGCCTTCACTTTTAACATAAGATTTTATGTGGAACCCATAAAGGTTCTATAAGCTGGTATTGATAAGGAACCCTAAAAGGTTAAATATTCGTCCATCTCTCATGGACTTCTTCAGCTATCTTCCTCACTGCTCAGCTAGATAGCTGAGGAAGTCCGTGAGAGATGGACGAAATCTCTGGTGAGTTAACTTAGACCTTAGTGCTGTTAAAACTCACACAATTTATACAAATTCTCTGTCTTACTTATATTTCAGGAACTGTATTTCTGTGGATGTACTGGCCAAGTTTCAATGCGGCTCTTGCGCCGGGAGACGAGAATCACCGAGCGGTCATTAACACTTACATTTCACTCTGCATGTGCTGTGTCACTGCTTTCGCAATCTCATCTTTAGTGGATAAACATAACAAGCTGGATATGGTAAGAATACCTTTTTTTTATTATGCCTTTTGTATAATCATAATTAGATCTGGTTGTTGCACTTATGGTGCCACCTCATTCCCCAGTTCTATCGGAATCGGGTAACTCGGGTAGCTGGTGAAACGACTCACAAACCTTTTGCCATCTTGAAAAATGACTCAGACTCCGATGGTCTCCTGAATTTCGATTCCTCCTACAAGAGTTAGAAATCGACAGATTAATTTTTGACTCCTGACTCCATCTGAGAACAAAAGTTCTACTGCAACTCCTCATTTTGACTCCACCTGAAAACCTGAAAGTGACTCTTGACTCTGACTCCAATGCCCTAGTTCCATCTATATTGCAATACGTGTACTGCAAACATAACTAATCTTCTTAACCAGCACGATCGTACGAAAATGATTGGCAAGACTGAGTGACTGTGGTAGTGCTGTGGTTTTCCAGAGGTTTCAAATACCATAAAAGTTGCTTGTGTCACTTGCTTGGTAGTGGTATACCTCCATCAATTGCAATAATTTTCTAAGTGTTATTCACTTTTGTACAAAACTGTAAAAAGTGCATCTTTCAGTATTGTATTTGGTTATTCTATCATACACCAGGTTTTAACCATGTTTTGCATATGACTTATTTTTTGAAACTTTTTTTCTTCTACATGTAAGAGTTATTTTGTATTCGACATGATGCAGGCTTGGTACTAAAACATTACATGACAGCCGCATAGTACTGAGTCAATTTAAGAATAAAGCATCTTTTTATCTTTTTTCCCTTTAAAAAAATAATCCATAAAAATATGGACATTAGCTTGAAGTATTTAAAAGGTATTTAATGGGTATAGAACCATGCTAAATTCTCTAAACAAGACAGGCTGACATTAAAGTACTTTCAGCTGTCAAAATAATTTGAGGACATGGACTAAATGGATTGAAGTTACATTGGGGGCAGCAGATGAAGTCCACATGGTGTCCATGTGAAAGTTTTGTGACTCCCCACAAGTGCATGTTGATGTCTGAAGTCCATTTTCTAATGTTAGATCGAATATACTGACTGACCTTTATTAAAAATACCAAAAGTTCTAGTGATTTTTGACGTATACTCCCTTAATTATTAGCCGGAGAGCTTTCAAAAAAATTTATTAAAACAATTTTTTTGTTTCGACTTAATTTACCATTCTCTGTGCTTGGTGTAGGGCTTATTTTGTATTTTCTAAACCTTGAAATTGTAAAACAGAAAAGTTTTCAAGTTCTAGTTCTTTATTTGAATAAATTTTTTTTGCAAAGCACACAAATCCCATGAAATTGTGAAAAAAAACATGTTTTCCATAGTTAAAATACAAAAAAATGCATTTGTTGACATATTGTGTAGAGAAAGTTAGTCAACCCTGCACTTACACATGACCTTACTGCAGGACTGCAGAAACCATTACGCATCAGTCGCTTGACCAGACATTCAAGTTTTCAATGAAAATAAATCCACATTTTCAATCTGGTTTTGGTTATTTAGTTTAGATCAGTATAACCCCTTTTGGTAGACTAGAGCGTTCCAAAGAAAATAACCAATGGGTGTTAGAAGACACCCTAAAATTATTTGACCTAAGAGATTTTCTGGTCAAATAGTGCATTGTACAAGGGTAGATGACCCAATCTACCAGAAAACCATTATAAATGTAACAGCGTTTGTAAACTCCATGTATACTATCTAGGTTCAAAAAATTTGTGAATAAAAAAATTTGTTTTTAGAATATTATAAATAACTCATTGCCATCTGGGTCAAAATTTGAAAACGGTGAAAATTAGGTTTAAAGGAGCTCCTTTTGATTTATTTTGGTAGGTAAAACAGTCACCTTTCATTGTAATTTGATGTCCAAGAGTAAGGAAGCACAGTTTTTATGTGCAGTGGAGGTAAATACAGGGGTAATGCTTTAGGCGTCATTAACATCACGCTGTAAAAACCCCCAATATCTCTCAGAATTCACACATTCGTATCACCTGGACTAATGCAGAGGGAGCATGAGGTACAGCCAGAACAATCATATCAAAAAAAGGAGTACTGCTATCTGCTTGACAGCAACCACAATGAAAATAAATGGCAAATTATAACATTTTTCATTTTTTCTACCCTTCCATTTTTGGGCAAGTTTTTCTTTAACACTACTTGATTTCAGTACACCAAACTCGGTTTAGTAACTGACTTGCACACCTGACAAATGATTCCTGCGATAAAAGGTCCTATGCAACACTTTTGAAACCTGAAATCAAGCAATAAACACCCCAAAATTCCCTATCAGCGTGCCTCGGCGGTCCAACGTCGGCCCGAAGCTGGTCCGATGCTACTGACATCGGACTGACGCTGGGCCGACGTTGGACCGCCGAGGCATGCTGACAGGGTTAGCTATTTTTGATCAGTGAATCTGTGACGTTAATGACAAAGTATGATGTTCATGACACTAATGGCCGGATAAATTGCTCCTGAGCCTCTTACTAGTGCATGCAGTTGCATATAAGTTAGTAAAATGTCATAAGTGCGAAAATTATTGGAAAATGTATGAAATTGTATTGTTTCTTTATGTATGCTGCACCCAAGAAACTACCTGAAGTGGTACACTGCTGCAAAAGTGGAAATAAATCAGGACTTCCAAAATACTTGTGAAATCTTGTTCGCCAATGACTAGAGTCACTTCCATTGGGATTTTAGAATGATAACACCAAAACTGCCATTAGTACGACACATATTTCACTAAAACCATGTTCGTTAATGACATGTGACGTTAATGACAATTTTAAGCAAATATTTCCTTGAACCAGTGAATACATTATATGATGTCAATCTTGGCTCACATGAAGACTTGTGCACACCAAAGCTATGTTCCGCAGTGAATTTTGTCCCGATATACATCGCCGAAATTAACTGGGAGCAGGCCTGAGCAGAGGGGGGGCCAGGGGGGCCAAATGGCAGGGGCCCCCAAATTTTAGGGGGCCCACTTCCAAAGTGAAGTAAAGCGCGCATCGCGAAAATGAGATTATGCTCGCTTTGCACAGGTTAGACTGGTGCCATTTTGAACTTCACGGCAAAATAAGTTGGTGGGCCCCCACATTCCTGAATTCGGCAATACATTTACATAATTATAATGATACTGTTTAACACAAAAATTCTATGGATCGCTTTTTTTCTGTATTCATCAGAATTAGTCATGTTAGTGTACTGTTGTTTCAGCCAACAAAAGGCCACTCAAATCATTTCACATCTTGTACATTGTCAATCTATAGACTTCTCTTTTTATGGTCTATCTCTCTCTGCAATTTTTAAGCGGCTATTCTTTGAAGTTGCTGTCAGGGTGAACAGAAAATTCCAGTGGGGGGTCTATCAGGCTATCGCTTCGCGACACGCATCGTTCGCGACGTAACGTGACTCCGCGCTGATAAAATTAACAAGTAAATATATGTAAATTTTGGTCTGCGTCCGTCCCTGAGGGTGAACCGTTTAGCCTCCGACCTGCGAGGGCCCTCTTTTAAAATTTTTGGTCCACGATCGAGCAAGCACACCAAACTATTTATTTGTGAATCACAAAATCCAAAAAATTTTTAACATAGGTTTTTTCACAATTTTGAAATTTTTTTTGGCATCTTACATGGGCCCCCTAAAGTGAATGGGCTCGCATCAGCTTTCTGTTAGAATTTCTAGACCAGAGGATTTGTCCAAAACGGTTGCAGAGTTTCAGAAAAAAGTATGGGGACCATGTTTTGCAAGATCTTGAGGGTGAAATTCTGCTGCTGAAAAGTGTCTTTCATGTAAACCTTAAAACTGATTCAGTTAGCCCAATGAATATCAATTGGGAAATTATTGAAATTGGATAACATTTACCTGGTATTTTCATTGCTATGTGTTTTTTTTTTATCTACCTCAGCAACTGTTGCATCATTTGAGTGCAGTTTTAGTGTTCTGCAACAAATTGTATTATTTCCGTTCTATGATAGGGACAAAATGTCTTTAATAGTGGACTAACTACTCAGGAAATCAATAGTAATACATGTATATCAAAATCAAATTTCTCAAAAGATGTAAGAAAGGCTTTCTCAATGTAAATTTTAAGATAGGCTGATTAGTATGCAACATAGTACTTGAATTGATTGTGATGCAAATACTAGTCTAAAAGTTTTGTTTGTGAAATTCTGTAAGCCCCAAAAGCATCACAGAAGTCTGAATCTCGGTGTGCATTAAAACTTCACATATTTTTAATATTGCAAGGATTTTTTTTAACAATAGTTTCTATGATTCATGAATTTGGTAATTGTACCTTATTTGATTTTTCTTAATTTGGTAAACTCTACAGTACTGTTAAACTTCTTATATTAAGCATTCATTGGCAATTTTGGAATTTTCAGACGAGGTCACAAATCAGAAATCTATTGTATACCTTTCATATTGTTTGTACCTTGTCGGATGACAGCTTGCCTTGATAGAATTTACTAAATGGATGCTTTAATACACAAGCCTAGTTAATAATGCCTTTGACATTTGAATTTCAACCGGGATTATAAATTTCGACAAGTCTCGCATGAATAAATCAACAGTTTATCAAAAAGCAAATATGCAAGGTTTTGCACTTGAAGATAATATATTGTGCTCAAAATTGTTCAATTGAAGGGGGGCCTACTTTTTGATTTTGGCCTGGGCCTACTGCAGGCTCTGCACGGCCCTGACTAGGAGGGCGTTTGTTAATGACAAATCTAGGTAGGACAACTGACATGTTGCTATAAATAGTGTAATTATCTATATTCCGTGAAGTTTATGGACTTGCAGATGATTCAGTCAGCTTGTAGGGTTCCCAAAGGTCATCAAAATTAAAGTCGTATAAAAAAATGTTTTTCGGTTGATTTTTTATGAGAAAAATCACTGGGTGTGACGTTAATGACATGAAATTGGAGACAAAGACACAAGAGCCCCCTGTGGTTGGGTAACAATATTAGGCAAGTCATTGGTTTTGGAATTTGAAAGGGTGTTGGTCAAGGTCCAATTTGAGGTACAAATGAGGTGGATTGAGGTAGCAAGGAAAATTATTTGTGCTGATTTGTCAAGGAAAATTCTAGTGGAGACAGGCCATTTTCAGGGGGGTAGGGCACTTTCATTCAATTTTTGGAAAGGATAAAAGTTATCTGCTACACATTTTCTGTGCCAGATTTTTTGCTGATATGTTGCTCTAAAAGAAATGACCACTATGAACCTTGTACGTGCATTCATGTCTGTGTGAATTGCTCTAAGACACTGGAGACAAGAATTTCAGCTTTACCAAATTTTGACCCATCTACTCAATGATTACTTTCATTTCAGAAGATTGAAAGAAACATTTCGCCATCTACTTACTGATGTATTGCATTTCTTGAAAATGGAAAACACATGTTTTCATCTACTTATTAATGCATTTCTTTTCACAAATTTGAAGAAATGCATTTCCATCCAAATCGACATGTTTTATTTCACAATATTAACAATTACAGTGGCGGAGCTATGGGGGGGCCTGGGGGGCCAGGGCCCCCCCAAATGGATAAGTGGCCCCCCCACTGGCCCCCCCATTTGAGATTTGAAAATTTTGAAAAAATTATTTAAGCTCAACAGCCGCTGGAACACGTCTGTCTAAAGTTTTGTCCTTCGCTGGCGCTCACTTTACCCCAATTTTCTCTAGAATGACAGTTGCCCTTTGAGAAGTTCTGAGGCATTTGATAATTTGTGATATCCTTATTCGAATATATCTAGCAATATGTGTACCGCAGGCAAACCTTGTAGGGGGTGAGCGACATTTGCCCAAATATCAGGATCTAGATTTGGAAATATTCCGAAAGAATTCTCTTTGAAACTATTGATTGTTAATTATGTTTATTTAATTATCTGCCTGAATTTTTTTGCCCGAATCTAAGTGTTTCCCAAATTTTTTGGGGGGGAGTGTGACTACTCCCCCTTCCAGTACGCCTATGTATCTAGAGATTCCATGCAACATTTTAAATCAGGGTGTTTTGAGGAAATCTTTCCGGCGCCATTGCTCAGTTAAAGAAATAATGCTCCTTTGAAAGTTTTCTAATTAAACAGATCTGATTCACCAGAGTGATTTTTAAAAACTGCTCAATTTTTCATATGTGCATGGAATTTCACTAAATTTTTTGGTATTTCTGTCATTTGCACAAAATGCTACTACCTTTTAGGCCTATTTAAGGAGTTGGGTAGGTTTCCATCAAAAGGACTTTCATAAATTTTTGATTTAGACCTAATATATAAGAAAAAGAGGGCATTCCTAGCAGGAATATACTAAAACTTGCAAAGACAGTTATGAAAAAAAAAACGAAAAAAAAAAAAACAAGAGGACCATTTCACTGCAAAATATTGTGACTTTCACTGCAAAAGATTGTGACTCACTGCAAAAGATTGTGACTCATGATAATTGATGAGGTGCCATTTTTATACTTTTAATTTCGGAACCATAGAATCATTTTCATTATTTTTTGACAGTTCATAACTAATTTAGTGTAAGTATGAAATGTGTGGTTAAATATTTTGTTTATCAGTCACAAAAGATAAGATGGTCAACATTGCTAAGTCATTCGTAAAGAAGGCTTTAACGCTGTGTCAATTTTTATCCATGTAATGCCGCAAAAATGCTGCAAAAATACCGCGAAAGTTTGGCCCCCCTAGTTCAGACCCTGGCCCCCCCTTGGCCCCCCCACTCATGGATTTCTGGCTACGCCACTGTTAACAAAAATACATTGCCATCTACTTATTGATGTAAACAGTTCAACAAAAATAAGTCCACTTGAATATCTAAAAGAATCCATCGCTAATTCTTATGAGAGTTAGCTGAATAAAAGCATCACATATCGACCTTACATGTGTGTATTTATAGCTCATTGGCATTATTTCTGGCTGAACAGGCAGCCTTCAAGTGACGTCTACCCCTGTTTTCAAGAATCCCAGGCTTTTCCAATGGATATGAACGATTTAGCCATGTGAGGAAGCCACCAGCTGGATAAAATTTATCATATGTCAGGAGAAAATTTGTTTCTTAAGCATAATTATTTAGAAAACAACTAAGGACTTCTTTGAAACCGTTTTACAGTTTAGGTTCCTTGAATTCAACAACAAATAATTTGAGTGGAGTTTAAACACCTTTCGGTAAACAATTTTTTGGAAAAGTTCAAAACTTTGTATATTTGAAAATAGGGTATGTGCACTCGGGGTATGCTGGCTCAAACAAAAACTAATCGATAAAACATATGATACTGTCAATATGCAGGCCTACAAACTGGCCAACTTCCACAGAAATTGGAGAAGGGGTCTTTAAGATATTCACATTTTCGTAAAGGACTCATTTTTGTTGAACTGTTTATCTAATTTCAGAAATTTGAAGAAATGTGTCTGTCACATTTTTATTATTTCAATTAAAGAAATCGGACGAAAAATTGTACCATTCACTTACTGATATATTTGATTTCAGGAAATTGAAGAAACATGTTACCATTACTTATTAATCTATTCCATTTTCCAGGTGCACATCCAAAACTCCACGATCGCTGGAGGAGTAGCAATCGGCACCACAGCTGACATGATGGTCGGCCCATGGGGAGCCGGTCTCATTGGGATGGTGGCTGCTTTCATTTCAGTTTTCGGCTACAAATTTTTATCTGTAAGTAATATTCAGGTCTTCTAAAAAATAAATAGAACTCTTAACTTTTCAACATTTTCTGAGGGGAGGGGAGGGAGGGTTGGTTTAGTGGTCGCGTTCTGGGTTGCCAATCGTTGGTTTCCAGGTTCTAATCCAGCTCTTGTCGGGTGACCTGGCCTGTGTTTGATGGCTGTTTCAATCATCCTTCACCTCATTGTCGTGTCCTTCTCCTTTCCTAATTAGCCTACCAAGTGAATGAATACATGACTTAAAACCCTAATAATTCATCAACATTTTCACGGGACTACCATTCAAAAGGTTACCAATTAGAGAATTAATTTCACAATGACCTTAACTTAATCCATAACAACTTTACTTTCCTTTTGATCCTGCTCCTTTAAAATCAAAGGAAAACAAAAAATCCATTCATGTAACAGAGACAGTTGACAGCTTGAATATAGGCCTACAATCCCTACATACACTTATGCCTGCTGAATGCTGATATGATGACAACAGTTATATAGCTACTAAATTACATAGTACATTATCATCAGTCATATTTTTTTAACATAAAATTTTGCACTGATGTTGATCAGACATATTTTTAAGACACAAATTACAAATAATGACCTTGACTTCATTAGATAAATCATGATCAAAAACAAGAGATTTCTTACTATGTAAAATTGAGTCGTTTGAATTATCATCCTTCAACATTATTATGATTGTTTTGCCACTTGGTGTAAAGTACATTTGGTTTCCTGTACATATTCTTGCTTATTATAATTCATAGTATTTTGTCATTATCCCAGCTTCCTTTGATTATATGCTCTACATTTATTTTTATTTTTGCAAATTTTAAATGAATTGCTCAACATAATGAGAGACTGAAATACCAATTCACTCAGGCTTAAAAATTTATATGATGATTTTGTCCTGATAATGTTTTTAAAGCCAGCAAAATTTCAGTGCATGTAAGGAAATTAAATTTATTATCTAATCATGGTAATTTAACCCCTAAATTTGACTCCTAAATGTGTTAAAAATGTTCAAGTATGAAGGTTGCAACTTTAATGCATTTTACAACCTTTCTCTCCTGTTGTTATCAAAATTGTATTTCAAAGGTTTCATCTCAGTGATTTTTAAAACAAACAATCAAAGTAAGAAAACAATTATCACTTATAACATGCTTCAGACTAAATATTTTGACATCGCTTTTATGTACATTTTTTAAATAAAACGACTATGTTTGGAAATGAAATCCATTCGACAAATTTGTCAAAACCAAAATTATTTGTAACAAACTTACTTGCATTTCCTGAAATTGTCACCAGGGGCACTTTAAGTTGAGTATACGTGTACAGAATATTTTTATAGGCAGCCCCCTAGCTGAAACTGCCGCATTGAAATGTGGAACTCACAAACTTTCAGCCAAATCGGTTAATATTTAGAGGTGGCACAGAGCCTTTGAAGTTTATCATATGATTCCCCATTCGCACAAATGAAAAAATGGTCAATTTCCCAGATCTTTCTCCGAAGTGAATATTTTTTTGTGTTTTTTAGTATAAATGATGAAGTTGGCATAGCAATGTAATATCTGGATGTTATTTTTGATTTATTATTCATGGTATATGAAATATTTGCCTGTTTTTAATGAAAAAATGCTTGATAATTGACCCATGTAATATCTATGCTCACCTTCTACGAAACTTTTTAAGTCATAAAGAATATCTGCAAGCCAGCTGGGCATCTGCTTCATACAGATAATTTGTATGACAGATCATGGGGTGCCCCTGCATCACGCATAGGCGTATCGGAGGGGGGGCAGGGGGGGCGGTCGCCCCCCCAAAAGTTTGGGAAACAGTAAGATTCGGGCAAAATGGCTAAAAAATTCAGGTAGATGACTAAATAAAAAATTAATGAATTCAATGCAATCTCATTGGAAATTGCATTAACTCTAGATTTTGAAATTCGGGCAAATGTCGCTCGCCCTCCGAAAAATCGCGTCCACCGTACGCCTATGCCTGCGTGGATACTAAGAAAATATGCCAGGGAGACTCATACTAGATGAATCTACTGTAATTATCTATAATTATCTATCAAAACAATACTGGATAGGTATTGCAGACCTGACTCCATCACTGTTATTGTCATCCGTGCTTGCCTTTATAAACCCAATTGATGCATAAATACCGCATATAGACGGCTATAATCCTTTGATGGGGAAGAAATATTTGGTTATTCGATGTTGATTTATTAGTCCTTTTTGCTTCATGGCTGTGTCCAGGGGCGTATCTAGAAATGGCCTTAGGGGGGGCATTACATAGGGGTGAATACAGGGCGTTCCGCGACTTTTCATATCTCTTCCATGGTAATTTTTGGCCTGAGGGGGGGGCATGACCTAATGGCCCCCTCCCCCAAATACGCCACTGGCTGTGTCCTTCTTCTGTCCTGATAGTCCCACAAGTTTATAAATGACACATGACAATAATCAGTTGAATAAAATTCTGTATTTCAGCCGCTTCTAGCACAAAAATGTAGAGTCACAGACACTTGCGGAGTAAACAATCTGCACGGGATGCCCGGACTACTAGCTGCTGTGGCCGGAGCAATCATGGCTGGATTATCAGGCACAAACAACATGGGTAACAGGTATGTTATTACCCTGCTTCAGATCATTTTTTAAGGATTTTCCACTGGGAGACCAACGGAACCTTCGTGGCATCATGATGCGCAATGTCATCTATAGCTCAGCAGCTGAGCATGAAGATCCACTAGATACGCTCTTATAATATAGTCATACCAATGAGAGTTTGAAGTGTTGAACAGTTACTTACTGCTAATTTAGTAGTTGCGCCAATTGCAACCACAAAGAGTTTCGCAATTTATTTTAATTGGCATTCAAAAAGATGACAAAAGCAAAACTATACAGTATAATATTATTATTGTATACTATGTATGAACAGCGGAGAATAATTGATATGAGAATGGTTCAAATGTGTCCTAGAACTACAGATTAAGATGACAAAATGTGAAATTGATAAGAGTCTGTGGAAAAAAATGGTCTCCCAGTGATACCAATTTGGCAATCACTGGGAGACCAAATCCATCCACTGGCTGACCATTTGGTCTCCCAGTTACTATGCTAAAAAATGCACTGCAATATTAAGGGGGCAACCATTTAATGTCAAGCAGGCTTGTAGTTTTCCTCAGCCTGAAATTACTTATTTCACTGTAGAGGCGGCAGTAATTATTTAGTTCAAATGCGCAAGCTCTCCGAATATTCATTCCAAAATCAAGCAACACCCTCTTACAATGTAAGAAATAGCTCCACCAGAAATTATATATTTCAAGACTGCCAATAAGGAATTGAATTATTTTGCCAAAACTAAGGGGCCGACCAGATGATCTTTGGGGGGCTATGGACTTTTGGTTAAAAAAAGTTTGTTTCCCACTTGACACTGAAAAAAAAAATTTTGTTTAGCACATGACTGTAGAATCTACCCAAGGATAAACTTTTGCTTCATATAGCCATTCATAGATAGCTACAGCTAAATTTTAAAGAGCGAGCAACTTTTAGAATTTTGTACTGTATTCCTTTGTCTTCACACTCAATCGCCAGGTGTAAACATTAACTTTTTTACTTTCAGTGTTTATTTGATGTTCCCCGCGAGAGCTCCATTGGCAAACAGCACAGAATTACTTGAAATTCAGAAACACCTCCAGGTGGAGCCAGGACTCAATAGGTCCGCTTTAGAACAAGGTGGATACCAGATGGCAGCACTAGGAACTACACTACTGATTTCTCTTGTCAGCGGAGTTATAACAGGTAAGCCTTTAGGAATTTTGTATTGCAAGCAATGTTTCAGGCCACATGCTGTGCAATGGCCTCGGTCTCAGATGCTATCCTCGGCCTTGGACTCGGATGCCATCCTCGGCCTCGGCAGTGGCGGATTGGCGGCATTTCGGGCACCGTGACAAAATAAATTAATTGGCCCCTACGTCCCTACCATCGGCGACATTTAACAATAGAAAAGCAATACTACAGGCCCAATTTCGCAGGTTGTTATAATTAGTTTCGGGCCCCCATATGAAAGGGTGTTTTTCTTTATAGTTGGTGTAGTGTCAACACACAATCATGAACCTGATTGCAAAATTTTACATTTTTATCAAAATTTTTATTTTTTGGCATCTTGAATGGGCCCCCCTGAGTGGATGGGCCCGTGGCAGCTGCCACTTTGCCACATAGGCCAGTCCGCCCCTGGGCCTCGGCCTTGGTCTCGGGTGCCTTTGGCCAGTGATAGAAGTGTCGGGACTGACCTCAGCCTCGAGGTTACGTTTTGATGGCCTCGGCCTCAGTCTCTGAGGCTCCTACCTCGATCTTGGCCAAGAAGCAGCAAATTATCCTCAAATGCCAAAATAAAGCTGAAAAGGAGAAGTGTTCTTAAATGTATTTAGATCCTTCATTGTTACTGTGTACATACTTTTGTTTTATCTTGCCAGATGCATGTCATTACAGCCTATCCATTATTTATGCAAAATGAGAAGACCAGTTCAGTGTGAAAAATGCACTTTGTGACTCATGATAACCGATAAGGTGTCAACTTCTCTACTCTAAACATGGAAAATGCAGAGGTTGCTTGATTAGTCAAGGTCAAGAGAAGACCATTTTATTTGTCAATTTAGAGCAAAAATCAGATGCATAATCATTTTGTTTGTCTCGAATAATTAATTGTCTGTCACCAACAAGCAAGATTAAATCAAATTAACATTGAAGGTATTGGGTATGATCATAACAAATCTTTCAAATCATCTGCATGATGACACACGAAGTGCCATTTTCACAGTGCAACAGTCCACCATTTTTGTATATATGTGACCTGCTCCACCAAAATGAGTTCAAAGTAGGCAATCTGTATTTTCCAGAAATGAGCAAAATATGTCAAAAGGTCAAATTTTGATGATTTTTAGCTGTTGGTACCACGTTTCAGCAAAAGTAATTTGCTTGGATTATTTAAGACCATCTGAGCCAAAAACTGATTTTAAATTGTCTAAATTGGCCACGCTTCTTGATTTTTGTTAGTTCTTTCATTGTAATTGCGGGAAATTCAAATGCCATTTTCTCGAAATTCGATGTTTCGTATCATCAATGTTTGAGGTGCCATATCTTTGGATTGGATGGAGATATCAAGACAAAATGAAACATTATTTTAAAGCCAAATTCCAGTAGAACTAGTTCATTTTCACAACTGAATATGATAGCAGGCCGACTTTGAAACCATTTTGATGGAGCAGGTCACATATAAATTGACAGACTGTAAACTAGCCAACGAGGTAATAGCCTATTAGTTTCCCTATTACTAATAGGGAAAATAAAGCATGATACTATTACAAAACGAAGTGTAGATAATTAATCAGCAAATGATGACACAATGTGTTGCTTCAACATTCTCAAAGAAATTTCTGCTGTTGTCTTAAGAAATTTCTGAGTGTACGAACAAATTGTTTTGGTCCTAGAGGAGCTTCTTGGAAACCAATGGTAACAATTTCAAATGTTTTTATCGTTGTTACTTTTGTAGGTTACATTCTGAAACTGCCATTTTGGGACGAACCAAAAGGAAACTCCATGTTTGAAGATAGCGTTTGGTGGGAAACTCCAGAAGATTTCAACGAAGAAGGCGAAAATGAAGAAAACAGCAATAAGGGAGGGAAATTATTGAAGAGAAATGACACAGCCGAAAATAGCGTGTAGTGATGAAGTACTGGAAAGGGATTTGTAAAAGAATATGCATGTAAAATATTTTGTATTAGCCTGAGAGGAATGTTGAGAAATTTGTATGTGAATTGTTTTGTAAAATTTGTAAAACCACAATGCTGTCAGATGGAGAAATAAGTCCCCCTTAGATAAACTTTAATATCTCAAAGATTTCTTCGCTGAAGTTTTTTGTAATGGTTGTTTGAAAAGAGGGGCATGTATAGGCTACATTCAAGATCTGCTGGCCCAGACAAAAATTACCCAATCAAGCTACAAATATGCACACATAGTTGCAATGTACAGACATAGGAAGCACGGAACTTTCATAAATATAGGAGATGTAGTCTCTGTGATATTCAAATTTTTCGAAAAGGGAGATTTATTTTTGTTGAGCCCATCATTAGATATCCCCGGGTCGAGGAACTGGGTAGTTAAAGTAATTTTGTGTAGTTTTGGAGAAATAACTCCTTAGTGTATAGTTAATTAACGAATATTTTGGGATGCCCTGTGAATGAAATCAATAATTACCTCCGGCATTTCCATAAAATGTATAAGATCGAGGAAACCTCTAAGCAACCCCCTGAAAATATAATGGTAGCCCAATTAGCAAGCAGAGTTCTAAAAAGATGTATATTTCGTCGAAAAGCAATGATATCAATGTTAATTTTATGATATTGTACTGGCAGAAGTACTATTTTGGATAAATAGTACTTTAAGTTCATAAAGTTGTCACATTAATAGACCTGTATGAACTTGTATACAATTTTTCTATGAAATTAATCATTCTAACATTGATAGCCTCAATCTTATCAGTCCTGCTATCAGCTTCCAATACAATTAATTCTTCAAAATATAGCAATCTCATTCTGACTCAGTTTAAAATGACTGCTTTGATCTTTAAGGCCAGACATAATTGAAATTTAATTTCTCAGATCTTCTCCAAGTGCTAACTTTTTAGGGTCGGTCCGTTTGACCAAATAAAAAAATCCCAATCAATTTTTATTATGTCAATTCTATATTAAATTTGAAGGTTTTGTCAAGATTTTTTTTATGCACATCGCCAATTCTTCATGGATTTGCCCATGCTAAACATCAATATTTATGTTTTCAAATGGGCTAATAATTTTTATCTTTCCAGCCCTATTTCTTTCCTCTAAGGGACCATTCAGAATTTATGTCTTAAGGAGGTGCGAGTTTTGCTGGAACTTCCCGTCAAAAATTAATACCCCCCCTTAAGTTTCATGCGGATTTTTAGTACCCCTCCCTTAGCTTTTATGCATATTTTTAGTACCCCCCCTCAACATACAAAGCAATACACATGTATATACTATTATACAAGGTCACGCGTAGAGATTCGCGTCATTTCGCGGACTTTTGCGCGTAAAAAAGTGTAGATAAAGTGAGTTTATTTGTGTTTTATAACATTTCTTCGTTGTTAAAATTTCTTACCCCCCTTGGAAGTGTTGTCAAAACTCCCACCCCCCCCCCCACCAATCATAAATTCTGAACGGTCTCTAACACCCTATCTAACCCTGCTATCCACACCTGTATCAATCTATTCACTTTGTAGTGGTAGCAGTAACTATGTTTTTGTCTAATTTTCCCTGGACTCTGAAGATGGCCCCAAATGTGCACATTCAATACTTAAAAGTAGACCACTTATTCATTGCATTCATTTAAAAATGTGGGTAAGCAAAAAAACAATTCTGTAGGCAGAAAATCTCCGAGGTCAGTCGATCTGAGAATCTGAAATCCAAATATGTCTGGCCTATTAATGCATTTTGTGACAGTGTACATATATTGTAATAATTGTCTATTTTTTTCGTAATGACAGACTGAAAAACTGACTGTGTACCTTCCAGAGCAATGGCTACCATAGCTTTTTGCAGATAAGCTAACCATCCCATAGAATTTTTTTCATTCTTACTTTCAAACTAGCTTTGCCATGTCATTGACTCTTACAGGTCTGTCATGCCTTACAGAAATAAATAGTTTGTTCACTGGAACCTATAGATGTTCCTTAGTAAAATATTATGACGCATGCTGACTAAACTAATAAACAATTGGACAACAGTCTTTTTTTTTTTTCAATCACGATACTTTGCCAATGTGAAATTAATGCGGCTGGTTTTCAAGCGTCCAAATCTGAACAAAAGCTATGATAATTTTACAGTAACCACACCATAACATTATACTTTACTTAAGATTCTGTTGTCAATGTGCGAAACACTGATATCAATTTTTAAGGTAATTGCATGGGTACTTCACTCCGACAATGTTTATTTAAAACTGTCCAAAAGCAATAACAGCTGTTGTCTGTCCAAAAAAACTCCAAATTATTTTTTTTTATATCAGAAAAAATCTATGATTGTTTTTGATCATTCTCTGATAATATAACACATACAGTAAAACTTGAAATAAAGCATCACTGCCACAGCACCAAGGAAGAATCATCCAAGTGCTATTTTATACCCTTTCCCCTTTCACAGTCCAGTGGCGTAACTAGGCGGTCTCGAGCGGGGGGGCACCTGGGGGGGGGGGCACGCGATTCCTGGGGGGGGGGGCACCCTCTATACTAACTGTATATTTTAGCCACAGTTGGAAAGTTCAGATGGGGGGGCACCTGGGGGGCACAGGTCCAATATGGGGGGGCACGTACCCCCCCCCATAGGGACGCCACTGTTTCACACCTTTTGGGCTACGCCGAATCACTTCCTACATGTACTTACTTTAAACCAACACCAACTTAAACTCCTTCATCTCAGTTGTCTTTTATTTCTTTGTTGTTGTGCCTAAATAGTGTATTAGTACATTTCTTGATATAGGGTAAAGTGGTGATGAGGAGTGAAAGGTAACTAGGCCTACTTTGTAAGAAGATTCGGGTTGGGGAGGAAAAAGAAGGGTAAGAAATTTTAACAAAGAAAAAATGTTTAAAAATGCGTATAAAATCATTTTATTTGGACTTTTTTACACGCAAAAGTCCTAAAAATGATGTGAATCTGTATGTGTGGCTGTGTATAACAGTATATATATGTGTGTTATGCTATGTATTGCGAGGGGGGGGGGGCACTAAAAATATGCATGAAACCTAAGGGTGGGGTACTAAAAATCCGCATGAAACTCAAGGGGGGGGGTATCAATTTTTGACGGGAAGTTCCTGCAAGACTCCCACCAACCCCAGTCATAAATTCTGAACGGTCCTTAAGTAGGTAAACGGAGACCTTCTGACAGAAATTTTTTTTTAAAGTTTTTCCGGGGTTGAAATGTAAAACTGATAAGTATTGAGAGTTTTATTGGATATGTCACATAGGAAGTTTGCATGAGAATAGATAATATACTATTTAATATAGTGCATGGACAACAGGTAACGATTGCTAAACTTTTTTAGAGTATACTATTTTGTATAGAAGTAACTATTTCACTTAACTGCTGACATGTTGCTACACATTTTTGTACATAGAATTATATGGAGCTGTCTCAGTTTTATCAGATTGTATTGCTCAAATGATGTGTTATTTTGTAATGAATTGCTTATCAAAACGTGTGCCTCAACTTATTACACGTGCAAAAAAAAGGTACGGAAGTGTGTAACATTATATTTTGTATTTGATTGTGGTGCTTCATTATGAATTAAATACATAACTGGTTTGTTTACATCTTGTCTTTTGCTGTCCTTTTTTCAATACCATACAAGGATGAGGATTTTTCATGCAATATGGGCCCTAATCGCCCCATGAGAAACTAATGCCCTGTAATAGTGCAGGAAAAAATATCTAAAATGTGGGCATCCATCCTAAATGCTATTGCTCCACAATAGTGCACAAAACAAAATTAATCCAAATAAATTCTAGATACAGTGATACCTGCGTTGTAAGACCCCCTGTTGTAAGACCGACTTGCCTTATGTGACGGCCTTCCTCCCGCACTAAGTAGTATTTTTAGTGCATTTTGCACCCCGACGAGAGACTGCACCCCCACGAGAGACCACTTCATGACCGCAGAAGGGGCGGACTTATAACACCGGGACCACTGTAGTACAATTGCAGTGTTTGAGGTCTAGACGCTGGCCTTGGGCCAGATTTTGATGGCCCCAGCTAATATCGGTCTCAGATGCCCAATCCTAGGCCTTGTCTCGGTCTAAGGTGTCTTTGGGTCAGTGTTGGACGCCTCGAGACTGGCCTCGTACACAAGGCCAGCCTTTTGATGGCCTCAGCCTTGGTCTCAGGAGACTCTTGGCTCAGTCTCGGTTTTGCGACCTCAGATGTCCCATGCAGTCTTGACCACATTGTGTCACCACAACATTGGTACAATGTTTACATCTGCTAACCTATTTGGTAAAATAAAACAAAATGTATTATTGACTTATCTCAGGCAGCAGTCAAATCTATTACAGGTGATTTAATTACCACACAATTCTGGTCATTCACAGTTGCCTATGAGGAATCAATGCAATGTATATATATACCTACTACGTTTGATATATCAACTGTGTGACGTTCTGTTGTTTCTAAACCAATGAGATTAAGCAAAAATGTCATGTATTTAGTGTGTAAAGAGTCTTAGAATCGCTTACTAATGAAATTGCCTGTAACCTCTCATGTGTAAAGCAAACGTCAGCCTCGTAGTTTCCACATATTCTCAACGGAAATAGATGTGATCACTGCCCTCAAAATCAGTCAATATAAATTTGAATGTAGCCCAGACTATCCTCGTTTTACAAGACAATATTGTACACTATAAGAATGGTGTTTAGAGTCTAAACAGTAAACACAAACCTAAACAAATTTCTTGTCCCACTTTTTTAATATAACAGACTGTTGAGTTTGCCAACGAAACAAGAAGAGCTGACGAAGTGATGTAATTCCCAAAATATTTATTTCACACTCAGACAAATGTTTAGAACTGTGCCGAAAAAGAAGGGAAAGCATTTTCATGACCACTGTGTAGGCCTATCTATCTTTCATATTGAAGGAGTTAAAAAGAGTTGAAACTTACTTGACCGATAAAAAAACAATTTAAGTTGGCCTGTTATCAATTATAAATGCAGAAGACATGTACATATAACAATCAAACAATAGGAAAATTATGCCAAGAGATTTGAACTATGGTATCATCCCTATTATATAAAAACAGTCATTCGCGTTAAAATTCATACAGTTGATTTAAAAAAAATCTGTTCAGTTCACATAGATATCAGTCGTCTACAGATAAACGTTATTTGCCACGATTTAATTTGATTGCTGGCATGATTAACTTCTTTGTTTGACATATCTACTTGAGCTGCAAAGCGTGAAACTTCAGGGCACCAGGAAGTTCCAAAATCATGAAAGTCTTTGCGTTTTTCATTTTCATTTTCTGTTCGGCTTTAGTGTTAACTGAAGCTGACGAACCGCTGGACAATTATGAATCGATCGTTGAGGTAAGAAAATGTTCCCGTTTCTTTTTCCTTTTTTTTTCTCCTTTTAATAAGTTGATTTTATTGGTAAATTGGAAGGTAACAAAACTTTTCAGTTCTTTCATAATACTTTTGAAAGCTGTTATTCCGTCAAATGGGACTATCAAAGGCAATATCATGAGTTGTTCACTTTACACAAAAGTTTTGGCATCAACCATTTGAGAAAATATGTAAATGAATTACTTCTTTTTTTAAGGAAGGGTCGCTACATACATTTGTTTTATGACTAAAAATTATAATACTTCTCTTAGATCGAAACAAAACAAAATTTCTAAAAACCAAACTGATATTGATACCAGAATTTTAACAGTATAAATTAGGCACCAAATAAAAGACGAGAAATACTCTACATATTGCAGAGGCGCTTTTTGCATTTTTGCTCTCGAACCCAGCAGTTACTACAAAAAACTATAAATACTTATGGCAGATCATGCCCATACCATCATTATTAGCTTCGCTGAGAAGCTATTGTGGTTCCTGGCACTTCAGCATGTGCGTTAGTGTGTATGTGAGTTGCCTCCTGCAAAAACTACTGGGTGGACATAGATTTCCTTTGGCATGATGTGTTCATTTGTACTGCACAAGACCTGATTAAATTTTGGTGACAATTGGAGCTTTTTTGGGCCCACAGTTAAAGAAATCCGAAAAATGCCTCTACAGTGCAGCATGCACTATCATTTTTTGCTGCAGCACTAGCAGCCAAGAGGGTGTATATTTCTACATTTTCTCTACAAAAACGCCCATTAAACATCCGTAGTATCTTCCAGTACTTAGTCAAAGTTCAATGTTAAATGGACAGCGAAGCTATGTGCTCTCCGAGCGCCAGTTCTAGTTGATGTTACTATAAAGGTTTATCTGAAAAAGTGCTGAATTCAATTGGCTTGGCAATTTTGCAAGGATTAGTATCACCAGGTGGCATACTTGCATGGGGACTTGACAGTTCAGTCTCTGAACAGATCAATTGACCATTGATTCACGAGCTGCCCAAAAGAGGCACATGGCCATAAAATAATAACCTAAATAAAAAAAAATCCAATTTTTAAGAATGAAGGCTGTTACTCAGCTGCCTGCATGTTAGTCAAACATTGGATTTGAACGAGAGAGTTCAAAACTCTTACAAAAGTCACTTTTTCAGCCATTTTTTCTTCTGAAACGTGGGGCATCTTTCACAAAGTAAGAAAGCTCAATCAAAATCAACCACAGGTATTGCTTTGTCATATCAAGTTTGCCAAAATTATTACTAGAACGGGCGCTCAGAGAGCACTATGCTTCGATGTTCTGCTGAAATTCCCATAGGTGTGTCTGGAAATGCCAGGAGAACCATAGCATGGTGCAAATACACAATTGCGAAGCTAACAAAAATGAGGCAGAAAAAAGAAATTTATTTTTTTAGAAAGTCCAAGGAAATTGACAAATTGTTCAGAAGGCCTCATGACAGGAGACACCCCCCAAACCCTCTCATAAACTCGGCACCCTCAACTTAACCTCTTTTACCTTCAACTTACACCTTTTCACTTCCGCCACCCTCAACTACCCTCAGCTTCCCTCAACTACCCTCAACTTAACTCAACTAAACTCAAGTAACCTCAACTAAACTCAACTTACCTCAACTAAACTCGCCTCCCCTCAACTAAACTCGCCTCCCCTCAACTAAACTCGGCTCCCCTCAAGTAAACTCGGCTGCCCTCAAGTAAACTCGCCTCCCCTCAACTAAACTCGCCTCCCCTCAACTAAACTCGCTCCCCTCAAGTAAACTCGGCTGCCCTCAAGTAAACTCGCCTCCCCTCAACCAAACTCAGCTCCCCTCGACTAAACTCACATCCCCTCGCCTCCCCTCAAACTAACTTGCCTCCCCTCAACCAAATTCGCCATCCCTCAACTACCCTTAGTTACCCCATGATAAAACAGTGGTAACCCCAGGGGGTTGAGGGTGTATCCTGCCATGAGGCCTTACAGAAGTGCAAGTGGTGACAATGCAGAGCAATGAAGAAATGCCTTTGCTCATCATTACTGAATAGTGTCTAATTATCAATTCTGTATTTTTATAAAAAGAGAGCACGATGTGACGTTTGTGAATGAAAATTAATATATATTCTTACTCTACGTATAGTAGAACAAAGGTCTTCCATAAAAATTATTCAGGACTTTCAGAACATCCCTCGTATATTTGCTAGCTCGCTTAACTGAGAAGGCGACAGGTGTCCGTGTTTGATTGGACTTTACTTTATAAGACTCCGTTCTTTTTCAAAGTTTTCATCAGATCGAATTTTTTATGTACGCCTACCCGTAAATAAAACAAATAACTTGATTTATGAGTATTGTACCAGAGTTCGAAGGTACAACATAACTTTATCACATGTTGGACAGGGATTTGCGAAGGTTCCTATGTTACAGGCCCAATATTGTCACACCGGACAAAGTGTCTCATTGGGGGTCAAAATAAAGTTTGAAATTTGAGAATTTCCATCATTCTATCATAAAATTATTATATTACTGTTTCTATAATCAAAGAGGACTGAATTTAGTGATTTGGTGGGTTACTACCAAAATACCGCTACTTAAAGTAGGCAAGGGTTGATTCTTGAAAAAACTGTTTATCAGGAAAAATTTCCGTCCAGAAACAATTTTCACCCATTCTTATTCTTGGAAACTAAGCCACATTGTTGCATAGGAACAGCAAAACCCATACAAAACTTAAATTTTGATTAAACATGCCACTTTTTTTTTTTAACCATTTTTATTACAAAATTACAGAAATCTGGCTTGCCATTACCCTAAAAGTTTCTGTTGAGTAGGGTACTAGTCTGAAAAGACACATGATTTCCATGGTTAATAATCCCTAGGTATCCTATTAACCCCATGTCAAGTTTTGTTACTGTACGATTGAAACTCATGGTGTTCGGCTGTGTCAAACATAGTGTTTTGGAGCAAAAACCCGCTGAAAATGACCAAAAATCAGGCGCCTTTGGAAAAATCATCTTTGATGGCTCCATTAACAAGATATTTGGTTATTATCCCTTGAAGTCATTCAGTTAATAGCGAAAAATTACAATTATATTGATATATCACACAAATAAATCAACTTCTTTCTGAATTTTGATTTTCTCAAAATAGTGTAATAGATAACGAAAGATAATATATTTTACATTTTCATTACTTAGAAAAACCCTTTTTAGACATCCAGGTTTACTTAGTTGGTATAACCATGGCCGTTTCTTCAATGAATCCAATGTTAAAACGCACGAATCAGAGTAAAATTTCTAATGTGTTGGAGAGGACATTTTTTGACATCATGAATTTTGATTTTTAAGAAAATGTATGAACATGGCCTGGATATCCTTTTAACTTGTATTTGTCACATACCGTAATATGGGGTGAATAGTGACAGAATTGACTATTTTCCTGCCATAGTATGGGCACAAAACCTCCAATAAAGCTCAGTATAGTCTCAAATTATGTCCAGGCCGTAGATTTAACTATCTCTGAGAGCATTAAATGATACCTACATTTTTCTTGGATTCAGGCTGAGAAGGGGGCCAGTCAATTTCACCTTTTTCAAAAATCACCTTTCCTGAAATCACCTTTTGACGAAATCACCTTTTGACAAAATCACCTTTTGCCAAAATCACCTTTTTTTTCAAAAATCACCTTTTTCATACCAAAATCTCCTTTTTCATTTTTTTCTTATTTTTTATGGGTTTTTCAGTGTGATGATAATTGAAGTTTATGTTTGAAAAAATAAAAGATATATAAATTGATATAATGAAGTCTAAATAATTTAATAAATACAACATTTTATTCAAGACATGTGAAAGATTACAAAATTCCTGTAATCTTCCATGTATCATATATATAGTTCTTTATTCATGCAAATACCATACATGGAAACAGAATAACAGTACATAATTAAAAAAAGTTACATGTGAAAGATAAAATATTGAAGAGATAAAATTAAGAAAAACTAGGCTAAACATAAAAATTCTAAAATAGATAAAATTTCGTGTTTCTCTAAAAACATTTCATCACAGTTGTCTCTCATATGATATCACAGAGTTCCCGAACCTGTTTACCTATTCTTATATCACAGTCAGACACCTCTTTCTTCCAAGCGCTTTCTATTAATCTACAAGCATCATTAGCACCAATTTTGATTAGAGTCCACACACTGACATTGCAATAATCGGCGACATACTTGAGGTTTTTATAAAGTCTTGAATTTTCATATAAGCAGGATTTGAAAATCTCATTCACTCCTACATTTGAGTGATTATACCCATTTAAAAAGTGTTTTATGAACCTTTTGTACAGAACTACATTACATGGCATGCAGTCACTAATATGAGGCAAAAGTAAGCTGTGAGTCCTGTATGGCAATGACCAATCTCTTCTTATAGCCTTACGCCATGCAATATTAAGGTCATTGGATGACTTATCATACATCATACATGTATTGAATGAATAATTTACTTTTCACATCAGCAGAAACACCTGCAAAATTTGCGAGATATTTATTTACCTTACCAATGAAATCTGTTTTTACACGTTTTATTAGAGGGTCATTAACATTATTAGTCAGGGGATGACCAAGATATTTAATTTCGTTTACAAGTGGCACCTTTACACCATTTACATGGATATCACCAAAATTTACAAATTTACCAAAAACAATAAGTTGGCTCTTCTTACCATTAAACATTATGCAGTGATAATTGAAATCCTACTATTAATTCATAGACCTGTCCGTCTTTCCCAGCCAAGGTATTAGTTGCCCATCCACAAAGACTTGCATGCAACCTTTTCTCACCTACTACAAGGTTTTGGGATGGGTTTTATGTTCAAAATTTATATTTCATATTTTGGCCCCTCCCCCCCCATCCGCATTTAACGGGTATAATGCTTGTTACATTAATTTGTAATTGACAGATAACCGACCATGAGCAATTGCAATTCAGTTCAAATTTTCAAATATTTGAAATGGCTGCATATCATTGGTTTAGCCAGAACTTATAAATTGCAATTACAAGATGGTTCTTATTATATAATAAAGGGTTTTGTGTAGTATATATATTGTAAATAGTAGTTATACATTTTTATGCCATTTTATTTATTTTGTTTTGCAACTTTATTTATTCTGTTGTCAAATATTTAATAAATGAGCTTTTCAACTAAGAATTTTTTTTATTATTTTTTCAAAATGATTGTTGATATACAATACAGCTATGTCCTGTGACCTGTAAATAAGGCAATAAGTACAAAATTTATCAAGTTCTGGTCTATGGTGGGAGAAAAAAAATGAAAAAGGTGATTTTGGTATGAAAAAGGTGATTTTTGAAAAAAAAGGTGATTTTGGTCAAAATAAAAAAGGTGATTTTGACCGAAAAGGAGATTTTGGAAAAGGTGATTTTTGAAAAAGGTGATTATAACTGGCATTCGATGAGAAAATCACTGTCCCAATTCACCCCTCACTTTGGGGTGAATCGGGACAGAGACTTATCTAAATAACTAGTAAACCCTGCCCTGTTTAATTGATTTATACTTATGAATAAACATTAGAAAACATGTTTAGCATAAAAAAAGTCACTCTTAGTAAAATTTAAGGTCTATCATGTGAAAAATATTAAGTTTTTTTTAAGAAGCAATAAATCACTGTAAATTGGAAAAAAAGTAGATATCTGCTGATTTTACAAGTGATGAATAATTTTGGACTAAATCCACAACAAATGGTGCAAATTTGAACAATTTAAACCCAAACTCCATAGAAATAAGCTGGATTGAAAATTAGTAAGGCTTTTCGGGCCAGCTCTGTAGCTCTGTCATTCACTTGGATCCGAACCCATGACTAAACAGACAAAATATCACATCCCAGCAACTCTTTTGATCGCTTAAAACCATTTAAATCGATTTTGACTGTAAACTCTTTATTTTGCTTACTTAATTTGAGGATATATAACACATAATTTTTTATCAGGTGCGAAAAGTGCATATTTATCAAATTATCACTCTTTTGGCATAGTTTAACAATCCAATAGCATTTATACATGATTAAAATAATTTTGCAGCATGGTAGTACCCAGTCCAACATTATCGCGAGTTCACTCGCTATGGTTTCGGCCTTGGAAATCTGGGATTGTCAAAAATTTTGGATCGTCCATGAGAGACAAGGGAACACTTTTAAAAGGTTCTTTTTCATGAAATTAATGAAGAATTGGCTAACTTGAGGCGTGGTCCTCACCTTTTGTGTCTTTTGTGCCTTGTTTAATTACAATTTAAGTGTTTAGTTTCAACCAAATCACGGCAAAACAGGAAATAGAAATATTTTTGTTATTGTTTTACTGCCCTCTGATTGGCCGAAACATGGGGAGAACCTAAAAGACGTGACGGAGGCACGGGACGCGACGTGACGGGCGGAATGAACTGAATGGCGTGACAACATGGCGGGACAGATTCTTTTTGCTTTAAATTAATACAGATAATCAAGTATTCGATGTACACGAATGGCAGACCACTTTTTGGAAAGCTTAGATCATTATCTATCGATGTGGATGTATGAAATTACCAATGACAGCCTTTATCCCACGAAAATATCACACTTTTTCACCAAGTTGCATCAAAATCATGTTTAAAAAGTCAATGAGTTATGACACCTTAGACATCAGAATTGAATGATTTCCTCTCATTTGACATTGATGAATCTGGATATATTTTATGGTCTGAATGTCATCTTCAGCAACTTATAGTTTTTATTTGGTTCAAAAGTGTCCCAAAGACCTAAAAATGAAGTTAAAATGATCTATTTTGGGCTTTAATTTTTGGCGCATATGAATTTGGGCCAAAAACTGAACATTTAAGTCTGGACTTGCCAATATTTCCCTGAGTTGAAAATTTATCACAAAGTAAGCATTGACACTTCTTTTTATTAGAATGTCTCAGGTAGTTCAATTGGAGAAATCACCGAGTAGGGGAGACCGGGGCATATCAAATCTTGTTGCATGTTGGACCATCACTGATTTTTTTTTTTTTACTGTAACATCCAGAGTTATCCACTTCTCCAATGAAAAGACCTTTAGTGGTAGCTATGCCTTTTAGATTTGCCAAAAAGTTCAATGAATATTGAAGGAAAAGTGTAAGCTCCAATTCAGGTTTTCATCTTCAGTATGTATAGCCCGTCCAGCTGAGGCAGACCTAATATATCAGGGTCCGTTAAGTATAAAAATCATCCTGCAATGATACAAAAGTATTTGTTGTGCTTTTTGGGAATAAAGTGTGATGTTTGCTTACTTTCTTCTGCTTTACTGAACTTTTAATCCAACATATATCCCGTATATGGCAGTCAAACATGGAACCTTAAAGAAAAAATTTCTCCACAACTATACTTGCCTCTAAATAGCCCACACTGGTGCTGATGGGGCGTAAAACACAAACTCACCCATCCACAACTATACAATGCACTGAATGCAGATAGACATGATTTGGCATTGTTAGGCCATTATAAGAGTAATGTAGTTTATGTGAAGAAGTCAATCTGAACATAGGTTATAGAAGTTAATGATTGAGAAAAAAATGTACGAAAGTGGACCCACATACCCCGGTTTCTCTTATTTAACAGTGGACTGATTATTTTAAGAATTAGCAAACATTTTGTATGAAACATTTACAGATCTTCATGGTTTTGATTATTTTGGCCTATATATATATACTACGCATGAGTGCAGGCCTAAGTGTAGATTTTAGGAACTTAATGACAAAATTTTACACAATGAAATTTGCGCCAAAATAGATACTTTTTAACTGCATTTTGAGGTCTTTGAAACTCTTTGGAACTAAATAAAATTTATAAGTTGCTCAAGATTGGCATCAGATCAGACAACATCTCAGGTTTCATCAATGCAAGATGAGAGGAAATTTGTCAAATTTGATTATGAAGGTGTCACTTATTTTCTACTTTTGTCATATCTTTTTTGTCTAACTTTGTGGTAAGTCATCATATTTTCTTGGATAGAGACAGAAATTGGAAAAATAAGGTTTGTCATAGAACTGGAAATAATCCAAGCTTTCTAAATTGGGGTCTGCTGTTTCTGTGAAGCCAATAGCCATGTCACAAGGGTCGTTTTTAACTTCTAAAGTGCTGTCCCGTAACATTGTCACGCCATTCAGTTCGTTCCGCCCGTCACGTCCCGTCCCGCGTCCTCGTCACGCCTTTTAGGTAGTCCCCGAAACATGTTCGATGTCTTCCCGATAGTTTTCGGACACTTCTATTAGGGCTAGAATTAGAATTTTAGGCTCTTTTGAATCCTGGTGCCTTAATTTTTATGATTTCGTTTTTTCATGAAGATATCTCAATTAATTGCTGAGAATTCGTTGAAAATGCATAGGCCTATATATTTTTTCCCCAGGATGCACTGTGCATGTCAGGCAATTCAGAATAGCAATCAAGACTTCACCAATTAGCCAATTAGCCATTGACACCTTGAGTTAGTATATTTCAATTAACACCTTCTAAGAAGTCCCACATCATTGAAGGCCATTGTAAAAGTGAACTTTCTCATAGCAATCAATGCCATCTTTGGGGGGAGGCAATCCACTCAATTAAAATTTAACATGACAGTCCTGTGAATTTTTTTTTCACATGAACCACAGCTGCACACTCTTTGTTACAATGTTTTTTGCTGTACAATTCAGTTTCTTTGATGACTACCAAGCCAGCCTGAAGAGTCACACTTTACAAATGGACATACTCAATGGCAGTTATCAGGCAAATATGGCAGTGAACATATTTTAAAAGAATAAAAATAACTATGTACATATAGTTGCTTTTTTGATATTATGTCAAATGAAAGGAACGAAAAATTATATTAGAAATAACCCCAGGCATCTTGATATATGTTTACCAACTGGTGCCTCACTTTTGTCCTTGTAACTCACTTTTTAGCTATTTACAATGAAAAACTCGGGAAAATTGTGGAAGGGGTTGCAAGCTAAAAATACAAGGCATTTTATAACATAATTTTCGAGCTTCTATGTGCTTTATTAATGCACTAGATTAGCATTTCAAAATTTTCTTCTGCACACACATCTTCCAAATAAGGCAGGCTTCACTCAGCGCATAATTCCTTTCATTTAACATAATATCAAAGCCACTATATGTACATAGTTATTTTTATTCTTTTAAAATATGTTCACTGCCATATTTGCCTGATAACAATAGTGCATTCATATTTTGTTAATTTAAGGGTGATTGAGTAGAGAGACGTTAATGAAATATTGTGCATAAAATGAAAATACCAGTTGTTGGTCCTTGACAAAATGTTATGAATATGTGGATACAGTAACAGTTACTAGCCTATCAACATCAACTGCACAACACAAGTCAAGTCAGCTGGGGTATACCAGCAAAACACAAGTCAAGTCAGCAGAAAAGTTCTTGTATTTTATAACTCAGTTTTAGAAGAACATTATTGCCCCTGCATTGCAGTCTCGTTGTGTTGAGTGCAGGATGTACGCAGCATTTTTGGAATCAAATTCCAGGATTTTCTAGGCTTTTCTTGGCCCAAATTTTCCCAAAATCAAGGCCAATCTTCCAGAGAATGCAGATTACTTTTTTCCGATAGTAAAAATGTATCAGCGACCTGTCTGTCACAATAAATCGCAAAATATTCAGCTGTGTTCTTTTTTTTATGCTGGCTTCTTGAACTTTAGGACAAGATTTGTTATAGTACAGTATTGGCTGTGCAGCCAGCATACTATACTGGTTGCCCCATACGGAAAAGTGTCAACCGGTTTGGTCCCCACCATTTAGTAATGTCAGCTAGAGCATTACAAAATATCTTATGATCACAAATACTTAATATTGTTGCATTGATGTAAAAGTACACCTGCCGCTCATTAATCGACCAATTGGTGCAGATACAATTGTTGCAGGACCTGAAATAATTGGGGGTGAGTTGTAACAATTGGGGGTGAATAGTAATGAGAGCAGTTTGTTCTATTTATAGGTCCAATTTCTGGGTGGCATATCCTTGGGGTGATTAACAGACTGTTAGTGACTAGTGAGTGACTAACTGGCAGTTCAAGACTAACAAACACTAACAGTTAGTGAATCAACAACAGTTAGTGACTAACAGTAAGTGACTAACTACAGTGACTTACTAACAGTAGTGACCATGCCCTATCAGCGTGCCTCGGCGGCCCAACGTCGGCCCAAAGCCGGTCCGATGCTGCTGACATCGGACCGACGCCGGGCCGACGCCGGACCGCCGAGGCACGCTGACAAGGCAACTGATGAACAACAGTTAGGGACAAAGTGACTAACAGTCAGGGACTAGCAGTTAGTAACTTACAGTTTCCTAACAGTTAAGGACTAGCTGACTTACATGACTAACTAACAGTTAGTGACTGACTAACAGTTAGTGACTGACTAACAGTTAGTGACTGACTAACAGTTAGTGACTGACTAACAGTTAGTGACAATTAGTGACTTTGTCACTAACTGACAGTTTTTGACTAACCAAAAGTTTTGACTAACTAACCATTTTTGACTTACAGTTTTTGACTACAAACAGTTTTGACTACAAATAGTTTGGACTAACTAACAGTTTTTGACTAACTAACAGTTTTTGACTAACTAACAGTTTTTGACTGAATAACAGTTTTGTCAAATTAACAGTTTGACTGACTAACAGTTTTGACTACTAACAGTTTTGACTGAATAACAGTTTTTTTACTACTAACAGTTTTTGACTAACTAACAGTTTTTGACTGACTAACAGTTTTTGACAAATTAACAGTTTTGACTGACTAACAGTTTTGACTACTAACAGTTTTGACCAACTCCCCCTTTCACTAACTAACAGTTTTTGACTAACTAACAGTTTTGACCACACATAGTATTGACTAACTGACAGTTTTTGACTAACTAACAGTTTTTGACAGGATAACAGTTTTTTTACTACAAACAGTTTTTGACTAACTAACAGTTTTTGACTGACTAACAGTTTTTGACAAATTAACAGTTTTTGACAAATTAACAGTTTTGACTAACTCCCCCTTTCACTAACTAACAGTTTTTGACTAACTAACAGTTTTGACTAACTAACAGTTTTGAATAACCATTTTTGACTACTAACAGTTTTGACTACAAATAGTTTTTGACTAACTAACAGTTTTTGACTGATTAACAGTACTAACTCACTCTTTTTCACTAACTAACACTTTCTTACTAGCTAACAGTTTTTGACTAACTAACAGTTTTTGACTGACTAACAGTTTTTTACTAACTAACAGTTTGTGACTAAATAACATATTTAGTGGCTAACAAATAGTAACTACCAAAAGATCGGACTTAATGACTAACAGGTAGTGACTGACTGATGAACAACAGTAAGGGATGCCTGATTAACAGTTAAGGATTGACAGTCATATATAGTGACTTACTAATTAATAGTGAGTCATATTGAACCTATGCTCCCCCATACGAACTTGCCAACTCCAGCTAAACTGTCATAGGAATAAAAATGACAGTCAATACAATACACCAGTTAGTGTAGATAAGCAGAGCAGGTATAAGAAGCTATAAGAGGATTTATAGATGCACCCATGATGTGTGTGTGTGTTCAAGACCTAGTTAGTGAGACATATAGAAAAAGTATAGTTGGTGTCTCCGGAGTATCGCATCCCCCCCTTGGGATGAAGAGATAGAGAGGGTGAGAGATAGACAGTTAGATAGATAGATCTATCATGGGTTCATCTATAATTCCTCTTATAGCTTCTTATACCATATCATGAGTTCATCTGTAGTTCTCTTACACCATATTTTTAAATTCTTTTGGCAAAACATACTCTCATTGTAAATTTTGAAATCGTAATCACTACAGCCAGCATATTTTTTTTTTTCAAAAAGATTTTCTTGTTATTAGTATGAAGCAGATTCCAGGCCTTTTGTGGTAAATGCAATTTTTTCAAGGCTTTTCAAGGACTTGCAGACACCCAGGTCACACCCTTTGAGTAGTTACAGTCAGGGAAGTGCAAGTGATTACTTCAAACTGCTTGTGTTACTGTGATGTCATTGCATATTCAATAGGTCAATAATGGATCATTTGGTGCCTTCTACAGTTTTAATCAATCTAGTAACTGAATTATTGCCAATATTGCTTCACAAGACTGTGGCATTTTTGAAGATGCATAAAGAAATACAGTCCTACAGACGACTCCTAAATACATTTTTAAACTTACCATTTTAGATTTTTAGGAAATTCACCCTGTACTAGGAGTGCCTACTTTGATATATATCTGAAGATTGAGGGATGCGACGAAGAATTGTTTCAGCAAAGCAAAAACTATTTTGTGGAGAGCTTCCGAACCTGGGTTCCAACAATTGGGAGACCAAGGCTCTACCAGCCGGGCTAGCCCCTACCCTTATATTCAAGAATTGTAATTGGGTGATGGCTGCTTGGCCATGATATGAAAAAAAATAGGACCCAGAAATTTGGCTGGGGACCCACTTTTTCAGACCTCACTGAGTCCCCAGGACTCACTTTTTGAGCACCCCAACAGAAACCGTGGTGTTGATGCTGGTCTATTGTTTGGAAAAGGTGTGAAGATCAAACTTGAATTGGATTACACAGTTGTTTTAATTAGTCAGTCAGTAAATACTTAAACCGATAATATAGTAATGTATAGCTATCCCAAACATCCCCCCTCCGACTACAGCTCACATTTATCTATGTCTATCTATTTATCTATCTTTCTATCGTTCGATCTGTCTATCAATCTATCTATCTTGCTAGCTATCTATCCATCTTGCTAGCTGTCTATCTATCTATGTATCTATCTAGCTATCTGACCATTCTAGCTATCTAGCTTACTATCTAGATATCTGATCTATCTATCTATCTATCTATCTATCTTGCTATATATATTGCTATCAAGCAATCCCCAACATCTCCCATGGAGCTTACAACAGAAACATAATTATTTGTCCTTCTTTTAAAACAATTAAATCTGTCTATCTAAAATATCAGTTACGGCCATCACAAGATGCGTTCCAGACTTGGCAAGTATGGAGTAAATTAACCAATGTCAAATAAAGTCACGAGAACCAGCCAATCAGAGCACACTAGAATATATAATTTTAAGTTGGCTACTCCCTAGAACTTATCACAAGCATTTGCAAAATTTACCACAGTTTCAGTTTGTCGCAAGTTTATTTTGTCAGCTTTTAAAGCTCTATCTCTTTCTTCTTTAAACACACATAGATAGATAGATAGATATGGTAAGTGCAGCCCTCTAAGCCCAGTTCTGGGCACTCACAAGGGTCGATTGGTGAGATGGGAGAGAGAGCGGGAGTCCTCAACATGTTACACAATTTACCCCAACTGAGGGATCTTTTACTTGCCCAGCATAGACACTGATACAATAGTCCGCCAATTTAACGTTTCATCCGAATGACATCCAGCTGGGATTTTCCTCATGAAGGTACACTGAAAATGTTGTCTGAAAGAATTTTTGAACATTGTACAATGTGCGACACATGACAGAGCTGTTGGTCGCGAAAAACAATTTGGGGAAATATCTTGGTGGTTTGCCCCCCCTGAAAAAAATCCTGAATACGCCACTGGTGCTGGTTACCTTTTGGAAATTTTTGTGGTGTTTTTTGCAAATTTATATCATTCAGGGGCAGAAAAATGGGAAATAGTGAAGAAAAACGGGGAAATTGTGTAGAAAAAATGGGGAAATCTGTTAAAACTCTTCGTATAAATCCCCTTTTCTTTCACCACTTCTTTTTTACCATTTCCCCAATTTCTGGCCATTTCTCCCATTTTTCTTACCTTTTCCCCATTTTACTTAGGCCTATAATTTCCACATTTTGCTTACCATTTACCCATTTTGCTCATAATTTCTCCATTTTTTGCTTACCATTTCCCCATTTCGTTTCTAATTTTGCCAACACATCTGCAGAAATTTCCCCAAAATCTGTTCAGGGGGCAAGTTGTCCCCCCTGCCCTCTCACCCCCCCCCCCCCTAATGGCTATGCTACTGATCTCAATACCTTTTAGATCTGGCCTTCCTGCTATTGACATAATTTGTTGTAAGCCGCTTGTACTTTCTTTTTTACTGCACCGCCCCTCTCCTGGTGATACCACTGCTAAGTTTGTTGTCTGTTCTATTTCTCTGATCATGTATGAAAATCTAGGCCCCAAATTCTACACCATTTTCCCCAAGAATCTACTCACAAAAATGGCAAAACAACATACACATAGTGAACTCGCATGTGTTCCGCTTGCGACACAAATTCTAGTTTCATAACATTCTATTACTGATGTCGTTTTTTTAGTTATTACTGGGGGCCGAAAATGACACAAAAATAACTCTGAAACTGAAAGTGCCTTAGTGCCTGTTGAATATAGTCAGTGCTAATGTACTCAAGTTTATAATTTTTTCCGCAATTGGCTGCAACTATATATTCAAGGTATTTTGAAAATTTTGTGTCTGTAGCATTTATGATTTTTGTGGTACAAGAAAAGTTTTGACAAGTTTGTGTAAATCTAAATTCTGCAGGGCGGGGTTTAAGGTGCTGCAACTCCTTATTGCCTGCATGTATACAATCATGAAAATCCATCGGCACCTTTATTAAAATATATAATAAACACGTGCAAAAAATCAAGTTCCTGTAACAAGTAGAAGTTGTTGCTTTTTGAAGATTAAAATTATTTCCTGACTTGTCTCGATTCACCCCATTGACCCTATTCACCCCATATTACAGACATGCCTTTTTGATCACATACAAGCCTCACATTCTGAAAACCAATTATAGTTAGTGAAACAAATGTTTCTGTTTTACCTTGAGATATGCCTCAAGCTTCAAAATTAACACAAACAGTATACACATTCTTTGATACTTACTCATAGCAGCATATAAAGCAACTGATGGTCCATCGAAAAAAAATATTTTGACATCTGACATTTTTTACATTTTAGGACCAAAGTCATGTTGTATAACTTATTCACATGAAACCTGTTGTATTTTATACTCAAGCCATAGGTCCAGAAAGGTATCATTAACATGAATCACAACAGATTGAATATTTTTTTCTGTTCATCCATGATATTGGCAAAAAAGTCTGTGAGACATAAAAATGTGTCAAAATTCGTCCTAAATTCCTTACAGCTTCTAAACAAAGCATTGCAGAAGGGTAAAATATGGTGCAATTATATGTTAGTGTAGGACAAGATTGCCACTGCCCGAAATTTTGATATACCTATCATACTTTTCTCGTAATAATTGCATAAATGTGAAAAATCGGCTGAGTGCAAATACTGTAAAACTGCCCATAACAAGGTATGATGTAATCAGAGTAACCGTTCAAAGGCGTCTTAAGCAGTTTCCCTCAACTAGACTCGCTTCCCTCATTAAAACTAGGCTCGGCTTCCTTCAACTAAACTTGGATTCTTCCCTCAACTGAACCAAGCTTCCCTCAATTACCCTCGCTTCACCATTTGCTTCCCTTTAATACTCTCATTTACCCTATCATAACATGTTAATGACAACTGTGGAGGGATAATACCTCATATTTCCCACAAAAGACGTTAACAGAGCCCTCTGCTCTTGTGTTAATGTTCAGAAAGTGGTCTTTTTGGCAAAAATTCACTGATGAAATTTGAAGAAATCATTTTCTAGCATTTATATGTATACGGCTTGTCATGGATTGTTTTGCACTGACCCTCGTATTCTCTCTAACAGCCATATTTATATTATAATTTGAACTGGCAGGGAGAATACTTGGGCCAATACAAAACAATCCATGTAATAATATACAGATTTATTACATGACCACTATGCAAGAGCGCTGTTCATTGGCCAAAATCAGTCACATGACAACATCATAAAAACTCATACTGCATGGTTCGAGTGCAACATGAGATTTTTTTCAAAAAATTTTTTTTTGTGATTTTTTTTTTCAGATATTTTCGTATTGCACGACTAGAGTGCAATATGAGTTTTTATTTAAGAAAAATAATTTCCAAAACTTTATTTTTTCCAATTTTTTTTCTTCGAAATTTTTTTTCAGGATTGAACATTATTGTAAGTAAGTAAGTAAGTAAGTGATTTATTTAGCCAAATATATATAAATATACATGGAATGCAATTCGCTGCTTCTGAGAACAATTAAAAGCACAATAAAATGGTAAACAGTTGGTACATATGTGAAGAATGAGAACAATAAGGTAGACTAGTGACACACAAATAGTTATTTAAGGGTGAGAATTAAAAACATGTACAGGAAGCATAGTGGTCATGTAATGAAACAAATACAGCGCTTATTTTCGTGCAAAATTAAAATTTATTTGCACTCGTAAATCCATATTGAATTGGCCTGCGCCCTTGTTCAATATGAATTTCCTCAAGCAAATAAATGTTCATATTGCACTCATATCATGCCGTATTTGCATAATGTCTGACCTGACCAATCTCTGTATTTTTCCCAGGCCCTTGTGGACGGCTACCCAATGACATTCGTTGTCGACACAAGTCTTTGCGAGACTGAGAATGGCACTGAACGGGAGACTGATCTCGGAACAGTCTCTCTAGAAATCACAAACTACGAATACTTTTACGGAGAAAGGTTTGGAGATCTGCATTATGTGGGAACTGCAGATCAGGACATTGTTCTCACTGAAGATGGTTTGTAATACTTTCTTATTTATTGCTTTTTTTACATGTGATGCCTTTGATTCAGGGTTCTTTCAAATTCATTGTATGGATTTATTATAAAGGGCAGGCTTGTTACACATTTTAGGATACCATCATAATTATTCGCCCTACTATATCGTATTAATTGCAGTTAATTATGTCAATATTTTGTACCTTACTAAATATTTAGAACACTTTAAGCAAAATAATATATCAGTCTGACATTAAGAAAGGTTTGATTTTACCAAAAAAGTTATATCATTTTCCAGGTCATAGATTACGATTGCTCCAAGCTAGAGCTTACGAAGATGAGCGAGCGAGATTACGAATCATCTACGCAAGATTAAACGACAGTGTGACAGAACAGATTGATATATTATGGTGTCCTATTAACAAAGCTGGCAGGTGTGTATTAGTTGTTTGTGAATTGTTGCTTTTGCCAATCAGGGTGTTATGAAATTCCCCTTTTTATTAATGTATTATTTTGATCTCTCATTAAACCAATTCAATGTCAATTGCCACAAACCTGCAGCTACATTAAATTGAAACTTTTTCAAGGCTTTACAAATAGCTTCTTTCAATATTATAACCAGGGCTTTGGAGTCGGGGAGTAAATGAACCGACTCCGACTCCTGACTCCTTTGGCTTTTTGAAAAGCGACTCCGACTCCGACTCCTAAAGTAGTGCTCCTAAATTCTGACTCCGACTCCAACTCCCGACTCCGCTTTTCGACATTGTTTCACACAAATATTACATGATTAACATTTGGCAAAAAGTACTTCTAGAAATTTTCCACTGGCATTTTTACTTGCATATCTGTTCAGGAAATTTTTATTAAAATTCATGGTATATTTCACATTGTTGTAACTGTGTTTCTGTGAATTATATAAATTATTTTTTAGGAGTCAGGAGTCACCAAATTAATTTTCAACTCCGACTCCACCTGAAAAAAAAGTTTGACTCCGACTCCGACTCCACCCAAAAACCCAGACTCCACGACTCCGACTCAAAAGCCCTTGTTATAACAATAAAATTCAAAGTGAGATTGCACAAGCAAGTCCAGTTTTATGTTAGATAACCCTTTAAGTGGAGATGCACAATTGCTTTGAAAGGCTAGTACACTCTTAACGAAGAGGTTGTATATGGAACATTTAAGGGTTCTATAAGCTGGTATAGATAAGGATCCCTAAAAGGTTCATTACTCAACTTTAGAAAGGTTCCAACAGCAAACAAAAGCAATATTTAGTTAATACAGCGGCACTGAACTCCCACAATGGAACCAATTTCTCTCAAGTTGAGAGCACAGGGTCCTACCATAACACCTTTCTACCAAGTATTGAACTTTTAAATTCAATAGCACCCTAAAATAATTAAGAACCTTTTTTTCGGCTGTGGGTTCTTTATATACCATGCCTACATTGCCAAACATAATACCCAAACTTCTATCCACAGAGTTCTCAATGACTGGTCAAATTGTATTGATGATGGTCTCCTTGTGGGAGCATGTGCCCTAGATATAAAAAAGTGTTTTGACACTATCAGTCATTCTATTCTTCTTAAGAAACTAAACTGTTACGGTTTTTGTGAAGTAGTTATAAATTGGTTTAACTCATATCTTGATAATAGAGGTCATAAAGTTAGATGTAATAATTCAGAATCTCAAATAAAACATGTAGATATTGGAGTTCCACAGGGTTCGGTTCTCGGGCCGGTTCTCTTCCTTCTTTTTGTAAATGATATTAATGTTCATGTAAGACAAGGTTGTTGTAATTTATATGCTGATGATGTTCTTCTGTATTGTACAGGTCATGATTTAGTTGATCTTAGACACAACCTGCAGAATTCACTAGATGGCGTAAAAGAATGGTATGACAATAACAAACTTATAGTTAATGCCTCAAAGTCTAATAGTATTGTTGTAAGCACTAGGCAAAAACTAAGCAGGCTTAATGACGATATCAATAATCAGTTGAATGTTCATGTTGGTGAAGATGATGTACCTGATGTTAAAGTTATTGACTATCTTGGACTCAAAGTTGATCAAAGTCTTATGTGGAATGATTATATTGAAAAGCTATGTAAACAACTTAACTCTAAAATTTCAGTATTATCTCGTGTTAAATGTTTTGTTCCCCATGATTCACTTATTAATATTTACTGTTCTACTATTCAACCCAATATTGACTATTGTATTACAGCATGGGGTTTTACTAGCAATTCTAATGTTGATAAGGTACAGCGTATGCAGAATAGAGCTGCCAGAGTTATCTATGGTAACTTTGATTTTGTAAATGTTAGAGGTCTTGATCTAGTCAAACAGTTAAGAATTTTGAATGTCCGTCAGCGTAGAAATTATTTCACAGCGGTTCTAATGTTTAAAGCGATACATGGGCTGGCCCCTAATTATTTGTGTGATGATGTTATTATGCAGATAGAGGTTTCTCAGCGGGTTACACGCAGATTTGACGAAAATAATGTTTATGTTCCTCACCATACTTCTCAATTGTATAGTAATGCTTTCGCTGTCAGAGGACCATTGGTATAGTCTGCCTTCAGATATTAAGTCCTCAGGAAGTCTGTGTGTTTTTAAATCTAAATGTAAAAATTATTTTATGAATGTTACTTTTTAAATTGTATATATTTTTATCTTTTGTTAGTTTTTTTTTTTTTTTTTTACCGCCTTCTTTATATACTCTCTGTTGTTTTTAAATCTTTGTCTTCCTTTTACACAGGGCAGTATTGTAAAACAGTATTTTTGTGCTGAATATTTTACCCTGTATAAATATGTTTTATAAATAAATAAATAAATAAAGAATCTTTTTCATTAAGAGTGCATGATCTTTTTGAGCAATGTAAGAAAAAATAAATAAAATTCAATTTGTCCCATCACTAACTTCTCAGGGAAACCGGACGTAAAATTTATAAAATTGTTATAGCACTTTCCTAAATATCCACTTTCAGCCCAGGTGCTAAATTCATCCCAACACCAGGAATAGAACCGGAACACTTAACAACTTACGCCAAACTTGTCACAGCCCTCGAAGCTGGTGAAAAAGTCAGGTTCTCATCGCACTACTACAGTTGCGGACCAAGCCCCCAAGAAACCATCGGAGGTGGAATTATCATGAGTGAGTGAAGTATTTGTTTTTCATAAATTTAATCCTGTACATTACACAGTGGCGTAACTGGGGGTTTCAAGCGGGGGGGGGGGCACGCAATTTTCTGGGGGGGAGCACCCACTATGCTAATTGCATATTTTAGCCAGAGTTAGTAAGTTCATATGATATGGGTGGCACCTGGGGGGCACAGGTCCAATATGGGGGGCACCTGCCCCCCTGTGCCCCCGTGCCCCCTCATGGGACGCAACTGACGTTATAAAGGATTTCATAATTGCCTTTGTTATGTTGTTCTCTCTATCTCCTCCATTTAGAAAATTCTAGTTTATGACAACACACAAACTGTGTTATATTTCAGGTTATGATGTGGATGAAACTACGAACACTCTATCCTACCACGTGGGTTCGATGATCGTAAATTACTTTGAAGACGAAGGATTCCTCTTCAACGGGGCCAGTGGTCAAGCCTTTGGCAACACAGAAAGAGTCGAGTTCAAACCCTGGGCTCTGACCTTCGGTGACTGGGAAGAGCAGTATGTGAGCTTCTACGACTGCCCAATTAACGATGGCACATTCGATGGAGGATTGTATTATTACAAGGTGGACACTCCGTCTGAAAATAGTGCATCTCAGAGTTCTCACATCTACTTTCAATACACTCTTTTGTTGGCACTCACATCAGTATTCGTGAGCAGGTTTTAGTCAGCTAGACTGCTGGAGAGTGAAGTCTTTTGAAATTGTTAATATCGAAGAATGATGAGTATTTACATTCAGAGCTCTGTTTGTGGCCATCAATGACCTCACAACTGGCCCTATCCATTGCATTGAAATGAATTGTCAATTTGTCATTGAGTCACTTGTGACCTCATTGATGTGTAGGCCACTTGTTTCGATAGCATTGAAATTATAGGACATTGACCTCACAAATTGCTTATGAGTCACAGAGAATAATAGCCTGGAATGGATAGGAATATGACCTCACAATTAAAGAACATGTCAGTGCCTTTGTTATTTGTCGACTGTAATAAGCTCTGAGCCTGTGCTTAGCCCCGAGACGTACGTCAAGATTGAACTTTCATTCCTTCTAATTCACAAAGAAGTTAATGCCAATTTTGAAATGGTGAAATAAACTGATTGAAAATTAATATTGAAAACCACACGCTGGCATTTTGGTCCAAATCATCTGTAGAATTGTAATATTTATTCAGCATTTTAATATGTACATATGTATACTTCATATTGTTAAATCAGACACAATCATAATAGTTTGTATAATAAATATGTTGATTTAATCAATTACTTCTTTCTTTTTTTTGTCTACAACTTTTTTAATAAGTGCATCCCAAAGTTTCAGCAGTTGCCTTCAAACTGACTTTTAGCTGTCTACAAGTGCTTTTTCCAGCCTTGGCAGAATACAGATTCTGGCATTATTTCGCATATATTATCAATATAGCTTTCACACCATTTGTTACAAATTACAGGACATGAAACTGAATCACTCACCATCAATATTTTAGGGTAGGGGAGAGTGGGGACCGATGGGCTGCTTGACAAATTATTGGCCGTGGAGGCAAATCTGTTTCAGATACAGGATTCATACTGTGCACCCTTTTAGCCGATGTAATTCTCTATAAAATGATATAAGATCCACATAGATCAACCTAGGAAGAAAGATGAGAAAGCAAATTTTCTGTCAAGTAAGATGGTGGCCCATCGGTCCCCAACCATGGGGACCGATGGGCCATCCAATGGGGTCCGATGGACCATGTCAATAACTTGCCAAAGGGTGGATGAAGAATTTGGAATTTGGATTCAACATGTTTTTGTTGATCCAACTGAGTGTATAGGATAATAAGAGATCGAAAAATTATAGATATGCCCAGATTTTACACAAAACAGACTTTAATATCCAGTCCCATGCCAATACGCCACCTATAGACAATTTCAGGAAATAGTGGCCTTTGGTACCCATGATGGGTGGCCCATCGGTCCCCAAAAGCATTCAGAATAGTTAAACCCCCTTTTTTTGCGAAATATGGGTCTTGTTCCTAAAATTCAATGTGTAAATTGCAACCAATATATAGGGAAAATCGTCATAGAAAATATATTGCCTCAAGTCTACACAAATTGGAGATAAAACACTTTTTCTGAATCAGTACTAAATTACTTTAGATGTTGAAAATATCATTTTGTCCACAAAACGCTTATGCTTTAACTTATCGATCAGTCCTAAATATGGTGATTATAGATGTGATAAGCAATACTAAAAATGCAAATAAGATGTTTCAAAACGTTTTTGACGTGGAGTTAAGAGGATGGCCCTTCGGTCCCCATGGCCCGTCGGTTCCCATTCTCCCCTACCTCTTAGATATCGCATAACCCAGATCAGTGCAACTGTATTTCTTTATCACAAAGATGTAGTTCAATGATAAAATAGCCCCTATATTCTATTTCAAAAATAAACTGGAGTCGTCTTACTTCTCATGTCGCACAGCGTAAATCTTAAGTCTTTCAATTTTTTATGGGAAATGTCGTTCAAACAAAGAAAGCAACACTCTGTTATTTGGGCCAATAGTATAATGCAACTTGGTATCGATTTTTAGAACACTAATGAAAACTAGTATAACTGATATTGCCGTACGGCAATATCGGATAATCCCCCGCGCCCCCCCTGTCTCCCTTGCCCTGCTTACTCCCTTCAAGCAGTTCATGGCCTTCATGATGAATTCTTGAAGAGGCTGATATATTGAAATCAGACATCGCTTGGCATGGAGACCTGTGTTTGGTGCCCAGCGGTACCACCCTCAAAGCAATACATTTCCAGTGAATGGTAGGTGAAACCCTAACCCTAATGGGTTATTGTAGACAAACCATGCAAGTTATGGAGCTGTGCTTACATACAAAAATAGAGGAAAAAATTAGGAACATGACGAATCAGTTTTAATTGATTTTGATAAATAATGAATGAGTTATAATTGAATATATAAAATGTTATATGTAAAATTGGTTAAAGGTAAGAGGAAGATATGCCTGTAGCTTGCTAGAAGGCGTAATTTAACACATTTTTTGGTGTTAATTTCATGAGATTTGAACGATTATAACCAGAGCATTTTACGTTTCAATTTTGAAATTACAAAAATTCTCTAGGAAAAAGTATTTGATTTAGGCAAATTTCCTTTTGGCACAATATGGAGGCCCACTCTGGGTAGCCCGCATAAATTATTGATGAACATCCATGAAGTTCTTCATGCACTTTTTGAGGGAAAACGTTTTGATAGGCCCAAAAAATGACATAAAATTTTCAATGTCTGACGCGATTCTACGTCGCGCGTCTGACACTATAATGCTATACATCATTGGAAAGCTGAGAAACAGACCTTTCTTGTGATATGTGAAACTAGTCTGTAGCTGCAATAGGGACCGAGATATGGCCACTTGAAGTTTGAGTTTTTGTGCGTCCGTAGCTCCGAGACCGATGGTCCGAGCGGTCCGTAACTTTGTGAAGTTGGTACACTAGAGTAGGTCTGTAAGTATACCCATTTTCAGCTTTCTACAAGCATTCCTTCCCTGTTTTTCTAAAAAATTTCAGTCAGTTTTCGGGATGTCCAATTTTCAAAAAATCATATCTTGAAATGTATTCATGAAATCTCCACGAGACGCCTTTCTGCACTGGAGACTTTGTCAAGGTATCTTAGAAAAAATCAGCAGGTCCCAGTTATGCGTAGTTTCTCAGAAACCTGCGCCGGAAATTTTTTTTATATTTTGCTCATAACTCATAAGTGTCATGAAATTTGATCATGAAATTTCGTAAGCAGTAGCGCGCAATGGAGTTGCATATTACACTGTACTTGTAAACCAATATCTCTAATAGTTTTGAAGTAATCGCAGTTTTCCTGAGCTGAATAAGAATAAGAATAAGAATAAGAATAATAATAAAACGAACAATATCAATATAATCCCCCGCAAGCGGCGGGGGATTATAACAAGCTGATGCACAGGGACATGAATAATTTACATGAGAAGGCATACCGCAAGCAGACTTAATGGGAGGGGGAGTGACATTTTCCAAAATTTCAAATAGGCCCATGTCTACATTATAATACAGTAACAATAACTGGTCCAAGCATTATATTTTTATAAGAACCAGACTAATAATTGCATAATAATTATTGCTAGACATAAATTCTTGAAAAAAAAATATGCATTTGGTCTCCTGCCAAATCTTTAGCCTCCTTAGCCAGAATTTGTAGCGTTTGCGAAGTTTACTTTGGGGGGGGGGAGAGGTCGCACATCGTAGTCGCGATGGGGCTAGCATCAACCGTTCTGTTTTTAAAGTCCAGGGATATAGAAATTTGATGTGATATCAAAGTCCATTGGATGCATAGTTAATAGGATTCATATTTTTAATCATTGTCCCAAGTGATGTCCAAACGTCAAGAGTGCGATCATCATGAATCTTTTTGGGATGTTATATTTCTGTGTTGCTTCAATGTTTGATAAACCTGGCCAACCACTTGAAAGCTATGATTCCATCGTCAAGGTGAGTGAATAGAACTAATTATTTTAAATCAATTAAAGTGACGTCTTATATTAATATTAAAATTGGGCAAAATTTACGATTTTCAGGGCCTAACCTGTCAGCATGCCTCGGTGGTCCAACGTCGGCCCAGCGTCAGTCCGATGTCAGTAGCATTGGACCAGCTTCGGGTCGACGTTGGACAGCCGAGGCACGCTGATAGGGTATACTCAGGGAGGGATCCAGAATTTTTTTTTTTTGGGGGGGTTATCGAGTCATCACGTCGCAGAACACATGTTCGTCACCATAATGCCATGCCATACTGATAATAATTAGGATGTAGAAATATTTTGAAATTTCATCGGGGGGGGGGGGGTATGTATCCTCCAGCGTCTGTCCCTGAGATAAGGTCTCACAAGATCTATTTTTTTAAAATAATCCGATAACTTCCTGCACCGATGATTTTAGTAGGTAAGTAAGTTAGTAAGTAATTTATTTTCCAACATCAGATATTTCATTTTAGTATGAATGATATCAAAACTATGGTTGACGATCAACATTTATGTTTTAAGGCTGCATGATAAGGAATTTATATGAATGCTGATTTTGAGAACTGGCCACACTCTCAGTATTGCTCATGAATGTTGATATTTTTGGAAAAAAGCAGCAAATCCAAATTCAATTTCAGAGTTTGAATACTTGCAAGATCAACTGCTAAGGTCTAGTTTTGGGAATAAATTTGTGACCTCTATCTGATGGTTAGATGACTTACCTTAATTTCCAATAGCAAGGCTACGTTTATAAGGGGATGAACCAACCCAATGGGCCATAACCAAGGGTTAGCCGAAAGACTAAGTGAACCAACTCACATATATCTCAACATTATACATATGTTTATTTTCAGGCCCTTGTGGATGGCTATCCGATGACAATATCAGTTGACACGAGTCTTTGCACTCCGGATAATGGCTCCCGACGCCAGACGAATCTTGGAACAGTTTCTTTTCAAGTCACAAATTATGAGTACTTCTATGGGAGAAGGTTCGGAAATGTGCGCCATGTTGGAACTGCCGCTCACGACATTGTTCTCACTGCAGATGGCGAGTATCATAATGTAAAGCTGGGAGGCCCCATTTAAGCATATAACTCCCGGAACTCATTGATGTCCTGCAACTCCCGCTAGGTCCCACTAACTCCCACTAACTCCGGCTAACTACCATAACTCCCACTTACTCCTGCTAACTCCCACTAAATACCACTAACTCCTCCCATAACTCCTGGTAACTCCCGGTAAATCCCACAACTCCTGGTAACCCCTGTCAACTCCTATAACACCTGCTAACTCCCATAACTGCAGGTAACTCCCGCTAACTCCCACAACTCCTGGTAACTCTTGTCAGCTCCCGTTACTCCTATAACTTCCTGAAGTCCCAAATGGAGGCTCTGTTTAGGAGTTACATGCTTAAATGGGACCTGCTGGGGAAATGTGGTAGCTAGACACAAATTTTGAGAAGGGAACCTATCTGATAAAAATAAAGTTAAACCTGGAAAGGATGCCTCTATCTCAGAACTCATTAATTAAATAAACAGCCACAAGCAATTCTTCTGCATACTTTGAAGTAGTAGCTATTTTGACATAGTTTAAGAAGCGCATGAGGTCTAAAGTCAGTTAGACCACTAATTTTATGATTTCTCTCTCTGCTAAGGATCTAAAAATGCATGAATGATAGAAGTTAGAATTCTCAAAACAGTGACAACTCCGAATGTCGTCAAAACCACAATACAACATAGCATCGTAAAGAGTTTGTTTCAATAATTCTTTTTTGACAAAATCTTGTAACTTTCAGGTCATAGATTACGACTCCTCCAAGCTCGAGCTTACGAAGATGAACGTGCGAGATTGCGAGTCATCTACGCCAGATTAAACGACAGTGTGACGGAACAGATTGATATATTGTGGTGTCCAATTGCCAAAGAAGGAAAGTGAGTATAAATTCACAAAACAATTGAAATTCAGTGTGTCCATTTGTAGCAAAATTGAAAAAGTGATATTATAACAAAACAACCCAAGTCAGGGTCACTGAGTAACAATATCACGAGCTGTTGTGTGAATTAATATCACTCGAGCCAGAAGGGCAAGAGTGATATTAATTCACACGACAGCTAGTGATATTGTACGAAGTGCCCTGATGCGTGGTTGTTTTGTTTTTATCACCTGGTTTTACCTCAAATTTTTAGTTATAAAGAGGGACTATTTTCCGCCATTACAAAAATTAACCATTGTTAAAAAATATACACTGTAGCTCTTGAAGGGTGGTATTTTTTACCCTTACTGGACTGGTCAGTCCCAAAAAACAGTTGTGTGCTTGTGACGTCATCAGGGACCACAGCAGATTTTAGGGACATAAATGTCCCTACAGGCAAAAAGCTGGGGATGCACATAAATGTCCCTTTAGTCCGGTAAGGCCCTGATATTTTGACTGTAAACAGTGATATTCACTTCCAACCAGGTGATAAGAAGCTTTGTATGTTTAGGCCCACATGACCTCCAGCAGGTTGATTGACCTTTTGCCATATTTCTATTAAAGTTTTAAAAAGGCAAGGGTGCCTCTAGAAATTTCCTAAGGCGGGGGGGGGTTACATATTGTGAGTCAATGGCGAATACTCTGTGATCCCCAGTATTTCATATCTCCCCCATGTTAATTGCTGGCCCTGAAGGGGCATGGCCCAATGCTCCCCATAAATATGGTAACATGGGCCGAGTTAGTTAACAAGGCTCCTAAAATGCACAATATTATTAAAGTTGATGTTGATTTTTACCTTCTGAAACCAAGTTGACTCTTACAAGTTACAATGGGTTATAGCCGGATATGTTCACATAACACATGTATAGAGTAGCGCAGGCGATGCAGCCCCCCTTAACTTCGAAGTGAGATTTGACCTATTTTTTGTGGTCGATTATTTAAATGTTTATGCTGTCAGGAAGGGATCACTTGACTCTACTTATAACTAGTGAAACAAATGTCTGTCAATTTTAATAAAGGAGTTACGGCCCTTATTGTAAAAAAATTTAAATGGCCTTCTTACCCCACCCATCGGGCAAGAAGCCCCCCTATTATAATTATATGGTAATATTTTTTGCGAGCGCATTCAGCTTGAAAGTTATTTCTTGGGGTTCTTCTATTTTTAAGGCATTCTATTCATTTTTTCTGAATTTCAGAATTTTTCTGTTCATGCATTTATTTTTTAATATTTTTTGCCCCATTTCAATTTCGGCCAAATTTCTTCTATTTCGATTAGCTATTCTATAGAATAGAAAAGAATAGAATAGAATTTTATTGGCAAACAAAATACAATTACACTTCAACATAACAAATAGCACAATTAAAATACCAATAGAAAATAGGAACTGACACAATGAATGTGTATTTGTTCCCTAGCAATTTCACAATATAATTTCTTAATCTTTAAGTAACAATGAATGAATATATATAGGAAATAAAAATCAATAATAATACTGATAAATTAAAAACATTGATAAGTACTAGCATTTACGAAAGTGGTAATGACTATAACCTTGATAATAGTTAAGAATTACAGAATTACAAAGGATATTCTAGATAGAGATTACAAATTCCTAAAAATAATAGTTATTTTCTTTTTAAATGTAAATTTAATCTCGCCCCAAACCCACATATTTTGATTTGACCTCTATATCTTGAGCTAAAATGCAAAAAACATGATCCAAATCATATTTATGTAATCATTATTGTGATGGTCATAAAGTGAAGCAATGCAGACATCCATTATACTTTGAAAGTTTCCAAAGTTATTTCTGACAACCACTTTCAAATAATCAATCAAAGTTAAAAAAACCATGCACCTTTTTTTGTTTCTTTAAATACTTTTATGTTTGGTGCCCTGAAAATTTGTGAGGTCACCTAAAAAGCCTCTAGCTTCAATCCTATCAATAAGAAAAAGCACCAAAAATTTAGGTTTAGATATAAGTGACCCCAGGGCCGTATTAGCGCATTTCTGGGCCCGGGGCAAACTGTTTCTGATGGGCCCCCTAGCGCCCCAAAAACGCTCTAAATTCTGAAAAGTACATTCTCACGCCAGTTACCTGACGCACTTTCTTTACTGTCGCAACTCTATTCAGCTTCATCATGGGCCCCCCTGAGGTCATGGGCCCGGGGCAAATGCCCCGTTTGCCCATAGGTTAATACGGCTCTGGATATAACCCAGTGGGGGCCTCTCACCTAACCCGGGCTTCTTGCCCCGACCTACTCTACATGTATCACAAAGTAGGATGGATTAAACATCTATTTGAATAGTTTGTATCAATCTTCAGCAAAATTGTTCTTCTGAACATTTGTATTCTCTTGAAGAGCAGGAGCCAAGTTCATCCCAACTACTGGAATAAAACCGAAACATTTAACGTCGTTTGACCAAGTTATAACTGCTCTCGAAGCTGGAGAAAAAGTCAGATTTACATCGCATTATAACAGTTGTGGGCCAAAACCACAAGAAACTACCGGAGGTGGAATTATAACAAGTAAGTATTTCATCTTGCCTTTCAGCAGTCACCAAGGATGTACGATCACGGCTTACAGCCAAACACTTTCATATAGAATTAGAGTGGACTGTGGCACTGTGAAAATGGCACTTTGTGTGTCATCATGCTGATGATTTGTCATGATCAAACATAATACTTTCACTATTATTTTGATTGAAGGAGACTTATCCCACTTGTTGGTGACAGCCAAATGAAAGGATTATGCATCTGATTTTCACTCTAAAATTCGTTATGAGAAGTCAAATGGCTCTCTCTTGATCATGACTAATCAAACTGCCTCTATGTTTCCCATGTTGAAAATAAAGAAGATGGCACTTCATAGGCTATCATGAGTCACGAAGTGCCATTTTCACAGTGCCACAGTCCACGCTAATTCTATATCAAAGTGTTTGGCTGTGATGACTGATATTCATGCATTTGATAGGCTTATCAGGATAGGAAGACACAGTTGTCTTACATCAATGAGGCAGAACTGTTATCAGGGACGTAGATTCGTAGGGGGATGTCAGACTGATCCCAGTCCCTTCGTTGCCGAACAGCACCAGCTATGAAGCAGTGGCATAACTAGGGGATCTTTGGTTAGAAAAAAGTTACAGACTTACATGCACTGCATTATTGACATCAGGCCACTGCACAATATGTCATACTATACAAATACATTATGATATATGAGTGCAATATGAATTTTCTGGTACAAATAAATTTTCATATTGCACGTTAATCAGTGCCGTATTTGTTTTATTACATGAACGCTATGCTTCCAATATAATGTTCCATTCTGAAAAATTTTTTTGGAAAAAAAATGTGAAAATATTAAAAAAAAAAAAAAATGTGGAAAAAACTTCTTTTTTTTTCATATAAACTCATATTGCACTCTAACAATGCAATATGAAAAAAAAGGAAAAAATCTCATATTGCACTCGAACCATGCAACATGAGTTTTTATGATGGCGTCATGTGACTGATTTTGGCCAATCAGCATTGCTCTAGCATAGTGGTCTTACATCTATTCTTCTTTCATTTCAGGTTATGACCTGAACAAAACAACGAACACCCTATCATTCCATGTTGGTTCTATGATTGTCAACTATTTTACAAGAGAGGGATTTCTCTTCAACGGGGCTAGCGGTCAAGCCTTTGGCAACACAGGACGCGTTGAGTTCAGACCCTGGGCTCTGACTTTTGACGCATGGAAGAGGCAGTATGTCAGTTTTTATGACTGCCCAATCAACAATGGTTCCTTTGAAGGAGGCTTGTATTTTTACAAGATCTAAAATTATTTGTAGCTCTTTGTGTTTTTCTCAGAAATCGGACACACATGGAACTGTCATAAATGTGTTGTTGTTGTTTTTTTCATTATATCATATTACATTAAGTTCAACAGTAAGGGGTTATCAGTAACCAGCTGGATCGCCTTACATGTTCTTCATATCTAAGGCTGTACTAGATATTTTCACTTTCAGTTTTTATGGTAGATGTAGTTCAAATAGAGAAATGTCTGGATCACATAGGCGTATCAAGGGGGGGGGGGAGGGTGGCGGGCAGCTGCCCCTCCGAAACCACAACAAAAGGCCAAATTCTTGCAAGGAGACTAAAACTCTGGGCGGCTGATTAAATAAATATGAAAATCAGTGGTACCTAAATTATTTCACTTGATATAGATCAGTGGCGGATCCAGACACGATAGTCTAGGGGGGGCCAGGACGTGTTTCGCCTGTCGCGGGCCCGCGTTATCGCAATTTTTCTTCAAAATGCTACTATTAATCTTGGTGGTCTAGGGGGGGGCCCGACCCCCCTAGGCCCCTCTGTATCCGCCACTGTAGATCTAATATAAAATTTGGATAGTGAAATTCGGGCAAACGTCGCTTACCTCCCCAACAATTTTACTTGTTTTATGCATTTGCTGGATCTTATGTAAACTTCTCTGTTAAAGTAACATATAATGTTATCAATTAATGTATACTATGTAACAACCTGTGATGCACTATTGTACGATACCGATTAAAAAAGTTTGACTTTAATTCAAAACAATATTTCAGAAAATGGCCTGTCTTTCCATTATTTTACACTTTTTAGTTCTCGGTTGCTTTCCTCAGCCTTCAAAATTGCGTAATTGTTGTAAGCATAAAAATACACATTGACCAACAATATGCAAACTGATATTTGGTCTAATTACTCAGCATCCAAAAGTTGTAGTGCAGAAATACACCATAGATGAGATTTTTGCAATATATGTTTTTTTGATGTTTTTTTCACCGATTTTATACTGCAGCAGCTCATTCATGAAAACGGGACAATGCGCTAACCGAAAAATGTATCAAAATATCATACATTTTTTTATTTACAAAATTTTTAAAGTTATACTGTGCTAGTTACATGATGCTCTCATTGCAGTAATAATTATTTTCCACTACATTTTAACAGGAGGTGAATTAATTAAAATCAATCAGGTGTTAAGTTCCATTTTGGAGTCCTTTCAGCCTTCCAAGTTCCTCCGGATTGTCTGGTTCAGCAAGAGGTTTTATTTTATGATTCCTGAAATGTAATAAAATGTACTTATTGGTAATTATTTAATGCAAAACACTAACACAAGTTACCTGTTCTCAAGGGTGCTGGAAGGAAGTGACATGGCCCGATATATTAACTGTTCTTCAATGCAAGCACCAAAAAGTCTAAACCATTGATTGATCTTTTCAAAAAAGTTTGACCATTCTAATGTCACAGACCAGCATTTGTGCTATATAAGTATTGCTTTGATACCCATAGTTTTGAAAAATCTGACGACAAATAATTGATACTACTTCTTCTTCTTCTATTGTATATCCGTCCGCTGGGGGACCACCTTCTGTTGAAGTATCAATTGACATCGGAGGTTATGTAAATCTTCCACCAGATTATTACATAGGGCATTAAATTTTAAGGGCCATTCTTCATTGCAGAGCATCCCCCCTTTCCCACCATTTAGTATGATCCTGGTCAGTTCTCCCTCTGATTCTGTCTGTGCTGATGTTCCCTCTGTCATATCCTTGATGTTGTTGATCCATTTCGTCCTGGGGCTGGCCAGGGCAGGGCATTTGCATATGAAGTGAGCCGCATCCTCTTCTTCGGTCTTACATAGCGTGCAGGTAGCACTAGGACTTCTGTTCATCTTGTAGCTGTTACACTCAAGGGGGTAGACACCGACAAGTAGTTTTACCCTGATGCTGGCCTTCCTTGTGGCTGAGAGACTGAACTTGGAGGTTTCCCAGATCGGGTGTGGCTTCCCTTTCTGGCAGAGAAGTAGGTCCAGCTGCTGGAGGCTTGTTTTCTTGGACGCTCCTTCAAGGATCTCGCTGTGCCACTTGGAGTTAACCGCTTCCTTCAGAAGTTTTTTCCAGCTTAGCTTGGGCCAAGGGTGGCTCCATGCCTGGATCAGGTCAATTTCGTAGTCCTGGGCTATTTGTGTAAGACGGACGAACCAGCTTTTTGACGAGTCTGGGAGGGACAGGTATCTGATGGATAGTCTTCTAAGCGGGTGGTTGTCTGCAAGTCTGGTGATAGCTCCAAAGAGGAGGAGGGCTTTATAGTGGATATGTGACATTGCAGGAAGTGTACCGTTCAGGAGAAACACACATTCTGTTGCGGTCCTTTCAGGGAGGCCTTGTTGTTGCCGCAGGAGTGATTTATATACGTCATCTAGGGTCTTGTAGTCCTTTTTTGGGAGGATAGTTGCCTCGAGACCGTGGATTAATCTGGGGAGGACTTGGGCTGTCATCACTTTGGAGGAGACTGCTGGGCTGATACCGTTGGTCCCGTGGATGCCTTTGCCGATGAGTAGGTAGGATGTCTTATAAGCGCAAGTCGTTCTTTCCCTGATGTTAGGTCGATTCTGGTTTTCATTCCATGTGAGGCCTAGATGTGAGAATTCCTCTGTTCTTTTCAGGACGGCTTCTCCTAGCTGTAGGTCATTTTGGAGACTGGTCGGAGGTGGTCTTGAACATAATTGGGATGTTGTACTCTTCTCCGGGTGCAGAGTGTAAAGGTGTTCTCTGGAGTACTCGAAAGTCTTGCTTAGCATCGCTTGCATCTGGGTCTTCTCGTACGAGAGTAACAACACATCACAATACAAAACATCACTGAAATATTGTCTGCAGTGTCATTTTCTTGCAACCAAATTCTGTGAAAAATAGCATTGCCATTTAATTCAGAGCCAGATCAAATGACACAAAATTATCCAAGTCAACCGGATGGACACAAAAAAAAACATGTAACTGTGGCAAAATAGTCATTACAGAATTTGGATGAAGACTTTGACAGATATCAGCTAGTCTTGTATTTCAGTATTTTGATTCTCGCTTTGATACTTCAGGGTAGGCCTATTTCAGATGTCAATGACACCGACATACATGTACACCAAAAAACGCAATAATAAAAGTGCCCTTTTCTTGAAACTAGCTATCAGATCACAATTATTAAATATTATAAAAGCGATTTGAACTTGTGCAACCTCATATGATTACTTAACAGTAAATATTTGCATGGCTGGTGTCACCTTCTTTTGGATAGATTTACCCTAATGCAATTACATTTTTCAAAAGGTCTGCTGGCAATTGATGCATGCAATGTACACTTTCAAAACTTACTTTTCCAGTATTCTCACATCTTCAATGGTGTCCGGCATAGGTTTATTAATAGTTTCTCTCAAGAGAAGTGTTAATCCAGCAGAGGTCACTCCAAACAGACCAAATATCAATGAAGGTAGGGGGCGCCACACACTTGCCTGTAATGTAAAGAGAACACCGGTAAACATAATCTCACAAATTCGAAAAGCAGAAGTCATGTGGTAAAACATGTTCTTTAATTCAGGTCTGAGACCATCTGACATTGTTACTGTTTGTCTTTTAAACTCATAACATCGTTCCGCAAATGTCTTCACTCATAAATCCCTACGGGTAATATTGCAGTTAAATCTTGGCTGACATGATCAGTGCTTGCTTAGCTAACGCCTTCTCTGGCCATCCTATTCACCCCAACTTTCCACCTATCCTTCTTTTTCTGGCCTGTCTTTCTGTGAGGAGCATATACCATTCTGACCCCTCTTTTATTTCCAATTTCTACTCCATCTCAAAATCGCCACCAGGCGTGAATGCATCTTTCAAACCAGACATGAAATTCTTCTCTCAAATGTCTTCTCCTACATTTACTACTGCAACTACACCAGTCATACTTTGTCAACCTCTAAACCGCTATCAAAGGCTACTTATTTCACTATCTTTGCCCTTTTTAATGCACGTTTACTTTAACCCATTTCATACCAAACTAATACTGCCATATATTCATGAAGTTGCACTGCAGCACACCTGGTGGTCGACTCCAAAATTACATTTCTTTCAGCTGCATCACAAAAATGCAAACTCTTCTTCTTTGTTGCTTTGCCTCATTTCCTTATTCAGTTCCTTTTTTCCCCATTCAATGCCATTGTAACCTGCCTTTAACATTGTTTAATAATGGGTAAATTCTAGTTAATCATAATACAGTTGAATTTTCCCTGCATGCTGAACAAGAGTCTCAGACTTGACTAATGTTGTGCCGGAATAATGCACATGCATTATTGTATTCCCCCAGGGCTCGGAATAGATTGAGTACCGAGGTGGGATTTGAAACCGCGCACTCAAAGCCAGTGGAGAAGCGTTCTTAACCATTACGTGTAGACCACTTAATCAGTCGTAATAAATGACAATACATCTGTCAATCAGGTTATAGTCAAAACTCATCGACACCATTGCTATACTAAACAACCTAAAATCTCTTGCAAAAAACTTACCAGTGGTCCACCAATGTAAGGAGCCAAGACACCAGAGAACCTCGAACATGTCGAACAGGACCCCATGGCCACCTGGCGGATTTGTGTGGGAAACAACTCAGCTGTTACAAGGTAAGTCATGCAAAAGGACGCGTAAGCTCCTGCTCGGCCGATAATTGTCAGAGTCAGAAGGAGCCATTCCGCTTCTGAAAAGAAAAACAGTTTTGTGTTTGTGTTATACACTGCCGATCACAATATCTAGTGTGGAATACTAGAAATTGATAAGGGGCTGTTCAGAATATATGAAGAGGTAGGGTTGCAGTTTGCCCAAAGGGGTACTAAATTTTCACGCACATGTGCATCAAGAGGGGTACAATATTTTCACATGTTTAAGAGGATTGCAATTTTAACAAAAAAAGGCATCACAAAAAACACTTTTTTTTTATATATATATGTACACTGTTATGGCCTTATAATAGTTATATTATGGCTAAATGCTTATGATATTATACCAAGCTAAAATAGTTTGGCAGTCCGCCATAATCGGTCTCGGCCTAGAAAGTCAGATAGGGTCAAGGTCTCGGTCTCTGATGCTCATGCCTAGGTCCCGACCTTGACTCCAACAATGGCATTCACAGAATACCTTTAAGTAATGATAATTACTTGATGACCTGTGTCTTGGAAGGTAGTAACTCTTGTCAAAAGAATTTGGTATCGCCTGTGATCAATATTTGTGAGGTACAATCAATGTTGCTAGCAGAATAATCTTACTTTGCCACATGTATGCACAGGCAGTCGCCGACTATGACTGTCATAGGCGTATGGGAGGGGGGGCAGGGGGGGGCAGTCGCCCCCCCCCCAAAAGTTTGGGAAACAGTAAGATTCGGGCAAAAAGGCTAAAAAATGTGGGCAGATGATTAGGTAAAAACTATTTAAATTAGTGATTTCCAGGCTATTTCATTTGAAATGGTATTAAATTTATATCTCGAAATTCGGGCAAGTGCCGCCCCCCCCCCAAAATTGCGCGTCCCGTACGCCTATGATGACTGTACAGCCTGTTAAAAATAACACAAGGTGACTGACTCTGCAGAAAACCCGCTCATCCTGGCTGGCAGTGATGTCATAAACAGAGCCAATCAGCACGGGTATTACATAATTTCTAGTTCTGCAATATCCAAGAGAGGGCTCTATTTATATCTGAGGCACCATGTGGGAGTCCTCATGGAAGATTCAATTCAGAATATTTTGGTAAAATAACCAAATGTATAGGTACAAACTACTTCTATTTGTTGATACATTATATTTCTAAGGATCTATCACAAAATCCTACTCATACAGTTTTTCAGTGGAAGGACTTGTGGTGTAAAACCCCATAGGTACCTCTCCTGCCAGCTTGGGTGAGCGAACTTGCAGTTGTTCAATAAGCCACAAATGAGCAAGGAATTCCCTTAATTACAGGCAAATTACCTATAATTTCATAGATTTAAGGTGTGGAATTCGGAGTTAACTTATCTGTGGAGAGATTTGACCAAACTTACAGCTGTGACACATGTTAGATGCTTGAAATTGGACCCTGAAAATGGAGCTGGTATTTGCCTCAGCTTTGGAGTCATGCGGCTTGATGATATTTATACTGAATATCCATTGATCAATACAGGGGTGTGCCTGAGATGTTTGTATGTAAAAGGGCCTGTCTGCAAGTGGACTGCTCTTGCATTGTCACAGATCAGAACATATGCTGTCTTTTGTTGCCACCTAGTGATTAGTGTGCTATTCCGCGAGCTCCTGCGAGCGTCCACATCATTTCAATCAGAGGAACACACACAATTTTGTCTTTTTCTGAGTGCGCTGATGGCCTAGTCTACTTCCTTAGAGAATGGGTTTGCTGAGTCTGACTCTGGTATACATCAATGTTGAATAGAAATTGTGTGAATGTGCAATGAAATTGTAACTATTTCTAGGGACAGCTATGCTTTATACAAAATCAACTTTGTTGCCAGGTGTCAGCAGCATGCAGTTCTCATTTTCACCAGACTGTAAAAGGGCTGTAAGAATCCAAACTATATGTGGAATTGCAGATAGTGTAAGATTGACATTACTGACCAGTCAGGATATCTTAATTGTTAATAATGTTTTTGCGAATTTCAGCATTGCGTTTACTTGTATTAAACCTTTATACATATATGATACACTTGTGTTTTATCTACATGCATTTTCTCTCATAAGGAGGCTGAAAAATATTAAATCAAATCAAATTTAATAGGTCTTTGTGTCATCATGTCAGTAGCATTTTATCTCTCTGAGTAGGAAACCTTTTGTTGTTTGAAGTGCTCTTAACTGATAATCTGTGTCAATATTTGCATTATCATAGACAACAAGTGCCTCCTTTAACACTTCAAAGTGTAATAATTGACAACTCTCTGATATAAACAGAATTACATTACAATTGTTTGCTATTGTATGAACCTGTAAACCCTTTTTAAAGCTCTTTGCAGGATGGCCGTCCACAAAAAAAAGTATATTGTTTTAAATTTGCAAACTGGCTTTGCCACATCATTGACATTTTGCTGTTGGTTTCCTAACTTCTTATCTGATGAAGTACCTTAAGTCATTTCTAAAGGTAGTTAGTTTAATGTCACCTGTGCTGCTAGATATGATAAGCATTGTATCAACTGATTAACCAAAACTGACACAAACAAAACATTTTTAAGCCAGGGACATCACATGACAAAGTTGAAAATGAATTTTGAAACTGTTAGGACTGCAATTCTGCAAAAAGCTATAATATCTGCTGGTTGTAGTGATGGAATCAGCAACAAGGAAATAACTTACTTTGCAAGACAATTAGCGGTATGACTAGAAGGTTGCAAATCCCTCCGACGAAGAAACATGCAAAGGTTGCAGGTTTGCGTCCAACCTTTTCAGCAAAAATTCCAGCGAGTATTGTAGCGACAATATCCATAGCTGATGCAAAAAAAGCATTCAAGAAGACATTCCCCACCAAAGAGCCCATGTTGAGGGCAAGTCCATAGAAGAGCAGGCTGTTGGTAATCCTGAAAGCATATCAATAAGTTTCGTGCATTTTGAAATTTCGACCCCTTTTCTGCTGATTTGACCAAAATTTATGAAATTATGGACAGATGTTTTATAAAAATAACTGTAATTTTTATTTATGTTTCAGTCTAGTCAACGGATGTATTAATCAAGGTGCATTTAATTGTAGTATTACAATTGTTGTACCAAAGTTGATACGTCTTGTTCTCTTTAGATGCAGTTTATAGTTACTGTCACCCTCTGAACATAGTATATTTATATATCCATGTATAAGCAGCCCTCAGGAAAATATGGGCTGGCAGGGAGAATACTTGGGTCAATACAAAACAATCCATTTAATAATATATCATCTACGATACATATTGAAAGTGTGAAGGTACATATATATATTTTTATTTATTTATTTTGTTCAGCCCCATAGTATGGGGAAATTATTTACAATTATGTACAATAAAATCACATAAATGTCATATTACACAATAAAAACAAAGGTGACTAGTCAGTAGGTTAAAACAATTTTACAAGCAAAGTTACCAAGAAATGCTCATCTGATTTAATCTTTATGTAATTGTCATGGTAGATTAGAAATTTCAGCGACTCAACAATACCATAACTTTGACTAGATTTAACTTTTACTGCCTTTTTGATAAAAAGTTGACATCAGAGACATGTTATCCTATACTAAGCGGTCTAGCATTGTATTTTTTGCAACAAAACCCTTTCTAATGTAGGCCTATATATACATCCACTTACCACAAGAAGAAATCAATGAGAGTAGTTTTTCTTAATTCAGGGCAGAATAACTCCAGGAAGTTGTGACTTTCGTGCTTTTTCTGTTGAATGAAACTTTATAGTAAAAAAACATCCATTACAAATCTAGATTGATATATTGTTGACCACAAAACAATCGCAGGGATCATTCAGAATTTATGACTGGGGATTGAAGTTTTGCCCGAGGGGGTACTAACTTATGAACACTTGTTCGAAGGGGAAGTACTGATTTTTGACAACTTGTCAAAGGGTGGGAGATCAGAAATTTTAACAACAAAATGTTATAAAATGCGCATATACTCAGTTTGACCACAAAGCGGGGGCATACATTTTTGACGAGAAGTTCTGGCAAACCTCCCACCCTCCAGTCATAAATTCTGAACGATCCCATAGTGAGTAATTCTTGTATAACTGCGATTAGAGGCAAGTCATCTTCTGCCTATATTTATACATACATGTATATATTTTTTTAAATCCAAATATCAAAATTGCGCCTTACCTCATTTACAGTGAGATTTATTCCTTCTGGCAGTTCCTTCTTGTTGACATCTGCTATCAATTTAATAACTTCCATCGCTTCTTCCTTTTTGCCGGAGGCATTCAGCCATCTGGGAGACTCCGGTAGAACCCTTCAATGGAATGGAATTTTTGTCAAATTATCATAGACATTCATAATACAATTGTGTGTTCCATTCACAATGTAGTTTTCAGAGTTTTTGTGTTTTATTACCGAATCTGAACAGTTATTCTTGACTTTCGATTATTGACACCTGAGATCGAGAATATAGAAACACTACAAGAAGGCAAGCCTCCATTTTTTTATGTTTCAGCCAGCGGCAAAAGTAAAAATATGTAGCCTTTCGAGCTGACGCCTGACAAATTCTTGATTGTGCTGGCAATTTTAGATGCTAAAACATACATTGTTGGTTTTTTATGTTTGTAGAATGAATTAAAAGTTAAAAGGTTGTTCAGAATTATTGTTCCATGATTTCTTCAAAAATGTAAAAAGTTTTTCTGACTTTTTCCGAGCTACCTGATTAAAGATACTATTTCGCCAATAATGTCTTCTTTTGTTTTCCTCTAATATCCAGGTTCGTTGAGAAAATGACAATTTTTTCAATAGCCTACATCACCAAAACAAATATAGGGAGGTAAAATTTGTTTAATCAGGAAACTTGCTGGGAGTCATAAAAAAATAACACAGTAATTGTTTTTCAAAAAAAGTTGAAATATCCCACAATATGTGCTTCAAAGTTCTGATTTGAGTTACAAGGTTTTGCACTTTCACTTTTTGAAACATATCGACATACAAGGTTTGGTGAAATCATTCTGTTACCAGTGTGTTACAGCTTCCAAAAATAGCAAACTGGCAAGGTAATCAACTGACAACGTGTATTGGATATTAAAATAGTCATTCCACCAAAAATCTAAAAATAGCAAAATTTTGACATACGAGGTTTTGCACTTTCACCATCGTGGTATCTAACTGACAGTTTTGCATGTTAGCGCCCAGCTAAGGATTAGCACTATTAATAACAGCAAACAAACAATCAGATTATTGTTTATATTGCAAAAATTTTAAGTTAAAAGGTATAATAGAAGAAGCATATGATGTCTAAGTCAGTTAGATACCTCATTGTCGGGTTCTAGCACGCATTTTTGTCAGTTAGATCCCTCCCTCCGGTCGGGATCTAACTGACAAAAATGCATGTTAGAACCCTCCAAATCGGTATCTAACTAATACAAAAAACACTTACCAATAATATGAAACTGTTCCAAAAACTGGCAGGATCATCACCAGTATGAGGGCAACATAGTCCCTGACGAAGTACGCCTGTATAGGGTTCAGCACACATCCCAAGCTGTACGTGCAGTTGAATGCTAAGCATCCGAGGGTTCGAAACCTGGGTCCTTTTATTTCACTGACTGAAATATAAGATATCATCAATAACATATCTTTTTCAGGAAAAAAATACATCTAGACTTTTCTTTCATCAGAAGATTTTCATGTACATATAAAAACATGTTTTACCATAAACATATCCGCTGAGGAAAGCAGTGAAAGCGGCGACGCCTAGCAGGAATCGCAAGAAACAGAAGAGCTGAATATTAGGACAGTAAGCAATTGCCAGTCCTATGATTGGGTGGAGAGCAGTGCCAACTACCAAGGCTTTCATTCTTCCAAATCTGAAATGGACAATTCACGTTTAGATGTTTTCTTTTTTGTTTAAATCGAAGTCAGAAAAAATATAAAAACTTTCGAGACAATTCCAAATATTTGAATCTGCCAATGAAAACTGTATCATCTCGAATGAAGGGATAAAAAATAAAATAAATACTAAAAGGATTCATTGTAGAAACAGCCAATTTCAAATTGCATTGGGTCCTTTTTTTAAATCTGAATACGAGCATACATGTACGTTTGATTAGGCTGCTTTTAGTGCTTTATTCTTTTATCGCATTAGGATAAACCTTCCTCTACAAACTACCAGCCCTGGTAGCCCACCAACACTTCTAGTTGTTTATGTGCTAAAAAATCACACCTGTCTGATAGTATCCCTGATACAAATGATCCAACCAACATCCCGGCCAAGTAGCAAGTTGAACCCATTTGAATATACCAACTACTTCCACAGACAAGATCAAACTGAAAAATAAATATTGCCTTTCAGTTCTGTGAACAAATACAGCAATGACCGATCAATAAAATAACAGAACAGCATTTAATATGTGCAGTAAAAATGTTGAAGAGCGAAGACTACAGCGGAATGGACATATCATTTACTGACACTACTTGATGAAAAAAGAGAAGCAAGAAATTATGTGCAATGTCAATAACCAAGGGATGGACAGAAGCATTTCTGGTTGAAATTATTTGATCTTGACAAGTATAAATGTTACAGTTGCATATTAGTTAGATTATATTATTTGTTAGTAATACCTCGGTCTGCAAAGTCCTAGTGAATAATGATAACTTGTAATTCCATTTTCGACAGCTTGTGACGTTAGCATTCATTTCAACTGCAGTGCGGTTCCAATTGAGGAAATCACTGAAGTTGTATGAAGACCACGGTAGGTCAAACATTTCACATTGGGAGTAAGAATCATCCTTCTGAAATATCAAAAAAAATCAAAGAAGGGAGGTGCAGTATTCAGATAGACAGACAGACAGATAGATATGGTAAGTGCAGCCCTCCAGGGCTCTAAGCCCAGTTCTGGTCACTCATGAGGATCCCTTCATGGGCGCAATTTGGTGGGGGATGCGGGGGACATGTCCCCCCTACATATTTGACCACCGGGGACATAATATGAAATGTCGTCCCCCCACTTTTTTGGGCGAAAAACAGAATGTCTTGTGGTATGGCCAGGCCGATTCCGACATCGTCACCGCGGGTCCCGCCCCCTACGTTTTCCACGAAAATTACGCCCCTGCCCTTCAAGATTGCTAGAGTGCAATGTTGTAAAGTGATATTTAGGAATTTTAGTACAGTATAATACGAAAGACTTCATAATTTTATGTAGATGAGCTCATTCTCTCCCCTGACCAGTTTGCAATGTAAAACTTGCAATGAAATATTGAGGGTGCCAACGCATAGCTTTGGAAATACTTTTGTACAATGGGCCAATATTTATCCTTTTCATTACGTTGCTTGTTCACTTCTGTAATTTGTATAATATTGACACTAGACCATGGCTTTACTTCAAATGTTGCTACAGTGCAACCCAAAATAAAGTAAGAAAATGTTCTGTCAGAAGACCTCTGTTTACGTCTTTTGCCCTCGTTTCTCCTCTCCACCCCGAATCTCCTTTCAACTACTTTTGACTCCTTACCACTACCTTACTCCTTGTTAAGAACTCCATTAAGACAAATAGTAATGAAATTTCAATTAGCCTATATAGGGGAACAATGTGGAAATCAAACACAATTGGGTGATGGAGTTTGAATTAGAGTTGGTTTAATGCAAATTTAAGGTAATTTTAAAAGGTAGCTGAATGTAGGTAAAGGTAGGAAGTGATTTGGAGGGAGCCAAAAGGTGTGAAAGGGTAAAGTAGTGGCTGATTCTTCCTTCCTGCTGGGGTAAGCATACTTTATTTTGGATTGTACTGAATGCCGCAACTGCCATATTGTTACGCGTAATGCCTTTTTTTTGTTTTTCAAAGCACCCCAATCATCTGGGCCCTTGGCACTTGCCTAAATTTCCCATGTAAATCCAGCCCTGTTTGTCCTACATGAACATCTTTTTTAGTGTAAATATTCTATGACTAGAAAATAAAAACTGGTGAATTTACCTGCTTTGGTATGACAATATGTTGCTGCATTGTGTAGGGCTATGGCCTTTGCTTTGCTAACAAAGCATATTTTCAACTCACCTTTGGTCTAAAAGCGAACTGTCTAACTTACCTTTGATCGAAAAATGAAACAGATCATCTTACCTTTGGCACAAAAGAAACAGGTCAACTTTCCTTTGGTCAAAAAACAAAATTTAATGGGTCAACTTACCCTTGGTATGGCAATATGCTGCTGCATTGTGTAGGGCAATTCCTGCAGGGCTTCCACTTGACAGAAGTGATCCTGATTCAGCCCGAGAAAAATCATCCCGAGTGCTTCGTAACCGTGGAAAATTCCCGGGAAGGCAACGAGTAAGTACACTAATACTTGGTACAGTCCGGAATGTCCGATGTACTGGAATATTTCCTCAAACTCCATGACCTTTGTTCTCCAATTCTTCTATTTTCAGAAATTCTTCAAATCTAAGTGAGGTTTCTGCAAGTTTTGCAGATTTCTGCAAAAGTGGGCAACTTTGCAGAATTCTATGGTTCTCATTCAAATCATTTCGTTGTGCAAAATGTTTCCGCAAAACGGTTTTCCAGAATTTCCGCCTTCTTTGGGAGTTTACTAATATTCTTTGAACAAGTGTTTACTTAATTTCCAAAATGATAAGTTAATTCCTGCATCAATCCATCCTTTGCTCTCCATCCAGCTGACTGTTGTTCCAGAATGCCTTTTTCATTCAAAATTGAGTACAAAAAGTGTTTCCGGTACAGGTAATATATCACGATACGTTTTACTACACTCTGTACTCCGTCTTAGATAAAACCGAACAACAACCACTCTTTAAAATGGACAGCTATCATAAACTTCGCGAATGCAATAAAAATGCAAAAAAAAGGTAGTCAAATGGTAGTAACAAAATATATTCCTGATAAAAGTCCTCCAAACTAAAGATGAAGCCATTAATTTACTGCCATCCTTTGATAAGTGTATTTAAAATTTATGGTAGAGTAAAGAATAGTGCTACATCTGCATCAATGAGTGTAAGACTGTAAGTCACTTTGTGCTTTCCTGACCCTTGGTTTTATAAGTTAAACAAACATTGGTAATATTTTATCTGGGGCTTTACATGAAATAGATAAAGAAAACCAATAGATATTACCTAATTTAAAAACCAACTGGTTAAACTTGCTTCAGTCCAATGGGGATGGGTCATTTGGCTACACCAGTTGATAGTTGATCAGCAAAAATTAAATAATGATTAAAAGAATAAATGGCGAATAAGTTACACTCCTGCTAATAAATATAGAATACTTTTTTGGCAAAAAAGTGTAAAAAAAAATAGTAAATTTCAGAGTGTGAATGCAAGCAAGGTCTATTGTAAAGGTCAAGTCATCTTCTCTAATCACTCTTTGAAAGTCTCAACGACATTTTTTGCAAGAATTTTAATTTTTGGTTGAATGCACCTCACCCCAAAAAACCCCCTGAATATCCATATTCGTGCTGCTGTTACTTTTCCTGGGTCTAACGCTGGAGCATGCGTTTTACATGAGAGCATGTTCCTCCCTTTAGCAGTCATTGTAAGTAGTTACCATTGAATCAGACCATCAGATGCTCCAGCAGAAGTTGCTAAATTTATCAATTTCAATGAAGAATGTTGAAGTATTCCATATTTATGAGCAATGGTGTATGAATGAATCAATTAAAGCACTTTCCAGATTAGCGGTCCTCTGGAAATCTACCAAAATTGCTTTGGCATGTCCTTGATAGTTACATGTTTGTCTTCTAAATATATTTTGGGTGCATAAACTTAAAAAGGTTGATAGTTTTTTACACCTATGCTGCTTAGAATACTGTCTTTCACTGACTTTTACATTCATCCTCCTATTTTGACAGCTGCAGCCATAAAATTTTGAAGACTGTAAAGCAATGATAAGGCATGAGAATAAATTGACCATAAAAGGTTCTTGCTCTGGCACTTGAAAACTGAAATATGTTGGGGTCACTAACTTCTGACACCTGATAAACAAAAGTAGACAATTTAAGATAACAACTACTATGATTGTAGACTGTAGAGTGAATGAACTTTTCATTTGCTTAAGCTACAATACCTGTCTATCTACTCTTGACCATTCCATCAGCACAGAAATTGTTTGCACACCCTGATTTTTTATCACATTTCACAAACCGATACGATGTTTGAAAACTGTTATTTGTTATAGAGTAGAGTAAGTAGGTAAGGAACATACGCATTTCATTTTCTACCAGTTTTTGTGGAAACATGCAAATTTGATGTCAAAGATAATATGCAACCAACTGCCAGAAACAGCATTTAAAATGAAAAATCCGTTTTTTTATATAAATATTGTTTTTAAGGTCTTTTAAACTAAATTCAATCACAAACTATAGATTTTGAGGTTCAAAAGTGGGATTACAGGGGTTTCCCAAGGAGTACATTCAATCCCATGCTTTTCACCTACATCTATATATGTACCTAAGTATCTATCTATCTATCTGCAATTCTGTCGATGATCTACACTCCTGCTCATAACTATGGAATACCTTTTCGGAAAAAAAGTTTAAAAAAACGTAAATAGATATTACCTAATTTAAAAACAAACTGGTAGAAGTTGCTTCAGTCCAATGGGGATGGGTCATTTGGCTATACCAGTTGATAGTTGATCAGTAAAAATTAAAAAATGAGTAAAAGGATAAATGGTGAATAAGTTACACTCCTGCTCATAAATATGGAATACTTTATTGGCAAAAAAGTGTAAAAAAAAAGTAAATTTCAGAACACGAATTAAGCAAGGTCCATTGCAAAGGTCAAGTCATCTTCTCTAATCGCTCTTTGAAAGCCTCAACAACATTTTTTGCAAGAATATTCGATTTTTGGTTGAATGCACCTCACCCTAAAAAACCCCCTAAATTTCCATATTTCGTGCTGCTGTAACTTTTACTGGGGTTAACACTGCAACGTGCATTTTAAATGACAGTATGTTCTTCCCTTAAGCATTCATTGGAATTTGGTTACCATTGAATCAGACTATCATGTGCTCCAATAGAAGTTGCTAAAGTTGTCAATTTCAATGGCGAATGTTAAAGTATTCCATATTTATGAGCAACAGCGTATCTGACTGAGGATGTCATGTTAGGTTTAATAAATGTGACAATATGAATACTATTCATTGAATAGTATGTCTTTCAACAAAGACCTGTGATTTAAAAAAATTGTGTTAGGGTAAGGTAGGGCAATTCCGCCCCCGGGGCAAATCCGTCCCCTTGAGGAGAAAATGTTCATTTATGGCTCAAAATATCATTGACAATGGATATTTCTCATGCAGATCAGTGCTACTGTGTCTAGAGGTTACTGAAACAAAGATATTAGGCTGTAAGATAGTTTTGTTTGGACTACAACTGGGAAAGAAGACAGGCATCTCACCACTAAGCAATTTAAATGTGCATTGTGCAATTGAAACTTTCAAAACTGAGGCGTTTTACAGGAACATTTTGTATAAACATATTACTTATTGTCATCAATAGCAACTTTAACTCAACTACTTTAAATGTCTGAGAGATTTCACCAATCAATATAATACATAGTAAGAAAATGACACATTCGTATCTTCCTGTGGATTGGGCAAATCCACCCCCGCTGATTCTGATGTTAAAAACATATAATAGCAAGATATGTTTTTGTAAGTCACTCTGTTTGCCATGAAGCACCATTGATGGTGGTTATGATTTGAATTGAGATGGAGTTAAGAATTTTGCAGGTTTTTTTGTATGTTGAATATGCCATACGCAAAGTTTTATGGATTTCACAAATGAATTGATTAAACAATCCTTGTACATTGGTAAATATACTCTTAAGAATCAGTGCTTAATTGTAGAGGAAAATTTACTTCAGAAGCCAAATTTTTCTTGTCATTTGTCAGCAAAATTCAAGGTGGCGGATTTGCCCCACACATCTGCATAGTACTTTGTACACTCAATAGTCAATACCCAAAAATGTGCAGCTTCCTGTGTAGGCCAAACAGTTTAATTGGCAATGCAGGTTCAGTGGCGTCCCTATGGGGCCATAATATTGAACCTGTGCCCCCCCCCTCCAGATGAACTTTCTAACCCTAGCTGAAATCAGTACATGCGAAAGCACATTGACTTTGGTCAGACATTTTGTCTGACGGAGAGAGAGTTCCGGTCAGACAAATTAATTTTTTGTCAGGCAACATAATAAATAAATTTTCAAATGGTTGAAATGCATTTTAATGGAATATTGTTCTTTGATTTTTAAAGGTCTTTTTGAGACATTGCAATTTAGTTAAGTCTTACAATACAATTCAACATCAGAGAGGACTAGCACTTAATATGACTATTTCCTGTAGAGATTTTGTGCCAGTAAATTAGTCTGACCTGAATTTGAGGATGGTCAGACATTTGAAAAAAGTGCCAGTAATGTCTGACGTAGCTGACCATTATTGCGCGCACTGGCTGAAATATACAATAGTATGTGGGTTCCTTCCAGAGAATCGCGTGCCCCCCAGGTGCCCCCCCCCCCCCCGCTCAAAACCCCCCAGTTACGCCGCTGTGCAGGCTGTTCTTTCAATTAGAATATCCCTGCGAAACACAGAGGGTGGGGAGTATGGGCAAGTGATGGAATTAATCATATGAAGCTGTTCCTCCTAATATGAGACACCTCCTCCGAGACATAGGCCTATACACTGTACACTCACTAAGTGAAGCAGGGGGGGTGTGAGCAGACCTGAGAGAATAGCAGTTTCTGTGCTGTATTGTGAAAGGTTATTTTTCCGCAAAGGTGTAAAATATAGGTAGACTAGAAAATACCCATGAGCGGCATATTTAAGGGGGGGGCATTGGGGCAGGCTGCCCCCCCCTTCAGGGCCAAAATGAAAGGCCCCACCCAGGCTATTTGTAGATACTCCCCTGTACCAGTGTATGTATGAAAGGCCCCCCCAGGCTATTTATAGATACTGCCCTGTATGCATGAATGATGTGTCAAGAGAGATGTATGATGTATTGACTTGTGTGGTTGTGTTTGTGAAGGTGTAAATAAAAGAAAAGTGGGAGTTGAGACAGTGAAAAGCAATTCAGTATTGGATAGAAATGATGTGAATAAAGGAAATTGAAATGCAGAGTGTGTGGCATGACGTGTAACAGGAATTGCATAAGAGATTTGTAATTGTGAGCATGAATGGCATAGAGACAGCCCAGTAGGTGGGAGATCAGTTGAGATGTATGCCACAGCTACATCTGGAGGGAAGGAGAGACACTTCAATGATCCCTGGCTCCCCCTGGAGAAATAATGGTACATTGCATAATGGTGGTGGAAAGTGAAAGTACCTGTTATGTTGTGGAGTGGTTGAATCGAGGGGATAAGTGGTGATGCAAGGTGGCTGGAAGGTGATGGATATGAAAGGTATGGAGGAAGTAGGAAGACATGTGTATGAGAGGTGGGGAGAGAAGTGGCAGAGGTGGCATGCAGGCACTTTGAAAAGGTGACCTGGGATGACCTCTGACCTGATTGTTGTTGTAATATTAAGTAGGATTTCAGAGAACAGACTGCATGGTGCAATAACGTGGCAGCACTGTACGACATCCTGTTTGATCAAAACAATAGATTGGATAAAGCACATGTTCCAGAAAAAGTCAATTCATATAAAATCAAATTGCTGTCAGCTATAGAAAACCACTCAGAACTGTGTATCTTGTCCCTGTGTACCAAACCTATGCTTGAACATCTTTGATATGTGATTAAGTGCCTCTACAGTTTCAATAAGTATTGGCAAAAAATTCAGTTTTGACGTGGCCATAGGATAATTCGTCTTACCCTTTCTTGTAATTAGTCTCCTCCAATTAAATTTTGTCCTGTTAATCATTCCATTTACGACATATCCAATGCAATATCATTTTTTTCCATGAACAATTCCATGTGGTTAAATGCATGCTCAAATGTTCAGATTATATTAATTCTTTGGCTATTAGAGCCCAACTCTGCAACATATTCTTATGATCTGACAGTGTTTTAAGGGGCCTTGTTGCAAAATAGCAGGCTGGATTGTGTCGTTTAGCATCGTGTGGCATTGACTGTTTGTTAATCACATGTTTCGCACCTCAGGTCAACTATTACAGAGTCCACACTTCAAATGTGATTGCCACAGCAATTTGTGTGACCATGTGAGTGGGTTTTGGAGGACGACACACCTTATTTCGAAGAAGAAAGCTATTTCCTTCAGGTATGCCAAGTTTGGTGATGATTGAAAGGGTAGGGGCAAAGTTAGAAAGATGTGAGTATAATGGATGGATGGATGGATGGATGGATGGATCCATAGGCGTACGGCGCGCGGTATTTTAGGGGGGGCGAGCGACATTTGCCCGAATTTCACTATCTAAATCTAAATTTACAAGCATTTCAAATTAAATTTGCTGGAAATCATTAATTTTCAGTAGTTTTTATTTAATAATCTGCCCGAATTTTTTAGCCTTTTTGCCCGAATCTTACTGTTTCCCAAACTTTTGGGGGGGGCGATCGCCCCTCCTGCCCCCCCCCCCTCCGATACGCCTATGGATGGATAAGTTTCCCTTGAAGAATGCAGTCAGGCAGTGGAGATTGTAAAGTGTACTAGTATAGTTCTGCAAGTGAAATACAAGTTTGCTACTTAAAAATTATATTTCTATAAGTAATCTCTCAAAGGTTCAGCTACATACAGCACATATATTCTCTAAACTGCTATGTTATTTCCAATTTTCCATACATGTGTAGTTTTTCATTATGAGACACAAATGTTATGTCAACAGAGCAGGAGGATGGGTCTGCCAGCTCAGCTGATTGCTCTATTGCGCTGGCCAGAGTGCTGCACAGCTGCAGACCTGACCTAATCTGCACCAGGCTTGGAGCACAGACAAGCACCCATCTGCACATACATTGGAAGGATCGATAAATTGTAACAATTTTGATATCAGGACTGTTACTTTCGGAATTTATAATGGCAGACAAAGAAGGTTTGGGAAATTGTAAGTGATGGTGTTTATCAGGCAGTCCAATTGTATTGATCTGTGAATTTATATGTTGTCTGCTACAGCATGGCCAGTATGAAACTGATACAAAATGTTCACATTGTATAGAGCCAAACTGCATACTCTTTAATTATCATGTATATATACATTAGAGCTTGTAAGTATTATGTAATCTCTGTCTGCATCTAACTAATCAATGACATGTTGTTGATCAGTGCTTTCCATGCAACATGCAATATGGGCTGATTTGTTTACACTATTAGGTCTACACAGTACAGTGACTATACACCAGGTGGCCCTTAATGACAACTCCACCTTGTGGATATAGGCTACTGTATGTCTTGGGAGTGCAAGTCACTCTCACTTCACATGGGTCCAGATTGTCGAAATTATTTATGACAGCCGAATATCACCCAAAGTTCCATGTCAAAGTGCTTTCGAAAACATTTTCAATTAAAGACTAGAACCTGAAAGACTTTAAAAAGTTGGCCGTTTGATTTTTCCATTTCAGTATGCCAATCAGTGGAGGTGCAGTATTTCCCCGCCCTGAGTGAGATAAAATTGGTTGGAACACGGGAAATTATATCGAAGTGTCCAATATTTCCTACAGAGTTCATTGAATTCCTTTTAAGGGCTCAGAAGGAGGTAGGGAGTAAAGTTTTTTCAATTGATTCAATGAAACAAACGTGAATTTTATTTACGCTTTTGGCCAGATATTTGGAAAAATACCATTGAAGATTTTTGGATAGTGTGTTTGAGGTAACAGATTGGGCTATAAAGCTAAAATGTATTAGTTTTTAGCCTGGCTCACCAGGCTAATTCAGGAGTAATGGTCTGAAAATATTGTCTGTCAGGGCTACTGTTAAATAACTACAGGTTCAATATATCTGCTTTTGTGTTTTATTGGTTTGTTAGGGTAGCTAGATGTATGGAAATTACTTTTTTTTTCAATTTCAACAATTTTTTTTTTTCCCAAAATTTTTTTTTCCAAGATTTGGAAAAAAAAAGAAAAAATTTCAACTTTTTTTCAATTACACTAATTTTTTTTTTCAAAAAGAGGAAATCGGGAAATTTCAAATTTAAACATTTTTTGTTCCAAAATTTACAATTTTTTTTCCTAAATTAAAAAATAGTTTTCCTAGATTAAAAAAAAAACAATTTTTTTGTTCCAAATTTTTTTCAATTTTTTCAAAGGAGGAAATTGGGCGACTTCAGGATTTAAAAAAATCATAAAACATTCTTTTTGTGATTATTTGGAAATTATTTTGTACATGGAACAACCACAATAACAACACTTCACTTGCCGCAATTCAGAACCACCTTTCTCTGCCATTGCCAAACCATAAAGTACACATTGCTACATATTTTGCCGTCATCACTGCCACTTGAGCCAGTCTTTGAATCCGCGGATTCTTGTTTGAAAAATTTAATTTCTTGCTAAGTTTAAGTGAAATAAATATAATTTTTGGACAGTTTTGAAATAAATAACTTCTGGAGGGGTATTTCTTAAAACGACGATGCTTGATTTGGAAATGAATATTTAGGGACTATGCGCACTTGAAATAAATAATTATGGCCTCCGTTACCATGAAATAAATAACCTTCGAGGAATAGTCCAAGCCCCCCCCCCAAATTATCAAATGGTCGCCCCCTAATAATTAAGCTTCTGTTTTTCTTTTTCAGGATAAGGCAAAGTCGGATTATTATAACTGCAGTATCAGGCACGTTCAAAATAACTATGTCATCGTTGTACTGAAAGTCAAGTTCAAAGTTTCCGATTACTCCTTGCTGAGGGCAAGCCATACAGACGTTTGGCTATCTAGTGGTTGGACGTTGTTAGGATTTGCACTGCATATGTCGCACACTTTTGAGAAATGGGCGATTCTCAATTAGGACATAAATTGCCAATTGCAGAGATTTGCTCTTATGTGAGATGGTGGGTCATCTGTATTTACAGTTCTGTGCAGAGGTGCTGCAAGGAAAAATGGGCAGCAGGGCAGTGGGACAAGAATGGGCAAATCTAATTTTCATCGCCCCCCCCCCCAAAAAAAAAAAAAGATCTGGGAACCTGTTTTGACATTGACTTCAGGCAAAGATTTCAAAAATTAGGGAAGAGAGCCCCATTGACCCATCTTGCCTCCATGCCCCCTGGCCAAGTTGAGATGGCTTGTTGTCTTTCTTGCAGCGCCTTCTGTAGAGAGAGAACTACTGGAAACAGCTGCCATCTTAGCGCTAGAAAGGATATCTAACAGAAGACTAACAGGTTCTTTAGGATTTTCCATCATTATTGAATATCAGAGTGATGAGGACATAATAAGTGTTTCTACATACAGTTTCCAGCTTGTTACCAATTTACAATGATGCCTTATAAGCTTTTCTATATACTTTGAATATAGTGATGTGCATGTATGACATTTTTGTATGCCTCTCACAAATAATAATTATACTCAGCATATACTGTATAGACCTACATTTTAAAAATGGCTTAAAAGCACATCTTTGAAGTTTGAGTACTTTTGTAACTTGCAGAGATGATGAGCAATGACTACAATTTTAGCATCTTCACCTTTGAAATTGATTTTACTTAAGAAGTTAAGCTCTAGACGACAAGTTATTTTGGTACATTTCTCCTCAGCAGTATTATTGTAATATATTTTATATTATTTACAAACGTGCACTGTTATGAATAAATTTACATGTTTAAGTTTGGACTGTTTTTATAAAAAAAATTTATGGAACAGATATATTTTTTTCCACTTTTTTTATTCCTTTGTACATATCTTCCTGCCTATGTGAGAACAATAAAAAAGTGAAATGCCAGTTAATTTTCTGTTGTCATTTGTTAATTCTATATAAAAGATGATTATTTATTGGATGACGGGGGGGGCCAGTGGCATAACTAGGGGGTCTCGAGGAGCGGTGAGGGGGCACCTGGGGGTCACGCGATTCTCTGGGGGGCACCCATAATACTAATTGTGTATTTTAACCAAGGTTGAAAACTTCATATGGGGGGCACCTGGGGGGGCAGAGGTCCAATATGGGGGCACGTGCCCCCTGTGCCCCCCATAGGGACGCCACTGGGGGGGGGGCAGAGGCAGAATGCCGAGCGTGTTGTGACATAATTATTTTGTCGTACAACCAGCAACACTAGACCAGTTTCTATGATTCAATGGTTTACATGTTGCCTTCAAAATGATAGGAATAAACTTGAGATGAAAGAGTTTTGGAAATGAGTGGAATGTGACTTAAACAGCAGTGGCGTAACTAGGGGGTCTCGAGCGGGGGGGGGCACCTGGGGGGGGGCACGCGATTCTCTGGGGGGGCACCCATAATACTAATTGCATATTTTAGCCAAGGTTGGAAAGTTCATATGGGGGGCACCTGGGGGGCACAGGTCCAATATGTGGGGCACGTGCCCCCTCCCCTGTGCCCCCCCATAGGGACACCACTGTTAAACAGTGTGTATGCCTTTGAAAAGTTGATGCACACATCAGCATCAATACGAAAACTAGTTGTTCCATTTAAAAAATTGAAAATTTCTGCAGATCGCAGCTTTAGTGTTGCAGGCCCAAAACTTTGGAACGCGCTGATAGAAGAACTCAAAGACTGTACCACTGTGGACAATTTTAAGAACAATATAAAAACATGTCTTTTTGATAAATTTTAACTCTACAATTGTTTTATCACATTTTTATATTTTACTATTATGCTAATCTATATTTTACTGAATTGTATTTATATACAACTGTAAAGTGCAACTGAACTTTCTTACTATGTAAGACTGTGCTGTATAAATAAACTGATTTGATTTGATATATGATGCAGGTATGCAAGATTTGAATGAAATTGGTGAAGCAAGTAAGCTGCCTGCAAAGTTGCACACAAAATTCTTCAGCATTTCAGTGCTAATATAATATTCGCGCAGCGAAACGGCCGCTGGCCATTTTGCGAAGCGAATTGAGCACAAGAGAAGACTCAAAATTCTGTGCAGTGATGGTCTGAACATCAACAGTCCACAGTTGGGAATTAGGTCAAGTAGGTCCAGCTTCTTATCAATGATTTAGTTTCGTATTTAACAGAAAATGACACATGCATCTTCAAAAGTGTATTAAAATTTCAATTTTCTCCAGTTATTATCCTGTACCAATATTTTTTATGGAATAGTAAGTTTTTAGCCTTTACAAGCTAAATCAAATTATTAACACATGACTAATTTCATTTCAAAACAGATAACAAGAAAACATAACAAAATTAAAGTAACTTAAACTCTATAAACTTATGATTATGTAACACTAGTGAGCAATTATTCTACAAACAGATCATGTTACTGTTTTTGTATAACTACACTATTATGTAATATCAACAATCTAACATAGACTTGACTTTGACAGCTTTCAGTGTTGTCTACCTTTCTACCATTTCGCTGATTATCTATCAATATTATTTATCTATTAAATATGTATCTATCTATCAATTTATCTATCCATCTGTGGGTCGATCTATCTATCTATTTATCTATCTATCTATCTATCTATTTATCTATTTATTTGTCTATTTATCTATCTATTATATTTTTTGTCTATTTTATCTTTCAAATATTCTAAAGTTATATCTGTCTTTCTATGTATTGTCTTTCTAATTTCTAACAGTTACATAACTGCCTTTCATACTTTGAATATGAAATAAAAATAATCGTAGAATATCAATATAATCCCCCGCCGCTGCGTGAGCGGGGGATTATAATAAAAGAACTTATGGTAACACTGTGTAAGTCCTACAAAAACTTTTTAGAGTGCTGCGCGAATTTCATGGGAGTGCCATTTACATATTAGGGCTCTATCAGTGCACCCTATAAGAGCCATCCCAATTTACATGCTCCAGTGGTTCCCAAACTTTCGTTCCCCACTGTATGTAGGTCAGAGTAACCTGCCCACCTGTGTGACAGTCTGAGCACCTGGATTGCAGCACATGCAGCCCAGCACCAAGCAGCACATTTTGTGAATGATTGATAAATTTAACTATTTCTAGATCAGGAGTGTCACTTAAAGCTCAGTCATGGCTGAAAACCCGCGTAAGTATATAATATACATCTCTCTATGGCATTGACACAATGTATTGATCTTGCATAATTTGTGCACTGTATACTGTTAGCAACTGTTGCCTGCTGCAGCAAGTCCAATATTTTGATCCAAAAAAATTGCGATATATAGAGTAAAACTGCCAGCATATATATATATGCTTATTCCTACATTACTATAAGAAAATTGACTATATTGAATATTGTATATCTGACACATATTAAAGCAATCTGCAAGCTATAAATGTTATCTATATCACTTCACAGGCAGCAAGAGCAATGTGATGATTGTTTACATTCTAGTTCAGTGCCTTTAAGCCAGGGGGCCATTAATAACAAATTTAACAACTCCACCCTGTGGATGGACAGCTAGACTTGTCTGTCCATGACTTGGACCAGGCCTATAATCCAGTCAATGACAATCATATTGGACACATTAAACATCTTTTTATTCCAGTGCATGGAGATGAATTGTTGGGAGTCAAGCATTATGTCAATGGGGGGGGAGGGTTATAAATTCCTGCCATATTTTTTGTGTGAATTAGATACATTTTCTGCGCCAGTCTTCTAATGAATATTAATGAACATTTCTGGTGTAACATAGGACTTGACAATATTTAAAACTTCAATTCATGAAATATTTATTTTAATCATATTTCAATATTAAAAGTAAATCAATTGGTTTTTTACATGGATTTATATGGAATAACTTGTAATTATGCCCTAAATGATTCCTGAGATTACAGACATAACTGGTTTATTTTTAGTAAACTGAGTATCTTGTCCAGCACATTGAGGCTATGAATGACTTACAACCTCAGCCATCTGATAAACCAGTCACTGGGATCACCCTGGCCTTTTATGTGCTTGCGTCAAAATTTGGACTTCATCAGAGAATTTACAGAAATTCCATATGAAGTTTTATTAATGAGAAGCTCATGATTTTATATAAACAAATTTTGACTCCATGTGCTGCTATAACTACACCGAGTGCCAAGTTATTAGGCTGCAATGGTTTTTTGAATATTTTAATTTCCTTCACCTACAAGAGTGTGTCAGGGTAAAATATTATTCTGTGAGAATTTTGTCCCTTTCCATTAACACAGTCAGAAGTTATGGCATTTATTTGAGGTTTTTGGTGTGCCAAGTTATTCTAATGGTACAGTGGCACGTCGCATTTAAATAATAATTATAATAAAATAATATGGATATATAGCGCTAATTTCAGTAAACTGCTCATCAGCGCTTTTCGGATTAAATCACTTATAGGAATTCTGAAACAAATGGGTTTTTAGTTTCTTCTTGAAGCTTTCCAAGGTTTTTGCAGTTCTAACTTCTTCAGGCAAACTGTTCCAGAGTTTTCGTGTTGCATAGGAAAATGCCCGATCCTCAAACTTATTTTTGTTGCATGGAGCAGGTGCTGCTAACAGCAGCTTGTGGTTACTTCTCAGGTTATGTTTCTGTTGTGATTTGACTTGAATAAGATTTTGGATGTATTGCGGCGCCTGATTGTTGATTGCCTTCCATGTAGTCGTTATCAATTTGAATTGGATTTTGCTGTGATTGGTAACCAGTGCAGTTGTTTCCTACTATGGCTGACACTGTCATGTTTTTTTGCAATCTCTCAATTAATCGAACTGCTGAGTTTTGAGCAACCTGCAGTTTATTTAACAATCTGGTAGCAGTGCCATACAACAGCCCATTTCCATAGTCCAAATGAGGGATGACAAGACTATTGACAGCAGTTTTAACTATTTCCTTATCAAAGTTGTTTCAGAGTTCCGATATGTTTCTCAAATTGAAATATGCGCTACGATACATTTTGTTGATCTGCTTCTCCATGGTCATATTTTTGTCAAAGAGCACGCCTAAGTTGCGGACATGGTTGGCAGTCTTGATTTCAACATTGTCTAAATTGATAGATGTTATTTGAAGTTTCTGCATGTTGTTCGCCCAAAAAGGTTGGTTTAAATGAAATTGCTCTTCATCAGCGTACTTCTGATCATGAACTTGATTTCTTCGTGCTACTTCACTGACTGGGGCAACATAGGAGTTAAATAAGATTGGTCCAAGTTTGGAACCTTGAGGAACCCCAAAATTGAGTGGAAGTTTGCTTGATGTTTTGTCATTTATTATCACAGACTGTGATCTTTCAGAAATGTAAGATTTGAACCATCTCAAGGCTGCACTGTGTACAAATAAAGACAAACAATTTGGTATCAAGGATGATAATGGCCTGGATATATTCCTAATGATAATTTTCATAACGTTATTCCATATCCAGGTCATTTTCGTTTGAGATTTCAAAGTTTTTGATTATGTTTAATGCAACATGCAAATGCACCTTATAACTTGGCACACCCGAAAACCTTTAATATATGCCATAATTTTGACTGCGCGAACGGAATGGGACAAAACTAGTTCAGAATGATCTTCCACCCTAACCCACCCAAATACTTCCGGAGATATGACAAAAAACCATCGCTGCCTAATAACTTGGCACTCGGTGTATGGTAACTAATCCAACTTTCATAAATAGACTGTTTGCTGATTCTGTTGAAATGTGCTGGCTTAGAAATGCGCATTGATAACAGGTTTTGCTTAGTTTTTGGAAGCCCCACTTAATAATGGAGAAGGCGCCCTCAGCCCCCCCCCAAAAAAAATCCTGGAGCTGCCACCGTTGATCAATAAAATTTCTACAACATTTATGCATTTTTGACAATTTTTGGACATTTTTCAGTGTTTGTGAATATTTCCACGATTAACCTTGTACAACAGTCAACAGAAGAAGATGGAATGTTCTCTCGAGGCCTCCATTTCTTGCCTTGTCTGATATCAATCTTTTGACAAAGTGGCCAATAGTCAAACAGTATCCTGCTTTCTTTACTTTTCCCGTACGGCGCTTTTTTCGGCAATCAGTGACATTGTAAATTATGCTTTTTGACACATGAGTCTAACATGTACAAAAAACTCTGATAGACAATAATGAAGTGGGTCAATAACATGGAATGTGCGGGTCTCGGGGAAATACAGGGTAGAGGGTGAAAATATCAGGGAAAATACAGGTCAAAGCCATGAAATAACCTATAAGTATATACGCGGGATAGAATTTGAAGTCCAGAGGGTTGGATGAGAGATAATGAGGCTAGAATGTATAAAAGTTTATGTGTTAGAGTCATTTGGGGTTGGGATAGAACCTGGTCAAGCTCATGAACCCAAGCACCTATTGGTAAAGTGTTTCTTAAAAAGATGTCTGTGTGACTATTCCATTTCAGCATGCCAATCAGTGGAGGTGCAGTATTACCCTTCTGTGCATGAAGTACAATTGATTGGAACAAGGGAAATTATATCGAAGTGTCCCATTTTTCCTCCAGAGTTTGTTGAATTCCTTTCAATGGCTAAAAAGGGGGTAAGGAATGAATTTTATTTCCACCATTGATTCAATGACAAGTCTTTGCTTTTTTCCTTTTTTGTTTGTTTGTCTGTTTTCTTTGAAAATGAAGAGCTGTATTGTTGTCTGTGTGCATAGCTAGATATTGGATGTTTGCTTGTGTGAGGGTTCAACAAAAAATAACTTTTTTGGCGTTTTAACAAGTGTCATTGACTTCTTGCCTAACAAATAAATAAAATTACACTTGGGTGTCGTCAGTACACGTCAAGCCAACACTCTTCAACAAACGCATTTTATATGTAACATGTATAGATAAGGAAGCCGAAAAGGTTGGTTATTCAACTTTTTAAAAGAATCCAACAGGATATAGATAACTAGCTGCACTGAACTTCAACAATGAAACTCCTGTCTCTCAAGTTGGGAGCATAGGGCTCAATCATAGGGTCTTCCCACCAATATTGAACCTTTTCAATTCAGTTGAACCCTTAAACATTAATTTTTTTTTTCGGCTATGGGTTCTTTATATATGTCATCAGGACAGGGGCACCTCATGACAGTGTGTTATTATAATGACCAAATCAGTGTAAGGTTTTGGTTGCACATTTTTTTGGCACTTAGATTAATTGAGGCTTTCAAAGAGTGATTAGAGAAGATGACTTGACCTTTACAATGGACCTTGCTTATATTCACACTCTGAAATTTACTTTATTTGACACTTTTTTTCCAAAAGAGTATTCCATATTTATGAGCAGGAGTGTATATTACAACTTGTTCTCTTTTTCAGGATAAGGTGAAGAATGATGAATACAACTGCACTGTGGAGCGCGTGCAAAACAACTATGTCCTCCTTGTAATGAAAGTCAGATTCAAAGTTTCGGATTATGCCTTGCTGAGAGCAAGCCACGCTGACATTTTTCTATCCAGTGGCTGGACTATGGTGGGATTTGCGCTGCATATGGCGCACACTTTTGAGAAATGGGCGATTCTCAAATAGGACTTACAGGTCTTACATTGCCAATTGCAGACTTTTCGCAGCATGTGAGCTGGCTGATCCAACTTTACAAGAATACCTGTATGAAGATCGGCCAACTGAAAACCTTCCATCTGTTGATAATCAGGAATTCAGGATCTTTGTCACATACATAGAAAAACTTTTAAAACAACCTGTAAAGCCTCTTGTCAAGCTGGAATCGACACATTTATTGGAGAGCAACATAATTATTTAGGCAAAGAAGAAACGATTACTTTTTTCCAAGAACCAACAAATTATTTACTAGAAACAACAACTTTTTAAAAGAAATAACAGCTTATTTAATTTTACCAGAAACAACTTACTTACAAACTTCAACAATTATTTTGGCCAACAAGAAACAATGACTTGTTAAATAGAAACAACAACTTATTCACTAGAAAAAACAACCTGTTTAAATTGATATGGTAAGTGCAGCCCTCTAAGCCCAGTTCTGGGCGCTCACGAGGGTTGATTGATAAGATGAGAGAGAGTGCAGGAGTCCTCAACATGTTACACATTTACCCCATGTAAGGGATCTTTTACTTGCCCAGCATAGACACTGATACAAGGGGCCGCCAATTTAACGTCTCATCCGAACGACATGCAGCTGGGATTTTGCTCATAAAGGTGTACACTGTTTACCTGAAACAACAACTTATTTACCAGAAACAACTTGCTTACAAGCTACAACATAAACAATAACTTTATTGCAATAGAAACAACAACTTATTTACTAGAAACAACAGCTTATTTACAAGAGACAATAACTTATTTACCAGAAACAACAGACTTACAAGCTACAACGTGATTATTTTGGCCAACAAGAAATGATTACTTGTTAAATAGAAACAACAACTTGTTTACCCGAAACAACAACTTATTTACAGAAAACAACAACTTATTTACCAGAAACAACTTGCTTACAAGCTGCAACATAAAAAATAACTTTTTTACTAGAAACAACTTGCTTACTAGAAACAACAACTTAGTTACGAATACAACAACTTATTATATAGAAACAACTACTTATTTACCAGAAACAACATTTTTGTAAGCGCTTAGATTCTGTAATACTCAGCAGTTCCGACAGCCCATTGGCTGACAGGCTGTGATGTGGAACTTGCAAGACCCAATTTTAACTCACAAACAAGGGTGTTATCTAACTTATACCACTAAGTACAAAACAAATTAATTTAAATCCCTTTGTTTGCCTTCAATCCTTCTTGTTTGACAACATTTCATTGTATTTGTTGCACATTCATGTTCCTCAGTTCATTTGGAGGTTGGCAGCCCTGAAGGCAACAGGTCAGAATTCTTTGTTCTTAGGAAATAATAAAATACATTAATTTTGTAGATAGAAAGATAGATGGAAAGATAGATAGATAGATCGATGGAAATAACACAATACATTAATTTCATTGATTAATTTTATAGATAGATATGGATAGACAGATAGATTGATAGACGGATAGATAGATAGATATATAGATAGATAGGTAGGTCGATAGTGCAGCCATCTCAGCCAAGGTCACTTTGGGGAGGTTGATTATTAGGCCTACAGTCACTTAGCAAATGTTATTTTTGAAATTGTGCAGGACATTTGAAATATAACAGAAAGCAAGGAGCAGGGGTTCGGGGGCGGCTTGCTAAATGGGGCCAAAATTGTTGGTCTGCTGCTCCGCTATTTTTTTTTGCAGCTTACATATCCCAAATGTACTATTTTATCAAGTGACCTTAAATTTGATCATTATTTCAGATAATGGTATTTATAAAAAAAGAGTGAATATAGCCTTTTTATTGAGACCAGTTACACTTGATATAATCTTCCTCCTTGTTTACTGTCTGTGTTGTTCAGTTTTAATCCTTTGTTGGTCAGTTTTGTTTCAGTGTTTCCTTCAATTTTGTCAACTTGTAGTCAGCCAAGCATGCAATATCATGGTCAGGTGTATGAGCTGTGATATATCAGAGCGAAATCCTGGCTTCTGATTGGCTAGAAAAAGCAAACAGTGGTATAAATATATATAAAAGTGTTGATGTGATTCCAAACATTCATTATTGGTAATCCCCGGTCTTATCTATTTAAATGTCAGCTTTGTGAGCATTCACGGTAAACATCTGTTTTAATCCCATTGGAGTTGTTTGATTATAATCTGAAAACTGGAGACTTCACAACTTTAAACTTTTATGAACCTTACTATAAACAAATGGCTTTCACCATTTTTGTAAGCGCTTGGATTCTGTAATACTCAGCGGTTCCAACAGCCCATGGGCTGACAGGCTGTGATGTGGAACTTGCAAGACCCAATTTTCACTCTGACAATGTGTTGAATCTGTGATGTAAAACACAGTTGAGGTGATTTACATTGGCTAAAATCTGGTGCATCAGCCCGACAGACAGACGGACGACACAGGCCTCTACAATACCCAGGCCATGTGAACATGGCCGAGGGTAAAAATCTATAAAAATGTTTGCCTAGTTTTAGTGAAGAGAGTAAAATATTTTGGGCGGTCTTGAAATAAATATTTCTTTATGTGGTATTGCCTGCTATGGTAGGAAATATTTGGAAACCCTGCCAATAAAAAATAAAAAATTATTGTTGCCATTACAAAGAAATAATTTCCACCAAGAAAAACTCATAACCACCCCTCTTACATCCAATGGTCGTACTCTAATTACAATGTATATAATTTCCAAAGGAAATTTTCATAAAAAGCTCATCCATGATTTTACAGTAATTTGTGATTATTAATGTTATTGTCTTGATGACCGACAAAAATAAATTTGTCAAACCACTCTCACAATTTGCGTTCTCTCCTCAACAGCATAGTTGTTATGCATTTTGTGTTTTTCATAAACCTACAATATTATGCAAAAATGTACGTATTGAAGTTTGAACTGTTTATTTATGGACCAAATACATTTGTTTTATCTGTATTTTTCCTTTTGTGCATATCCACCAACCTCTTGCTAATGTGTGTAATATAAAAATGGTACATAGTACAATGCCAGTTGACTTTGTCATTTATTACTTCTTTGTCAAAGATGGTAATTTGCTTCACTCCCTGCTTCATGTAGCTAATACACATGACACTGTGCACTCACCAAGTGACCCAATTAAGATTTTCTTTGTATACATTTTGCCAGTTTTCATATGTTGAGCAAGCAACAAAAATTGCTATATAGCCAATATGCCATCTTGTAGTACACACAATACACATAAAAATTTCTGAATCAATCAGTTATGTTTTCATGGAGATGAGGCAGTTTTAGTAAAATTTAGTAAATTTTTCACTAGAATCACCAAATCTTTGGATTGCTAAATATTTAAATCTCAAATCAAGATGTCTAATACATGATACAGCCTACTGGTTAGGTTATATAAATATTGTACATAATTACATTGGATTTTTTGTTGAAAATTTAAGATTAACCAGGTCGCTTCGCATGATTAACTAGGTCGCTTCGCATAGAGCAAACAGTACACAGGTGATGAGACAATAAACCTTTCTCTTGATTGTATAGAATACATAACAGGGCCAGGATCATAAAGGTGTGACATACGAAGAATTTTTTTCCATTTTTTGGTACTGTTACAAATGTTCACTATCTCGAAATTATGTGGCAATGCTACATACTGGTACAAACAATCACTGGATTGAATTTCTTGGAACTGAGGGTAGTCCTGTATACTGAAGAACTGGTGGTATACTGGAGTGTGATGGACTGATGGACTGAAACAGTCCAGTCATGCACCAACATCAGTGTCCAGTGCTTTACGGGCTTAAGACTTAAGCAACACAATATCACTTTGAGAGAGGGGCTTCCTCATGCAGGAATTTCCTTTGTGTTCGCTTATGGCGCAGTGGTCGTAGGCTCTGGTTTGAATTTTTTGTGTCGAGCAACAACACGCTTCAAAATTTTGTCCTTGTGCTTAAGAAATGAAGCGTCCTGCTGCGTCTTACGTTTTGGAAAATAAGGCCGCTTTCGATAGTGATGCATGTAACCTTTGGATACTGCAACCTTATGTATGGTTGCATTTAAAGAGCATTTCTGCGGAGTATGTACAGACCCCATAATCATGTGAAGAGGTTCCCCAATCCATTTGTTATGACCTCCTATGTTAATATCTCTCATAGTTACTGATAGTGGCTTGATTTGGTATTTCTGTGCAGTATTTTCATCAGATTCATTGAGGACCCGTGGTTGCGGAAGCTCTCCCCTAAAGAACACACTATCAAAAATAGCAGCACAAATCTTGGGTTTTCTTTTACGAGTCAAATTTGACATTATCTGACTCCAATTTTCTAAAGATTTTGGCACCATTATTTCATCAGTATCAAAATAGGCAATGTACTTAGATTTGTACATATTCCTGTACTGACATTCTAAGACAGCATTAGACTGAGCAAAAAAATACACTTTCATCCCTGCAGGGACCTTAAAGTCTATCAAGTCCACTTTTCCCTCATCTTGGTACTTCTTCAAATACGACTTTGCCTCGCCTTGTAAACTGTGATCGTAAAACACAAATTTTTCACCTCCGAATATCGTATTGATCTCGATCATATTCACCAATTCATGGAAGTTATTAAAGTTGGCCAATACTGGTCCGCACACTGTGAACTGATATTTTGGCTTGTCTTTATAACGTTTGTAATTGTTGATCACAGGTAATACATTCAAAGGCTGACATTTATTTTTCACAATTGACACTGCATACGGTACACGGTCATCTGGTAAAGCACATGAAAACAGTCTTGCTGTTGCACTGAAAAGAGAATTAAAACATATGCATATGTAATAGGTACAAACATTCATTCAGAATTATATTATATATGCAGCCCATAGTTTCTTTTCTTGAAAAATGTACACAAATAGTTTTATGCCATGAAAAATCCCTAGTTTGTTTACATTTCAAGCAACGCAGGGCTCTCCTTCAGTAATTTTTAGTAGCAAAATCAATTCAACTCTCTTAATTATGGAAAACACACAATTGTTTTGATTGGATGCGTATACTATACTTAAGATCTATCAATAAATGATCTACAAGGTGAATTTTACATAGAATCGTCGGAATTACTAGCTTTTTAAAAAGGCAGCACGATATACCTACCTCTGCAAATTTGGAAAATGATGATGTGTCTCTACCCTGGATACCTGCCTGATATCTGGCTCGCAGCTTTCTTCATACCACATTTGACACTGAAGAAGGTCATCTCTATGACTCACGTGTGATATTGCCACAATCTTTATGGTTGGTCTTGGTGGGCGGTGATCGTAATATGCCGAAAACACGTACGCTTGTTGATTCACAGGCTGGAATTTCTGAGTCTCGTTTTTTATATCAGGTTTATGCAGAGCAGGACATGAATAGTATATACTTTGCTGGTTGTGAGTTGTGTTTGATGCAGTTCTATTACTATTTTGTATTTTCTTAGCACCTGTTGTAACGGTTTTATTACCATTTTGTAATTTCGGGGCACTCGTTACAACAGTTCTATTACTATTTTGTATTTTCTTAGCACTTTTGGTAACAGTTTCATCACCAGTCTTGGTTTTAAGAATGCTTCCAGTTACTGAATGGTTTTTACTGCTGCTGGTTTTGTTAGATATGTTAATTTGTTGGAGACTCTTGTGCTGATTCATGCAATAACTGTCATTCCTGAACATATTTTTCATGTTTGTCTTTGCCCTGTCATTTGCATGATTTTGCCACATCTTTTGTGTGGATGTCATATTGCCGGTCCCAAGAATCTGATTAATATGCAAGTATTCAGGTATCAAAACCAGTTCATCAAAATATAAATAAATGCCAATGAGCGTTAGGCTCAGCATGCCGAAAATGATCCGGAATCTATCTGACATATTTAAACTGAAGAATTTCTCTTGAATTGATGGATGGATGAGTGGGGTCTCACTTCCAGTATCTGTGCACTGCACTTGGATGGCTCATTAGGACAGGAGGAGGAAATGTCATTGCAAAAAGTTGTTGTTAGTTTTCTGTACTTGATCCATTACATTTTGTTATTCATCGATAGTGGAACCCAAAATTTTCAGTGGACCGTCATGGGCAAAGTTCCGGTTGGATGTGTTCGGTTGGGGCGTTAAATTGGTTACCCCTTGAATTAGTGTCTATGCTGTGCCAGTAAAAGATTCCTCACATGGGGTAAATGTGTAACACATTAAAACTCCTGCCCTCTCTCCCATATCACCAATCAATCCTTTGGGAGCACCCAGAACTGGGCTTACAGGGCTGCACTTACCATGTCTATCAATCTATATATCTGTCCATTCATGACAATAATACAATGCAATTACATTTTTGTGAAGTTCTTTCCTTTAACTGTGTTTGAAGACTTAGTATTCTATTTCTATATAATCCTTCATATTTGCCGCAAGAATCTTGAAAAAAAGTGAAACAACAAATATCCGTTTGATATGAACAATCTATCCAATGCTTCAATACTCTAGTTACTATAACTGTTGCATCAATATGTGCATAGAAATCCATTAAATTATTCACTTTGCCGCTGGTTTCTGAAAATAATGGGTAACCATGGTATTATAATTAATGATTAATTTGCCACGTTGCGATGAGAGTGTGATTTATATCTGATAAATATTGTATTCCGTTCTGTTGGGGTATTGACAACATGCTGCAGAATGCACTGTGTATTCCCAACGACTACAGTGCTAAGTGTGCATGATCTGTTAAAACACATTAAAAATGCGCGCAGAGAATAGCAGATATAGCCAGACTACTGAATTATTCAAAGGCTTATAACAAGCAGCAGCCACATTGTAAGTTTATTGAATGGCAGTGTTGATCGATTAAAAATATCACAAGGTGGGGTATACAGCCGATAAACTTAATATGCAAAAAAGAGTGTAGGTTCATACAGATTTTGGCACTCTGTGAGTCATAAAAGCCAATAAAGTGACATCTCCAAATTCAACATGTCAAACATTGAGGCTGTTTGATCAGTCGTGATCAAGAGAAAGCCACTTGATTTATCATGACTGACTTTTAGAGTAAAAATCAGATGTATAATCTTTTCGTTTGCCTGTCACAAATAAGCAAGATTAGTAGGGGTGTCGTGAAATTTTGATACATGTGTGATTCTCCTGTAATTTGACCCTTTGGCCTTTTCCTGACATCCTATTTTCGGGGGCCAAAAAACATATCTCGGATCACTTATTTGTTTGAACTAAGTGTCACACCACCAAGTAAATCACCCAGAGAGATAGTAGAGAGAGTTTCATTAATATCTGATACATAGACAAGTAGGTATTAAACAAATTATTACATTTTTTGAGTCATTTTGGGGTCGCCATTTTGTGACATTTTTTACATCTAATATTTGGACCTCAGCCATCCATCCAAAAATAGGTAATTTGATAAGATTATATGTTGTACTCATAAAAGATGCCTCTGACTATATGAATCATGTTTCTTTTTAATTTTTAATTGCTTTCTTTTAACATTATGCAGGTTTAAAATTCATGTCGCGGACGTTACTCATTCCGTCAAAAACTTCAGGAACTTCAGATGATCAATACTTCATGCATTCTTTGTACTTTATTAATTATAACTTGAGATATGAATTATAAAAATCTTCTAGTATATATGTTTGAATGCATGAAAGAAACAAATTAAGATACCACTGTTTTTTTAATATATTCCCGAGCAATGTTGAATTCTGTCAAAAAGTAACGTCCGCGACATATGGCTATAACTCATTGAATATTTCATTGATTTTCAAGTGGATCATATTTCTTGATACACTTTATGACCTGGAGCTTTCAAACTTTGCAGTAGAGCAATCAGATCATAAGAGAAGGCCAAGGAGGTAAATTTAGTTCATCCGTCAAGAATTGATGGCCTGTAACGTCCGCAACAGCATTTTGAAAATCTTCCCACATTGCTTAATTGCCAAAGGTTATGCCATATATTTCCTTTTGTAGGCCTACATGATCAGAATGATAATATTTAATAAGTTTTGACAGTAATAGCATCATTCTTATTTGAATAGTGCATCATGAGTTATGGAATTAGTGTTGCGGACGTTATGTTTGCCTGGTTGTGCGGATGTTACTCTTGACCATAATGCTCCTTGTGACGGATGTTACTTTTTGACAAATATTATGAATGTCTAGTTATTAAGCCATTCTGCTTTTAATTTGAAACTGGAAACTGTAACAATGTGACAACTTACAATCAGATTAAAATAAAATCATGTCACTGCATGTGCAGTGAATAGAAAGACTTTTTTAAGGTGCAAAACCAAGATGTCGCGGACGTGACAATGTCAATGTTGCGGACGTGACAATGTCAAACAAAGATGTAGTGGACGTGACAATGTCAAAAATGTCCAAATGTCCAGATGGGTACGTAACATATATCTCTGTAAAACAGAATAAACAATAATCTAATTGTGTATAATCAAATTACCTTTTAATAATAGATTTATTTGGAAGCTATTGGCACCAATCATAAATAAAATATTGCCATTAGTAACACTGATATATAAAAAAAAGTTTGTGTTATTTTTCCTGTCATGTCCGCAACAGTTGCATTTTTGGTTATTTTTCAAACTATTTATCAATAATTTTTGTCAAGGAACAACATCAAAGTATACTTTACCATTAAATGAAGGAAACTACATAAAAATTATAATCTTTGACATTGGTGTACAGGTAATAATCAAACAAAAGTGTTGGACACAGTAACGTCCGCAACATCTACCTTGCTTGAAAAAAATCTATATATTTAACAAAATATGCCTGGAGTTATCTTTTAATAATCAGAAATATGTGCCATGGAATATTTTGCATATATCTGGCTTTAAAAAAAAAACAAAATAAAGGCATTTTAAAAAATGGATGATTGACCGGAAAAAGGGTCAAATTACTGGAGAATTACCCACATCGATATATCGTGATATTTTGCCTTTAGATACATATACATGGTGACTTGTAGGCCTTAGAGGCCGGGCAGTGTAAACTGCAGGTCACTAAAATAAAAAGTATTTGACTTGACTTTGACTTGACTATATCGTATTGTGGGGCATATTCAGAGATACATAATTTTATTGACAAGACCCTTGTAGAAACCTGCAAATCCACAGAAAACACCGCAAAATAAGTACCAAAAGAAAGTTTTCAGGACTTCGCCAGCGCTGCTACAAAGTGGTAATGGAACATTTTGAATGGTGCAAAGCCTTCTGTAGCCTGTATGATTTATCGTATCATGTATTGTATCATGACCTCGATATTGATGTATGTATTGAATTGTGGGATAAGTGTATCGTTGGATCCCTAATGATTAGTCTCATTAGATCAAATTAACATTGAAAATAGGATCATGACAATTCACCAAGTGACAGACTGTATACAAAAACAATGCCAGATCTAAGAAAGACCACATTGTTTTCATTCATACTATGGGAATATTTTACTGTTACAGATCAATAACAATGAAATTAATGTTTATTCTTTGAAGTTATCAGTAAATCTGCAAGTTGGCAGTGACAATGGGAGAAACAAGTATTGATAATCAGTCATACATGGTGTTCTTGGACATAAACAAAACCAATGATTAAGAAAAGTAACATAATTTTAATCAATCAGTTAACATTCTTGGAAAATGACCAATGTTTATACAAATTTAGGTAACAGCGTATCCAATCTGTTAACATTTTTGGAGAATCAAAACAATCCAACTTCTAGAGCCTTTCTGACACAATTGGTCATCGGCAAAAATTTCAAGAAGTACTCGTAGGCCGCTGTTTCAATCATCCCTTGCCTCATTGCTGTGTCCTCCTCCTGTTCTAGTTAACCAACCAAGTTCATAATTACAGCATGTAAAACTCCAATCATCGATTCATCCATTGCAAATTGCAACAGGCAGGCTTGTCAGGCAGACCCTTTGTTTGGTCTCTGTTCTCCAGCTTTTACAGTCCTTGTCATACTTACATGGAATCTCAAGTTATTTTCTATGCTATTGAACTGAGATGTCAGAGATGACTCTATTCTAGCATTGCAATATATGGGTTGTTTTTCAATCGGGGTACGCTCTGGAAAGTCACACGATATCCAAAATACCAGATATACCATGCATATATGTGGAAAAAACGTCACACAGAATGATTAAACATACTGAGACGGACCTACAGTAGCGAAAAAATTATTCAAATCGGTTGATAACAGCCCGAAAAAAAATTATTTGTGTCATTTTGACCAAAATTGACTGTCTCATTTGCAAATTAGGCAAATATCGCTTCAGATTTTTCAGTCCTAACCTAACAGTACGTTTTAACAATTGTGAATATGCGTTCAAAATGGTCACAGGAGTTCAACATTAGAATTACATGCAGCAACTATGATTAGTCTCTTCAGAATCCTGCATTGAACACATGAAGGTCAATTCCGTCAAATATTGTCCTCTCCGAAATAGGGTCAGCAAAACAGCAATAACATTAAATTAAAAGTATTTTTATTTTATAGAAATACTCCTTCAATAGACTAGACAAAGTCTTGGTAAGTGTTTCACTTCAGTTGTACCAACTGCACAATGCTCGTAGCGGAAAACACCAAAAACAGCTTTCGTCAAATAAACTGTCCTCTCCGAAAAATGCTGTCCTCTCCCAAAATGTCTATTTTCCTTGACACACACAAAGTTCTTGGCCAAAATTAAGCAAGTAAGATGATTTTTCATTGTCAGATATATATCTATCCACTCAGCACAAGCCCATACAACTGGGTGTTCTATACATCCAGTAATAGAGGGATGAGCAGAATTTTGACTTTGGTCGAAATATCAAAGAGTCAAATAAAAAAAAATTCAGAATACTTGTAGCCCTAAAATTTTCAGAAATCCACGGCACGGTATATAGCAACAGAAAAAAGTCAATTTGGCCAGAAAAGAAAGACCTTTATTTTTGACCCCCGTGAGACAAAACTATGTACCCCGATTGAAAAACAACCCATATGTAAATTTACTACAAGCGGTGATGTCATTTTAAACTGGGTCAGATTCCCCAGCTTCTAACCAGTGCGAATCCACCAAACTGAGCATCACAGTTTCAACTCAGTGTCAGAGTGAAAATTGGGTATGGGAAAACCCATGCAAGTTTGATATCACAGCCTCTCTGCCAATGGGCTGCCAGAACAAATATACATAACATAAGCAGTGTGTTTACAAACAAATTGTCAAAGCCTTCTGTTTATACCAACTTCCATCAAAGTATAAAGTTTTAAGTTAGCAAGTTTGTAGATTAATCAAACAACTGGGGGATTATAACAGTTGTCTACTATGAATGCTCACAAAGCTGCCATTTGGTAGGATTAGACTGGTGATTGCTATGATAAATCATTGGGATCACAAATGTAATGCTTCCTTCAATATATCAATGTTTGAACTGTGATGCGTAGTCAGCCCATTGGCTATCAAGCTGTGATGACGTAGTTGTGGGGGCTATCCCTGATAAAACTCTTACTCTGACACTGTGTTGAAACTGTGATGCTCAGTTCAGGAGGATCAACATTGGCTAGAAGCTGGGAAATCTGACCCAGTTTGAAATGACATCACAGCTTGTAGTTAATTTACATATATTGCAATGCTAGAATAGAGTCATGTCTGACATCACAGTTCAACAGCATAGAAAAAAACTTGATATTCCACATAAGTATGACAAGGACTGTAAAATTAGAACAAACTTTGACTACTTTTGAAATGAAGAAGAATTAAAAGTGTAGGACAAACATTCTCATCGGACAGTTTGTTATTCATGAATGCCAATAACAGCTTACTGATGTAGGATAGTCATGTCCAAAAGGAATTGGGACTTGTCTGTAATTTGTCTGTGAAATGGATTGAAATGCCATTAAAATACTAGACTTGCCACCAGTCTCAAAGAGACATGTGGGGATTATAACAGTTGTCTACTGTGAATGCTTGCGATTTAGTCAGACGAGACTGGTGATTGCAAAAAATAGGTCATTAGGATGAAAAATGCATGCAGTGCTTCCTTTAACATAGGGTAAGGTGGGGCAAATCCGCCCCCGAGGCAAATCCGCCCTCTTGAGGAGAAAAAGTTCCCTCATGGCTTTAAATATAGTTTACAATAAACATTTCTCATGCAGATTAGTGCTACTAGATCGAGAGATTACTGAAACACAAAGATTGCCCTGTAACATAGTTTTGTTTTGACTGCAACTGGGAAGGAAGCCAAGCAACTGACCACCAAGCAATTTCAATGTACAACTGAAACTTAAAAAACTGGTTTTGCAGGAAAATTTTGTATGAAAAAATTATTTATTGTCTGGAATTGCAACGTTTATTCAACTACTGTACATGTACAAGATATTACACCAATCAATATAATGAATCTTTAGAAAATGCAACTCATATTTTTCTGGTGGCCGGGGCAATTCCGACCCTTGTCGATGGGCCAAATCCGCCCCCTCTGATTCTCATGTTAAAAACATATAAACGCGAGATATGGTTTATAAGTCACTCTGTTTTGCCATTTAACACCATTGATAGTGATTATGAGTTGAATTGAGATGATGTTAAGAATTTTGCCACGTTTAATGTTATGTTGAATGTGTCATATGCTAACTTTTTCTGATGTCGCAAATAAATTGATGAAACAATCCTTACACATTGGTAAATATACCATAAAGAATCAGTGCTTAATTGAAGAATAGAATTTACTTTAGAAGCCATTTTTTCTTGTCTTTTGTCACCCAACTTCAAGGGGGCCAGATTTTCCCCGCAGTTTTGGGGCAAATCCGATCCCTAAGACTGAACTTTGATATTGTGATGTCTGCTAAAAATTGTCAAATTAAAGCATGTAACTTTCCAGTTATGTTCAGATGCATACATTCTTTGATTTCCTGAAGAAAAAGTTTTGTTTTTCAAAAAGGTGAGCGACTGAGCAACGAATATATTTGAAAAGGGGGGCGGATTTCCCCCACCTTATCTATATATCAATGTTTAAACTGTGATGCTTATTTCTACAGTAAGCCCATTGGCTGGCGAGCAGTGACATGTGGTTGCCGGAGCTATCCCACATAAAATGCTCAGTTACATTCACTATAGAAACATACAGTTGGATTCAGACTCAGCTGGATATTCAGTTCCTTGATACAGTCATTCGTTTGGATGATACAATAGTGTCATAAGTATTGGGATCTGGACTATGTTTCTTGGACATTTGGATTATACAATAAAACATTGTATGTTTAACTTCTCACCCAAGTGAGTTTGTGAGTTGACTCCCAAAACCTTCATTTTAACAATTGGTTGAGAATCTGGGCAATTATTATAATTTTTTAATGACCATTTTTAGTGAATTCCACAATATGACAATAGTGGGCGCCATATGTTATCTGAGTATGACATGTCGGACTTTATATACATATTTCAAACAACTATACAATTTTTGCTGATTTTACTACCAGCTTTGTGTCAAAAAAATGTTTAAAATAGCAGTTCTCTGCTGCAGGAGAAATCAGAACAAGACTGGATGCATATATTCTCTTTGATAAAGAGCAAACAAACACATTTCAGAAACCAGCAACAGATAAACAAAAGTCTGATGTCAACTTGAAAGCAATCTCCCGTAAGGAATATGATATCATTTGGAGAAAGGGGCTTCCTCCTTTAGAAATTTTCCTTTGTGCTCGTTTGTGGCGCAATGGTCGTAGGCTCTGGTTTGAATTTTTTGTGTCGAGCGACAACACGCTTCAAAATTTCATCCTTGTGCTTAAGAAATGAAGTGTCCTGCTGCGTCTTGCGCCCTGGATAATAAGGACGCTTTCGATAATGATGCATGAAACCTATGGACACCGCAACATTGTATATGGTTGCATTTAAAGAGCATTTCTGTGGAGTATGTACAGACCCCATAATCATACGAAGAGGGTCCCCAATCCATTTGTTATGACCCCCTATGATAATTTCTCTAATAGTCACTGATAGTGGCGTGATGTGGTATTCCTTCACAGTCTTTTCATCCATTTCACTGAGGACTCGTGGTTGCGGAAGCTCTCCCCTAAAGAAAACACCTTCAAAACTAGCAGCACACATCTTGGGTTTACCCTCACCAGTCAAATTTAACATTATCTGACTCCAATTTTGAAAATATTTTGGCACGATTATTTCGTCAGTGTCAAAATAGGCAATGTACTTAGATTTGTACATATTCCTGTACTGACATTCTAAGATAGCATTAGACTGAGCAAAGAAATACACTCTCATCCCTGCAGGGAGCTTGAAGTCTATCAAGTCCACTTTTCCCTCTTCTTGGTACTTCTTCAAATACATCTTTGCCTCTCCTTGTAAACTGTGATCGAAAAACACAAATTTTTCAGCTCCGAATATCATATTGATTTCGATCATATTCACCAATTCATGGAAGTTATTAAAGTTGGCCAATACTGGTCCGCACACTGTGAACTGATATTTTGGCTTGTCTTTATAGCGTCTGTAATTGTTTATCACAGACAAGACATTCAAAGGCTGACATTTATTTGCCACTATAGACACTGCGTAAGGAACCCGGTCGTCCGGCAAAACACATGAAAGCAGTTTTGCAGTCGTACTGAAAAGAGAATAACAAGGTGTGTTTTATGTACAATCATGCAAAATGAATTTATATATACCGCCAGAAACTCAATTTGTTCCCTTAATTTTGCTTAAAATACCGAAAAAGATGAATTTCTTTGCCTAAAGTGAGTACTGTACTGTAAAATTTGAATTTAGAGTCTGCTCAGATGATTGAGTGAGATGATTGCGCAATTCCTTTGAGCCAACAAAGCTTGTTTTTTACAGTTATGACAACAGAAAGATTATCATAACTCAAAACAACAAGCTATGTTAACTCAGACAAATTGTGTAACCACCAAAATTTTTGATTCTAAAGTGTGCTGACCTGTGTTATTAGATAATGTTAAATCACCAAATTTCCTGTATGCAATGAAATTTATTCGGCTTTTTCTGTATCAGAGAAGTTTAGCCATTTTAAATAGTAGTAGTAGTATTTATTGAGGCTCGATGTCAAAAAATTCATTAATTTACATTGAGAAATGAAAATTCACAAAAACATGCTTGGCGAGTAATACAACAACGGAGACAGTCTATGAATTGTGTGATACCTCATTGTCGGGTTCTAACATGCATTTTTGTCAGTTAGAACCCTCCAAATCGGTATCTAACTGATACGTAAGGCATTACCTACCTCTGCAATTGTGGAAAGTGAGCATGTGTCTCAACTCCTGACACCTGCCTGGTATCCGGCTCACAGCTTTCTTTATACCACATCTGACACCGAAGTAGTTCATCTCTATGACTCACATGTGACATTGCCACAATCTTTATGGTTGGTCTTGGCGGGCGGTGATCGTAATATGCCGAAAAAACGTAGGCTTGTTGATTCACAGGCTGGAATTTCTGAGTCTCGTTTTTTATATCAGGTTTATGCAGACCTGGACATGAAAAGTATATACTTCGCTGGTTGCGAGTTGTGTTTGATGCAGTTCCGTTACTATTTTGTACTTTCTTAGCATGTGTAGAAACAGTTTTATTACTATACTGTATTTTCTGAGCAGTCACTGTAACAATTTTATTGCTTTCTTGTAATTTCGGAGCGCTTGTTGCAACAGTTTTATTACTATTCAGTATTTTCTGAGCACTTTTGATAACAGTTTCATCTCCAGTTTTGGTTTTAAGAATGCTTCCAGTTACTGAATGGTTTTTACTGCTGCTTGTTTTGTTAGATACGGCAATTTGTTGGAGACTCTTGCGCTGATTCATGCAATAACTGTCGTTCCTGAACATATTTTTCACATTTATTTTTGCCCTGTCATTTGAATGATTTTTCCCTGTCACGTTTTGTGTGGATGTCATATTGCCCGCCCCAATAATCCGATTAATGCGCAAGTATTCAGGTATCACAACCAGTTCATCAGAATACAAATAAATGCACACGAGCAACAAGCACATCATGCCAAAAATATTCCTCAATCTGTCTGACATTATTTAAACTAAATAATGTCTTTTTAATTGATGGATGGATGAGTCTGGCTTTACTTCCTGTATTTATACACTACACTTGATATTATGCTTATTAGAACCGAAGGAGGAAATGTCATTGTAAAAAGTTGTTGATAGTTTTCTGTACTTGATCCATTACATTTTGTTATTCAACTACTGTGGAAGATGAAATTTGCGATGGACCTTCATGAGCAAATTCTCAGTTTGATGTTGTTCGGATGAGATGATAAATTGATAGCCCCTTGTGTCACTGTCTGTTCTGGGCAATCAAAAGATCCCTCACATGGGGTAAATGTGTAACATGTAGAGGACTCCTCCTCTCTCCTCTATCTCCTCCGTCAATCCTCGTGAGAGCCCAGGACTTGACTTAGAGGGCTGCACTTACCATATCCATCTATCTGTCCACTTATATCTGTCTATTCATGCTAATTATATAATACAAATAAATTTTTGTGAAATGGTTCACTCCATGGTGTACGAAGACCTAGTTATATAATCCATCACATTTGTTGCAAGAATACTGAAAAAGGCTGAAATGTATTTGTAAAATATCCAATAAAATTTGATATGAACAATCTTCCAATATTTCATCTCATAATCTGCCGACTGTTCAAGTTATAACTGCAGCATCAATATAATGTAGAAACCAAGTAAATTATTCACTATGCCATTGGTTGTTGAAATAAATGGGGTCACCATGGCATCATAATAAATTATTCATGTGCTAGTTTACTGGCATTGCTTTTTAAAGGGTAAAAATGTTCTTATATATTGATCTTTACTGTATTTTGTCTGGGAGATACGCAATAAAATTCTTGAAATCAATTTGGTGATGTCAGTCAGCGTCTGTCTCTCTCCGACATGCACTATTGATTGATTGTGTCTTTTGGAGTATAATATATGGGAATATGGCAGCATAGGCCTACAGCCAATGTATAATAAGCATATACAGTGGTTCCTGCGTTATAAGACCGCCCCTTCTGTGGTCATGGAGCTGTCTCATGTGGGGATGCGGTCTCTCGCTGGGGTACAAAATGCACAATAAAAATACCACTTAGTGCAGGAGGATGGCAGTCACATTAAAGCAAGTCGGTCGTACAACAAGGGCAATATGCTCACCTTATATCAATGTAAAATGCCAACACAAACGGGATTTAAACAGCTACCTTTAATTCAGCGTTAGGCTGATGCACCATAACAATAATACTTTAGGGGGAACCGGGGCACATTGGGACATGTGGGGTTTTCTTTGATCTTGGCAAGGTATACGATATGGTAGTGCCATAATATCTTGTAATTTCACATCCTGATATTTCCATGGTTTTATAGACAAATTATTACACCCACATGCGGAAGTAAGGTGAGGAAAAGATTGTTTTCCTACAGTAACTACTAAAGTAAACATGATGGGGTTCAATTCTAACCAATCTGTGGACAAACCATGAACAATGAGGCTTTCTCAGTGCTTGTATGAATTTTATATATCGTAATGAACAGTTATGAATTGCTATCGCGATAAACACACTCACTGTTGCCTGAGAAATTAGCATTTTGGTGTAAAAGTCATATCGGGGCTCATTGGGACAGTGAATTCGGGGCATATTGGGATGCACTTAATTTGGCAGAATTTAAGTGTCCAAGTCAACTGAATGACCTGGGACAGCACACAACAGGTATTCAGGCCACAGTGAATAGAGGTACGTATAGTGGATTACCATGCTCTGTGAACAAATTTGTCGCAAAGCACTGTGTGTTACTTAGCTACACAGATGTCCGCACCCAGGACAGTTCATTTTAAATGTTTGAAACTGTTTAAAGTTACTAACTATTGGCACTACAAGTTGTTAAAGGGCCACAATCGTGCATTTTTTTTATCAGTTGAGAGCTTCAAGCATTATATTTATAGAAACACTATAGTGGTCCTTGCAAGTTTGGTCCAAAATAAACCCATTAAAAACTTACATTTATTTTTCGATTTTGGCTGTAACTTTGGCACAGTGAAAAACGACACCTACTGGAAAGCAAGTATTCCAGTGACGTGACACAGGGTTTTCAATAAAAAAATACATGTGACATTTTATGAGCTTTGGAATTTTCAGGCAAAGCTGTGAAATATATTAAAAATGACACCTGAAAGCAATCAAAACAATGTAAAACTGATCCAAAATCACACATTGAGTATCTCAAGGTTAAAATGAACAGTGACTGACCTGGACCAAAATTGAAAAGCTCAGGCCGCAAAATGAGACAACGATGGCATATTAATAGATTTAAAAAATTTAGAAAAACGTTTCTGACTGAAATTTCAGTAATCTCATGATCCTCCAGAAACGTTTTTAAAAATCTATATCCTTTACACAATCTATCTATCTATCTATCTATCCATATAACTAACTACCTATCTACTTATATTTCTATTGATCTACATATAGGCCTATGTAGGAGTATATCAAGTTATCTATCTATCTATCTATCAGTCTATCAGTCTATCTATCTATCCATATAATTAACTACCTATCTACTTATATTTCTATTGATCTACATATATGTAGCAATATATCAAGTTATCTATCTATCTATCAGTCTATCAGTCTATCTTTCTATCTATCTATCTATCTATCTATCTATCTATCTATCTATCTATCTATCTATCTATCTATCTATCTATTTTTCAGTCTGTCTATGTACTTGTATCTATCAGGTAGTTGAATAATAGTTGAGTAATAAGATGCGATCTGGACTTGCCACATATGGAGCAAATTGACCACTGTCATATTAACTCACCCCACCCAACCCATAACCAGCCAATCAGCATACAAGGCAAAATATTGATTGACAGCAACTCTTCTGGAAATATTTTTCACAGTTTCAGTATCTCTCAAATTCATTTTGTCACCTTTATAACAGAATCAATTTATACAATTCAGTTTATCACAGTATTGCTTGGTGGTCAAAACTGCATGAGTTTCATTTTCTCATTGTCCATTCAATCTGAGGAGGGAGGGAGGGGGGTGGCCACTGGCCTACCAGCCCTACGTCACTGCACAGATGACTGAATATTATGAAGGACCACAAAATTGGGCTGAAATGCCAATTTCATAAATTTTTCCTCATCTATTGCAAAAACCGATTTTGGGAAATGATAGCTGAATGCATTCGCAATATCTGATTCTTTCAAGGGATGATATGCTCATTAAAAGTATGATTTTGATGAGTGTTTGCCTTTAATGCACTGTATTTTGTCTAACGCACTACTTATATGTAATATCTATTGCACATGAAGTGTTAAAATTAATTTTAATTGATGTCCCAATGTGCCGGGGCACATTGGGACAGTCATTTTTACGACTCACATTTTGTTCTCTGGCTGCAAAAGGGTTTATTATGCCTTACACTTAAGCTCAATAGTACCTATTGGTGATATACATGCAAACTTCTGAGTTCTTCAGTGCTTTCATCATTGAGCAAAATTAGTAGACGTTAAAAGCGTCCCAATGGCCCCGATTCCCCCTACCCCAAAAAAATTGGCTGTCTAATCAGTTGAGGTAAGGGACCGGTCTCCCAGCCATGCAAGTACTATGGAACAATTGACTTATTATAAAAACCCCACTCTCGGCCAGGACTTTGGAGTTGGAGTGGGAGTCGTTGAGTCTGAGGTTTTCAGGTTGAGTTGGAGACGAACTTTGATTTTCAGGTGGTCGTACAGTTCCTTCGTGCCCTAATGGTTAAGCATGTTTGTCTGCTGGTTCTGAGGGCGTTGGTTCAAATCTCACCCCGGAACTCACTTTAGTTCAAGGCCATGGGACATTAAGTGGAGGCAGGTTGTATCCAGTACTCTATGCTGGGGCAACTGAAAGACCCTGGATATCCCTGAATCAATAGAGCATGTACCAGACTTCCAGTCTTCTCATCTCATTATCATACAGCGCAGATGGAGGTTGAGCTGCCCCGGCTGACCGGGGGTAGGCCTATACCAACACAACAAAAGCAAGCAGCAAGCAGACAAGTTGTTAAAGTCTGGTCAGACTGTCATTGCCTCTGCAAAGTTGTCAAATTCGTGAGAAAATTCCAGCTGTACTCCACATATAAATCATATTTCAAAGTCAAGTCATCTTTATAAACTCAGCAACATTAAAAACGCACACTTTCAAAAAAGCTAAAAATAGTACTTCCTCTAAAAGCATCAAGATGAAAGTTTCCACACTTCTAGTAGTTACCATCAGGTATATTCACCAAAATTTTCAAATCTCTAAGTGCAGTGCTTTTGTGTAAAATTAAATCGTCGTGGCCACTGTCGAAAATGGAAGTCACAAACTGCACTTCAACACAAAATGTACAATTGAAAATATTGGTTTTGTGGCATACTGGATGGGATAAATCTTATGAAATTTTCACATAACAGGCACAAGACTTCCAAAAGAGGTCCCACGGAAGTTTTTGAAAAAAAAGTCAATGATAAAGCAGATTTTGAATTAAAAACTCAAAATTTATGAGTTTGCATCTTCAAATGAAGCATGCGAACCAGAACTGTTAAATAATGGTGGTTTTATGCATACCCAGGGTAGAAACACACTCACAGACAATCATTCCATATCAATTGTCTCAAAAATCTGAATAAAACATCATTTTTTAAGGTTTTGACAAAAAGCTCCTGTAGGGGGCATGTCAGCATTGACACTTAATTTTTATTAAATTCATCTTCTTTAATTGTGGTTGGGTCAAATATCCCGTTTTCCTAACTCATCAAGCAAGGAAAATTATGAACTTTCCTGGCTTATCAAAAAGTTTGCAGAAAGAACAGCTAAGTTGTTGAAATTAATGATCAGAGGTAATTGAAATTTTGTGACTTTCATTTACGATAGTAGCCACTACGATTTAATTTGACACAAAAGTACTGCACTTAGAGATTTGAAATTTTTCTTGAATATACCTGATGGCAACTGCTAGAAGTGGGAAAATTTTCATCTTGATATCTTTAGCGAAAGTACTATTTTAAACCTTTTCAAAAGTGTGCGTTTTTAATGTTGCTGAGTTTATATACCCGAGCTGGGTAATAAGATTGCCATACAAAATGAAAAAATATTGGGTGTACTGTACATGCTCACAAAAAACAGAAATAATTATTACTGTTGAAATATATTATTGTGACTCATTGCTTGTGGCACAAATGAAAGTTTAGATCTGTTGAGTATTTATCAGGAGGAATCAAAAATGTAATCATTCAGTTACCTGCAAAAGTAATATTACATCAGCAGGTAGTTTAATACTAGTCCCGTGGTCCCCCAAAGGGCAAATATTAGTGATTCCCAAATGCAGGTCATTTGCAGATATGTCCTCTTCAGTTGATTAGACATTGTCATGGAACAGTTGCCATCTGAAATGCTGAGCAGCCTCAGCCTCTAAGCATATATCCACACTGAAAAAAAGGTTTGTGGGAAACAGACAAAATGAACGTTAGCTGGTGTACGTCCAAAATTTTGTGAAAACCCAGACAAAACATATGTGCATTTCTGACATTTCCTTGTCAATCTTGATCAATTTTTTGTGTGATTTGATCAATGAAATGTCAAAAATACACATAACTTTTGTCTGAATTTACACAAAATTTTGGACGAACACCAGCTAACGTTCATTTTGTCTGTTTTACACAAACCTTTTTTTTTCAGTGGCAAGACTTTTCATAATGTACCTCTATTGAAGCTTTTCAGGATATGGGAACAAAGGTGACTATTAAGAATGTCCCCTTAAATGCTCATGTTATGATCTCTGTAATGCATTACATAATAATCACCCTGCAGGTTTTCTCAAGCAAAAAATTTGTTTCCATGCATATTCATTAAGATTATAAGAAATATTCGCCTAAAACGATTCATTTACCTCCTCTTAGTGACCTCCACAAAGCCTTAGTGGACATAAGGTCTTAGTAACCAGCTAAGTTCTCCTATCCTGAAAAACTTCAGTATAATACTTTGAGAGACTATTATGTAACTCCACTTAAAATTTATATAATTTTTGATCTCATAATGTGAAGCTCCTTTGGAATGAGTACAGAAAAGCTGCAATGTAAAAATGTAAATAAACCATCTGGTCTGGGTCTTGACAACAAATTCAACAATTAATGCCGCAGCATGCACAGCATATTCCTGACAACTACAGTGCTAAGCTTGAATGAAATGTCAACACGGATTAAAAATGCATGCAGAGTATGACAGATATAGTCAGGCGACAGTCTGGTGAAAATGAGAACACATACTGCATGCCACCTGGCACAAAGTTAGTTTTGTATGCTGTAGTATTGCAACTCCAACGAATTAGTTTCAATTTCACGGCACATTCACAAAGTTTCTATTCAACATTGAGGTAAACCAGAGTACGACTCGGCTATCACATTCTCTAAGGAAGTAGACAAGGCCATCAGCAAACCCAAAAACAGCCCTGGTTTCTTCCAGACATAATTGTGTGAGTTCCTCACACTCAGTTTGTGTGGACCCCTCGCTGGAGCTCGCTGAATTGAATACTTGCCATTATGTAGCAACACATGATAGCATATGTTCTGCCAAGGCTGGAAAAAGCAGTGGCACTCCAGTGACTTGTAAAAATTAAGGAAAATATTGCCAAAATTCCAAAATATTCAATTCCCTGTGATGATATAAGCCACAGAATGATTATTTCCTAAATATATTCATGAAAATTAATATTTTATGTCTCATGCTGGAAATATTTTTGCCTTCATGCCATTTCAGGGCATTATATGCCTATAAATAGCCTATAAATAGCCATATTTGGCACCCACCCCTGGAGCCACGCTATGGCAACACGCAACAGCTATAGCAAAACCAATTTTCAATATTGTTTCTAAGGCCTAAAAAACCAATTTTGTGGAGGGGCAATTTTGAGATAGCCCCTTATTGGGCTAAAAATAGCCAAAAACTGATTTTCCCGCCAAAATTTCCGCCTCATTTTTGACAGAAAAACCATGTTTTGCCTGTTTTTAGCCAAAAAAGGGGAATCTCAAAATTGCCCCTCCAAATAATTTTTTTTGGAGGCCTCAGAAAACAATATTAACAAGAAAAGTACCCTTAAAAAAGGGTACTGTATCGATCTTACCATGAACCTGAGGGCATAAGGCATGTAATAAAAAGTTTTAATATCTAAAAGTAGGCATTTCTATGAATAGTTGCCCATAAAAAAAAAAAAGCCAAGGCCCCTCCCTTTGTTTCATGAAAATCTGACACAATTAAGGAAGTGTGAAAATAAAAGTAAACTTCAGTTATTTTGCAACCTAACAAAAAGGTTAACTTCAGTTATTAAAAAAAGTTAGCAAATATCCCCCTACAAAAATAATCATGGATATGCCACTGGTTTGTTCTCACTGGGTTCTAGAAACTTTGCACTCAAACAGCGTAATGCACCGAAACGCCTTTTGCGAACTTAAAGTTGAATCCCACAGAATACAGCTACTCCACCTATTGTACTCTACAGTTCAACAACAATGCCTCAGCTGGTGGCTCCCCCGCATGGTCAAATTGTTCATATGCATTGGAAAAGCCACAGATTTTTGAAGACAGAAGTAGGCTCACTCCAAGGCTGCTGGCTGAGCCAGGAGTAATGGCACTAAAATATAAATGCACAAATTTTGGGTCGATAAATAGGCCTATAATCCAATCCAACTTTCATAAAAATCGGAGAAGGAATCTTTGAGATATTCAAGTTTATTTTAAGGGGGACTTATTTTTGTTGAACTGTTTTTCATAATTTTCTCGTATTGTACACCACGTAACTCTCAAAAAACATCGGTAACCCCCCTTCAAAGAGTTGTTTTTCAATAAAGTGTATGTTCAGCTATATTCCTTATATTTTTCATAAATATCTCATGGATATTGTTTGAGTGATGCAGCTTTTCGTTATAAATCCCACACCTTTTAGTATTATACTGTATGTTTTAATGTAATGACATGAGGTTTTCAAAAGATCATAGTTAGAAAATTATGTTGGATAGCCCGCTTTTTTTTTTAAACGTTGGAAAGCTTTCTTTTTGAAGAACCTTTTGGCAAAGTTTCATGAATATCTCATGGATTTTAGATTTCTTGCCAAGTGTGGGATTCAACTTTAAGTGCATTGATTTCGGAGGAGTGTACTTGATATATGGCGGTTTTTAAATTTTGAAAATCGGACGTTTATTAAGGATTTTAGGCCAAGTTTTGCCCCCTCTTGAAATTGTACACAGTTTTTGATGACCTTTTACACGGAAAAAATTTCACGGTAGGTTTACCTTACCTTGATGAATCGATTTACTGTTAAGATAACTTACATATAAGTTTTTTTATAGGTAAAGACATCGATACAAAAAATTGGCTTTGTTATAGCTGTTACCTTAATAATAATAATAATAATAGTAATTTATATAGCGCTTTTTCCAGTAAACTGCTCAAAAGCGCTTGTGTGAGTTGGCTGTTATTTGTAAAATGCTTTAAACAAGTGGGTTTTTAGTTTTCTCTTGAATGAATCCAGAGTCTTTGCAACCATGACACTTCCTGGGAGCTTGTTCCAGAGTTTTGGTGCGGCAAAAGAGAAAGCTCTGTCTTCAAATTTATTGTTGCTGTTTGAAGCTGGTTCCGTCAATAAAAGTTTGCTGTTGCTCCTTAGGTTATGGCTCAGGTTTGGTTTAAGTTGGATGAGTTGCTGAATTTATGTTGGTGTTTGCCTGTTCAATGCCTTCCAAGTTGTGGTCATCATTTTGAATTGTATTCTGGCAGGAATTGGCAGCCAATGAAGTTTCTTTCTGTGTGGTCCCACACTGTCATGCCGTTTTAACCTCTCTATGAGACGAACTGCTGAGTTTTGGGCTACCTGAAGTTTGTTCACTAGATGCTGAGATATGCCATACAAAAGGCCATTACCATAGTCCAGGTGGGGTGTGACCAAAGCATTTACTGCAGTTTTGACTATGTCTTTTTTCATAGACTTTCGGAGTTTGGAAATGTTTCGCAGATTAAAGTAGGCATTGCGGCACATTTTGTTTACTTGCTTCTCCATTGTCATGATTTTGTCCATGGTCACTCCTAAATTTCTGACATCCTCTGCTGTTTTGATTGAAACGTTATCAACTTTGATTGATGAAAGCTGGAGTTTATTCAGTTGGTGTGGCGTGCCAACCAAGAGAAGTTCTGTTTTGTCACCATTATTGCACAGTTTGTTTTCATGGAGAAATTTTCTAATTTCTGTAATGCATTTCTCCATTTTCTCAATTGCTACTTCTTGATCTGAGATGTTTGGCTTAAATGATATAATGAGTTGCTCATCATCAGCGTATTTCTGATCCTCAATTTGGTTTCGTGAGGCAACTTCACTAAGTGGAGCAAAGTAACAATTGAATAGGATTGGACCAAGCTTAGACCCTTGAGGGACACCAAATTTGAGATGAAGCTTATCTGATATTTGGTCATTTATCAAGACTGATTGTGATCTTTCTGAAATGTATGACTTAAACCAGTTGAGAGCTGAGTTGCACACCCCATATCTGTTTTTCAGTCTCGCCAGTAAAATATCATGATCAATTGTGTCAAAAGCAGCTGACAGATCTAGCAGTACAAGCATTGTAATTTCACCCTTGCTCATATTCAACATTGTGTCATTGTGGATCTTTGTTAGAAGGGTCTCTGTACTATGAAATTGCTTATATGCTGATTGCTTGTCATCATCAAGTTTGCTGCGAGCAAGGTGATCCATGTATTGTTTAATAACTGCACTTTCAATTATCTTTCCAAGGAAGGACAAGTTTGATACTGGTCGGTAGTTTTTCTTGATGAGATCAAGACCTCCTTTCTTTAGAAGTGGCTTAACAAGTGCATGCTTCAGATCAAGGGGCATCTCCCCTAAAGTCAATGATGTGTTGACTATTTCAGTTATCAATGGAAGGAATTTGTCAATGCACTCCAGCAGTACCTTAGCGTGGGTGCCAAATATGGCTATTTATAGGTTACTTATAGACCTATATTTGCCTGAAATTGCATGAAAGCAAAAACATTTCCAACCAAAGAAGAAAAAAAATTTCATGAATATTTAAAGGAAATGATTATTTTTTGCCATTATATGTAGTTCACAGAAAATTGAGTAATTCAGATTTATGGTAATTTTGCCTAACTTTTTACATTAACTCACTGGAGCAATGAAACAGAGCTGTCAACTTATTCAAAACATGTGGCTTTTTGTGTGTTTGTCACCTTGTTTACTAGAATCAACAGATCTTATGATTTCTGAATATTTAAGCCTTGAAACTTCACATGATGATTTCAAATACATACAGTAGCGGACGAAAGTTTAGACCGTATCAATATTTTTTCAATATCAGGCAAAAACCTGCTTAGATTGAAAAATTCTTCATTGGTTTTCTTCCCTATGTACATGTATCTGGCAAGTTATGCAATGGAGAAACTTACTTGAATATGTGTGATAAACAAAAATGTTAAGGTGGACTAAACTTATATCTGATTTAACTTACAACCACAAGGGCCCTTAATGGCAATGTACATTTAATAAATGAAAGGTCAACTAAAATTTTCTTCCCTCAAATAGAGTATGCAAACACTTGACACCGAGTCATAATGAAAGAATGATGTTATTGCCCAGGTTTTTGTCTCACCACAATTTTCTCACTGATGCCAATTTGAGGCATCAAAAAAACAGTGATGTGAGAGTTTTCATTCACCTAAACATGTTTCCTGATAAGATCAAACAACTTTTCTTCATTCTCCAAAGTACAGACAAAACTATAGACACCACTCTGGAAAATGTATTGAAACGTAATGTTAATGAATGGACCAGTTTTATGCCTTCCCAAAAAGGGAAATCATGTCGTTTCATCTGAAGTAAAGCGAACAAACAAAAGTTGTTTCACTTGTTTGATTTTATTAGGATACATGCTGAGGTAAATTCAAACACTTTTGTCACTGTTTTATGATGGCTCAAATAAGTGTCTTCTTGACAAAACCCAGTCGAAATACCATTTTTATGTATGCTTTGATGTCAAGTGTTTGCATACTCGAGTCGAGGAATGAAATTCACCAGACATTTATTTTTTTTATGCTTTTTAGTCATGACCTTTCCTTAATTAACAATTTTGGCACATTGAATCAGCATCATATCCCCGTAATTGTAAATTTGAAAAAGATATTGAATGAATGTTTTTTTGCCTGTGTCACGATTGTGTTTGTGTTTTATGCCTCTGCAGCACCTGTGTCATGATAAATAGCAACATAAATCACATGATAAATAGTAACATAGCTTGTCTAAAATCAAATTGAATCATTGATCCAGAAGACTTTTCCTCTATAATACAATGCCATTAAGGGCCCTTGTGGTCGTCAAGCGAGTCAGACAGAAGTTTACTCCACTCAAATTTTTTGTTTATCACTTATATTCAAGTGAGTGATAAAAATCTCCACCCCAAATCTCCTTCCAACTGCCTTTGACTCCTCACCACAACCTTACCCCTTGTTAAGAACTCCATTAAAACAGGTAGCAATGTAACTGCAATTAGCAAAGGGGCACAATATCAAAGAAATCAAAACACCATGGGGGTGATTTATTTGAATTTGTGTTGGTTTTATGTCAATTTATTATAATTTTAAAAGGCAGTTGAAAGTAGGTAAAGATGGGAAATGGTTTGGGGGGAGCCAAAAGTTGTGAAAGGGTAAAGAAGTGGCTGATTCTTTCTTCCTGCTGAGGTAGTCATACTTTATGTTGACTTTTGTAAGTACCTTTTTGCCCGGATTTTTGTAAGTACCTTTTTGCCTGGATACTGAAAAAATATTGACGCGGTCTATACTCTCATCCGCTAATGTAAATATAGCATACTGGCTATATTGTATTGTAATTAAATAAGTCCCTTAAATTCCAAAATTTAAGATTTCTTACTTTATGTATGTATGTATGTAAAAATTTATTTAACGTCGCATATAATCTGATACATCAATTGGTATGCAAGTATTAAACTTCTGTACGACAAAGAAATGTAAAAATGTTCAATTTCAAATTTCAAAAAGTCTAAAAATCTAAATTGTCCATGTCCATTTTAAAAGTTTAAAAATCGAAAATGTCCATATCCATTTCACAACGCTTAAAATCTCAATTGTCCATGTCCACTTCAAAATATTTTATAATCTAAATTGTCCATGCTCGGCGCAATAATCCACGGGAAGAATGTACATGTACATATCCAGTGCTTTACATGGATCCTTTGTCTTTATGGCTCTGAAAGAACAGATAACGTCATTATTAGTGGTAATCTTAACAACTCTGTCATTAACTTATGACATTCTCATCACATGTCAGTAGCCAACCTGCGAGTGCTGATTTGAAGGTGCTGAGTGAGGCGCTATTCTTTAATGCAACAGGCATATTATTCCATAATTTAGCTCCCTGGTAACTAAAACTATTCTTGCCATATTTAACTGTATTGAAGTTTGGCAGAACCACTCTTTGATTATCTCTCATCATGTAACCTGAGTTTTGTGTGATAAACAGTTCATTGATGTATTCTGGTGCAGTACCCTGCTTCACTTTATAAAGTTGAATGGCCATACTCTTAATGCATCTTCTGTATACACTTAGTTGCTTCTCCTGTTTACATATTTCCTCATAACTCAAATGAGCTTTGTTTGTTACAAATCTCAATGCCCTTTTGTTTGTTCTCTCTAACCTTTCTAGAGCTGATTTATTAGCAAACATCCAGATGACTGAACAGTAGTTAAAGTTGCAGTTTATATAACTATTATAGATTGTAATTTTTGATTCCTTTTCTAAGTGATGCTTTATTCTTTTTAGCGCATTTATCTGTTTTCCTGTTTGACAGCATATTTCATCAATATGAGAGTTGAATTTCAGCTGCTGATCTAACTCAACACCAAGAATATTTATACTATTGGAGGCTTGGATTTCGGTGTCCTGGATCACAATTGTGCTGTCCGTGACATCAGTGTTCCTGCTTAGATACATTAATTGAAACTTGCCTGCATTTGCTTTCATGTGATTTTGATTAAACCATTCCATAGCAGTTATGCAATCCTTGCGCAACTTGTCTTTAAGGTATGCAATATCATGTTCTTCACTTATTAGTGTATTGTCATCAGCATAGTTGTAAACCTTGCTATTGAACTTGATAAATAAGAAATCATTTATAAATATGTTGAATAACAATGGGCCTAATATTGAACCTTGGGGGACACCTTTAATATTTTTAACCCATTCAGAGTGGTTTTCACCTATTTTCACTCTTTGATGTCTATCCATTAAGTAAGATTGCATAAGCTCACAAGAGTCCATGTCAAATCCATATGCTGACAATTTTGCAAGGGTAACTACATATAGTTGTTTGGCATAGAGCAAACGGTACACACAGTGTTGAAGTGCAGCAGTTTCTAATCATCTGCTTATCCCCAAGCCTATCCCAAACCAATCAACTATCAGCATTAAATTTTCAAGTCAATTCATCATTCCCTGTCCTACCTTCTAAGCTAGTTCTAACTTCAGGTTACATGTACTTATGGCATTGAATCCCTTGTTGAATATCTACCTTAGAACAAAGTCCCCTCCCCTCCTAGTTTTTACCTGAGGAGGCCTATAGTAAATAAATATATAATTGAAATAATATTACCGTACATAATATTATATGATTCCAGCATCTATATTCCTTGAATGCATCTACATACAAGTTGTCCTGACAATGCTGATAGGGGCAATGTCCATCCCAATTCCCAATTACCTGTAATTAAACCATTCACAATAGGGGAGGTTTGCCCTAGTCTATTGAGATGCATGGCATCTATCAATATGTTAATGCATAGAATTCCTACTTTACAATTGCTTTGAATATACAATGTGGGTGTTCCTGCCCCTATGGGTGAAACACAGATACAAAAGGGCAATGCATTGCATTGTGTCCCCCTATTTACATTTGTCAATTAACTGAAACTTTCTTGAAATGTTGAAAGACTTCTTGAAACTTGACACATCAATGTGTTTGAGCAAATTGGGACAATAAACACCTCCCTATTTTTATCAGAGTGGGTTCAGTCATTGCCCAGTGTGTCCAGGGTGCATGGGAGCTCTGGTCAGTCATCAATTCATCTCAGGAATTCACCAAGGTTGACTGAAACGATTATACAAAGTAGACAGCCAAGTTAATGCAACAGCTGTGAGGTATGTACCACAGTTCATTTTTTACATGGTAATTGGGAGACCAAATGGTCTCCCAGAGGACAGATTTGGTCTGCCAGTGATTACCTCATTTCTGTCACTGGGAGACCAACTTTTCCCAGAGACTTTCGTTAATCACAAATTTGGTTTTCTTGATATGTAACCAGGGCCTCTTTCTGTCTTACCAACTTCTTTTGGCCCCAGCCAATCTCATCTTCATGATTTTGAATTTTCATAAATAATTATATAAACGATTAAAAAACTCCGAAGTAAATTGGCAGTCTACTCAGTAGTTAGAACTTCTTCTTGGAGCCAATATATAAGTACATCTAACCAATCTCCACCTGATCTAAAGTAAAGTATAAATGTCTTGTATCACAAATGTACGGATAATGTTTTAACATTGTTCCATTGGTCTCCCATGCAGTTCGAAAATCTTTAAAAATGCTGTGGTATGTACCATTGCTGTTATAGCCTAGCTGTACACTATGCATAGGGTGCGTTGGAGGAGATCTGTCCGCCTTTTCAGTTGTCACTCAGTGCAAGAAGGAGCTTAGAAAAATTTGATTTTGAGAAAAAGGCCTTTTTTCAAACAGGTGTTTTCAGTTCTTGCTCGATCAATACTGGTCGGATTTAAATTAGTTTTGGAATGTATATTCGTATTGCCAATTTCGGCAAATATATGTAGAAATAATGATACTAATACGATGTCCTTCTTTCATCAAGCAAGGCATCATCAGTTGTGCAAAATGGAGCATAGATGCACTAAGTTCCTTTTTGTGGTGACTGGTTTCTGTAATCATTCGGAGCAAAAGAAGCTTAGAGCTGGTATTTTTACCATCAGTGTTAAGTAAAAAGAAATGTGCATTACAGGTCTATGCTCTTTTTTTGCATTGGGTAAGAACGTGCTTAGCTGATCTAGGTCCCTTATTGCATTGATTAAATTTTCTAATGGCAGAGACAAAAAAAGTGTAAAAAAACTTGATAATTTCACATCATTCCATAAATAGTGGCCTACTTTGACCTATCTCTTTTATTGAATCCACTTTGTTGTAATTAATACTGAAGTCTAGAACTTTAAAAAAAATCAAAGATAATTAAAAAAGAGACTTAATGGCAAAAAGTCCCTTTTTGTACTCAATGGTCAATATTTTCCAGGAATCCTTGCTCAGTCCCTCACCATTCATTATGAAAAACATAAATTTTATTTCAGGGAATGACGAAATGTATCTAAACTTACAATGTATGTAGGCTACAGTGTACATGGTTTAATTCGACATCTTTGAGCCGATATCACCATATCATAGGTCGGATTTGCCCAAGAAGTATTTTATAAGGACTTTTTCATAAATTTATTTGTGAGATAAAACAAAGAGTTTGCAAATATGGCATATTCAAAATACCATAAAACCTAGCCAAATTCTCAACTTTGTCATGCATTTAATTTGAATCATAATCTCCTCTACCACGCTGCACTGTACAGTGTAAACATAAGTACATTCAGGTTTTATTCCTGCTATTTTGGTTGTTGCGAGTCCAAGAGGGTATAGGCCTATATTTAGTATTTCTTAAGTCTATTGATTCACGAACGATTGGTTCTATCAGATCCTGAGGTTATAAATATATATATGATTATCTTTCTTTACATACTTATAACATCACAATCTATGAATAGATTCAAGTGCTCGTAATTTACACTCCTGCTAATAAATATGGAATACTTTTTTTGGAAAAAATGTGTCAAATAAAAGTAAATTTCAGAGTGTGAATGTAAGCAAGGTCCATTGCAAAGGTCAAGTCATCATCTCTAATCACTGTTTCAAAGCCTCAAATACTTTTTTTGCAAGAATTGTTAATTTTTGGTTGTATGCACTAGAGCCCTGCGCGGGACTGATTTTTCCATCCCGCCCCGTCCCGTCCCACAAACACCAGTCCCGCTCCCGTCCCGCCCCGCCGCTCTTATCTTTGCGGGACCCGCATCCCGTCCCGCACTTTCCATTATCTGTCCCGTCCCGCCCCGCTCCCGCAGGCATATGTTTGCAGGACTCCCGTCCCGTCCCGTCCCGCAGCCTAAGTCAGTCCCGCACTCAGTCCCGCACTTATTGACAATGAAGTTTTATATAAGGCCACACATAATTGATTCTAGATAGATAGATTAGATAGATTGATAGATAGATTAGATAGATAGATAGATAGATAGATAGATAGATAGATAGATAGATAGATAGATAGATAGATAGATAGATAGATTGATTGATTGATTGATTGATTGATTGATTGATTGATTGATTGATTGATTGATCGACTGACTGATTGATTGATTGATGAATCCAGTAATTTTATATATTTTTCACTGATTCACAGAATTAAAATCACTATGGAAAATGAAAACAACAAATTGCAGCTACTATGAACTCAATTCAGGTTTATGTACGCCTATCATGTATATGCAATCAAGGTAAATCCAAAATTAATTAATGCTATTCAAGATTAGTAATGGTGTCTATTCTCAATTTCACTTTGCAAATTTTTCCGTTATCGTTAAACTGACTTAGAGTGACTGACCAAATGCCAGTGATATTGTCTAATGATGTGAAATAGCACAATATTTTCATGGCATAACCCTGATTCATTTTGAATGCCATTAAACTGCTATTCAAACACTGACCATTGTCTTAATTGCTATTCAAACAAAGGTCATGCATGTCTATTGTGAGCAATGCTGCATTGCAATAGGGGTAGCTATTGTATGAACATCCATCAGATATTATAACTTTTAGATAAAGTTTATTTTAGCTTTTTAAAATGTTACTTCTTTGTTTAATTCCTTGTGTTTCTAACAAGCAAATAATGAAATGATAAATTGATATGACCTCTGATGATCAAAATGTATCAGTCATATATATGACTAATTTATTTAGTAATATATGCATATCACAAAACATTTAACTGATTTAGTTAATACATAATTAGGCCTATGTCTGTAGAATAATTGGATGTGTATAGGTTTATTTGTATTTGAATCTAACCCTGCTAGAGTGCTATTATATCTCAAGCCAACCAAAATGTTACAATTAAATTGCAGTATATATGCAGTGAATCTGGTTCTATTTTAAAATGGCTTATGTGAGTTCTAGTTAGGCCTAGTAGCAATATTAGTAAATCATATATTTCAATACAAGATTGTCAAAATTACTTCAACTTAACAATATTGCTTTTCATGAAACTGCTTAAATTTACAGTCCCGCACAGTCCCGCAAACCAGTCCCGCCCCGCCCCGCTCCCGCAGACTGAACCAGTGCGGGATCCCGCTCCCGTCCCGCAGTGGCCATTTGCAGTCCCGCCCCGTCCCGTCCCGCAAGAATTTTGTTTGCGGTATCCCGCGGGATCCCGCGGGATGTGGGATCCCGCGTCCCACGCGGGACGGGACATCCCGCGCAGGGCTCTAGTATGCACCTCACACTAAAAAACCCCCTGAATTTCCATATTTCGTGCTGCTGTAACTTTCTTTGGGTTAACGCCGCAGCATGCGTTTTAAACGACAGGTCATGTTCTTCCCATTAGCGTCATTGGATGTAGTATACCATTGATTCAGACGATCATGTGCTCCAACAAAAGTTGTTAATTTCAATGGAGAATGTTGAAGTATTCCATATTTATGAGCAACGGTGTATTAGTAATTGTGAGTATCAATTGAGTGAAGCTTACTTAATTACAAAATTTCATTGATTCTTGGTTGACTTTCAGTAGCATATTTAGGTGGGGGGCATTGGGCCATGCCCCCACCCCTTATGCCTAAAATTAACATGGGAAAGATAGGAAAAGTCACAAATCGCTCCGTATTCACCCATGATATGCCCCCCCCCCCAGGCCATTTCTAGATACGCCCCTTATGGATTTCAATTGTATTATCTTGAAAGCAATTAATGGTAGACTGTCTAATAATTATTCTAAACTATACATAGTCATGCAGATCTGTTTTATTTTTCAACACATAATTATCAAGTGTACAGTAACTTTCCTCTTTATCCCTTATGGTCATTATAAATAGTTAGATCACAGTGAAAAATAAAACAGAGAATTAAAACAAACTTTTTGAAAAACCCGCAAGTACAATGACAGACTAATAGACAGATGGAAAGAAATAAAGAAAAAAAGAAAGAAAGATAAAAAGAAAGGAAGACAGAAAGCACTTCAGTAAAGCCTTCAGTGAATAACTCAGACACACCCCCAAGGCTGGCCAATGAACAGAGCTTCACACAATTTATATAAATGAGGCCGATTTCGCTGATTCACACACTTCTGTAAATCGTACAGATCAACAAGTTACTGGGATAGATAGATCTCTCTGAGAGCTTTCCAATGATAGGTCGTAGCCCTCTGAGGGCTGAATAGTTCTCTCGAAAATCGCCGGTAAAGATTTGAACAGGGCGGAAATACTGGTCGCTGATTGGCCATGACGCTCATGACGTAAATCTATGATAATACGCGAAAATGGAAGGATTCGTCTAGGGTAGATTCTCTGGGTGACAGAAAGATAAATAGATAGACATATAGACAGACAGAAAGATAGATAGAAAGAAAGATAGATATATAGATAGATAGACAGATAGAGAGAAATGGATATATAGATAGATAGACCTATTGACTTAGGCCTTACATTTTTTGTGTTCAACATGTTTTTAAAAGTCGGAATTGAATTTTTAGTAGCAAAAAGTACATTTCAGATTATCCTACCCTATGACATAATGTATTCTTGCCCCCCCCCCCCCCGTGTGCAGAGAAATGGAGCTACTCAGCTGCTACTGTGTGTTGTGCTGGTGCCCATTCTAGTTTGCAGTTTGGTCTTTCTGTTCTTGGATTATAATTATCTTGAGTGTCTCCTTTTGTACCGGGATCTCAATCTGTAGCATATGTCTCTATATCAGGTCTGTTAATATTTAAAGCCTGTGTACTTACTTCCTTCAAAGTCCTCAAGAATGAAGCTTTGGCTTTTGACAAAAAAACGTAAGCAGATACAGATAATTTTGATATATATTGATTACTTGACTTATCAATCAATTTTTTCATCATTTGATTGATTACATTTTGGGTTGTGTGGCCAATTAAAATAACAATAAGTGTCAGGGACGGATGCAGGGAGGGGGGGAAGCATCCCCCCCCCCCACCGGACCAAAATTTAGATATTTTTACATGTTAATTTGATCAGCGCGTAGTCGCGTTATGTCGCGAGCTATGCTTTCCGTGACGCGATAGCGCGATAGACCCCCCCAACAGGATCCCCCCCTGATAAGTGTCCAAAATTTGATATGTTTATATCATCCTTTTTATCACCTTAAAAACTAATTGTGAAGAACTACTGCATGTTTATTGTATCTAGGCCTACAGAAAAGCATTGCAATTCGCCACATGCACAACCCTCCATGCCGGTACAAGTCTCTTTTTGAGAGAGACTTTCTTGTTGATCCACTATGAATATCGCTGGGTTATGTTTGGGTTGTTGCAACACTTCAAGCAGTTTAATGTGTCAAAAATCTGTCTCTCTGATTGGTCAGACAGACAACAGGAAGTCAGCTGTTTCACTGTTTTGGCGACGACTGTCACCATTTTAACTAATACCAAAAATTTGCAAAAAAAAAAAATAGAAAAAATTAGATGTCAGTCAAAATCATGACATTCGTTGGCACCTTATTATTGTCCTCATATTCACAATGTCCTACACAAAATGCTGGTGCCATCTTTGGATGGTTCTGTTACACACACACCATCCTCCTTGTGTGTATTTTTTAGGAGAGTTCTTTTTCTTTTTACCATCCATAATAGTTTTTGTCCATCTTGTGGGAAAAAAAAGTGCAAGAACCTGAAGTAAATTAATTTTTTATGACCTTCTAAAATCTGATGGTTATAATTTTAAATGTTTAAAAAAGTTATAAGTGAAGTACCGCATGGCGCATGTTTGCAAATTTATGAATTTTTGCAATTTTAGTTAGAATTTGAGGCTCCTTTATTAGCATCAACTTCTATTCGATTTAGAAGTCCAAAATTTTGCAAGGTTACATCATTTGGCAAGTGCTCTCTGCAGTAAAACAGACATTTTTAAACTACCTTTCTCTAGTGCCTCCCCTGGACCCCCACCCTCCCAGCCATTCAGAATTGTATGTATATTTAAGGGCATAGAAGCATAGCTTATCAAGCTGGCCTTTCAAAAAAAAAAAGATTTTATACAGGTATAATGATGATTGTTAAATATTATTTTTCTTTTATTTCCAGATAACTGCAGTTCGTGGGGATTTTGAAGGTGCACTTTCACACATTCATGAAATTCAGACTGATGATGTTCCTTTGCAATTGGGATATTTGAATGGAGGATTGTATATTGATGTTATTCTGATTATTTTAAACAGCCTTTCATGGAATATTTGTGAGAAAGTATTTGATTGTGCCTGTTAAATATGGAGGAAAAACGAGGTTGCACCGGAGGGACATGTGCGTCAAGCTCAACTAAATGTCATAAGTGTTATATTTGTGCGAGACAGTTCACGTCTCAAAAAGAATTAGATGACTACATGAAAGGTCATGCTGATCTTGTTCCAAAACGCGAGCAACGTGATATGGTTGACAAAAATGGACAGTCGAGTAGAGGAGCAGCTCTCGAGACCAACCGAGAAAGAAAAAGCTGTATAACGAGTGAAGGAAAGGATCTTCTAGACTCCAAATCTACCAGCCCTATGGTGGAACTCCCTGGGAAAAAGACATTTAGCTGCTCAATATGCCAGAAAATATTGAGCACAAAACAAGCACGAGATATGCATTTAAGAACGCACACTGGAGAAAAGCCATACGAGTGCTCGGTCTGCGGAAAAAAGTTCAGTCAAAATTCCGCACTCCATGGCCACATGAGAACACACAGTGGAGAGAAGCCGTATGCTTGTTCTGTTTGTGGGAAAAGATTCACTCAATCGTCAGCACGAGGGATCCATATGAGGCAGCACACTGGAGAACAGCCGTACGGATGTGAAATCTGTGGGAAAAAATTCAGCCGCAATGATGGGCTGGTTATGCATAGGAGATCACACACAGGGGAGAAGCCATATGGATGTTCCGTTTGTGGTAAAAAGTTCAGTATGGCGTCGAGTCTCGGCCCTCACATGAAGATGCACAGTGAGACGAAGCCACATGGATGTTCCGTTTGTGAAAAACGATTCATCTGTAAAACGACTCTCCGGAAACACATGCGGATGCACGCAGGAGTTAAGCCCTACGGATGTTCCATTTGTGGTAAAAAGTACTTTGCTAAGGGATATCTACGCATACACATGAGAACACACACAGGAGAGAAACCACATGGATGTTCTATTTGTGGTAGGTCATTTCGCCATAAAGGCACCCTTGATATTCACTTCAGGACTCACACTGGCGACAAAATTTACCAGTGTCCAATTTGCAACAAACGTATGAGCGGACACCTGAAAGAACATTTGAGAACCCACAGTGGAGAGAAACCGTACAAATGTTCCATTTGTGCCAAGAGGTTTTCTCATTCGCAGAGCCTTAATTCACACTTAGAGATTCACAAGGACGATAGACAGCTTTATGAATGTTCTGTTTGTGGGAAAAAATTAGCAGCAAAATCCTCTCTCCGAATTCACATGAAGACACACAGTGGCGGGAAAGTACACGGTTGCACTATTTGTGGTGTGAAGTTTCTCCTGAAGCACGCTCTGACTTCGCACATGAAAACCCACACTGGCGAAAAACCACACGGATGTACTATTTGTGGTAAAAGGTTCACCCGAAACGAGCACCTTACAAGGCACTTAAGGTCACACAGCGGAGAGAAGCCATACGGATGTTCTGTCTGCGGGAAAACGTTCAGTGTAATGTCTGGCGTACGTTCACACATGAAAAGCCACACTGGGGAAAAGCCACATGAATGTTTAACATGCGGGAAAAAATTCAGCGTGAAATGCAGTCTTGATGTTCATATGCGAACACACAGTGGAGAAAAACCATATGGATGTCATATTTGCGAGAAACGGTTCAGACAGAAACCCCACCTTGACCGCCATCTTAGATCTCACAGTGGAGATCTCGATCCGCCATCTTGAATCTGACAGAGAACTCGATCTGCCATCTTAATTAAGTCTAATATAACATTGGAAAAACTTGAACCATCTTGAACATCACAGTGGACAAACCTAAGAGGCCCCATTTAAGCATGTAACTCCCAAACGGAGCCTCCATTTGGGACTTCAGGGAGTTATGGGAATTGCAGGAGTTTGAGGCACTTAACAGGAGTTATCAGGAGTTGCCAGGAGATACTGGGAGTTATAGGACTTGGCAGTACTTGCCAGGAGTTATGGGATTTACTCGGAGTTACTAGGAGTTACCAAGATTTAGTGGGAGTTACTGGACTTAGTGGGAGTTACATGAGTTAGTGGAAGTTAGTAGGAGTTAGCAGGAGTTAGTGGGAGTTAGCGGGAGTTAGCAGGAGTTAGCAGGAGTTAGCGGGGCCTCCTAAGCCATTATAGCTTGAATGTGACAATTGAGAAAACCAATCCAACATTTCAGCTCATCTTGAATCTCACAATGGAGAGATGCCACAAGAATGTGCAATATTGATCTCAGAAACTCGGAGAATGTAATTTCACAAAACAAATGCTCAACAGACATTCTTGATGTGCAATAGATGTACATGTTTGCAGTAACTACATTTTCACCCAATTTACTGAATTTATGATATTTTTGATGTTCTATACCATTAAACATTGATTGATTTTGGATGCCAGATAACCTACAACAACATTCAACACCTGACATCCGTTTTAAGTAGCCCAAATACAGTAAGCATGCATATTACTGTTTAATAGTGTATATTAATAGTTTTTAATGGTATTCTTGTATATCCATTTGCAAAGACTTTTCATGTAATATCTAGGGATTAAACTTCAAGGTGAAGTAGACATGCGCTTACCAACTTTCTGTCCATGTGTTGTGTGAAAATTTACTCAACTTAGTCTATCCTTTATCATAGTCATGAAATGTTTGTTTCACAGTGGCAATATTTATATTTGTGATAAAATACATAAAAAACTCAACAAAGCCAGTTACAATGAGGTGATGACACCGAATCTGCTAATATTATTTGCCACAATTATGTATTTCATACATTTTCTTAGACCTCTAGCCAAAAATTTTAGCTGTTAAATAGGTTTATCAGACCCCATCAGTCTGGATGAAGTGATAAACACTTTCTACATAGACAATTACTGTATATTTTTATTATTTGATTGAAATTCCATGATAAGAATAGGGTGTGATAAATAAAAAATGTCAACCTCCAATATCTCAAAAAATTCCCAACAGATTTTTTGTTTGATACATCATAGGTGAAGTTTCTTGTAATCGTTATTATTTATTATTTATTCAAGCGCATCGGAGAATTTTCAAAAATTCATATACATAGCCTACAATGACCTTATTACTAATTCTCAATATGAGTGACCTTGACCTGTTTTTCAAGGTCACACAGCCTTTCAAAGTCAGATTTTGCAACATTTGAAATGCATGTAGGTCATCCGGTTATTACCTGTTTTCACCTTCCTGTACATGGAAAGGTCCTAGACACTTTCTACACAGTTTGTCCTACTTTCATGAAATTAGGTCAAGGTCACTGTGTACAAAGTCCGTTTTCATGGTTTGAGGTCTATCGCGGGATCTCAGAATCCGTTAAGTCGTAGAGTCATACCGATGATGCTAAAACGTGTCCAAACTCATGGGACATCTGTCTGACCCTTTATTTTTCATTGGCAGTACCGGTTCTCGAGATACATCATTTTAAAGTCATACTGCGTCATCAAAATCGGTGACCTTGAGAATTTGATCTTGAAATATCGATGTTAGCTCATAACATGTCATCGTAAACCCCCCCCAAATATACATGTAATAAAAACATATTGACCTTTAAATTTGACCTTGACCTCATTTTTCAAGGTCATTTGACCCAAAAAAGTTTGAAAAAGTGCCATTTTCAGCAATTTTTTTCACCATGTTCTTTTCAAGATATCATCATGATTTATTGGTGACAGATGAACATTGGCCTGCTTATTCATAATATCCAATCATATTTTGTCTACCTCCGTCGCCGGATTTATGATAATTTTTTTAATATTGCTAACCGACAAATGTTTCCACGTTTTTGACAAGGAAATATTGATTGTACAGGGTTACAATGCATGGCTGACCCCCCTTTTTCACATAATGCCATTATGAAAATCATATTTATTTTGACCTACAAAATGTTTTTCAAGGTCAAACTCAAGGTCAAACATGTCAAAAATTTTTACATTTTTGACATTTCATATTTTTTAACAGAGAAGGAATCAAGATAATTTTACAAAAATAGTAGATATACTTTCTACAATACTCTAGAGGCTTCCTGTAAATTTTCAAGGTACTTGGATTGACCTACGTTGCACTGTAAAGGTCAAAAGGTCAAAAAACGAGCGAAAAATTTATGATTTTTTTTCACATTTCTCAAAGATAGCGTCATTTCAAATTGCCGTAGCTCTGGTCCTAATTAAGATAGAGAGAATCTGAAAACATATTTGGAAAGCCCATATTCTCCTCTACTTTCTAACGTCTGTTTACATAATCCTGGAAAATTATGTATGTTTTCATTGAACCGTTTTGGTTATGCAGTGGTTCTAAGTAAAAAACTACATTTTTTCAGGTATTTCTAAAGTTCATATTCCTGAATTGTACCATAATTTCAATCTGCGATAACTCCGGTCCTAATTAAGGTACAGAGAATCTGTAAACAGATTTGAAAAGGCCAAATTCTCCCCTAGTTTTCATCTCCGGACATTTTGTCGTAGTTGTGACTGTTTAAAAGATCGCCGGACCCTGAAAATTTCATGTATTTCTGATGGTCAAAGAGATCACATGACCCTGAAAAATCCATGTTCTCAGAAATCGCAGTAGATGTACCGGTGGATGTACCGGTGGATGTACCGGTGGATGTACCGGTGGATGTACAGGTGGATGTACCGGTGGATGTACCGGTGGATGTACCGGTGGATGTACCGGTGGATGTACTGGTTCATGTACTGGTTCATGTACTGGTTCATGTACTGGTTCATGTACTGGTTCATGTGCTGGTTCCTGTATGGTTCATGTACTGGTTTATGTACTCGTTTTTCTGTGCATACTTGCATATACTCAATGTACAGGAAACATACTTGTATTCTTGTCTGTATGTATGTTACAATTGTTACATAATTATGTATGAGGCCTGTGTACTTTTCCGTGTACCTTTTACTTACTCATCTACTTGTGTCTGTTCAAGTTACTGGTACCTAAGTAGTTGAAGTTTTGTTACCGCTCCCGGTTACGTCTACTAGTTATAATTAATATCAATCTTTTATACAAATAAGTGACTCTTTTCTTTTAATTTGGACGATATCATTGTGCATCAAAGGCATTAAATAAAATTTTAATTTATTTTAAAATTTGTTTTTGTTATCATTTGTTACAGGAATTCGCGTTGCAGTAGACTTGTGATACTCCAGGATCATGCAATGTAGCTGTACGTGACGTATGGTAAAAAGCTACTCATGTGTAGCCAATATTCATTCAACTTTATGTGCATGAGGAAACTGTGATACTATTATTTTTTTAATCAGTTTGTACCGTTTATTTCAGTTATAAACAAACTTAAAACAAACTGAAGCTGCGAAATTGTGTTATACAATTACAAGAGAAAAGTATATCACAAATTTGGAGGGAGTCTCTTTAGTAATCTGTCAATCAAGATGAACACCTCCTATGAACAGTGATTGATTTAGGTTTCATATGAACAAACCAGACCGCATTTTGAGATTGACTCAATACTGAAAACACAAGATGGATGGATGGATAACCTAATAGGGCTTTACTTCCTGTCTTCCCAATTTTGAGTTTGGTCCTGAGGGAGGGGTATGGCCTTATGGCCGTCTAAACACGATAGATAGATAGATAGATAGATAGATAGATAGATAGATAGATAGATAGATAGATAGATAGATAGATAGATAGATAGATAGATTAATAGATAGATAGATATTAAATGATTGATTGATAATTCAATATCTATCTGTCTACCTATGTCCATCTATTTTTAGATATTGAATGATTAATTGATACATATATATGATAAAATAATCATTCAATATCTACAGATCTGTCTGTCTATGTATCTGTCTATGTATCTGTCTATCTATCTATCTATCTATCTATCTATCTATCTATCTATCTATCTATCTATCTATCTATCTATCTATCCATCTATATCCATTATCTATCTATCTATTGTTCATATTTTGATCTAGTCATGTGTCTATATTTTCATAGCCTTATAAATACGAATATGTGTGTTCTCACAAAATGCGGTCTGAGATGGTCAGATCACGTCCATTTACTTGTGTAGATTAATTTTTCCCATGGTTGGATGAGTTTCAAATCAATCCCTTTTCACATGAGGCATGGATATCCACCAATCAGCTGCAATGCGACTGAATGACCAAAGGTGATTTGACAAAGAAGCCAAATCTGTGAATTACAATATTTTCAAGTTAGTTTGTTTTAGTTTCTGTCAGTTATTAGTGTGCTTCACTGGATTCCAGTGCAAACATAGGCCTACCATACGTCATGTACAGTACCACACGTCATGTTCAATTATATATATGTCTTAATTATGAATATACTACCAATTTTACTGCATATTTCATCGTCGTGATCACTTCCAAATTTGAATGCCATCATATTGGATGCAAAATAATATAGGATTAAGTCTCTCATTTAGTGCTAGCAGCAAAAACAACATTTTGCCAAAAACACACATCTGTAAAATCCAGAAGTCTACTGCTACGCGAATTCCTGTAATGAAATTCTCACACTCATTAATTTCACTGAAGCTTGTCACTATCTGTATTTAAGTGGCCCCATGAGCATGTTTTTAACACATTTCATCTTGTGGTATTAATCCAACACAATCAGGGCCAATGCACAGGCATTTACACATGCTTTTTAAAAATGACTGTTTTAAGTACTGCATGCCAAAGAAGCCAGTTTGTGAGTAGTGTTGCAAGGATATGATAAATTTTGCCTTGTGAATTAGTGACAGAGCCTTGTTTTTAGACACCTTTCATGTCACAGACTCGCAGACATGAGTAATTTTACAATAAGGATATATCTTCATCTGAGTTTTTGTAACTAGCCTACAGAAGCTGCTGTGATCTAGTTCAATTGATGACATGGAACTTTTAGAGAGTGTAAGTTACAAAAGAGAATCACAGTGTTAACATTCAGCTATTTGAAGACCTCAATGCATGATGTTGTAATACCGGTAGGCACAATCTTTCCCATTGAAATGAACTGTCAATTTGTCACTATCTAGCTTTGATCTAACTGGTGAGTGTTTAGCGGTCAAGTTACCAAACACTCAAGTCAAGTCATGATGCCAGAACTCAGTGACACTGGGTTTTATCTAAAGGAGTCTTCAACATACTGTGCGAATGGTGATGGGAGGCCGGAGGTAGGGGAGGGGCCCGGAGGGCCCAGAATGTGGTGAATGCCACACATTACCCAGGGCCTCATCATGTCTTAATCCGGTCATGGCTACAGACCTTGAAATGGCCAAGCCTGGAAAGCAGAAGGAAATTCAGATTGTTTAAAGAACTCAAGGGCCTTTGTTGCTCCTGATACAATGCAGGACTATATCAAGTTTAGTTTTTACTCAAGAACAATCAGAGACTGGGATATATTACCAGTTGTCAACGCTGACTCACTCGAGTCATTTTAAAAGTCGTCTAATTAAAAACTGTAAATAATAGTGAAGCTTTTAGTGAATTTTTTTGGAATATCTCTCACTTTTACTGCATACATCTCTGTAGTACTAAATTTTTGTTAACAAATAAGCCTAACACAGTGCCAAAGCGCCAAACTGCTCCTTATTTTTATCCTGTAACAACCAGGCATGTGCCTCAGATGGGCGCCCTGCACCCTTATACATTTTGCATTAAAGGTAGTAAGTCTGCCGATTCTATGTAAAATTTAACTTGTTGTTATAGATCATAAATTGATAGATTTAAAGTATAGTATACATTTCCAATCAACAGAAATGCGTGTTTTCTATAATTAAGTGAGTTTAATTGCTTGAAAAGACTTAAATCACCAAAGGAGAGCCCTGCATTGCTTGAAATGTAAACAAAGCAGGGCTTTTTCACGGCATGAAAAACTATTTGTTTACATTTTTCAAGGAAATAAACTTCTTATATTGTCAATAGAAGAGCAATTAGGTAAACTTTTCAACTGGAATGTTTGAATATGACTGAAATCTATCCACAAACAGTCTATTGTGTAATGCGGACTTACTACCTTTAAAGAAGTTAGTGGCGGATCCAGACACGAAGTCTAGGGGGGGGGGGCCCGGACGCAGTTCGACAGTCGCGGGCCCGCATTATTGCAATTTTTCTTCAAAATGCTACTTTTAATCTTGGTAGTCCTGGGGGGGCCTGGGCCCCCCCTCTATCCGCCACTGGAAGTGATTTCTGATTTTTGGAGTTATGAAATGGTTAGACAGACGTTCATAAACTGTTTCTGCGTCGTATTATAGGACCAGCATTGCAAGATATCATGATCTATAGACACTTTATGTTATGGCGCCAAAATCTACAGCTGTGCAGAGACAGAGGGAGGAGAGGGGGAGGGACCAGGATCAACAGGTGCGTGCGCACTGGGAGCTGATCAGGACATGGCGACTGCAATGCATGACAAAAATTACATCGTCAGTCAGGAAATGTTTGATTGTGAAACAAGGAAGGCCCGCCTCTTTACAAATACTAGCGTTCGGCCAGAGAATAGGCCAAGGATTGCTCAGGTATGTTGACAAAACTATGGCGCAGTGAACTTCTTAATATAAACACAATACCGAGCAATGCTGTTCTTTCTCGTAGAGTTACATCAATGCTAAACATCCTTAACCAAACTTCTTCTGGAAGCACAAATTCTCATTCGCTTAGAGGAAAACAATCATATATTGTCATAAAGACCGAAATGTGAGGCATATGGGATAACATAACAATGGCAGCCAATTTTCTTTGCTCTAGTCAGAGTTAGGTATGGGTCAAATCATTGATAAGTAAGTGAACCACCCTTCCCTATGATTTAAATTGGGCCAGTGTTTCACTTACTTATCAAAGACTTTGACCCATACCTAACTCCGAGTACAGCACAGAAAATTGGCTGGCATTGTTATCCTACATGCCTCACATACTGGCCTTTATGACCCAATATGTTTTCCTCTCATTGGATGAGAATTTGTGCTTCCACAAGCAGTTTTGCTGAGGATGTTCGCATTGATGCAATGGCACAATGTCATGCGTTTCACTTATTTACAGGTGGCACTGTAGGTATATTGCAATATCAAGGTAGTTGGACATGTCATTTCATCATTTACACTAGTAGTTGTAGTTACATAATAATGGTCACCAAGTTCTGCATGCACAAATACGGTATGTTGACCGAAAAATTGCTATCATAGTACAAGAATGTCATATTAAGTTGTGTAAGCACAATGAATAATCTAAAATTTGTAAATGTATTATTCATAATTTTGTGAAATTCACATTTTGAAAAATCTCCAAGCAAGATTTCACAAAAATCCCTTATCAGGGCCGGATTAAGGGTCTGGGAGGCCCTGGGCACAATCAGGCATTGAGGCCCCCAACTTGCCGTCTATTTATGATGTAAAATTATAATATGTATACATACTTGCGTTGCGTACAAGAATTTGGGAATATATCATTTTCCTGAGATTGCCAACATTGACACATTTTCATGGTCATGAAAATATTCCACCCAGTTTAGGCTACCCATTATCCAAAAACAATTACTGCCAATTAGACAAAAACCAAAATATAACACTCTTAAGGCTTATTTTCAGTGATTATATTACTAATCCAATTTCGATAAATGGTTACAGACTACTCAAGCTTGTTTCAAAGATGAATTTGAAATCCTTTTGTTTGGCAATTGAGCCAGGAAAATCATTTGTGAAATCTACACAGGCCTTTTAAAGAAATGGTTGACCATCGGAGGAACATTTGCTTTTTTTTCTCAAAAGTTTAGGCCTGAATATACATCAAAAATGTAAATTTTAAGAATTAAATTGATGTATTTTAATTTTCTCTGTCTGTTTTTATCTTCTTGGATGACTACTGAATTTAACATAATCCAAAAGGCCTACTGAATACAATTTGATTTTCCTGTAAAAATCGTTGCAGTCCAAAAACATAAAAGAAAAAAAATTGCAAAACTGTGAGTTTTTGATGGCTCAAACTTTCTTCAAAATATATACTAAGAACCTCCATAAGAATATAATATGAATACCATATTTATGCTGGCTTCCAGGAGAGCCACAATTTGAGGTGGGTCTGTAGTGTAGTTGAGGCAGGCCTCAATTTATTCAGGATACAAAACAATTAAACAATCTTGACATATAATTGGCAGTACTCTCTTGCACTGAGGTCAAATTTCCTTTGAGGCCTCCATTTTGAAGAAGGCCCTTATTTATTGGAAAAAGTGCCTAACCAGGGCCTCTATCTGAGTTGGGCCTCTATCACACATCAAGAATAATATGATAAATGTTGTCTGCATTCATAATCATCAAGGCTTTGTGGTGTGATGCGGTATGTCTTAGGAAAACTGTATGCGTTTTTGTTCTTGACTTTCAAGCTTTTTTCCCATTTTTTTGTGAGGCCCCCCTTGCCATGTGGGGCCCTGGGCACAGTGCCCACTGTGCCCTATGGGTAATCCGGCCCTGCCCCTTATGCCGGTAATCCAATGAGAAACAAGCAGGAGAGAATGCTGTTAGTCTGAGATAGAAAAAAATTAAGGATATAGTCATTGAATGGATAATAAATGCAAAGTTCTGCAAAGATTTCTGAATGATTCCAATACAAATTCAAATACCCTTTTAAATGCAAAACGCTAATTCATTTGATATTTTTCATATTTATTGTGCTTGCATCTCACCATGGGTTATCAAGTATTTCTAAAGGTGGTTCGATTGATAAGGCTGCATTGAGGAAGGTTATCTTCTCAAATTACCTGAATAACAAATTTAGAAATCAAGTTCTAGGTTTAATTATCTCTTATCTTTACAAATATCAGTACATACATTAATTGGTCTCAATTGAGGAAGATGAAATACAATAATGTATGTTACATCACATGTCATCGGCCTAATGAGGATAAGTTGTTTCATTTTTGATGTGAAGCAGAAAAGGATTGAAATAGGGGAAGATAGATGGCTACAAATACTGAGGTGAGTGCCCTGTCAATAATAATATAATATGTAAATGCCAAAGCATGAAGACGGCACCACCTGGACGCAAAAAAAAAAAGAATTTTAAAGACACTAAATTATAACTAACTAAATTATTTCTCAAAATTATTTAAAATTGTGTTCAGGTTTGTTGGATAAAAAGATTGGAGAAAGTAATTAGGACAAACAGAAATAGAGTGGAAGGGTAATTATTATTATTTTATTATTATTATTATAATTAGTCATATTTATAGCGTTACCATTTGCCATCACTCTGGCATTCAGGTGCACTTTACAATGTAAATTTATGTACAATTGAAGCAGAGATGACTGTCCCTGTATAGATTTTTGTTCAGATATTCTCATTCCATGTTTTCCATAAAGCTCATCATGGGCCACAGCTCATAATATTAAAAAGAAAATATTGAAATAAGACTCGAAGGAAAAAAAAGGAAATAATAATTTTAGGATAAAAAGCTAAGAAAAGAAGTTTGGAAAAAGTAGGAATTTTCCTGCCTTTTTGGGAGAAATTTTTTTTTCTTGAAGTATTTTTTTTATTAATCTGTTTTCCAAAGAATTTTTTTTCGAGTAATTTTTTTTTTAAAACATTTTTTTTGGGATGGTCAGTGTTCGCTCTGTCACTGAAATGATATGCAGGGCTCTCCCTGACTCACTTATCCACTAAAATTGCAAAAGAGCAGTTTTCAGTGTTCAGCAGCAAATTGAAGTCCTACTTTTTTGAAAACTGACCATCAGACAGCACCGCGTCCGGCACTTCGTGCCCGATGGCTGGTGCCGTTGTAAATGGCACAACCATGAAATTCGCACCACATAAATGTTTTCATTGGGGTGTCACCATAACTTTCTTTTTTATTTCATATTCAATGTATGGAATGCAGTTATGTAACTGTTTCCAAAAATTATAGAGAGAAAAGCAGAATGGAAAGATAAAATAGATAAAATATGTAATAGATAAAACATCATCTTCTCTGTAATAGTATGTATACAAATAGTGACTGGGCACTTGATAGTTGTGCAAATTATTTCTGTTCCTGGTCAGATGATCCTGGTTTAGCCAATCACAGTTGGAAATGGGTGTGAGAGGTTTACTGAATTATCATAGCATATCAATTTAATATCTATCATGATGTCAAAAATCGGTTTTATGATTCTAGAAATTGTCTAACAGATTTGTAACTTTCAAAAAAAGATGGTAGGGTTTCGTTATAAAACTCATTGGCCCAAATTTTCATGTTAGGTTTAAACTTGGTTTAACCCGGTTAAACCCAGTTTCGATAAACCAAGTTTAACTTGAGTTTAGACCCAGGTTAAAAACCAAATTTGCATGTCTGACAAACCTTGGCTAGACCAGCTTTATGGAGACTGAGGTTAAACTCAGTTTGCACCCAGTTCTTTGAAACAAGAAGAAGCAAAATTTAAAAAGATAAGTAAGGAACAAAAGAAAGGTAGTAAACAAAGACGAAGAAACAATAAGCAATAAAAAGAAGAATTCTAGAAGGAGAAAAAGAAAAAATTGAAGGGAAATTAAAGCAAAATCAGGAAGAATGGTCAGAAGAAATGCACATGAAATTAATTTAGACTAATTTCAAAGTAGAAAGATGAGACGAGAAACTAAGAAGAACGAAGAAGGAAAAGTATTCGGAAATTAAGAAGAAAGTAAGAGCATAATTAAAAAGAAGAGGAAGAAGAAGAAAGATCTAGAAGAACAGCAAACAACAAGAAAGTAGGAAAATAATAAAAAGAAGGATAACATAATAAAGCCATAATTAAGGAAAAAAGCCAAAAGGAGAAGAAACATAAGAAATAGGAGAAAGAAAAAGGAATAAAGAGAATAGAAGAAAGATAAGAAGGAGGAAAGGAATGAAATAGGCCATGAAAGAAGGAAATAACCTAAAGTGAAGAAAAGAGAAGAGGTAGAAAATGAGGACGAGTGCAAATGAAGAAGCAAAAAGATGCAGGAGGTAAAAGAAAGAAGACAAAATGAAATAACAAAAGAAACCAGATTAAAAAGAAATGAAGAAAGAAAGAGAAGACAAAAGGGGGAATATGAATAGAGAGGGAAGAAAAAAATGTAAAAAATCAAAGAAGGAAGATACAACAGTTAGAATAGATAATTAGTAATAGAATGAATTATTATGTAAATGCCAAAGCATGAGGACGGCAACACCTGGACCCAAAAGATACATTTTTAAGACAATAAATTGTAATGAGCTATAAATACCTGTATTACTATTCTCCTAATAAAAAGTTGCGACAGAAACATGAAAAGAAAAAAATGTGTAAAAAGTATTTTTGGGAAATAAAAGACGAATTTGACAAAAATGTCCACATGGGGAGTTATGGAAAAAAGAAATGTTGAAGCAAAATTTGGAAAAGAAATATTTTTGGGGGGAAAAATTTTCAAAGATTTTGCGAAAAAAAAGTTGGGGAACTTGGAAAAAAAATTCTGGACATAAAAGTTCGGATTAAAAATATTTTTCAAAAAAAAAAAATTTAGAGCACAACTGATACCGTTAACTAGATCAGTGAATTGGAAATCTGACTTTGCAGGGGCAATATCCACACTGAAGGATACTAAAACCATGAGTTAAACCACCCCTGAGCAGGTTTCTGCTAAAACCACAGAAAAACCTGATCAATTTTTAAAACCAGACATGAAAATTTCGAGAAAAGGAAAACTTAAGTTTTAATATGTTAAACTTGGTTTAAACCTAGTTTATCCACAACCAAGTTTAAACTAGAGATGAACATTTGGGCCAAACTGTCCAATAATGTCACATTTTTACCATTATCAAGGTGTTTTATTTTAGTAAGTGAAATCCTGTGACCAACATTTAATGATAATCTGGTTGTTAACAAGCTAAAATTCCTCAATCTGTATGATAATAACACACTTTTCTGTTGAACTGCTGTTTTGAGAACATAATCAATACAGTGTAGCTGACCTACAAAATCAAACATTCAAACAAACACAGTCATTAAAGTTGAATCCCACAGAATACAGCTACTCCACCTATTGTACTCCACAGTTCAACAAAAATTCCCCAGCTGGTGGCTCCCCCGCTTGGTCAAATTGTTCATATGCACTGGAAAAGCCACAGATTTTTGAAAAAAGGGGTAGGCTCACTCGAAGGCTGCTGGCTCAACCAGGAATAATGGCACTGAACTATAAATGCACACATTTTGGGTCGATAAACAGGCCTATAATCCAATCCATCTTTCATAAAAATTGGAGAAGGAATCTTTGAAATATTCAAGTTTATTTTAAGGGGGACTTATTTTTGTTGAACTGGTTTTCATAATTTTCTCATATTGTACACCACGTAACTCTCAAAAAACATCGGTAACCCCCCTTCAAAGACTTGTTTTTCAATAAAGTGTATTTTCAGCTACATTCCTTTAATTTTTCATAAATATCTCATGGATATTGTTCGAGTGACGCTGCTTTTCCTTATAAATCCCACACTTTTTTAGTATTTTACTGTAAGTTTTAATGTAATGACATACGATTTTGAAAAGATCATAGTTCGAAAATTATGTTGGATAGCCCGCCAATTTTTTTTACATTGGAAAGCTTTCTTTTTGAAGAACTTTTTGGCAAAGTTTCATGAATATCTCATGGATTTTAGATTTCTTGCCAAGTGTGGGATTCAACTTTAAGTCAGACTCCTTGGCTTGGTCAACAACACCAATCACCTTGTTGAAAGGCAAAGGGGATTCCATCAGAGCTCCTATTGCTTGGAGACACCACCAGTACATAAATTCAGAACTAAAAATGCAGACAGACCTCTTAAATTGTTTGAAACCAAAGTCGAGAGGTGTATTATTTGTAATTTCCAAAATAATTAACTTAATTAATCTGTGAAAGAATTTCACCAAAACATGACAGTAACAAAGGTTTTATTCTTCAAACAATACAATGGCAGAATGGAGCTTCATCTCCTTCTTCTTCTTTTTAATGATGTTCCGCTTCTTCTTAGGCGCACTTCCGCCTGGAATGAAAAGTTGTTCAAGTTATGATCTCTGTAGGGAGCCAACAAAGGCTTCCATAGAGGCTCAGTATCTTCTGATGAATACGTCCTTCTATCGGTATTGAAGCTAGTGGGAGAAAGATGTACTCTGTTGGCCTTTCTATTGGGAGATTTCGGATATTTGGTAGTATTTTCTTATGGACTTGGCTGATGTTTTCGAGGTCTTTCCTTCTATCTTCTCGCAATGATACCTCGAAAACATCAACCAAGTCCATAAGAATAATTACATTAGAAATACAGTGGACAAAAAAGAAATATATGGAACTTATTATTGCACAATATGAAATTTTGCATTCTGAAATTTAAATTGCATACATGTCATGCATTATTTGTATAATAATTCGCAATTTTAGTGCCTCATTTTAAACGGGCGGATCTGTCTCTATCAAGAAGTAAATTAAACTTATCATTAAGATATAATAACAATCCAATATCCTCCTTTGTGTTAATTTTAATGAGTTGATTTAGCTGGAACAGTTTCATGGTAAGTATTGTATTGCATTCCTGTTGGGTACATCAATACTCTATATTATAAAGCTAATATTTCGCCATAATAAAACAATATCCAAAAGAAAGATTCGAATCATATTAAACAAATATATTGTAGCTGCCAAATTTAATTAACTGCCAGTCTTAGCTCAATATATATATGGAGATGAATTCCTTCAAAAACAAACAGTATTTCATGCCTTGAAGAAGTCTTGTTTTTTTTTTTTACAAATCAAGCAATGCAGGGCTCTCCTTCCATAATTTAAGTCTTTGCAATCAATTAATCTCACTTAATTATGGAAAGCAAGCAATTCTGTTTATTGAAGTGTATACTATACTATATATAATCTTTCAGTTTATGATCTATAAATACAAGTTAAATTTTTTAGACAGGACTGAGGATGGGTGTTTGATTTAACACATGGGGAGGGCAGGAGAGAGACGGAGAGGACTAAGTCCTTGGAAAAACCAAGCAGGAACCCATCAGCCTGCACTTTTATATAGATAGATTACCTGTATGCTCTTTTAATTTCAGCCATCATATTATTTTAACTTTCAGAACATGCGTTCAGTGAGGCAAAAATAAAATCACGATGAAGATTGTATTTCTGGCAACGATTATCTTTTGGTCATGCCAGGTAAATGATGATCTTATTCATGTCAAACAAAATATTGTATTATATTTCACAAAATAATTGCACTACAACGGCGCACTTTCACTTGATATTAGACCTATATTAATTTCAAACTTGGAACAAATTTATCTCGCGGAAAAAATTTTTAGGGGACTTGGAGTTTTCCTCGAATCGTGACATCTGGGCCTATGTTGGATGGTTGTTTCAATCATCCTTCACCTCATTGCCATGTCCTCTTTCTGTCCTAATTAGCCTACCAAGTGCATAAACACAGGACGTAAAGCCCCAATCATCCATCATCCATCGATCAAAATCGAGTCACCAATTAGCATCTTCTCCAATCGATTTCATTAGCTTCACATATTTTTTTTTCAGACCACATTTGCCTCTTACACCTTTGCCATATTTTTGTCTCATCTGATTAACCCAAGAGGCGAGTTGCAAAATGCAAACGGCCAAAATTGTGAACAGGGCAAATGCGACATCAGGTTTAGAACTTGCTTGGATTTTTCAAACGGGACTACGGATGATCATAATCAGTGCAGAATCAAAAGACCCCTTCGGCAGAAATTCAAGAAGACAAAATCTATCAAAGTGGCCCAATCATGGCAGGTAAGTACACATTCAGTGGCGTCCCTATGGGGGGCATGGGGGGGCACGTGCCCCCCATATTGGACCTGTGCCCCCCAGGTACCCCCCCATATGGAATTTTCAACCTTGGCTAAAATATACAATTAGTATTATGGGTGGCCCCCCAGAGAATCGCATGCCCCCCAGGTGCCCCCCCATTCGCGACCCCCTAGTTACACCACTGTACACATTTAGAGACAGTTGCTTGACACAGAGCATTTTAAAAGGATTTTTCACAGGGAGGCAGACGGAACGACATTAAACCATTATCCGCAGCATACACTGTAAGAAATGACCGTGTTTTTTCTGGCTAAAAGAACCGTAAATTTATTGTTATTTTATCAGTATTTTTTAAAAACAGACTTTGTCCGTGAATTTACAGTTCTTTGTCAGTTACAAAATGGCTCCAAGATAAATTTACTGCAACATGTCATTTAACATTCAGTTCACGTTAATGAAAAATTACTTCGACCGTTAATTTACTGGCAACTTGTAATATGCAGACAAAACATTTGAATTGGCCAAACAATCAATACACCTGGTCAGATTAGGAACTATAAACAAGAGATTGCATGGACTTCAACCACGGAACATGTGGTGCCATCTATAACATATGCTTTACACAGCTGTTAATCAAACTTAATTTATAACTTATCTGAAGGTAAGGGAACATCCTCATTCATATGATCTTAAAGATGCTGTCATTATGCAAAAGTTGTTATATTTATATATGACATTGACATTTGTGTGAGTCTTATGATGTGATCTAAAGAATGACACTATTAAAACCAAAATAACCCAGGCGCAGTCTGCATCAATACAACATACTTCGATAAACTTGACAACTGGTTCTCTTGGAAAATATATCTAACAATTTTATGGTTTGTGAGCAAACCGCAATTTAATTGCTGGGTATAATTGATGGACTTACTTCCCTGCTGTCAAGCAAGAGATGAGCAAGGCCGAGCCTGGAGTCAGTGGCTCTCTCACCTGATTCCAGCTTCGGTACATCCCTACAGCTATGCGACAGTTAAATCACATGCTTAGTCTGTTGTTTCACACTTGTGCAATTAGTAAGAATAACACATACTATCCGTAATTTTACAGTAAATTATACAGCTCCTTGCATTCTTTACATTCTATGATTGACAGTTGATATAACTGTAAAATATACTTTAAATAAACTGTTTTATATATGTACATTATACCGTAATATCACTTTGTTGAATCTGCAAAATTACAGTTCAATGTACCAATCTGCATTTTACGGTTCATTGTCCTGTTCAGGTTTATTAGTGCTTTTACAGTTCTTAGACCTGGAACAAAGTTGCCAGTTAATTTAACTGTAAAATTTAACGGGAATTTTTTGCAGTGTAGCGATGCGCAACATGTAGTTGTTATATAAATCAATTGAATATAAATATATTATTACAGTAATATATTTATATGTAGACCAATTGGGAACTGTTGAGATGATTGCTAATATACTTGGGCCAATCAAGGGGGGTCTGACAAAATTCAAATTTATGAAAATTGAAAAAGAAAAAGATGACACAGACCTACACAGAAATACAATCATATATAAAGACAGAAAGATTAGACCTTGGTTTAATGTACCCAACAACTACATTTCAAGAAAACAAAATTTGCAAATAATGAGAGTCTCTGGGAAAAGATTGTCCATTGTGGTCTTCCATTTGAATGACCATGGGTCAAAAATTGTAAACCGCTACATTTTTGAAAAAGAGTAAAGTTTTCGGTACAGAAAATTGTTTTTTAAGACAGGTGTCCAAGGGTTCTAACCCTGCTGATAAGCAGTAATGTTTTTTTTTATGTCATTTTCAAAACACCAATTACTCAAAATCCCTACCACCCTAGCAATGCAATGTGAGTTAAAATGATGTCATCATGCAACTGATGTGGCAAATCCGCAATGCTCAGGCATAGTCGTCAAGTAATAATAATATAACATGTATTATTTTGATTGAACACATTTCAGTGAGGTGAAGGGCTGCAGTCAGTGCAATGCATATTTGATGTCAATGACATTATGATGGTTTTTTTTTGTCGCAGGGAGATATTTCAGTGAAGTTCCTTGCGTTAAGTGGAGGAAAACGGAATCATAAAGACTTGGTGGATAAGTTTTCTGGTGTAGTCAAATTGCCTGCGTATCCGAACAGCACTGAAGCTATGTGGCATTACTTCACCTGGAGCGGAAATCACACGAGGTAACCAATTTTCCTATCCGGTGCTCGCACTTGCAAGATGCATGCCCTTTAATACACTTCAATGCCTTCACTCTCCCCAACACTCCATAAAGATAGATTAAATATCTTGTTAAAAATTACCTTTAACATGAACTGAACAACGCCCATTCAATAAAAAACTAAAGTTTTGAACAAATTCCATATTTTAGCTAATTTGTGATTTACTTTTGGGCAGTTTTACAGTATTTGCACTCGGCCGATTTCTCGTCTTCACGCAGCTACTATGAGAAAAGTATGACAGGTAGGGGGAACGGGGGCACATTGGGACGCTTTTAACGTCTACTAATTTTGCTCAATGCTGAAAGCACTGAAGTACTCAGAAGTTTGCATGAATATCACCAATACTATTGAGCTTAAATGCAAGGCATAATAAACCAGACTGCACCTACCCTTTTGCAGCTAGAGAGTCGTAAAAATGACTGTCCCAATGTGCCCGTGCGCGCACAGCCGGGGCTCATTGGGACATCAATTAAAAAATCATTTGAACACTCCATGTGCAATAGATATCACATATAAGTAGTGCATAAGACAATATACAGTGCATTAACACCTTGTAGTGCCAATAGTTCATAACTTTAAACAGTTTTAAACATTTAACATAAACTCTCCTGGGTGCGGACATCTATGTAAGTAACACACAGTGCTTTGCGACAAATTTGTTCACAGAGCATGGTAATCCACTATACCTCTATTCACTGTGGCCTGAACACCTGTTGTCTGCTGTCCCAGGTCATTCAGTTGCCTTGGACACTTAAATTCTGCCATATTAAGTGCGTCCCAATGTGCCCCGAATTCACTGTCCCAATAAGCCCCGATATGACTTTTACACCAAAATTCTAATTTCTCGGACACCAGTGAGTGTGTTTATCACGATAGCAATTCATAACTGTTCGTTACGATATATCAAATTCATACAAGCACAGAGAAAGCCTCATTGCTCATGGTTTGTCCACAGAATGGTTCGAATTGAACCCGTCCATATTTACTTTAGTAATAGGAAAACAAACTTTTGCTCGCCATACTTCTGCATGCGGCTGTAATTTGCCTATAAAACCATGGAAACATCAGGATGTGAAATTACAAGATATGATGGCACTACCATATCATATACCTTGCCAGGAACCAAGAAAACCCCACCGTCCCACAATGCCCCGCGTCCCAATGTGGCGCCGTTCCCCCTACACATAAATTTGTCATGGTGGCAGTCTTGTGTTACATTGAAGTTTATGTGTGCCACATTTTACCTTCCTACGTTGATTAGTTTTGAAACTTCATGCGATTTATGGCCAATTTTTGCACATTTTGTGTTTCATGGGCAGTTTCACATATTTTTATGGCAACACAGAAAAGCAAAAGCAGGCAGTTGTGATTCTTGTTAATGATCCTGTCTGAACCTATGTCTTGGACATAAAATACAACAGGTTTCATGTGAATAAATTATATATGAAGGAGCTGTCTCCAAAAATGTAGAAAATGGCATATGTCAAAAACTTTGTCTTCGATAGACCATTTATGCTGTTATGAATAAGTATTAAAAAGTGTGTCTAATGTTTGTGTCAATTTTGTAGCTGCAGATATGTCTCAAGGTAAATCAAAAAGATTCATTTCAGAATCTATACTTGGTTTTCGGAATTTGAGGCTTGAATATGATGTAAAAAAAATGTGTCCTCTCCAGTACGAGGGAAAAACACTCAGGATTCTGAAGAATAAAAAAACAAGCTAGTATTTGTGTTTTCTTTGCTCGATAGTGTGCCTCTACATCGATGTGACAAATGCAAGTGGAAAAGATATCCAGGCCATGCACATACATTTTCTTAGAAATTAAAACTCACAATGTCACAAAATGTCCTCTCCAGTACATCAGAAGTTTTGCTCGTATTCAAGTCTTTTAACACTGGATTCATTAAGGAAAAGAACATGGCTGAACTAAATAATTGCCTGGGTGCCTAAAAGGGTATTTATATATATTGCAAATAACAATATATGTTTTTAGATCATCAAATTGCACTATCAAGAGAAAATCAAATTTGAGAGTAAAGGGCAATTATTTTATGTGATATAATATATCAATATAACTGCAATGTTTCAAAAATAACAGAAAGACTAAACAAGATGATGCGTAAATATCTTGTTTATGGAGCAATTCAAGCTGATGTTTTTCTGAGCCTGTCATTTTTGGGTCATTTTCGGTGATTTTTCTCACTAGAACATTGTCTTTGACATAAAGGAAACACCATGAGTTCAAATCATACAGCAACAAAACTTGACTTTGGGTTAGTAGGACACCTACACATTATTTATCTTGGCAATCATGTGCCTTTTGAGATTAGAACCTTACTAAACACTCTAAAACATAAACTTTCAGAGTAAGGAATGTCTAATTCTTTACTTCCGTCATGAAAATTGTTGGAAAAAAGTTCTGCCATATTTCATCGAAATTTAAGTTTTGTATTGGTTTTAATGGTTCTATTCAACAAGATGGCTGGATTACCATTGAAAAAATGGTTAAATTAGTATTCACATGGACATTTTTTCAGATAAAGATTTTTTCAAAATTCAAACCTGACCTACTTTATGGAGTGGCAATTTGATTATAAACCAACAAATCACACGCATCCTTGTTGATTTACAAATCATTGATATGTTCATGTCATGATGGCATGAAGGAAATTCTGATAATTTACAAACCTTTATTTTGACCCCCCATGAGACACTTTGAGTGCTGATACTGTAAAACTGCCCTTTCAGAGTGTGCCAGGCGGTGAGGGCATGGAGATATAATTAGCACGCACCGTATTGCAACTGAAAAGTATCATGGTCAAGTGTAATATTAGTAACTGCTCTATTGCACAAATATAGTAAATTATGCAATAGTGAAACAAGTTTGTCTTGACAATGAGTAGCAATTACAAATTAGGCCTAATATAGGGCCCGGATCCAAGATCTGTATATTTCATGGAATTTTTTCAATGGGACTGGGCAACTTTTTTTGGGCTTCACCTTATATTTTAAGATTTTTATAATTGTTTTATTTTTATTTTTTAGACTAGCCTTCTTCATGAAAGTATATTGTAATCCAAATTGGAGTGGACCACACTGTGACTGCAGCAGCACACATCCGAACTATCATTGCCAGCCAGATGGAAAAAAGATGTGTAACCAACATTGGTATGGTCCAGAATGTGATGTAAAATGCTTGCCAGGAATTGGTCTTCAACATTATGACTGTTTAGACAATGGAACTAAAGATTGCAATGATGAAGATTATGGCGAATACTGTGACAAGTACTGCAAGGCAACTGATGATGAAACTGGGCATTACATATGTGCAGAGGATAGAAATAGGATATGTATGAAGAATTGGTGCATTGAAAACTGTGATGTCTCTTTGAAAGAGTTGATGCTTTGTAGAACCACCCCTGGAATCACTGACAGAAGCACTCCTGAAATAGTCTTTGGAATCACTCCCAACATCAGTGACAGAACCAGTCCAGAAAATCCTGATAAAAGCACTCCTGGAACCAGTGGCAGAACCACTCCTGAATTTGCAGTCAGAACCACTCCTGAGATCACTGATCGAACGTCTGCTAGAACCATTGGTAGGACCACTCCTGAATTTGAAGTTAGAACCACAGCAAGGATCAATACAGAAATTATTGGCGTAACCACTCCTTTCTTCACTGGTAGAACTCCTACTTCGTCCACCGGTGAAACCACTCCTTTAATCTCTGATCAAACCACTCTTGAAAACTCTGATAGCGCCAGTCCTGGAATTAATGGGAGAAGTACTTCAGGAATCAGAGTTAGAACCACTCCTAAAACCACTGATCAAGCCAATGATGGAATTGCAGTTACAACCACATCTGAAAACAAAAGCAGAACAACTGTTGGAATCACTGATGAAACCAGATCTGGAATCACTGATCAATCCACTCCAGGGATCACTGGTAGGACCATTCCCAGAAAAGCTGGGAGAACCACTCAGGGAATCATTGATAGAATCACTGCTGCTGGAATTATCCTCAAAGCCGCTGCTGAAATTGCAATAAGAACCACTCCCAGAATCACTGGAGGAACAAGTTCCGGAATCTTTGACAGAATCACTCCTGAAATTGCAATTAAAACCACTCCCAGAATCACTGTTAGAGCAAGTTCCGGAATCATTGATAGAACCACTCCTGGATTCTCTGACCAAGCCACTACTGGAATCACTGACAGAACAATTCCTGCACTTGCAGTTAGAACCACTTCTGAAATCAATGATGGAACCACTCTCGAAGAAAAAAACGACAGAACCACTCCAACCACTTTTGGACTCATTGATAAAACCACTCCTCAAGTTGTTGATAGAACCGGTCTGGAAATCACAGATATAACCACTTCTGGAATTATGGGCAGAACCACTCCTAGAATCACTGATGGAACCGCTCTGGGAATCACTGGAAGGAACACTCATGGAATTGGCAGTAAAACCATTCCAGGAACTGAGAGAACCACTTCTAAAATCAGTGATGGATCCATTCTTAAAGCATATGGAACCACTCCTGAAATCACTGGTAGAACCACTCCTGAAATTCATGATGAAACCACTCTCGGAATCGCTGGCAGAACCAGTCCTGAAATCACTGATCACACCACTCCTGATATTCCTGATGGAACCATACCTGGTATTGCTGGAATTGCTCCTGAACTCATAGAGGAAGAGACAAAAGCAGGTCTGATTTATTATATAGTTCTATTGAAAAATGGTTTAAGAAGACAGTTTTGAAATGAACACTCACACTGGCACTTAAAAAGATGCAGTAGGAGTTTCAAGCCTATAACTGGGTCACTTTGCAGCATGTCTAACATGTTGGCTCCCTGTCAGTATCTAAATATAGCAGTCAAGTATTGCCATGCATGTGGTGGAATCAAACCCTGGACCTATTAATTACAAGGATAACATCCTAAGGATTCAGCCACCAAGACCCTGCCAGTATTTAAAAATATAGCATGTCTTTGTATTCTGGTATTAAAGTATATGATTTTTCAGGGGAAGTGCATGTGATACTCATCATAGCAGGGGTAGTAGGACTGGCCCAGTTGTTAGCCATTGGGATACTGGTCTACTGGTTCCTCTGCTCCAAAAGGTAATGTTCGGTTTTTTGTTTTTTTTTCAACATTCTGAATTATGATTCGCCTAGAAGAAGAGAGTATTAGAAACATTGTCGGATATTAGGTCACTTCAACCTGATGATGATTTGGTATAACCTGTCCCTTGTCTTTTCTTTTAGAAGAGGTCAAACTTACAAAATACCAAAGCAGACTATTCCTTCGGAACACAGGAACAAAGACACACCAAATGATGAAATCAGCCAAATGGAAACCTGGATTGCACTGTAACAGTCAGCCCTCTGTAACTTCAGGACTGTGCTTGACAGGATGAAATCCTCACTGTCCATTGAAAAACAAAACTTCATGATGCTGAGACCGGCTTAAGGTTAATTTTGTATGCATCTTCAAGAAATAGTTCCAATTCAATAATTATTTCACATTCACAAAGTTTATTTTTAATATCTATGTCAACCCTACTTTGTTAAATATCTAGGTCAACCCTAGTCTATGTTAAATATCTAGGTCAACCATAGTCTATGTTAAATATCTAGGTCAACCGATACTAGTCTATATTTAATATCTAGGTCAACCCAAGGCAGACTAAACAATCATTTTCTTTAAGAAAGTAGACAAGGCCATTGGCACACTCTGGAAAAGGTCTGGTTTCTTCCAGACAAAAGTTATGTGAGCTACTCACAGTTAGTTTCTGTTGACCGCTTGCTGGAACTCGTGAAACAACTCCCAAGGTGGCAGCATAGTTTTGTTGAACACATTTTATGCCAGATGGCAGTACATCTCTTGCCAACGATGCAACATTAACACAGCACTGGCAACAGGGGCGTAGATTTTTCATTTTTGAAGGGGGGATGATTTCGGCATAAGCGTATTACGCGGGAGGCTCAAGGGGCCAAAAAATCGCACGGCCAGGAATTTCGGAGGCCACCTGAGAGCCCAGAAGCCGAAATATTTCAGATTATCAGAAAGTTAATTGTGAGCAACCTGAAGCTTGTATTTTCTTCATAACATCCGACTAGTATTATTGCAAAAACAGCTAAATATATTAATAATTCCCAACACCAAGTGGCTCTGATTTGAGATTCTAAAGGGGGGGGATAATTGAATCATCATCCCCCCAGGCTCATCCTGGGGGGGATGCCCAGAAATGCAAGTTTGGAGGGGCTGAAGCCCCGAAGATTAGAAGCATTGTCAGAGGCTCGAAGGATCGAAGCGCGAACCATCCCAAAATCCGAAGTTTTTACGTGTCTGCCAATCTTTGCAAACATAACAAGTCAAGTAGATAAACTTCAAAATTAATGACAAATAGTGCACAACGTACTTCGTACAGTGTCTTTTCATGGGCTCTGGTTATTGATTCACTACCATGTATCATATAAGGGACATTTCTTTTTTTTTTTGCCCAAGTTTTTTTTTGGAGGGGCTGAAAGCTCCGATTGGGGGGGCTCAGCCCCCCCTAGCCCCCCTTCGTGATGCCACTGGGGATGCCTCCCCCATCCCCCCCCGGATCTATGCCCCTGACTGGCAATGAAACGGTGGTCACAGGCCCGTAGGCTAGGGGGGGTAAGGGGGTGATGGGTCACCCCCCCCACTGGCCAAGGAGTTCCACCCAAGCTAAAAAATAAAAATTAAGAAACAAAGTTTGGCCACGATATTTGAAGTCCGGCCCTGGTGTTTGAAGTCTGGCCCTGGTATTTTTAAAAATAAGCCATGAAAGTGGAACTCCCCTTTTTCCAGCTCTCTGGCATCGCCGTGCACAAAATTTTTTTCCGGAAACAAGCCAACATTTTGTACCATTGCCGATTCAGTGGAGCTGGCATTCCAGGCTCCGGAACCCTTTTAATCAATTCAAAACACTACGGATTTGCATTGCCGGGTCCAAAATGGAATGTTTTGCATGAATTGCCACCATATTCCAGTACTGTCAGGCTGATTAGACTGTTATATGGACCTTGGAAAACCCGGCCCCATTGATAATGTCCAGGCCGATGTTTCCGGAAATAGTTTTATTATGCTCGACAACCCAAGAGAGCTGCAACAATGAGAGTTGCACTATCAAGGCCTCTAAATAAGTTAAATATAAATTCACTAATAAAAAAATTGGTTGGGCATCATTGTTGTAGATTACATCTGACAGTTGCCAAATTTTCAGACTAAAGTGGACCAAAATTACCAAACATGAAAAGACCGTAGCCTGGTGGCCATGTCCTGATCAGAAACGATCACTGCAGGGGGCACCTGTGAATTTCAGTGATGCTGCCCTCTTGCTATCTTGACCTTAAATCCTTAACCAAATTCTGTTGGTTGCTGCCATATATGGGCATGATAGTGGCCTCTCTTTTTTCCAGTTCTTTGGTGTCCCGACGCACAAAAATTTTTTCTTGAAACATCGGTCTGTGGTCCATTGCCAATAGCGGTGGGTTTTCCAAGCTCAAAACACTTCTAAATCCACAGCTATGTATCGTAAAACAAGCGGAATCCATGAATTAGGTCCAGAAGTTGACTCAGTTGGGCTTGTCCAGTGCTGTCAGGCTGATTAAAGTGTGTTTTGGACCCCAGAATACAAGCTCAATAGACTCAGCAATGGTACAACATGGCAAAAAAGTTTTAATGTGCACTGGGACGTCGGAGAGCAGCAAAAGGGAGAGTTCCACTATCAGGCCTTATTGGTTAGTGCTTTGTAATACTCGCTATTACTAAATAAAAGTGTCGAATGATTTATCCTTCAAATGTGGAATTCCAACATTACTATAAATTGATGTAACAATTTCATTCTGTATGGCATAATTTTTTACCATCAAAATTGCTCAGAATTTGTCTCAGAAGATCTGAAAACCATTGGCTTCTGGGGGCCTAGAGCGGCCCCCACACCCCTGCCTCGACTTTGGTCTGCTTTAGCCTCTGTCATCACCCCCCCAACCACAGAGCAGCCTAAGGGCCTGCGGTCAACTTGTAGACAGACTAGTTAGCTGAGCTAACTTAGCTCTTGTGTGAAGATAATCTGTTCGTTGTGAAGTTTGCACTCTGAAACATAGCAATGTATTACCAGTGGTTGTAGTGATGTTTGCACACAATGCACAGCAGTTCTTTAAGATTACTGTAACTCACAGTAATGTTCATGCTATAGTAATGGTGATCAATATTTGCATTGTAGTGTATATTGATATTTGTATTTCAGTTTCTTAGTAGTAACATATGCATTAGAGTACATAGTGATGTCTGTTGTTGTTGTTGTTTTGTGAAGTTCATAGTGATGTCTGTTAATTCATAGTGATGTTTGCACTGAAGTTCATAGGGATGATTGCACTGTAGTTCATAGTGATGTTCCCATTGTAGTTCTTAGAGATATCTGTGTTGTAGGTCACTGTGATGTTTGTTCTGTAGTTCTTATAATGTTTGCACCGTAGTTGTAAGTGATATATACGTGTTGTAGTGCATAATGATGTTTCCACTGTAGTTAGTTAGTGTTGTCTGTGTTGTAGTTCTTAGTAATGTTTGCTTTGTAGTTCATAGTGACATGTTTATTGTGTAAATTGTGAAGTTTTCACTGTTGACCATGTTTATATTTGTTCTGTAGTTCTTGTCATGTTGCCATTGTGCTTAATAGTTCATGTTGATAAATTAAATTCAGTTCAGAGTGATATCTGCATTATACACCGTTGCTCATAAATATGGAATACTTCAACATTCTCCAGTGAAATTGATAACTTTAGCAACTTCTGCTGGAGCATATGATGGTCTGATTCAATGGTAACTACTTCCAGTGACCGCTAAAGGGAAGAACATGCTGTTTAAAACGCTTGCTGCAGCGTTAACCCCAGGAAAAGATACAGCAGCACAAAATATGGAAATTCAGAGGTTTTTGTAAGGTGAGGTGCATTCAACCAAAAATTAAACATCTTGCAAAATAAGTAGTTGAGGCTTTCAAAGAGTTATTAAAAAAGATGACTTGACCTTTACAATGGACCTTGCTTACATTCACTCTGTGTAATTTGCTTTTATTTAACTTTTTTTTTCCTAAAAGTATTCCGTATTTATGAGCACGAGTGTAGTTCATAGTGTAGTATACGCTGTTGTCTCAGTTATGCTTTTTTAGTCCATACAAACATTGTATACTATTGTTCATCTATAGTGACAAAATATAGGTAATTTGGTAGTTCACGGCACTGTTGGCAACTTAGTTATAAATGACTGTGCATGTCCTGCCCCTTTTCCTAGTTTTATGTTTAATGAAATAACAAAATTGTGGATACATCACTATTTGATTAATAATCAATATATAGGCCTATAATATAATCACGACTTTGTGCCGATCTCAGATTAAATACTCATGATAAGAACCATATTCGTATTGTTTATGAATTGTTATATTCTACAATCTACATTGGTACTCGTTTTACAAGCATCAAAATGTTTTCGTAGTTAGAACAGTATTATGCAATAGGTACCAAATCATTGTTTGATCTCTATTTGAATAATGATTGAATAATTAGACTTTGTGAAGATCTCAGTTTAAATACTCATTGTAAGAGTCGCTATCTTATGGTTTACGCTTCATTATATTTTACATATTTGCTGTTTTCAATCAATTAAGTGAACCAAAATCAGGATATTTAGAAAATAAAAGGTGTGTGAGACAGTTGTATAGATAACATGAACTGAATCAAATGGTACGTAATTTGGTTAATATTTACAATTACCAGAATTTTTCAGAATAAACTACCCATTGTTCAACCATAATCATAGTGTTGTGCTAACTTGAAGATAAATCAATTTTTTATAAAAATATTTGTCCGCTCAGTTACCATCGAAAAATCAATATTTAGTTAAAAGAAGTTATTTATCTGAGATGAAGTGCCTATGAAAATAAGACTGATAATCAATGTTTTCCTTTCTTTCAAGTGCACAAATAGCAAGGTTTTTCTTTTTTTTTTTTCGACGAAGGTCCCCTCCTTTATCACATTTTGCAGGGCACCTTGTCGAAATTTGAGAATGGCCCATAAACTGAACCAAATCAAAAATGCAAAACTATTTCCATGGCTCTTTTTTTTTGTGGATCTGCTTGAGAATTTAGTGTATGCCCCGAAAAAAATCTGCTAAATTAGTTGCTACAGCACAGTTTAAGGGTTGCCTGTGAAATGGAATAGATTACACTGCCCCCTGACAACACTTTTGTAGCATACCAGTGGAGACACCTGTCACTGGCAGTGTTCGAAATAAGGGGGGTCAAGGGGGTTTTGACCCCCCCCCCAAATGTTAAAAGGACCCCCCCAAATACACTTTTTAGAGGGGGGCGTCCTTAAAAACGCCCTCAAATACTAAAAGTGCATTATTTAATCCAGAAATGGGGTTTTCAAAAGTAATTTTCTAGGATAATACATGCTTGAAACACTCAGAATTAATTTCAGAGTACATGTAGTTAGTCCTTTCTGAAGCCCCTCAGCTTCTAGGGGCTTTTAGCAGCCCGCAGACCTCCGACGGCCCGCGGATCTCCGGCCGCTAAAGCTTCGACCGTTCAGACCCCCCCAAATGACATGGGCTATTTCGACCACTGAGTCCTGTTTGCCTGTTGCCAGCCTAAGATGACTTCAACGATGAACTAATAATACAGTTTCACCACATTTATTGACCATATATATGAATTTCTTTTTCCAACAAAAAACAGTTACTGAGGCAGCATCTCAGTACATTGGGGTACAAAACCATATAGAGGTGCACGCGTGAGCCCTATATAAACAAGAAAAGTACCCTTAAAAAGGGTACTGTATCGATCTTGCCATGAACCTTAGGGTATGTGGCATGTAATAAAATGTTTTAATATTATAAAGTAGACATTTCTATGAAAAATTACCCATGGAAAAATTCAAAAGCCCCTCCCTTGTTTCATAACAATATTACATAATATTGTGTGATGTCAGGCCTGAAAAATACCCTCCCCCCTTACAAAAGTAAATCATGAATCTGCCCCTGATTTGTTTTGGTCTGGGATTTTGCAACTTTACAGTATTGCAGCGTAATGCGGCGAAAAGCTTTTTGCGATGTTAAGATTGCATATTGAGCAAAATGAATAAGTGCATTGAATTCGCAGGAGTTTACTTGATATATGCAGATTTTTAAATTTTGAAAATCGGATGTTTATTAAGGTTTTTGGACCTAGTTTTGCATTAAAAATGATGTACACAATCTTTGGTGACGTTTCACACGCAAAAAATTTCGCCAGAGACTTTTCCTAACCTTGATGAATCGATGTACTGTTAAGTATATTTACATGTACTTATTTTTACATGTTAAGACATCGATACAAAAAATATTAGGCCTACCTACTTTACATATGAGATAGTCAATAAACAAATATTTTAAAATTGATAATATTCACAAGCAAAGTTCAGTGGGACAGTACATTTTATGTCGCGCATTTGTCCCATATGTATCCTAACACAGTCTTCAGCTGCACCACCAGGAGGTACGTTGCTCCACCTAGGGGTGGTCATGGGCTGTTTGCTGTGGAACCATGTGAAGGATGCTGGAAAAATAATAAATTCATAAATACCAATTATTAAAGGGAAATAATACAGTTCACAACAGTGCCCCCTAGTGTTAAAATGAAATTTGGAGACACTATGCGTTATTATGATCTATTATGACACCAAACAAGCTAAAACAATCCAGTAAAAACCTTCGAAACTTAAACAAAATTTAATTCCCAATATGGTTTTGGAAATTTTTGACATGACACCCCCCCCCCTCCTCTCATCGGTGAACCCGTCCACTTTTTGTTAAAAAAAAAAAATTGTTATTATTTCATATCTTAGCCTGAACATTGCCAACTTCTATCATGTTTTCATGGTTACTTTTCATTTGATAAGCACATATATAAAAAAAACGTGATTCTCCCTATGTTTTCAATGTTACTTCCAAATACCAATTGGGGTGTGTTCAAGTGTCAGTACATGTAGTTCTTTTAAAATGCTGGTGACCCCCCCCCCCCCCCACATATATTCCTGATAGTCATAGTATGCTTATCACAAAATCTCATTATCTTTTTATGGTAAGTTCTGAACTGTATAATTTCCCTTTAAAGGGCCTAATACTTTATCTGCCCATAAAGATTTGTGTGACAATTCTGCTTCATAACAAAATAGTCTAAATTTGAATAGATCTATGCGTCGTATCTTTTTCATTTGATGACAAAATGAATTACACAGCATCATGGAAAAGCAAAACCTCAAAAAAATGTCATAAACAGGGCTTCAGAGTCGGGTAATTAGCAAACCAGCTCAGACTCTTGACTCATTTTAGCTTTCTGAAAAGTGAAACAACTCTGACTACTAAGGTCTCATGACTTATGACTCTGACTCCGACTCCCGACTCCACTTACCGGCATTATTGCTTAAATATTACATAGTTATCAAGGGAGAACAATTAATTGATTAATAAATTTTCATGAGATTATGCGCATGAACCCTTTTTTGGGAAATTTTGTGTAAATTTGTGATGCATTTCACATTTTCGTAACTGCGTTTTTGTAAATTATATTAATTATTTTTTAGAGTCAGAAGTCACCTATTTAATTTTCGACTCCTACTCCGACTCTGACTGAAAATCAAAGTTCGACTCCAACTCCACCCAAAAACTGCCGACTCTGCGACTGCAACTCCTGACTCAGACTCCAAAGCTCCGGTAATAAAATTAATGACGCTTGAATCATACCTTCAACTTGTATGTCATTTGATGCTATCCAAAAATTGTGGAGTGATCCTTTAATTGCATCAAATTCTTCCGCAGTTTCAAGAGCAATCAGATAGCCGCCATCTTGGGCACAATATTGCCTCGCATCTTGGGCGTTTCTTCTTGGGAATGTTGGAGATGTGATCAATTTGTATTTTCCATATTGAGTGGTCTTGAAGCTTCCTTTCACATCTGAAGAGGAGAGGACAGATAGGTGTCTTTAAAATACTTACTTATTCACTCTAGGGGTCTACACCGGTTCGATAAATACCGGCCGTACCGGTACAGTCTAGCCGGTTCGGTGCATTCATGCCATATCCAGCTAAAAAAAGTTGTTCTATTGCCGAGACTTATTATCGTTTTCATAGCTACGTGTTTTTCAAGTTTGCAATTTGCTTCATTCCAAAACTGTGATGTCAGAGATTAAGTTGAATAATTCTGTTTATTACAAGCACAGATTTCAGCAAACTGACAAAGTGCAGTGACACATGGATTATGTATGTTTTACTATGCACTGTAAAACTGAACCAAACAGACTACTTAGCCTCAAAGCAGAGTTGCGATTACTGACAAAAAAAATTGTGTTTGAAGTTGTGATGACTGGTGTCTTATGAAAAACAGTAACACATTTTGTTTGGAAAACAATTAATGAGGTGCAACACTCAGTTTAGACATGCGTTGTTTGTTGTGGTTGTACACAAATAGTAACTTTGCCTGACAGTTTCAAATTCTTTTGTCATTAACTGTGATGTCAAACTAAGAACTGATATGTCACGGATTGAAGATTAAACCAATCACATTGACAGATACTCAATGATGTCGCAGTTTAACTGCAAAACGAAGTTTTCAAAAAAACACATAGCTGTGAAACGATAATAACAGAAAATATTCACAAAATCATAAAATGAACTCGAGCACATCGTCATCATGATGACCACTCTGTTTTGAGATCAACTTTCCGGGCCAAAAATTTGGTTTTTCGGAAAGCGGAAACTCTAAAATGCGGACCAGCCCAAATTTGCGGACCCACGGTACGAATTGTGTATCGATCAAGTTTATCGATGATACGTACCGTATCGATTTTGTGTAACGATATAGACCTTTAATTCACTCGCTTATTGCAGCCTGGAAATTTGATATGCAAAAAATAGTGGACTGCTGCACTGTTAAAATGGCACTTTGTGTGTCATCATGCTGATGATTTGTCAGGATCATACCCAATCCTTTCAATGTTAATTTGATTTAAGGAGACAAACTTACTTGTTGGTGACAGGCAAGCAAAAGGATTATAAAAAAATGCATTTGATTTTTACTCTAAAATCAGTTATGACAAATCAAATGGCCTTCTCTTTATCATGACCAATCAAACAGCCCATATGTTTCCCGTGTTGAATGTAGAGTCAGCTATCATGAGTCATAAAGTGCTATTTTCACAATGCAACATTCCACTCTTTTTGCATATCAAATTCCCTTGCTGTAATAACAATATACACAGGATCATAGATGTAGGAGGTCAATAATTTGCTGGGCTCAAAATTCACAATTTTGCCGACCGCCTGAAACTCCCAAAAAAAAAATGCTTTGCCACATTTACGAACCTAAAACGATGAAGGTTTTAACAAAGAAATTTGTCTACCACATGAACCAATAAAACCTTGATGGAATTATCAAGTATTCAGAAGAAAAAGACATAGCAGACAGGCATCTTATTGAAGTTACTGTTTATCTCAGAGTTACATGTACTTGAGGCGCATTTGTACATTGGCATTTTGTTATCAAAAGATCTATCTACAGATCTAGTATCTCTGGACCATACATCTTCAAGGTATTTTAATGAAGTTTTGCTGAATCAGAATATTTAATTTCTCTTACCTTTTGTCACCCAGGTTAAAGACTGCGGATCTCCTGAAAACTTGATGAACTCTGTATTCCAGTCATCAAAGTAGCATGACATACATTTGGTCATGCTGTATGCAACAACTGAAGGCAGGTCATCTTGTGTTGATGCGATACATTCAATCTTGCTCTGTTTGACTGGATACGATTTGCAGTATATGTTTGCATCAATGATAGTCATGAAGGGATTTGTGTTCATTTCTGTATAATATACAGGTCTTAATATTCCAGCTGATGCTATAGATGGAGAGATACTTAACAGAATGATCGCAGCGAAAATTATTGGCAAGTTTTGGAGAATCATAATCATCGAAATTATCTAAATCCAAAGAATGTAGTAAATTTCACTCTGATATAGTCCTTATGCGCAATTTGACTATAGTTTCGTCTTGACCAAAAAAAGCTGTAATTTCTGATCATTAATTCACATTCACTTAGATGAACTAGAGCTTTCAAGCAAAATATCTGAAATGCACAATCGTAAGATCTAACAAAAAGTTAGTGTGGGAATAAATTGATAATCCACAGAAAAATATCTAACACAATTCATCTAGGTCTGGGAATATCAATGCGACTTGAATCACATGGTAGATTCCAATAGCCAGTCATAAAAAAGTATGTTTCTGTTGCTCGACAAAAGCTTAATATTCGATACTTCAGTGAATAAAATATTTTGTAAATATATAGATGAGAGACATTTTGGTCAATGATCATGTCATCAACTATTAACTACATCATAATTCAATTTATTGTGCTTCATTCAGGTGTCATTGATCCCATCTTTTGTAATAATTTTTATTGAGATAGAAAGAAAGTGAATGTCTAAATGGATTATGCTGATGTAAATAGTATTGTTCACGAGTATTGCCCGATAAACGGAAGTTTGAATATTGAATGAGATTAATGATTATTTATACGAGGGGCGTTCAGAAAGTTCACGGCTCTTTTTTATATGGACACTTACTTTCAATCTAGACCAATGAATTTTTTACAGGATGAAATTCAGCAGTTTTGGACAATTTGAAGTCATTCTGTGGTTGCCATGGAAACAGAAAGTTTGGCTAGGTGGAGCAGGTATAGTACGGAGATCAAGAAAATCAATGAATTGCGGCTGAGGGAGACCTCACTCTAGCACTTGTATTAGTAAGATTGATAATAATTAACACAAGAAATATAATATTACCTTTTAAAAATACTCGCAAGTACTAAAAAAGCATTAATTCATACACCTGACACTTTGAAATAAACCATATTTTGATTTATAAGATGATTTGTGACCATGCTATGACAGAAAAACCCTCAGTTCTGTCCCGATTCACCCCTTATTACGATATGCTTGAAAGTATATTTAGAAGCTAATATCAGATTTCTTGTGTCAAATATTGTCAATCTTACTAATACAAGTGACAGAGGAGTCTTTCTCGCAATTCATTGATTTTCTTGATCTCCGTATTAGAGTAGGACGGGGCATGCAGCCCCCCTTAACTTCGACGTGCGATTTGAACTACTTTTTATGGTCGATTATTTGAATGCTTAGGCTGTCAGGGAGATATCACTTGACTCTATTTATAACTAGTGAAACAAATGTCCACCAATTTTAATAAAGGAGTTACGGCCATTTTTGTAAAAAATTGAAAATGGCCTTCTTACAACACCCATCGGGCAAGAAGCCCCCCTATTATAATCCTATGGCAATTTTTTTTTGCAAGTGCATTCAGCTTGAAAGTTATTTCTTGGGGTTCTTCTATCATTTTTAAGGCATTCTATTCACTTTTTCAGAATTTCAGAATTTTTCTGTTCATACATTCATTTTTTAATATTTTTTGCCCTGTTTCAATTTCGGCCTATTTTTTTTAGCTATTCTATCAAGATTTAAGGTAAAATACATATTATTAAATTGTTCCTGAAGCAACATTGAGGCCCCAGTGTAGGGGGCCTCATGCCCCGTGCCATGTGGGGCCTCTCGTCCCAAAGCCACATATTTTAAATTTGACCTCTATATTTTTCGAACTAAAAGGCAAAAAACAAGATCAAAATCATATTTATGTGATGGTCCTAAATTGAAGCAATGCAGATATCCATTTTACTTTTAAGAATTTCCGAAGTTGTTTCTGACAATCGCTTTCAAAGAATTAGTCAAAGTTACAAAAACCATGCACATTTTTTTGTTTCTTTAATTTCTACTATGGTTTGGTGCTGTTCACCTTGAAAATTTGTGACCTCACCTAAAAAGCCTCTAGCTTCAATCCTAACAATAAGAAAATGCACCAAAAATGTAAGTTTAGATATAAACCTGGGGGGGCTTCTCACCTAACCCGGGCTTCTTGCCCCGACCTACTCTACCTGCTCCACCTAGCCTTTTTTTTGTTTCTGTAATTACGACTATGGTTTGGTGCTGAATGCCTTGAAAATGTGTGACGTCACCTAAAAAGCCTCTAGGTTCAATCCTATCAATAAGAAAAAGCACCAAAAATGTAAGTTTAGAAATAACCCTGGGGGGGGGGGCTTCTCACCTAACCCGGGCTTCTTGCCCCGACCCACTCTACCAGTGAATCCAGCTTTGTCATAAGTCCTGATGTAGTTAAGGACTCAAATTCTGGCGCCTGAATTGCTCTTGCCAAATCGGGCATGCAGGAGTGCTTTCCCACATTGGTTCGCTGTAAGAATACAAACATTTGGTACCGTAATATGGGGTGAATGGGGACACTGGGGTGAATCGGGACAGAATAGGAATGTGTTTTATTTCTTAAACTACAACTACTTCTATTTAACCCAGGCCCGTAGTTTTGGCATAATTTTGGCATACATAGTAGCGTATATTGTGATTGAGTTTTATCATTCTAACTGCAGGCAGTGAGGAGCTGCAGCACCTTAAACTTGGCCCTGCAGAAACTTAATTTTCGACGGTGGTCAAAAGTTTGCTCATATCACAAAAAGCATTAATATTATAGCCACAAAAATAGCAGGAAACCTTTATAACCTATATTTGACAAATTAAGGGACCAGAAGAGTTTACTAGATGTGGTATTTTGTATGTTTGGTCATATCATGGGTTCAAATCCAGGGCAATGACAAAGTATTGGAATCAACAAAAATAACCCTACTCAATTTCATTTGAGTGTACAAGCATGGCCTTTTTAAAGAATATTATTGAAATTGTCATCACTGGTATTGGATTTAGTTCAGAATTACTTATATATGGTGTAATTAAACGAAAAATACATATTGAAAATATGACAAATTACACAAAAGTATGTAAATTTTACATGTAATTGAGGTCAGATTATTCTCAATTTTTCTTTCTTAATGTCAAACATATTTTCTATTGTTAATTCACATGTGACAATCACCTTAACACGGCAGGAAGTATTATTTAATAGAAATAGAGGCTGTCCCGATTCACCCCAAAATAAGGAGTGAATTGGGACATTGGTTTTTCATCAATAAATCATTGAAAATTAAAGACATCTTTTTATGCTCCTAGGAATAGTTTGACCTTAAGTTCGGACATAAATAGGCACCATATTTTGATTTATAAGATGATTTGCGACCATGCTATGACATGTCGATTCTTTGAATGCTTAGGCTGTCAGGGAGATATCACTTGACTCTATTTATAACTAGTGAAACAAATGTCCACCAATTTTAATAAAGGAGTTACGGCCATTTTTGTAAAAAATTGAAAATGGCCTTCTTACAACACCCATCGGGCAAGAAGCCCCTCTATTATAATCCTATGGCAATTTTTTTTGCAAGTGCATTCAGCTTGAAAGTTATTTCTTGGGGTTCTTCTATCATTTTTAAGGCATTCTATTCACTTTTTCAGAATTTCAGAATTTTTCTGTTCATACATTCATTTTTTAATATTTTTTGCCCTGTTTCAATTTCGGCCTATTTTTTTTAGCTATTCTATCAAGATTTAAGGTAAAATACATATTATTAAATGGTTCCTGAAGCAACTTTGAGGTCCCAGTGTAGGGGGCCTCATGCCCCATGAAATGTGGGGCCTCTCACCCCAAACCCACATATTTTAAATTTGACCTCTATATTTCGAACTAAAAGGCAAAAAACAAGATCAAAATCATATTTATGTGATGGTCCTAAATTGAAGCAATGCAGATATCCATTTTACTTTTAAGAATTTCCGAAGTTGTTTCTGACAATCGCTTTCAAAGATTTAGTCAAAGCTACAAAAACCATGCACATTTTTTTGTTTCTTTATTTTCTACTATGGTTTGGTGCTGTTCGCCTTGAAAATTTGTGACGTCACCTAAAAAGCCTCTAGCTTCAATCCTAACAATAAGAAAATGCACCAAAAATGTTAGTTTAGATATAAACCTGGGGGGGCTTCTCACCTAACCCGGGCTTCTTGCCCCGACCTACTCTACCTGCTCCAGCTAGCCATACTTGCTGTTTCCATGGCAATCACAGAATGACTTTAAAATGTCCAAATGTTCCAAAATTTTGGAAACCCATTCCAAAACTGCTGAATTTTATCCTGTAAAAAATTCATTGTTCTAGATTGAAAATAAGTGTCCATATAAAAAATGCCGTGAACTTTCTGAAGGCCCCTCGTATAAGGGCGACAAATAGGTGAAATTGAGGCCTCATGACACACCCGCCACCCAATGGGGTAACACTAATATACAAAAATGTAATTAGGGGTATTGAATAGGAAATATGGAGAAATTGGGGGAAAGGAGGAGGCTACGTGGAGGAAATCCATGGGAGCAAGTGGGGGGAAAGGGGGGGTTAGGGACCGTTCAGAATTTATGACTGAGGGGGGGTGGGAGTTTTGGCCGAGGGGGTAGTAACTCTAAACACATGTTTCAAGAGGGGGGTATTAATTTTTGACAACATTTCCAAGGGTAGAGAAATTTTAACAAAGAAAACATTTTTATAAAAAACGCATAAACTCATTTTATTTGGATTTTTTACGTGCAAAAGACCGTGAAATGACGCGAATCTGTACACGTAGCCGGGTATAACAGTATATATGTGTGTACGGCTTTTTATGTCGAAGGGGGGGGGGTACTAAAAATACACGTGAAACCTAAGGGTGGGGTACTAAAAATCCGCATGAAACTCAAGGGGGGTATCAATTTTTGACGGGAAGTTCCAGCAAAACTCCCACCCCCCCCCAGTCATAAATTCTGAACGGTCCCTAATATTCCATGTCAATTCAACAAATTTAAAAAATCTTCCCACTAGACCCCCTCGAACTTGTCTGGAAAAATTCTGAGATAATAGTTTAAAGGATGTGTGCCAAATTTATATACATGTACTTTCGCCCAAAATATATGAAAGGAAACAATGTTGAGTCTGTTTTGGCAATTATTTTTTTCCGAAAAAAAAAGCAACTTTTCAAATGTGAATATTTTGAGATTCTTGAATGATACAATCTTTATTGAAACCGGAAATCATATATCTTGGGTTATTGAAATGGATTCCTTCTCCTAATTTATGGTGCCTAGAAACTTCATATCTTGGATATGTAATCCACTAGAGCGATGTTAGTATTGTATCCCATAGTTTCTTTACAATTTTATATGTATATATATTGCCTACATTTTTATCCTATAATGAATGTATGTATTCCTCCTTTTACACTTGTTAAATTCCACACCTCGGTCATAATAGCTTTGAGCCAATGTTGTTTGTATTTAACGCCGAGATAAAATAAATATTGATTTGATTTGATTTGATTTTTAGAAAAATGGCTTTAAAGTTGGAGGTGAATGCATTTATCTTGATTTTCTATAAGCTCGATTGCCAAAGTGCCATTTTCAAGGCTGTATAGATGGCCACTATCTGAAAATCAAGATAAATGCATTCTCTTCCAACTTTGAGGCCATTTTTCTTGGGAACTACGGGATACATGTGACCTGGTTTTGACAATTTAATGTAATCACTTACAGTGTGTAACTGTAGCATATTACAAATCCAAGTGATGAAGTTTCTAGATACTAAAGTTTAGGAGAAGGAATGATTGGGGTGCACCATTTAGTCTTAAGAAGGGGGCTAGATTTTTTTCAATAAATAATTTCTTGCTCAGTTTTGTTGAAATAAATACATTCTCTGTGGGCAGTCTTGAAATAAGTAATTTCTTGTGGGGGTATTTCTTAACAAGGTGTTGCTTTATATAGCAGTGAATATCTGGGGACTTTGCAGGTTTGAAATGATTATGGCCACCGTCACCGTGAAATAAATAATTACCCGCCGAGGAAAACTCCAAGCCCCTGATTATCAAATGGTCCAATAATCTGAAATAATGATTCTCTTAGAGAAATTGTCGAATATAATATTATCTAAGGTCGTTTCAACCTGCTGAATTGCGGACAAAAATAATTCATACACTTTCAATTCTGCACACAACTTCCTCAATTCAAGATTCAGTGATAGATCTATGAGAAGAAAATGTTCACTCCTAGGTTATTCCCCATACCAATTCGTGTGCAGAATTCTAAGGTGTATGAATAAATTTGTTCGCATCTGTGTAACCTGTTAGAAGAAGTCAAACCTACAAAATACCAAAGCAGACTATTCCTCCAGAACACAGTAACAATGACACACCAAATGATGAAATCAGTCAAATGGATTGCGCTGTGATAGTCAGCCCTCTGTCTCTTCAGGAGCACAGGGTTTCATCACAGGGCTGAATCTCTTCTGTGCCGGCTTCAGTTGTTTACAGCTGTTTTGTCTACTGTAGGGCTGCTTGAAAGTGGATGACTTGTGAAAAATTGTTGTCTGGGCTTTCAAATTTCAAATGGCTTTCGTTGCTAAGTGCCAGAAGAGGCCTGCACCAATACTTGAAAATTTGTTTTCAGTGCCTCCAATTGTCACAATTTATAGCAGAAGACTATCACGAACTCTAAACTGTTTTAGGCCACACACTTTGATGTCACAAAACCGAAAATAATTCATAAAATCAGAGGAAAAACGTCTGCTGATTTTGTTGACGTGTCGTCATGATGAATTTCGCCAAGGACGATGCATGTTATCCTAGTCTTTATCAAATAGTTGTTGTAAAAGGTACAGTTGATACACTTACCTTGTAAAAATTTCTGTAAATCATGACAAGAAGAAATAGTGAACTACGATAAGAATGGCCTTGATCACCTCCCTTTTTTCTTTTTCATCAGGGCGGGTTGTCATAAGGAGGCAGGGCAGGTTGTCACACTTTTTGAAGCTGGTTGTTACCCAATAGCACCAGGTTTTTAAATTTAAAAAAACAAACACAAATATAAATTTGTGATTTATACAGTTGAGGTCAAATGTATTCATACAGCAAGGGCTGCTGTTTTCAAAGTTATGTGGCATCATAAAATCTGCCTATATTGGAATGAAAACACTTCAGATCATTTCTTGTGATTGTTTTTCAACTCATGGCAGTGAAAAAACCAGAATCAAATATGATTTGCATTTGTTAAGAGGCTCTGAATTCATAATGTCCAAAATTGGGAGGGTCAAAAGAAATCATACGCTTGGATTTTTCTCCAGTATATGCAAAATAAGCATTGGTAAACCAACTAAATAATGGGAATTGATGTCAGAAATGGATGCCTCAATGCCTGATTATGTTTTGTTAATTTCTGAAATGCAAACTGTTGACTGACCTAATTTTTTCTCAAGGGATGTGATAAGTTACCCACTTACACATATTATTTCAATTTTTCAAAACTTATTTAAAGGAAAAAGCATGTGGAAAATACATGAAAAGGTGAATAATTGAGTTCAAATGGTCAGGAAACAAATTGCATGCAGTATCTGAACAATTTCACACACCAAGGTCTACCATATACACCACCATGAGGAAGTATATGGAAAATTGGTCAACAGAATCACTGTACATGTGGGAAATGGATGGAGGCTGTCTGTCAGACAAGAGTAAATTTTAGTCAGTATGGTAACAAACAACCTAAATTAATAATGAAAGAGCTCTGTGGAGAATTATGGACACAGGGGACATAGCTGTCAACAAGTGCTAACAAATGAACATTTCACCAACATGGCCTCTAAGAGGTCTCAATGCAAAGACGAGCCAATGCACCAAAGCAAAACATCCAATTTCACCTCTAATAACTTCATGAAGTAGGAGAACGATTTTTGGGATAAGTTATGAATCTCGACTGTACTTGAAACCAGATTAAGTGACATTTTTACTGCATTGAAGCCCATCAGCCTGTGTAGAGGCAAAGTGTGTTAAACAATACTTGCTCACAGCACTGTCCACTATGCCTGTAACTCTCCACAGAACTCCCTTCTTTGTTAATTTTGGGATGTGATCCACCTTTCTGACCAAAATACATTCTTGTTTTGAAGATAGGTCCCATCTATTTCCTACTTATGTAATGATTCTGTTGACAGATAGGCTGCAGAGCCCTCGGTGGTCATCTACATGAAGGCATTGGCCTGTTAAATTGTTCACATACCACGTGATATCAACGCCCAGACTCTCTGAATTTGATTGCCATTATTTTGATGTATTTTCTGCATGTTTATTATCCCTTCAAACTATTTTGAAATTTTAAATAAAATATGTGAGCAGTAACTTGTCACATCCTGCGGGAAAAACTAGGTCAGTAAATTTGTTGCTGTTCAGAAATTAACAAAACCTCATCAGACATTGAGGCATCACTTTCTGACATCAATTTACATTGTTAAGTTGGTTTACCAATGCTTATTTTGCATATATTGGAGAAAAATCCAAGTGTATGATTTCTTTTGACCCACCAAATTTTGGACATTTTGAATTCAGAGCCTCTTAACAAATGCAAATCATATTTGATTCTGGTTTTTTCACTGCCATGAGTTGAAAAACAATCACAAGAAATGATCTGAAGTGTTTTCATTCCAATATAGGCAGATTTTATGATGCCACATAACTTTGAAAACAGCAGCCCTTGCTGTATGAATACATTTGACCTCAACTGTACATTCTACTAATGACTTTAGATGTATGCAGATATGGCATAGTGTCTAAATAAATCTATTTCAAATTTATAACATTTTTTTTTTAAAGTCGTAATCATCCTCCTCCTGATCAGAATGCTTTCCTGCTGCTTGGATAAGCCTTCATTTGTAGCACCCTTGTACACAGTAGCACGTTTGTTAAGGTCTGCACTGGGCAAAAAAAGTATACGTAAGTCAAGATCTTCCTTACAGAGTCTCACTTCCTGCATCCAAGAACCAAATGTGTGACAGCTTGCCTCGAATATGTGACAACCAGCCCCGAAAATGTGACAACCTGCCCCGAGTGCTGAATTCTAACTTTTCACACATGTTTCAAGGGGGGTAATAATTTTCGACAATACTTCCAAGAGTGGGTAAAAAATTTTGACAAAGGAAAAATGTTATAAAACGCGCATATACTCATTTTATTCTGACTTTTTTACGCGCAAAGTCCGTGAAATGACGTGGGTGGGGTACTAAAAATCCGCAATGAAACTCAAGGGGGTATCAATTTTTGACGGGAAGTTCCAGCAAAACTCCCACCACCCCCAACTTCATGAATTCTGATCGGTCCCTTATATAGATATATATTTACCAGATAGATTCAAGTCACTCCCCTTTTGACATTCACATAGAGTGGCAGTGCTCCTGAATGCTTTAAATAGAAATAGTAGCATATTTATGTTCTAGACAGTGTGACAACCTGCCCCTGTGACAACCAACCCCGGTCTCCCCTACAGGACGATCAACACAGTCAGAGTCGCATCGTACCCATTCTCAGGGAACTGTATTTAAAATATTTAGTCCACATCCTTGAGCCACAGGGTGTTTGAGCAGAAGGATGATATTGAAGCCAGACATTTAAAATTTAATTGCATGACGAAATTTGAAATTCAGGTGGCAAATTGTGTCTTTCCATAATGATAATTGAAGCTCAAATTACTCCGAAACGGTCCGAACCAGAAAATGTAATAATTAATTGGCAAATCTTTTTAAATTGTTAAAAATGTTTCACATTTTGTGAGAAATTGTCAAATGTGTGTGTGTAAGAAATGCACCTTACAAGGAGATTGCCAACAAAAAATTATTCTAAAATTGGTAATATTCACAGGCGAATCCGAGTTTGACTGTACACTTAAAGTCTGCCATTTCTCCCGAATAAATCCTCACACAGTTCTCAGTTGGACCACCAGGGGGTTCACCACGCCACCTAGGGGTAGTCACGGGCTGTTTGCTGTGGAACCAGGTGAAGGACGCTGGAGAAAAAGAGAATTTTTATTCAATATTCATAAATACTAATCAAATAATTTTTTGTTTTGCAATAACAAAAAAATGGATATATACGGTAAGTGCAGCCCTCTAAGCCCAGTTCTGGGTGCTCACGAGGATTGATTGATGAGATGGGAGAGGATCAGGAGTCCTCAACATGTTGCACAATTAGGCCTCCCACATCTTTTATTTGCCCAGCACAGACACTGACACAAGGGGCCACAAATTAAACATCTCATCTGAACAAAATCCAGCTGGGATTTTGCTCAAGAAGATACACTGAAAATTTTGGATCCCCCAACCGAGCTCAACCAGGATTCGAACCCATGCAGACAAAGACCTTCAGTGGAGCAGGCAGGCACCTACACCACTTGGCCACCCAGCTGCTATAACAATTGACAGGCCTTCCAATAAAATAAAACAATTCAAATTGGCAATTGGACTTCATCATGTTTTCGGGGGGAGGATTGGACTAGTGGTAGCGTGCTGGACTGCCGATCGCTGGGTCAAGGGTTCGAATCCAGCTCTTGTTTGATGGCTGTTTCAATCATCCTGTGCCTCATTGCAATGTCCTCCTCCTGTCCTAATTAATTGACCAAATACTGGACATAAAGCCCCAACCAACCATCCATCCATCCATCATCCTCATTTAAAATAAGATGCACTCTGGAACTGCATGATGATTAAAATCTGCTCATTTAGAATCTTACTTTGTAGCCTTTTTTTCATGAACCAAGTATATTATTGATTAGCATGAGATAATGCTACCATAAAACCTTTAAAAACTAGAATTTTACGTTACAATCAATTCATCCTATATAATAATAGAACTCCATTTAGATCGGATACACATGTTCTGGTACCACTACTTCATCAGTAGAGGGCTGCCCTCAGTTCAAAAAAACTTGTCCGGTATGGACTGGTGCAGTGAAAATCAGCAAAAAAGCCGGATGAAGAAAAAAGTTCTTGGTTTTTTACATCACTCATTTTCTGACCTTTCCTGTGGTTTTTGGCAAAATCTTGTAAATTAGAAAAAATATGCACTGGTATATCGGAACCTCTTTCTTCTGGACCAAACCACCTTACCTTTGGAATGGGGGTTTCTGGACTGGAGGTGAGATGGTGCGGTCGGCAACAAGTCATATTTTTAAGTATAAATAACGAAGGTAAATTTCATAGTATGTATAGTCTAGTAATGAAAAAACAAACAAGATACACCGTTGCTCATAAATATAGAATAATTCAACATTCTCCATTGAAATTGCTAACTTTAGCAACTTCTGCTGGAGCACATGATGGTCTGATTCACTGGTAACTACTTCCAAAGTTCCAATGACCGCTAAAGGGAAGAACTTGCTATATGTTGAAGCCATGCTGCAGCGTTAGACTCAGTAAAAGTTACAGCAGCTCGATTTATGCAAATTCAGGAGGTCTTTTAGGGTGAGGTGCATTCAGCCAAAAATTGAAAATTCTTGCAAAAAAGTAGCTGAGGCTTTCAAAGAGTGATTATAGAAGATGACTTGACCTTTACAATGGACCTTGCTTGTATTCACACTCTGCAATTTACTTTTAAGTCACTTCTTTTCCAAAAAAGTATTCCATATTTATAAGCAGGAGTGTATCAAAACAAACATCATCGAACCTTCAACTTGTATATCGTTTGATGCTATCCAGAGATTGTGAAGCGGTCCTTTAATGGCATCAAACTCCTCTGCAGTTTCAAGCGCAATCAAATAGCCGCCATCTTGGGCGCAGTGTTGCCGGGCATTTTGGACATTTTTCTTTGTTGGATTTGTGAACAATTTGTACTTTCCAAATTGGGTGTTGTGGAAGTTTCCTTGAACATCTGAAAAGGAAATGAAAGGCTGTTGTGTATTTGGAGGGGTAGTGGGATCTTCGGGGGTGGGAAAGAGTTTTGGGTGAATTCTGAGTTTTCATGCAGTAATTAGAACAAATTTTTCTCTTGCCATTTCGGAGCTCTCTGAAGAGATAAAGACCTGTCTTATTGGCCCAGTTATTTGCTCCTATATCTGCATTTCTGTGTGAACATATGAAAATTTAGCTTTGGAGCAATTTGGTAAACGATTTGCTCTAATCACTGATAATCCACACAAATTGCTAAGTTCTACTTTTGTGACCTTACAGTGCCACCTGTAAGTTAGTGAAACAGGTGATATTTTGACATTGCTGCAATGCTAAGCATCCTTCACCAAACTGCTTGTAGAAGCATGAATTCTCGTCCGATGTGAGGAAAACATATTGGGTCATAAAGGCTGATGTGTGAGGCATGTAGGATAATAATGGCTGCCAATTTTCTCAGCTGTAGTCAGAGATGTATGGGTCAAATTCTTCCATAAGTAAGTCAATCACCCTTAATAACATTGAGCCTGTGCTTCACTTACATATCAAAGACTTTGACCCATACGTAACGCCAACTAAGGCAAAGAAAATTGGCAGCCATTGTTATGTCATGGCTGGGTCCTTTGCGGGGAGAGAGAAGGCACGCATGACATTGTGCCATTGCATCAATGCTAAACATCCATTTAAATTACATCCATTTACAGGTGGCACTATATGCATCGCATTTAAATTTACTGTCAATTTGTCATTTAGTAACTGGTATTGAACAGTATTGTATATTATATGACCTCACAAATTGCTGGTGACCCAGAGAGAATAACATGGCATGGATTGGCACAATCAGGTACTCACAAGGAAAATTTTAGTCCAATTTGTACGCGCATGACATTCGTTGACTGTAAGAGGTTCTCATGAACTTTTCCCTGAGCCAAAATTTACTTACCTTTCGACATCCATGTCAAAGATTGTGGATCTCCAGAGAACTTAACGAACTGTGTGTTCCAGTCATCAAAGTAGCAAGCTATGCATTTGGTCAGGCGGTATCCAACAACTGAAGGCAGGTCATCTTGAGTTGATGCGATACATTCAATCTTACTCTGTTTCACCGGATATGATTTGCAGTATAAGTTCGCATTTATCGTAGTCATAAAGGGGTTTGTGTTCATTTCTGTATAATAGACAGGTCTTAATATTCCAGCTGATGTTATAGATGGAGAGTTACTTAACAGAAGGATCGCAATGAGAATGGTTGGTAAGTTTAGAATAATCATAATTATAAATATTATTTATATCCCTAAAATGCTGTAAATTTGCACTGAAAGTGTCTTTTCATGTAATTTTGATTAAGATAATATATACTCTAAGTTTGGAATTATTAATAAATGGACTCAATTTGTTATTAATCACCTCAAATCACATCAACATTCACTTATATGAAATTGTTATCCAGATCTTTTGCGCAAATATCTAAAATGCACAATCGTGAGAACTGATAGCAATTTGGGGTGGGAGTTTGTATATGTAATCCGTAGGCAAATGTCTGCAACAATTCATCTACACCTGGGGATATCAATGAAACTTGAATGACAGATTCCAATAGTCAGTCGTAAAAAAGTGTATTTCCGTTAGTTGACAAAAGCTTAAAGTTTTCTACGTTAGTGAAAAAAGAGGCTTCAGATAACATATATATCGACAAAAGAAATTATTGTCAGTGATCATGTCATCAAAAATTAATGACAGCTTCATTCAATTTCTTCTCAATATTGACGGTATTCAGGCATTATTGATCCTATCTTTTGCTATGATGATTATTGGGACATAAAGAAAACGAATATATATGTCAATTGATTGTAAATATTTTCATTCAGATGCAACACGTGGAAGGAATGTTAAATGAGATTATAATTATTATAATTTATTCAAGGAAATAAATGAATGAAATCACATTGGAAATGATTGCATTGGAAATTATTAGCTACAACTCATGCAGGTTGGTCAGTGATTAACATTCGGCCTGCGTTTCACTTACTTATCAAAGTTTTTGACCCATACCTAACAACAATAAACGCAATGTTAATGGTTGAATTGCTTGAAATAATTTTGTCATTATTCCTCTGTGCTTACAGATCTGTCATATTTGTAGACTAAAGGACTGAATGTGATTATTTTTTTAGGACATGCTATCCTATAGTTAAAAGTGATGTCATAATTTTTGTGATGTCACTTTCCCCTATTGAATACATGTCCCAGAAAAAAAAAATCACATCCAATCCTTTGGTCTATAAATATGAAATCATCTGTAAGTGAATCTTTTGATACTTTTTCAACTTGCATAGTTACTGCAATGAAAAATAAACTAATCTATGGAAGCTGCGTTGCCGAATGTCTTTGCCACTGTGGTGATCCCTGACTCCTTTAAAAACATACAGTAACGCCTGTAAATAAGTGAAACGCATGACAATGTGCCATAGGATCAATGCTAAACATCCCCAACCAAACTGCTTGTGGAAGCATGAATTCTCATCCAATGAGAGGAAGACATATTGGGTAATATAGGCTAATATGTGAGGCATGTGCGATAACAATGGCAGTCAACTTTCTTTGCAGTAATCGGAGTTAGGTATGGGTCAAAGTCTTTGATAAGTAAGTGAAACACAGGCCGAATGTTATTTAATAGCGAAGAGGTCACTTGTGGAAACAGCCAATCAGAGAAGTTCTCACAAAGTTAAAATTTATAAGAACTTCTGTGATTGGTCGAGTTCAAGAGTGACCTATTTTCTGTCCAGATGAAGTTAGCAAGCTCTGTCAGAGCATGGCACCTTTGAATAGCTTAATGATCAATGATACTAGATATTAGGCTCTGGCCTGTGTGGAGAACCATGAATTTTTTTAATTATTTTATCAGGGAGAATGAAATTCTCCCTGAAAATAGTGAGGAGTCACCCTACTCTGCCGGTTTCAATTGTTTTCAGCTGTTTTGTCTACTGTAGGGCTGCTTGAAAGTGGATGACTTGTGAAATGCCAGAAGAGGCCTCAACCAATTCTTGAAATTTCTGTGTTTTTAGTGCCTCCAATTGTTACAATTTATAACAGAAGACTATCACGAAGTCTAAACTGTTTTAGGCCACACATTTTGATGTCAAAAAACCGAAAATAATTAATAAAATCAGTAGAATAATGTCTGCATGTTATCCTAGTCTTTATCAAATAGTTGTTGTAAAAGGTACAGTTGATACACTTACCTTGTAAACATTTCTGTAAATCATGACAAGAAGAAATAGTGAACTATGATAAGAATGGCCTTGATCACCCCCCTTTTTTCTTTTTCATCAGGGCGGGTTTTCACAAGAACACTCTAAAAAATTTCAGACAAAATTGGTTTTTTAGATTCAAAATTTTTTTTTGAAAAACCAAATTTCAATGCAACAAACCAACATGGGTTTTTAAAAAAAAACCAATTTTGTCCCGATATTTTCTAGAGTGAAGGCAGGGCAGGTTGTCACACTTTTTGAAGCTGGTTGTTACCCAATAGCACCAGGTTTTTAAATAAAAAAAACTAACACAAATATAAATTGGTGATTTATACATGCTACTAATGACTTTAGATGTATGCAGATATGGCATAGTGTCTAAATAAATCTATTTCAAATTTATAACATTTTTTTTTTAATTCGTAATCATCCGCCTCCTGATCAGAATGCTTTCCTGCTGCTTGTATAAGTCTTCATTTGTAGCACCCTTGTACACAGTAGCACATTTGTTTTAAGGTCTGCACTGGGCAATTAGAGGATTCCTCATACGTTAAAAAAACCTATGTAAGTCAAGACCTTCCTTAACTGTCTTTAAAATATTTAGTCCACATCCTTGAGCCACAGGGTGTTTGGGCAAAAGGATGATATTGAAGCCAGACATTTAAAATTTAATTGCATGACGAAATTTGAAATTCAGGTGGCAAATTGTGTCTTTTCATATTAATAATTGAAGCTCAAATTACTCCGAAACCGTCCGAACTAGCAAATGTAATAACTTAATGACACATTTTTTTAAATTGTTAAAAATGTTTCACATTTTGTGAGAAATTGTCAAATATTTGCGTGTAATAAATTCACTTTGTAAACAATGAGATTGTCAATAAACAATTATTCTAAAATTGATAATATTCACAGGCGAATCCGAGTTTGACTGTACACAAAAAGTCTGCCATTTCTCCCGAATAAATCCTCACACAGTTCTCAGTTGGACCACCAGGGGGTTCACCACGCCACCTAGGGGTAGTCACGGGTTGTTTGCTGTGGAACCAGGTGAAGGACGCTGGAGAAAAAGAGAATGTTGTTCATAAATGCTAATCAAATAACATCATTGTTTTGCAATGACAAAAGAACATGGATATATATACGGTAAGTGCAGCCCTCAAAGCCCAGTTCTGGATGCTCATGAGGATTAATTGATGAGATGGGAGAGACATCAGGAGTCCTTAACATTTTGCACATTTACCGTATCTTTTATTTGCCCAGTATAGACACTGATACAAGGGGCCACCAATTTAACATTCTCATCTGAACAAAATCCACCTGGGACTTTGCTCGTGAAGATACACTGAAAATTTTGGATCCCCCAACCGAGCTCAACCAGGATTCGAACCCATGCAGACAAAGAACTTCAGAGGAGCAGGCAGGCACCTTCACCACTTGGCCACCCAGCTGCTATAACGATTGACAGGCCTTCCAATAAAATAAAACAATTCAAATTGGCAATTGGACTTCATCATGTTTTCGGGGGGAGGATTGGACTAGTGGTAGCGTGCTGGACTGCCGATCGCTGGGTCAAGGGTTCGAATCCAGCTCTTGTTTGATGGCTGTTTCAATCATCCTGTGCCTCATTGCAATGTCCTCCTCCTGTCCTAATTTGCCGACCAAATGCAGGACATAAAGCCCCAATCATCCATCCATCCATCATCCTAATTTGAAATAAGATGCACTCTGGTACTGCATGATAATTCAAATCTGCTCATTTAGATTCTTTTAAATTCATAGCCTTGTTTTTCATGAACCAAGTATATTATTGATTAGCATGAGATAATGCTACCATAAAACCTTTAAAAACTAGAATTCTATAGGAAAACCTATTACAATAAATATATCATATCCTATATAATAATAGAACTCCATTTAGATCGGATACACATGTTCTGGTACCACTACTTCATCAGTACCGGTCTGCCCTGAGTTCAAGAAAACTTGTCCGGAGGTTGTCTTTACTGGTATGGACTGTTGCAGTGAAAATTCGCAAAAAAAAACGGATGAAGAAAGAAGTTCTCAAGTAGTTTTTCACATCTCTCATTTTCTGACCTTTCTGGTGGTTTTTGGCAAAATCATAAATTGGGAAAAATATGTACTGCATGGTATATCGAACTCTCTTTCTTCTGGACCGGACCACCTTACCTTTTGAATGGGGAATTCTGGACTGGAGGAGGGAAATAGTCCAGTCCACAACAAGTCATATTTTTGTAATAGATACCAAGATAAATTTTAATGAAAAAACAAAATATCAAAATAAACATCATCGAACCTTCAACTTGTATATCGTTTGATGCTATCCAGAGATTGTGTAGTAGTCCTTTAATGGCATCAAATTCCTCGGCAGTTTCAAGTGCAATCAAATAGCCGCCATCTTGAGCGCAATGTTGCCTCGCATTTTGAACGTTTTTCTTTGTTGGAGTTGTGAATAATTTGTATTTTCCAAATAGGGTGTTGTGGAAGCTTCCTTGAACATCTGAAAAGAGAGGAAAGGCAGTAGTGTATTAAGAGGGGTAGGGGAATCTTGGGAAGGATAGGGGCACTTTCTGGGCAAGTCTTTTTATGGGGGGTGGGTTGGTTGTACCATTGTATATTTTAACCAGTCTGACAACTTTCATTTTGGGGCACCCAGTGCATTTTTACCTTCAGCGAACGAAGTTCGAAGAAGGTATTGTAATCACTTGGGTAAAAATGTTGTCCGTCCGCCGGGCGGTCGGGCGGCGGGCGGATAGATCGTTTCCGGGCCAGCACTCGGCCTCTATTGAGTGTACATGGATGAAATTTGGTACACATATAGCCTGTATGGTCTAGTTGTGCCTTTTGATGGTCTAATTGATAGATATTCAATACCTTTTGAAATAATTGAGAAAATATAAAAATTATTTTTGTTCGTTTCCGGACCAAATCTCAGTCACTATTGCATGTGCACTTATGAAATTTGGTACAGATGTGGCCTATATGGTCTAGTTGTGCCTTTTGATGGTCTCATTGATGGATATTCTATACTTTTTGCAAAAAATTTGGAAAATAGAAAAATATGTATTTTTTTAGTTTTTGGGCTGAGACTCCATCACTATTGCATGTAAATGGATAAGGTTTGGTACACACATGGCCTATAAGGTCTAGTTGTGCCCTTTGAAAGGTCTGGTGGAAAATATTAAATGCTATTTGAAATATTGAAAAAAAAAGAGAAAAAATATATTTTTTGTTTCTGGCCCAAGACTTGGTCACTATTGCATGTACATGGATAAAGTTTGGTACACATATGACTTATATGGTTTAGTTGTGCCTTTTCATGGTCTGACTGATACATATTCTATACTTTTTGTAATATTGAGAAAAAAATATTAAAAATACTTATTTTCTTATAGGAGCCAAAATGTGCCCACTATTGCATATACAGCAATGCCATTTCCTACACGTATCACCTATAAAATGTAGCAGTGCTTTTTGACTTGTATTTAACACTTTTTGAATGATCGGAAAAAAATTGGTGCATGCATAAAACCGTACCATAATATAAGTAAATTAGTATTATAAGGCCTTTCCCTGCTTTTACAAACCCTGGCAAGCACACAGGTAGATCGCAGGGCAGCAGGCAAATAACAGATAATAGAAAGCCATTACTCGACCACTGTTGCATACCTTTTATATACCGAATTTGGTTAACACACCAATTTTATGATGTAATTGTAATCTTCTAAATGTGTTATTCGCTGAAGGTTTGCTGCTGCGCAGCCTATGTTTTTAATATAGTTATTGGGAGACCAAATGGAAAATAGAGGACAGATTTGGTCTCCCAGTGAATGCCAAATTGGTGTCACTGGGAGACCAACTTTTCCCAGAGGCTTTCATAAATTGCAAATTGGGTTTTCTTGATTTGAAGTTCTTGGGTACATTTGAAACCAAGGCCTCTTTCTGTCTTTACAATTTAATTCTGTGTCAGTCAATATCATCTTTATTACTTTGAATTTTCATAAATAAAAAATCAGTCACTACCTTCTTAGTTACTATCTTTTTGGTTAAAATTATCCCAACTCAGAAGTAAATTACCAGTCATCTCAATAGTAGTCCTTTTTGGAGCTTATATAAGTATATTTAATGAATTTTTAATTGATCGATAGCATAAATATCTCGCATTGCGATGGAACGGATATTGGTTTTACATTGATTGGTCTCCCATGCAGTCGAAAATCCTTAAAAAATACTCTGGGCACACCTGAGGGAACACATGTCCAAACTGGGTAACACACCACCCTGTACTTGCAGTGCTGAAGACACAGCAAAATCAACGTGGAAATATACATTCTTGTGAGAGTAATGCCTAGATCACACGGAGACGTAACAGAGCGTTCTTGTCGCGTCGCTTCTTGCTTTCCAGGAAAGAGGGAGGTTTTTACACTACATTCAACAACTCGGCGACGATATTTTCGTCTACGGCGCTTCTTAAACTTCCTCGCCACAAGTTCCTAGAAATCACGTGACCTTATAGTGAAGCAAGAACTTGCTTCACGAAAGATTCAACCTGTTGAATCTTTACGAAGCAAGAAGCCACGATGCAAAAGACCTGAAAGACCCCCAAAATGATTGGGCGAAGTTAGAGACAGCTTGGGCGAAGTTAGAGGCAGGTTGGGCGAATTTAGAGACAGCTTGGGCGAGGCTACTTATCATTGAGTCAATGGAACTTCGGCGAAAAAAGAGAACAACTCGCCGACACAAACAGGCTGTTGAAACGCCGAAACAGCTACTTGCTTGGCCGTAACAGGTATTTGCTTGGGCGTAATTGAAGATTAGGACGAAGTAAGAGGATGCTAGGGCGAAGCAAGAGCATGCTAGGGCAAAGAAAGAGACTCCTTGGGCGAATCTAGTTTAACATTGAAGCAATGGAACTGCGTCGAGGCTCCTGACAACTCGCCGACACAAGTCTCTTCTTGCCTCGTCCGTAATTACGAGCGATTCGGCGTAAAAAACGAGTGCCTCGTCGTCCTAGGACCCATCCACGACGATTTAGAACCTCTAATTGATTATATAATTGTCCAAAAATGGCTTGAAACGCCGAAAGTTGGCGAAATTGAAGTTCCTGGCACCTCTACAACTTCGCCGTCACATGACCACTCTCGTGAGACACTAGCATAAGAGTTTTGGGTAAATTTTTAGTAATTTGGACAAATCTTTCCCTTGTCATCAGGGAGCTATTGCTGCACATTGGAGCAATCTGGTCACGATTTCCTCTAATCACTAGAAATTCACACAAATTATTGAGTTCTACTTTAGTGACCTTATAAGAACAGGGATATATCTGTCAGGACTGTGTTTTCTGATCGTTTAATACAGTTGACGAATAAAGAGTTACTAACATTCAGCAGCTGATGGACTATAGTGAGCTCACAACAGGCCCTATCCATTGCATTTAAATTAACTGTCAATTACATTATATGACCTCACAAATTGCTTGTGAGCCATAGAGAGCTCACAAGGAAAATTTCAGTCAAATTTTGCACTCACTTGACATTCGTTGACTGTAAGAGGTTCTCATGAACTTTTTCCTGAGCCAAAATTTACTTACCTTTCGACATCCAAATCACAGATTGTGGATCTCCAGAAAACTTAACGAACTGTGTGTTCCAGTCATCAAAGTAGCAAGCCATGCATTTGGTCAGGCGGTATCCAACAACTGAAGGCAGGTCATCTTGTGTTGATGCGATGCATTCAATCTTGCTCGGTTTGACTGGATACGATTTGCAGTATAAGTTCGCATTTATCGTAGTCATAAAGGGGTTTGTGTTCATCTCTGTATAATAGACAGGTCTTAATGTTCCGGCTGACGATATGTATGGAGAGTTACTTAACAGAAGGATCGCAATGAGAATGACTGGTAATTTTTGAAAAATCATAATTATAATAATTTTTTATATCCGTAAAATGCTACAAATTGCTCTGATATCGCCTTCTCACGTAATTTTGATAAAGAAAATATTTACTTTTAGTTTGGAATTTTAAAATGGACTTAATTTGTTATTATCACCACAAATCACATCCACCTTCGCTTATATGAAATTATTATCCAGAGCTTTTGCGCTAATATCTAAAATGCACAATCGTTAGAACTGATAGTAATTTGATGTGGGAGTATGTACGTAATCCGTAGACATATGTCTACAACAATTCATCTACATCTGGGAATATCAATGAAACTTGAATGACAGATTCCAATAGTCAGTCATAAAAAAGTGTATTTCCGTTAGTTGACAAAAGCGTAATGTTTACTACTTCAGCGAAAAAAGAGGCTTCAGATAACATATTTAATGACAAAAGAAATTATTGTCAGTGATCGTGTCATCAGATATTAATGACAGCATTATTCAATTTCTTCTCAATCTTTGGTGTTATTCAGACGTCATTGATCACATCTTTTACAATGATTGTCAATGAGACATAAAGAAAATGAATACATGCCTGTATTACCCAATGGTGTGTAAATATTTTCATTCAGCCGGTGCAACACGTGGAAGGAATATTGAATTATATTATAATTGTTATTATCTATTGAAGGAAATAAATGAATTACATCACATTGGAAATGATTACAACTCAGATTGGTTCACGACTAATTTTGCAAATGTCAGTTCACAACAATAAACTGAATGTAACTTTTGAATTGCTTCAAATCATTTTGTCCTCATTCCTCTATGCTTAAGTGAAGCTTTTGATAACTTTTCATCTTGCATTATTACTGCAATGAAAAATTAACTAATCTATAGAAGCTGAGGTCCCACACTCTAAAAAATTTCAGATAAAATTGGTTTTTTAGATTCAAAATGGTTTTGGTTGGTTTTTTGCATTGAAATTTGTTTTTTCAAAAAACCATTTTGAATCTAAAAAACCAATTTTGTCCCGACATTTTTTAGAGTGCATCTGCTTCGCTGAATTTCTTCACTGCTGGGGTTATCCCTGACTCCTTTAAAAACATATGCTGCAAGGCAGCAAACATTTTTCTTCTTCTTCTGTTACGCTCTTTCGTCCGTTAGGACATTGCGCGGCGCTGGATATCCATAACTTTTTTGATTATTTAAATCAGGGAGAATGAAATGAAAGTAGCGAAGAGTCACCCTACGCTGCCGGCTTCAATTGTTTTCAGCTGTTTTGTCTACTGTAGGGCTAATTGAAAGTGGATGACTTGTGAAAAATTGCTGACTGGGCTTTCAAGTTCAAAATGGCATTCGTTGCTAAGTGCCAGAAAAAGGCCTCTTGAAATTTCTTTGTTTTCAGTGCCTCCAATTGTCACAATTTATAGCAGAAGACGATCACGAAGTCTAAACTGCTTTAGGCAACACACTTTGATGTTACAAGACCCGAAATAATTCATAAAGTCAGTAGAAAAACATCTGCTGAAATTTGTTGACATGTCGTCATGATGAACGTCGCCAACATTCAGAAAAGAACTTGCAATAAGGGCGAGTCCTTGCCTGGAAACAAAAAAAAAAAAAGATTATCTTCCATCTTTTCTGCTTCAGTGATTCTTGCTAAATGTTCTAAGAGTTTGTGGTGCTTACAGATGATTTCATATTTATAGACTTGGATCAAATAACAAAACATTTGCTAAATTTTTGATCTGACATCAGAAAATCCTCGGAGGTGATTGGTCAAGCTGCACATTACGTGTCACTTTTTTCAGTTTGCTTCAAGCAAGTGATGTTGGCTGGAAAAATTATGTCACAATTTCAACCAAAAAACTGCTGCAAAGGCTAATTTGGCATTGTGGCAGTTGTTCACGCATGTCTAACCACAGTCCACATGAACTCTCACATTTCCTTATGAACTGTTGTATTTCACACTCCTGTTTTACAGTCGATTGCATCAGTTGATGATAAATTAGTCTCAAGCTGACTCTGAATAGCTTCACATCTCTGAACTCTAAATTATCATGCCTTGACCAAAAGCATTGTCTGTGAAAACAGTAGGGGATCATTCAGAATTGAATTTTATGACTGGGTCGAGGGGAGTGGTAGTTTCTATGGTTGAGTGGGAACCACCTTTTTGCACATGCTTCTTATGACTTGGGGGCAATGGGAATTTTTCCTGACATGGTACCAAGTTTTCACGCATGTTTCAAGGGGGTACTTATTTTTCACAATATGCTTAATTGTTGAAAGGAATTTTAACAAAAGAAAAGGGAGGTACTACAAATATTCATGAAACCAAAGGGGGATATCACTTTTCACATAACCAGTGGCGTAACTGGGGGGTCTCGACTGGGGGGGGCACCTTGGGGGGGGGGCACGCGATTCTCTGGGGGCACCCACTATAATAATTGTATATTTTAGCCAGAGTTGGAAAGTTCATATGGGGGGGCACGTGGGGCACACAGGTCCAATATTTGGGGCACGTACCCCCCCCCCCCATGGGGACGCCACTGCATATAAATTTCCAGCAAAACTCCCAACTCCCCACCTCCCCCAAGTCATTAATTCTGAATTTTCGCCTGGGATAGCAGGATGATCCAGTGATGTGGCCAACATTAATGAGAAATTCATTGTGGGGATCAAACCAGGGGCCCAGCGATTGGTAGCCCATCGTCATGTTGTCTGGGCAGAGCCCTCTTCTGAGAAAGTGTTTCATGCATGTGTTTGTCTGTTTTCAGTAAAAATAACTATTATGTGGACCATCTGATCCCAATCATCTTGAAGCATAGTATTAGACTTTGAGAATGTGTGCTAAAAATGTGTGAAACACAAATAGAAACTCTCTCTTGAAACAGCTGGAGTTAGTTCCATTGAGGAGATAAATGGATTAGAATGCCATGGTCACCCACAAGGGTGCCGGAACAGGGAGGGGCAGGGGGGGGGCAATTGCCCCTCCTGCCCTTGGCCAGGAGGGGTAGGGGGGCAAGGTTGCCCTTTTGATCTCAAAGAAAAAACATTATTAGGCCTTAATTTACAGTGAATTTATGCAAAAATTTATTAGTAAAAATTCAAAATTAGTATTGCTGCTACATTAAATTTTTGTCGCGAGAAGTAGATTAGCCCTTTCTTGACTGACTGGCCCTGCCGCCCTCATTTCCTTCCGGCACCCTTGGTCACCCTTGTAAAACGCTTTGTCACTTTTCAGGAGGGAGTGGTGTTTTTCCTTCTCTCAACCTATGAAAATTGCAGGAAAAATTATGTTTTTTCTACCACTAATGTTTTCAAATATGAAATCATCTATAAGGCTTTAAGATGATATGCTGTTCTTATCTGACACACTTATTGAACAAAATTAATTTGCAGTTGACTTTGTTAATAGTAGAACCGGAATAATCACATAAATTCAATTTCGGCATCATCAGATTGTTACAGGCAGTTTATTTGCACCAAATGTGATTCATAAGATATATATTGCGGAGGTTACATAATGTTCACTGTTTGTCATTTATTCAAAATAATAAGATTTTGTTTCATATCGAACTTTCACCGAATTCATGAAGTAGAGTAGCGCGGGGCATGCAGCCCCCCTTAACTTCGAGGAGCGATTTGAACTACTTTTTGTGGTAGATTATTTGAATGCTTATGCTGTCAGGAAGGGATCACTTAACTCTACTTATAACTAGTGAAACGAATGTCTACCAATTTTAATAAAGGAGTTATGGCCCTTTTTGTAAAAAAATTAAAATGGCCTTCTTACCCCACCCATCGGGCAAGAAGCCCCCCTATAATAATCCTATGGAAATTTTTTTTGCGAGCGCATTCAGCTTGAAAGTTATTTCTTGGGGTTCTTCTATCATTTTTAAGGCATTATTCACTTTTTCGGAATTTCAGAATTTTTCTGTTCATGCATTCAGTTTTCAATATTTTTTGCCCTTTTTCAATTACGGCCAAAATTTTTTCTATTTCAATTAGCTATTCTATCAAGATTTAAGGTAAAGTACACATTATTAAATGGTTCCTGAAGCAGCTTCGAGGCCCCAGTGAAGGGGGCCCCATGCCCCACACCATGTGGGGCCTCTCGCCCCAAACCCACATATTTCAATTTGACCTCTATATTTTGAGCTAAAATGCAAAAAACATGATCCAAATCATATTTATGTGATGGTCATAAAGTGAAGCAATGCAGATATCCATTATACTTTTAAAAATTTCCAAAGTTAATTCTATCAACCACTTTCAAAGAATTAATCAAAGTTACAAAAACCATGCACCTTTTTTTGTTTCTCTAATTACGACTATGCTTTGGTGCTGAATGCCTTGAAAATTTGTGACGTCACCTAAAAAGCCTCTAGCTTCAATCCTATCAATAAGAAAAAGCACCAAAAATGTAAGTTTAGAAATAACCCTGGGGGGGCTTCTCACCTAACCCGGGCTTCTTGCCCCGACCCACTCTACAGGTAGGGCACTAATTTTTGACAACAATCATAAGGGGTGTAAGAAATTTTAACAAAGCCAAAATATATATATATGTGTGTGTATTTCTTTGTATGTCTAAGGGGGGTGGTTACTAAAAATATGCATGAAACTTAAGGGTGGTGTACTGAAAATCTGCATGAAACACAAGGAGGGGTATACATTTTTTGACGGAAGTTCCAGCAAAACTTCCACCCCCCCCAACCGTCAGAAATTCAGAATGGTCCCTGATGAGTAGATCCGACAAACCATGGAAGAAAAATTGTCAATAATTGTGAAAGCATTATATATATTAATCCTTGTTTTCAGATCCATAGTAAATTTGTAAAGCGAGCGTTTCGATCAATAACATATGAATAATTAAAAACACGAAAGTTAGTTCAGTGCATTTAGGGTAAGACTCAATAAATCATAAATTTGATGGTGCTCAATCCTGCTTCAGCCACAGAGTGTCCCTAATGAAAACTTGAGATATTCACATATACTGCAATCAGTGAAATTCAGTGTAGTGATGGAGAATAGGGAGGTCTGCTGTTATACTGCATCGTCAAATGACATACATGAAAAATAACTTTCGAGTAATATTAGGGGGTGGTGATAAATCATGGAAAAAATCAAATTGCTGATAATCAAATGGAAACTACTTAGGTTTTGTTAAGGGTGAAAAATGGTTTCCAAAAAGGTATAATACATGTCTGTAGCATTATTATTGGTCCCTCCCAAGACCGATTGAAAGTTTTTTTAATTTTCGGTAGTATTTTGGTTACTTGCAAAGTCGCGGTTTGATATATCTTTTGCCTAGTGAAGTTAAGGTCAATTTTATTAACACAATTGGCTTCAGTATGAAAAGAGCTTTCATTTGAATACCAACATGACCAATCTACCCCATTTTTCAGGTGCAATGTACTGATAAATGCAACGGGATAAGCTACAAAGTCAGTTCTCTTGTGGTAATTATATGGCTCCTGTAGAAATGTCGGCTAAAAATTTGCAAATCAAGTTTCTATATCAGTTTTTTGCCCAAAAATTAATGTTTATATATTTTCTGATAAAATCTGCTTGTTCAATTCAATGTGGTGGACAAGATTCCATCTGACACACAAAAGTATCAATTTTGCCCTATTTCACCCGGTATTTGACATCGAGTGATAATTTACAGGCGTATTTACAGCCATATGAGCAGTGTTTCATGTAATAAATCCTAAGTAAATGAAGGCATGACTGATGTTAATTTGTCCAATCAAAGAATCCATAGTTCACTCTTATTTCAGTCCAAAATTGTAGTCAAAACTAAATGAGAGGTCATTTTTTTGCATTATGGGACTTGGGTCACACAACTCATCACAGTCTGTCACTTTGATATAGTAAAAAATGAGGACCAGTTCTCTGTGAAACATGCACTCATGACAGCCAATGAAGTGTCATCTTTTCTACTTTTAACATGGGCTGTTTGATCACTAAAAATACTACTTAGGGCGGGGGGAAAATGGTCATATAAGGCAAGGCGGTCTTACAACAGGGGGTCTTATACCGCAGGTACCACTGTAGTCATGATCTAGAGACGGCCACTTGACTTATCATAACTGTTTTTAGAGTGAAAATCAGATACATAATCCTTTCCTTTGTCTGTCACCAACAAGCATGATAAGCCTCCCTTAAATCAAATTGACATCACAAGTATTGGGTAAGATCTTTACCAATCACCGGCATGATGACACACGAAGTACCATTTTCGCAGTGCACCAGTCCACTCTTTTTCTACATCAAAGTGGCAGACTAGTTACTTGTGATGTCACTGGCTTAAACATGTTTTAATGATATTGTTTGTGTCAGTTTTCATTTGATCTATTTGTTCATCATATATATATATAATATGTGGCAGCATACGTGCGAAATAGTTACCTGGTTTGGTGTATGTACCTAACAAGAAGATTAGGAAACAAGCAGGTAACTGTTAATGACGTGGCAATGTCAGTTTGCAAATTGAAGAGAAGAAAAAATATTGTTTCGATCAACCGCCAATCTGCAAACAGCTCTTATGAAAACATACAAGCAGTATCATCTCTACTAATTATGAAGTGGCTCCCAAGATGGTACCAAAAGTAACAGCAAAGAGACACCTGGTCCCATTCAGCTGCTAATTGACAGAATTTTAATGATAAGTTTCTAGGTTTCTTCTTGGTAAAGGAATTTTTGATGAAGATTATGAAAACATGCCAGCATCATCTCTCACAAAATTAGAAAAATCATTAAAGTTGAATCCCACAGAATACAGCTACTCCACCTATTGTACTCCACAGTTCAACAAAAATTCCCCAGCTGGTGGCTCCCCCGCTTGGTCAAATTGTTCATATGCACTGGAAAAGCCACAGATTTTTGAAAAAAGGGGTAGGCTCACTCGAAGGCTGCTGGCTCAACCAGGAATAATGGCACTGAACTATAAATGCACACATTTTGGGTCGATAAACAGGCCTATAATCCAATCCATCTTTCATAAAAATTGGAGAAGGAATCTTTGAAATATTCAAGTTTATTTTAAGGGGGACTTATTTTTGTTGAACTGGTTTTCATAATTTTCTCATATTGTACACCACGTAACTCTCAAAAAACATCGGTAACCCCCCTTCAAAGACTTGTTTTTCAATAAAGTGTATTTTCAGCTACATTCCTTTAATTTTTCATAAATATCTCATGGATATTGTTCGAGTGACGCTGCTTTTCCTTATAAATCCCACACTTTTTTAGTATTTTGTTTTAATGACATACAATTTTGAAAAGATCATAGTTCGAAAATTATGTTGGATAGCCCGCCAATTTTTTTTTACATTGGAAAGCTTTCTTTTTGAAGAACTTTTTGACAAAGTTTCATGAATATCTCATGGATTTTAGATTTCTTGCCAAGTGTGGGATTCAACTTTAAGTAGATAGCTTTAGAAATGTCATGGAAACTTACCAGTTTAATAGAATTTAATGAATACCTGTACAGATTTGAAAATCATACCCATTCGACATTTTTACACAATATTGAGTACTGACTCAAATATTATTCACTACTAAATTACCTATCAGCTTGCCATTGTAGTGGGATCTTTGAAATGTCTTTATAGGCAAGTGTTTTATGGAAACATATGAATTGCTTTCCTTGCCTTAAAATAGTGCCTGTCACTGCCTGATGAATTTTTTGACCTAGAGAAGAAACACAAAATTAGTTCTCCTTTGTTAATCTTTTTAAATTACCTGGCAATTTTGATAATTGTCTCAACAGGAATTTTGTGTAAAACAGTTTCTAGACCCAAAAAGCAAGGCTACATTCCATTAGCTGCTCTACGTTGTCTTTGCATCAGTACAGTTATTACAGGCCTGAAAAGGATAAACTGCCATTCCGGAATTTTGGCCGCAGAGCAGGATGATGGATATAAATGCATGATGCTTTTAATGTCCATAACTTTTAGACATATAAAAAGGACTTTATTTTCCTCTCTGAAAAAATATATAGAATATGACCTGCCATTTGAAGGTAATTAATTTTGAATTTGGACTGAAATAAAATTAAATGCTTCTCGGCGGCCACCTTTTCATCCATTTTTTGCAGCCATCTTTAATTCTACAAGCAGTTACATCAGAAAAGGATGTTTAAATTCATAAACATATTCTATGCACCTAAATCTCCAAGAATATGCATGGTTAGCAATTTTGCATGCAAGCTCGACAGGGAACAGACTCTCATAATAATTGTCTGATTTTGATTGTGATAGTTCAACATTATATTATAATTCAAATGCTTAAGAGTGGTCAAATATTCATCAATACATATCATGTTGGTACTCATTTGAAAGCTCCCTTTAAGACGAAGACAATGGCACCATTCTCAATGGGATAACTGTTACCTACATCAAGTAATCAATGACCGCGATTTCGAAAAACGTTATAATTTAGCTCAAAAGTTTATTATCTTCAGATGAGCTTGGGAGGGATTGAAAATGAAGCTACAGCTATGTGTAATACACCAATTTGCTGCATTTTGCTGTCTTAACAATGTTTGGATAGTTTCCATTTGAAATTTTAAAGTTCATTTTTATCACCACCCCCTAGTAATATTCAAAGACTATAAAGTTTGCAAAATGTAGTTGAAGTCTAATAGATTGTCTCAAAAACTCTTCTTCACTCTTCCTTCATCTTTCCTCTCCATCTTCTTCCCCCGTCATTCTCTTCTTCTCCCCTCACTCCTTATTCTTCCCCACCTCCCTCTTCTTCCTCCTCATGGCGACTTCCTCTGCCTGGACCCGCACAATTTTGTGGAGTGCGCCTGGTCCAGGGGGTCCTGCCATGTCCATAGGCATACCATCTCTGAAATTATATAAATAAACTGATCAGGGCTGCAGTCAATTACATAATATGCAAGTACAAGTACAAGTAGAAGTGCATCAAAAGGTGTCAAATACATGTACAAATACAGGTACAAGTATTCAATTTTTCAAAAACCAAAAGTACTTTCAAGTACTTTGGTGTCAAGTACAAGTACAAATACAAGTACAGACAAAATCGAGCTGATTATTGATTATACAGGTACATTACACTGTTTTTTGTATTGTTACACCTCAAATGCAATTCCTCTTCTGTGATTGGTCAGAATGACGTCACATTACAGGGATCAGAAAAGACTGTTGCCCTCTCAGAGGGCATCAGTTCACCAAAGTCACATTGAGGCTGACTGCTGATCAGTATGGCTGTACAGAAGTTGGTGTTGGAATCACAGATGTTACCTAAACCTTCTTCATCTGATGAAAATGCGAAAGATGATTTTGATCCAAGACATAACTGCAGCTTCACTTGGTTATTTCAACTGATTAACTGTGTATTTGTGACATTTGTGACGCCACTCCATTTTGATGTCATAGAGTTGTGACATCACCACAGTGAGGCTAGTAATAGATCATTGGTCTTCAAAACATTAAATGACAATGGAAGTTGTGGATACCCTCCTGAGCAGCAACGTAAATCCAACCTTTCGCTACGTAATTATTTAGGTTAGAATCAAACGTTGGGCCAAACAACGTATGACAAAGGTAGGGCAAATGTAATTTCCAAACGTTGCACTCAGATGGAAAACCAAACGTAGGTCGCAATGTTAGTAAGAGGTTGGCAGATAGTTTGTTTTATAGTTTGGCCTAACGTTCGAGTCACACGTAAGTCATACCTTTGGTTGAGAGGTTTGAAGAACGTCTTGTTATAACGTTTGGATAAACGTGTCAGTCATACATAAGTCATACCTTTGGTTGAAAGGTTTGAAAAACGTGTGACTATTACGTATGACCATACCTTTGATTCAAAGGTTTGTCGAACATTCATTTGAGAGGTTTATAAAACCTTAGACTATTACGTAAGTCATACCTTTGGTTGAGAGGTTTGAAGAACGTTTGACTGTTACGTATGACCATACCTTTGATTCAAAGGTCTGTCGAACATTCATCTGAGAGGTTTTGGCAACCTTGGACTATTACGTATGACTATACCTTTGATTCATAGGTTTATCAAAGGTATGGTCACACGTTTGGTCATACGTAAGTTCCAAGGTTTCTCCAACGTGTTTTTGAGATGTATGGACAACGTTTGAAAATAATGTTCAGGTCAAACGTCTGATCATACGTATCTGCCTAAGGTTTGTTGAAGGTTTGCACAAAGTTGCAGAACCTAGGATCCTGATTCTCAGAGAGCTTGTAGCGCCATCTATTCCATACCTATTCCAATCTATCTGGTAACTTTGTAATATATAAAAACTCCAACAGGATGGTTGCTGTTGTCGATTAGATGAAGCCATGAAGAAAAAGTTGACAAGCCAGTAAAAATTAAATCAACATATGTACTTTTAAAAACGTGAAAGCTTATCCTGGTTTAAAAATAATTTAATTTTTTTCCACACCCACAAAGATGCATATGAAAATTTAATGAGACCCAAGTTTAATGGTGCCTCATTGCAACTGTACTAGATGCCGAGAATGTTCCAATTTTATCAAGGTAAAATTGCAGTAACATTTTCAATTTCACCATGCAAGGTAAGTGGTTTTTTATATAATTTTATCTTATAGTCCTAAGTGGACTTGTAGACTGCTCAGTAAAATGAGGAAGAAAAGTCTATTAATTTTGGGAGCCATCCTTCTTAGATAGCTCTGTTTGTACTGCTTTAATTTTTATGTTTTATATTTGCAGATTGAAAGAGAAAAAAACAATACCTCCCCCCCCCCCACAGCACATCCTTGAATCCCACTAGCCACAAAAATAATTAATAACTGAGGTGTACCATCACGAATATCAAGAATAATAAGAATAATAAAAAGGCAGTGGGGTCGGGTGGCTGGACGGCCCCAGTCACCCCCCCCCTCGCGCAATAATGATTTGCCCCATTTTTTATAAGAGTGAATGGGGCTAACTTTTCAGATAGTTTCTGCATCCAGTGCATAACCTACACACCTGTGACTGCTAGAAAAGGTTCAAAATGAGTCATAAGTTCCATTCGCATACAGAAACAAGCAATGCAGGCTCAATTCTTACCTCAAACATCCATCGAACACGACCGTCTCGAATCCCGGTAAATCCAATGCGATCCATTACGCTCAACCGGGTCATCTTCGGCGACGTAAAAGTCCAAGAATATCGTCCGTAAAGTCCGTAACACTGTTCAAATAAGTCCACAAGATATAAATCCTTCATGTTCACAACTTTATAGGTCCTGTCAAGCACTTAATCCATCAAAAACAGAGTATTTCCGAGCGCTTCTTAACATTCCTCTCGAATCCAGCGCCATGATGGGCGGAACTGGTTCGTTGCGCATGCGCAAAAATAAGGCGAGGCCACTTTATTATAGGTGCGGGGGAGGTGTTTCCCGCGTTTAGTCCACGTTTTCTTCAGAGGTTAAAGATTTACGCATTATCTACGATATTTACGCACGTATCATAGCCGTAAGCAATTGTCGACAGATTACGTAGTTTTCAAACGTTGGGCCCGATGTGAATTGGAGGTATGTTGAGAGGTTGACATGAGGTTGACTGGAGGAAAATGTCCGGGAGGGTAGTATCATAAATATGACTTTTAAATCTTGATGACTACCTGATCTATGTCGAAACTTTGATGGAGAAATTTCCTGTATCTCCAAAGTTATCTTTTTTGTCAGAATTGCCTTCGGCCTCGTGAAACAGCAAGGTGACTGTCACTCCCTTGGGTCAAATAGATTGCACTGTTGCCCTCGTATCAGTCAACATTTGTATACTGTTGTGTTTTATATCAGATTGTGAAATAAATAGTTTAAACCTCGAAATATAGGCCACCTGACTGCAGCAGCACAACAATTCCATGGTGACTTTTGGGGGAAATTGATATGTTTTGTGGCCATATCACAAACAAAATTTGATACATCTTTGTATTGGATTGTAAAATGATGCTCAAACCTCCTGATATATAGCCTAAGGCCACCTGACACATAGAAAGATGCAGTGGGAGTGTCACGCCTATAACTGACTTCCATTTGCTTGGCCACTTTACAACATAACTCTCACCAGGGTGCTTGCTGTTTGTATCTAAATATAGCAGCCAAGTAGTGGAATCGAACCCTGGACCTCACATTTCCAAGGAGAGCATGCTAACCACACAGCCTCTGACATTGCAGTTTGAATGTTCTCTGGAGGTCCCCCTTCCCTGTCTTGCCTTTTATCAGCCTTTTAACGAAGGTGCAAATCAGATACTTGCATCATGACAATACGGTCTAGTAAAATGACAAAAAATATTGATTTCAGTTGCAGGCTAGCATAGAAATCTCACAAAATACTATATATATCGTATATGTCAATTTTTCCCATAGGCGATGAATGAGGCATCATTAATTTCAATTTGGTTTTCATTATTTTGCAGTTCCTAAGTGCTTTTCCAAGTCAGGTTTCCTTTTTCCGTATCAAAAGTATTCGTCGCTGTCTTTACAACAATACTTCTGCTTCCTGTCACCTTTATGGTTTCCATTTTCATAATTAAGATTTTGTGAAACTTGTTTTGGTAGAAATAGGCCTAGATTTGCAGCTCAACAGTTCACATTTACTTTCAAAAGCATATATATATACTTTTATCTAATGGATCTTCAGCTGATCTATAGAATCTGATGTCGCGACTCACAGCGTTACAAGGTTTCAGTAGAAAATTCTTTAGAAATGCTCTGTTATGCCACTGACATAATTTTATAGAAAATCTGGAGAGAGGATTGTGTGCAAAGTCCATGTTTCTTATCTATGTGTACCACTTGAAAATTTGGAAACCATTTATTTTGGTACTATATCTATTTGATCAACTGTCCAGATTTTTAGCCGCTTGACCAAACTTTTAGCGTCTCGCAATTTTTTGCTCCTGCCCCCCTCCCCTCGGAGGGTTGCCACTTGTATTTGATTTCAAATTTTCCTGATCTTCGCTGTCTTGAAACATATTTTTGCTGACAGTGTTGTTTAAGTTACTTTCTAAAAGTAACTTGTTACTGATTACAGATTACTTTTGAAAAAAGTAGTCTAGTTATGTTACAAGTTACTTGTGAGAGCAAAGTAACTAATACATTACAAGAAACAGAGCACAAACATTTTAACCATAACTGCAGCTGGATGCCACCTTGCAAAACATATGACGAAGGTTACCCAGTTTAATTAAATTATTATTGATGATTGACAGATCATTTTGTGGCTAACTACACATTATTTATTTTTTTCATAAGAAAAGTAACTGTAATCCGAGTATGACAGTTTTTGCAAGTAATCGAATAGATTTCTTAGTTACCCCAATATGTAATCCTATTATGTAATCCGATAACATTGTTCGCTGACCAGCTGTCTGCAAAAGAGGCTTTCGTGCAAAATTAAGCATTGCAAGTCACAGGCTTTCGTTGTTAATTTTTGTTGCGACTTGAAACAATTAAAAAAAAAAAAGAGATGGTGCTAAGCCCACTAAAGATGCCTTGAGCTACATATTCCTGATTTTAAGGCCACTTCACAATCATCAAACAGGTCAGATGGGCAAATGTCATTATGTCACACAGTTCTTTGTCATTCTTATCACGAAACCATTGCCGTTCGTGTCGTGAATTGGTTTTTCTGCAGAATTTCTCTGACCCAGATCAGATTTCCCTGATTTTTTTTGCAAATATCAAATTTTCTTGACTAATTTCAATTTTCTCATCACACAAAAAGGTATAAAACTGGTCTTTAATCTGTTTGTGCGATATATTAGTAGTTGAAATATCATCATTACTCATATAAGGCACCAATAATGGATGTAACTGGTGATTTTCATACTACATCTGTTTAAATGCGTCAAACGCATTTTGGATCAACGATCTGCCAAAAGATCAAGTAGTTGGAGATTTTTCGTTTCAACGGTGATTATACTTATTAAATTGGTAATAATAAAGACTAGTATGATTCAAGAATATAAAAATAGAATGCAAATAATCATAGATACCTGAATTCAATAGCTTGACATTCCTGGACGTCAAAGGTGAACATCAGTAGAGTTGCCAGCATAAAAGCACAAATCAGCTTGTGACCAGTCATGTTGGTCTGGTGGAAAGGAAGGAAGTGAAATATATTTTACAGCAGTTTTGGTGAGCTAGCAGCTTTGTAAGTTTTTCTACTGAAGGAGTTGCATTTTCAATCCATGTGATTGGCTCTGCTTGCTTCTTCAGCCAAACAGGTTAAGCTGTGATGATACGTGGCAAGTGAAAGAGTACAGAAACAAAAGCACTTAAAAAGCGTGCTTAAAAGGCGCAACCAAAAAAAATGTTCAGAGGGTGTGTTATGAGGGGAGGTCATTCGTATAAAATTTCATTTATATTTGGTGGCAAAATTAAGTATCTAGAGGGGGTTTTATAAATAAATAATCAGGAGATTCTTTACTGCTAAATTGAAATACAGGATGCAGCTTAAAAAACTTGCACCAGCAATACCTGTGAATTCTAATTGTTATATCTTTCTAGCTAATGCTTCCATAAGTATCATAGCTGCACATACAGTCAACACAGAAATTATTTGCACACTTTGATTTTTCATCATATTTCTAGTGATGCAGACTGTACCGCCTGGGACCGGTCCGGTTAGTGGTCCAGCCTTGGACTGCCTGGACCAGTCCGGTCAGGGGTCCAGCCCTGGACCGCCAAAATACCAGACCATCTACAAAAAGCTAGTCCAGTACCAGACTAGACTGGTCCAGTCCCGGTCCAGTCCTGGTCCAGTCCTGTTCCAGACCGGTCCAGACTGGTCCAGACGCTCCTGTGATTTTTGATGTCATGAAGGGTATATATCACATGCATTTTATCTAAAAAATGAATTCCTATCATATATACCACTGTAAAGGGCAGATTTCACGAAAAGTGCTCTCAGTTCCTCCATGGCCTAATGGTTAAGAGTGCTTGTTTGCACAACCACTGGCTCTGATCTTTTTTATCCCTCATGAGGACAATTTTGGACGACCTAAATTACTGGTGATCAGACGTGCTTACTTTGGCACTCTGTGGAATCTGCTAAAAACCAATTCAGGAAAAGTAATGATATGTGATTGATAGAACACATCTTGAAAATTATTTTGGAACCATTTTTAATTGTGTTGGTCATTATAAAACTTGCAAAAAAAAGAAAGAAAAAAAGACTGCTAATGTAACTCAATTCCTTCATAGGACACTGAGGTTACATTAGCAACTTTTACATGGGCTTTTTTCTGTGTTATTGCCAGGGCTTTGGAGTCGGAGTCGGAGTCGGGAGTCGGAGTCGTGGAGTCGGAGGTTTTTGGGTGGAGTCGCGGTCGAACTTTGATTGTCAGGTGGAGTCGGAGTCGGAGTCGGAGTCGGAAATTAAATTTGTGACTCCTGACTCCTAAAAATAATTAATATAATTTACAAAAACAAAATTACAAAATATGAAATGTATCCCAAATTTTAAATAAAACTTCCTAATTAAATATTCATGTATAAAATCCTATGAAAACTTTGTAGAATTACTTTTTCTCCCCTGTTAAACATGTAATGTCTATGTGCAAAAATGCCGATAAGCGGAGTCGGGAGTCGGAGTCGGAGTCGTAATTCAGGAGACCCAAGGAGTCGGAGTCGGAGTCGGAGTCGCTTTTCAGAAAGCCAAAGGAGTCGGGAGTCGGAGTCGGTTCAAATATCACCCGACTCCAAAGCCCTGGTTATTGCTACTTATGACAATTTCATATGTGAAATTCTAAAATTATATTGAAAAATGTGTCTTATTTGCCTATATAGAGTAGCGCGGGGCATGCAGCCCCCCTTAACTTCGAGGAGCGATTTGAACTACTTTTTGTGGTCGATTATTTGAATGCTTATGCTGTCAGAAAGGGATCACTTAACTCTACTTATAACTAGTGAAACAAATGTCTACCAATTTTAATAAAGGAGTTATGGCCCTTTTTGTAAAAAAATTAAAATGGCCTTCTTACCCCACCCATCGGGCAAGAAGCCCCCCTATAATAATCCTATGGAAATTTTTTTTGCGAGCGCATTCAGCTTGAAAGTTATTTCTTGGGGTTCTTCTATCATTTTTAAGGCATTCTATTCACTTTTTCGGAATTTCAGAATTTTTCTGTTCATGCATTCAGTTTTCAATATTTTTTGCCCTTTTTCAATTTGGGGCAAAATTTTTTCTATTTCAATTAGCTATTCTATCAAGATTTAAGGTAAAGTACACATTATTAAATGGTTCCTGAAGCAGCTTCGAGGCCCCAGTGAAGGGGGCCCCATGCCCCACACCATGTGGGGCCTCTCGCCCCAAACCCACATATTTCAATTTGACCTCTATATTTTGAGCTAAAATGCAAAAAACATGATCCAAATCATATTTATGTGATGGTCATAAAGTGAAGCAATGCAGATATCCATTATACTTTTAAAAATTTCCAAAGTTAATTCTATCAACCACTTTCAAAGAATTAATCAAAGTTACAAAAACCATGCACCATTTTTTGTTTCTCTAATTACGACTATGCTTTGGTGCTGAATGCCTTGAAAATTTGTGACGTCACCTAAAAAGCCTCTAGCTTCAATCCTATCAATAAGAAAAAGCACCAAAAATGTAAGTTTAGAAATAACCCTGGGGGGGCTTCTCACCTAACCCGGGCTTCTTGCCCCGACCCACTCTACATCACCAAAAACATAAATGACTGGGTGTGGTAGCTGTTTTTTTATTGCTAATGTAACTAAAATTTCGCATCTGTCCATCTCATATTTTTACATTAGCATAATTTGTCTATATTAATTATGTTAACGAACACATGATTAGATCTCAAATTTTTTCTGAGCTGGAAGCCAGGTCTCCCACGAACAGGCCAGGGGTGGTACCCTGCTCAGGGCCTGCTGGTGATTTCATTTATATTGCAGTAGGATCAGCATAAAAAATTCCGTCCTCCATCATTTCGACCGCTGAGCGCAAAAAGGGACTTAGTGCCCTTAAGTCCCTTTTTGAATTATTGCAGTTTTTGAAAGTTCAAGACCTTAAGATTAATGTCTGTGAATATTAGAACAAAGTGAGTTAAACTAAAGGAGATATAGCAGGTCAAAGTACAGGATGACATTATTTTTAAAGTTTTGTTGACCTTTGTTGTTTCCTGACTGTAGAAAATGTAGCCAATGCAGTAAGGGACTTAGTTCAGCTATGCACCTTTTACCCAATGCAAAAAGGAGCATAGTGCTGTTATGCTCCTTTTTTCACTGAAATTTACTTAACAATGATAGTAAATATACTAGCTCTAAGCTCCTTTTTGCTTCGAATAACTACAGAAACAGTTCGGCGCAAATAGGAGCTTTGTGCATCTATGCTCCTTTTTGCACAACTGATAATGCTTTCTTTGATGCAAGAAGGACCATTGGTCTTATTTCATGAAAAATAATCATATTAGTATAATTATTTTTACATATAGTTGTAGGAAATTACCAATTACCATATTCAAATACGTACCAAAAATCATTCAAATCGGACCAGTGCTAACCGAGCCAGAACTGAAAACAACTTTTCAAAACAAAAGGGCCTTTTTCCTTAAAATCACACTTTTCCACTAAGCTCCTTTTTGCGCCGAGCGGTCGATTTAACGTTGTTACATTAGCACAAGGCCATAGTTTTAGTTACTTTGATCTACCAATCCAAGAGAAAACAGTGTTTACCCATGATTTTATTTAATGGATTGACAGAATAAAAGATTTTGACTTCAGCTTTTTTTTGTACTGTCAGCTATCCTTAGAAAAAGCACCTTGAAAAAATCTGAGAAGCTACAAATCAATTTTGTCTGTCCCTATCAGTATTGTGCTAATGTAAGTTGAGGACAAGTTGTGGTAAGTCATTTTGCAGCTTTTCGTGAAATCTGCCATGGACCCTCAATATCATCGTAACTTTCGAAATGACGATGGACCGCTTCTGGACCAGTCCAATAACAAAATCAGACCACCTCACCCAGTCACCCTGGACCAGACCAGGACCGGACCGCTTTTGTAAATATCAGACCTCCCTGTTAAAGGTGGTCCGGTCGACATCACTACATATTTCACAGAAAAATGCAAATATGATATTCATTTGTATTTATTCTTTAGCTAACAGATTTAATTAGTAATGTGTTTACCTGTTTCAGGAAGCAATAGAGAGATCACTAAAAGGTGGGGAATTTTAAGGTAGGTATACTCTCTAAAGAGCACTTTTTGCCCTGTAATTTTAACATGGCACGGATGTAACCAGGGCAGTGGATCTGCCCTGATTGGTCAGGATTTGCCCTGATATATGCCATTTGCCCTGATGCCAGGGGTAATTTTAGAGTCACCAAATAAACAATCCTCCCCCCCTCCAAACTTAACAACTGGGGTTTTTGCAGCACTTGGTGTTGTTGGCTAACCTGGCAATGACATAATTGCAAGGCCATGATGAAGTTGTCAACAAAAAGTGCTATTGGCCAGTTTCACCTAAGATCATAGATACCACAAAAGTTGCAATAGGTTCCAATGGAGTCTCCAGCTATAGCATCATAGGTCCATACAATGAAAACGATCATTTCTTCAGAGCAATTGCAAGATCTGTAAATAAGGGTATCTTGCATAATACTCGTTCTTTGGAAATAGAATGCAACTTGTCAAATAAATTTTCTTTTTTTATAAATGCCATATGCAGCGATGAATAATTTGTGTTATATATAATACTAGATTTACCCATGATTTGGGGCAGGACTATAATGGGGAATAATTAACCCCCCGCCCCTCTACTTGCATGGGCATGTGGCCCCGTGTTGCATGCTGACCATTTGAAATAGCATTTGAGTAATAATTGTTATATAAGTAAAGGTTGGTGGTAGAGGAATTGAAGTTACAAATGCACTGCCATATGTATTGGTGTAAGGTACAGTGAAATGTACTTACACCTGAGCTTGTAATTGAGGGCATGGCTCGTAAGGAAAGGAAAAGATCTGTTGAAAGGAAATTTGCATTGATGGAAATGTATAGAATTAGGCAAATAGGTAAAAGTGTATGGGCATTGAGACATTGACAGATGGAATGGGCTTGAGAAGAGCTTTAAAATAAGGGTAAGATGAGGAAGATACGATGAGTGGAAGTGGTTGAGCCAGGTAGAAGTGAAGAGCAGTAGGTGAGAGTGAAGTGTGTGAATGTTTTTGGCGGGAAGGCAGACGGTGGCGCCAGTCCTAAACGTGAGCAATAGCGGAACTACGATGGAGATGCATGCGCCCCTGGTGGGGAAAAACAGTAGAGGCAGAAATAGATCAATAAGGATAGGTGGACAGTTTAGGTGAGTGGCATTGCTCGGGGAGGAGTTTTTAGCTGTTGCAGGTGTGAGCATGTCACCCATGATTTTTGCATCTTATACCAGGCAGGGATATAATCTGTATATATACAAATACCTGGGCTAATGTGATGTTATATATATTTTATGTCTAAATGTATATAATCATAAGTATTCATGAAAGATAATTTGTTTGATTTAGTCAATCAATGTACTATGTAGATTATTAAATGTATAATTTCGATGAATAAAAAGAGATCCAGGCAAAAGCAAAAGGCTGCCACTGAACAATGTCCAGGAGTAACTCACATGTACATGTATGTACTATGATAAAATGTAATGGGAGTGTGGTTCTCAGCAATGAACCTCATGAATGTCAGGTCGCGGAAGAATACAACACGAGTCCGAAGGACGAGTGTTTATTCTGCAGCAGACCTGACATTAGTCTATTGTGGGATTAGTCCAAGAGCCAGAGCACTTTTATTTGACTTTTTAGTCCCGCGAGAGTTTTCCATTGGCTCTTGTAGCAAATTTTATCTAGTTTTTGAAAATTGAATTTTTTGAAAAATTTATTTGGACAATTTTTTATAAAACGGCCATAACTACGGCAACGTCAAAATTCACTTTTCAGCCAATATTACAGAAAAAACCAGGTTATGCTGACTTTGAACATGAATCACATACAGTATATGTGTATCTCACTTCAACTATCGATATGAATATTTTGTCTTGCTAAGACTATATATGCTAGATATTACATCATTAAAAAATATGTAAATTTATGCAGCTAATTAGCATAAATCCAAGATGGCCGACAAATTTAATAAAATGGCTCATTATGATTCCCACTTATGCTTTGTGAGAGTTTCAGTAATGCATGAAAATAGTGAGCAAGAGAATTGTTATTTCTTGTATTTAAGCTTCAAGGGATGTTCAAAATATTTGAAATGTTTGAACCAGCAAACTTGAATAGAGACAAAGTTATGAACTCATCAGTAACAAGATGTCACGTCAAAATAAGGCAATTTTCGGACCTTTTTGTTATGGTGTTCCTCTCATCTCATTCTCATGATTTCAAATGGTGCTGATTTCATCTAAACAAACAAATTTGGTGTCATTTCATGCATGGGGCAGAACACTAATCTGAGTGAATTTAGAATTTTCGGTTTAATTTAAAAAATGCGTTTCCTTGGCAACCAAGTACACCAATACCGCAACGATCAGTATTTCAGGGTTTTAGGGCAAACTGGTCACTGCAGAAGGGTGGAAATATATTTTAATCAATGGGCAATATAAGTCAAATTTGTAATTGTTTTGACTTGTTGCCATAGCAACCAACTGTTGTTTAATTAATTAAATAGTGTCAATGACCATGATAGGCTGTCACATTGTTGGTGAAGGGAAATATGTCTATGTAAAACTGGTTTAGGTGAGGGATGAGTTAGAATGAATAAAGTGTAGATCAGATATGATTTAATTGTCAATCATACTGAATATTATGTATGCTTGATATGTTTAAGGCCAAAACGTTCTCACCAAGGCAGTAGGTACAGAGATCAAAATGACTTCGAATGTTGGAAAACAGCAAATTTAAATTGCTAAACTAGAGAGAGTCAACAACAAAATGTATTATGCATGTGGATCTCATCTAGTGGTATACATATATATATATCTATATCTATATGCCACCTATACTGACCTAAACCTTAATCAAGCTGTAGCAGCCAAACTGCTAAGTAAAAGATTAAACCAGTCAATTCCAACTGAAGAACCTGATTAACTTTTTGTCATCTCAAACATGTTCAAAATTGACCAAGCACTTTTTGACAAAATAGGGGCCTTCCAGTACCTCAGGCAAGCCTAAGAATCCTTCTCCAAGGTACCCGGGACCCAGGGTCTCTCCCAGAGGAATCGTTGTCCTTCTCCAAGGTCTGCGAGGTCAGACAGATAGATATGACAAGCTCAGTTCTGGGTGCTCACGAGGGTTGATTAATGAAATGGGAGAGAGGGATCAGATTCTGATGCCCTCAACACCAAACTTGAATAGAGACAAAGTTATGAACTCATCAGTAACAAGATGTCACGTCAAAATAAGGCAATTTTCGGACCTTTTTGTTATGGTGTTCCTCTCATCTCATTCTCATGATTTCAAATGGTGCTGATTTCATCTAAACAAACAAATTTGGTGTCATTTCATGCATGGGGCAGAACACGAATCTGAGTGAATTTAGAATTTTTGGTTTAATTTTAAAAAATGTGTTTCCACGGCAACCAAGTACACCAATACCGCAACGATCAGTATTTCAGGGTTTTAGGGCAAACTGGTCACTGCAGAAGGGTGGAAATATTATATTTTAATAAATGAGCAATATAACAATATAAGTCAAATTTGTAATTGTTATGACTGTTGTTGCCATAGCAACCAACTGTTGTTCAATTAATTAAACAGTCTCAGAGACCATGATAGGCTGTCACATTGTTGGTGAAGGGAAATATGTTTATGTAAAACTGATTTAGGTGAGGGATGAGTAAGAATGAACAAAGTGTATATCAGATAATTGTCAAGCATACAGAATTATTATGTATGCTTGATATGTTTAATTAAGGCCAAAATGTTCTCGCAAAGGCAGTAGGTACAGAGATCAAAATGACTTCGAATGTTGGAAAGCAGCGAATTTAAATTTCTAGACTAGAGAGCGTTCTAGTTCAAAAATTTTAACATCAAGGAAAATAGTGGCCATTTTGAATTTCAATCCAAAGCAGATTGCAATGTATCTTCAGAGCCACTTATCCAACTGAGACAAATTTTTCAGATAATTTTGGGTCGCAATTTGGTGAGGAATCCGTTGTCTTGGAGGTAAAATGTACAAAAATATGCCATATAGAAGGTTTGAAGGGCAACCATTCATGCGAAAGCATATACTATTCCCAAATATGTACAGGGTTGGTAAATTTAAATGAAGGCAAATTGAATAATGACAAGCATAATTCCTATTCTCTGAACAGGCTGCTATGTTCAACATTGGCAGTGGAAAGTGTAAATTATGTATTTGTAGTCCAACTTACAGTGATATTGGTGTGGCAACTGTGGCTACTATCCTTTAGAGTGATTGGGACTAAGAGCCTTGATTGAGCTGCGTAGGCTACTTACTGGTAGGCCAATCATCTGCAAAAGTGCTTAACAAAATGGTTGCATATTACGAGGGGCGTTCAGAAAGTTCGAGACTTTTTTTTAATAAGGAAACTTATTTTCTATCTAGAACTATGAGTTTTTAACAGGATAAAATCCAGCATATTTGGATTCCCAAAAAGTTGGACAATTTGGACATTTCTAAGTCATTTTGGGGTTGCTATGGAAAATGAAAGTTCAGCTAGTTGGGGCAGGTAATACTGAAAGCAAGATAGCCAATAAATTCTGGGTGTGAGAGACCTCTCTCTATCACTTGTATTAGTGAGTTTGACCATATTTGACACAAGAAATATAAAATTAGCCTGTAAAAGTACTTCCAAGCTCACCAAAAGCATCAACTCATACACCTGACCCATTGAAGTAAATGCTCCTCAAAGTCCTCCAAACAAAGTTCCGTGAAAGCATTTCGGTCATCCAAAGCCTTTTCTCCTCCAGTGCCTGAAATTCTGGCCCCCTTGGACTGAAGTAATGAAAAACCAGGACTTATGTAAAGCAGCATGTCACAGGAATAACTGTGATGGATAATGCTGCCCATTTTGGTTTCTTGTTCATACCAATGAATCCATGCTTTCACAAGTCCTTATGTAGTCAGGGAAAAACACCCCTGCCGCCAGAATTTCCCTTGCTAAATCTGGCATGCAGGAGCGTTTTCCTACATGGGTTCAGTGTAAGAATACACACATTTATTGTGCTTTAAAGTATATTTAGAAGCTAATATCATATTTCTTCAAATATTTCCAATCTCACTAAATACAAGTGATTGAGAGAAGTCTCCCAGTCTCTCACAGTCACAATTTGTTGGCTTTCTTGGTTTCAGTATTACCTGCCCCGACTAGCTGAACTTTCAGTTTCCATGGCAACCACAGAATGACTTAGAAAAATCCAAATTATCCAAAATTTTGGGAATCCATTCCAAATATGCTGAAAATCTTTCAAAATCTGTTGTTGTGAGTAGTGACCCTCAACTAATTGTTACCGAAAACGAAGAAGAAAAATGTATTTATCTATCAAATATTAAAGCATTGATTTAAATTTTGCAAATGACAGTTATTTCCTCGATTGGACCACTTATGTTTCCTTAACTGGACCACCTTAAAGGGGAATTGATATTGATAATACAATGTGAAGATTTGACAATTGAAGCTTTATAACACATATATAAAGCCATAGAAATTCGAAATTCATGTCCAGGGTGAAGGGAAAACCCTTATGAAACATTCACTCCCATGTTAATATGCCCCCTACTGGCAGCTTTTGGAATAGTATTGATGAATTTTTAAAAACCCAAAACCAGCATAATCGCTACTTTTATGGTGTCAAAAATTAATAATTTGACACCGGGACTGCTGTTTTAGAGTAATTTGGGATGATATCTAGGGTTTGAATTGCATAAAAAATGATTTTTGTCGTGGACCAATCAAGGCAAGTTGGTGGTCCGATCGAGGATACCAAGTCAGTGATCTGAGTATTTCAAGACTTTTTTTGACAATGGCCTAGTGTCCATAAAAATCAAGTTTTACCTGCAATATTGCAACTCCATGTATTTTAACCTTTGTGGCTGGTTTTTAACATTTTGCCAGGCAGGTGGGAGGTGTAGTGGTTAAGGTTCCTGCCTGCTCCACTGAAGGTCTTTGCCTGCATGGGTTCGACTCCCGGTTGGGGAACCCGAAATTTTCAGTGAACCTTTATGAGCAAAATCCCAGCTGGATGTCGTTCGGATGAAACGTTAAATTGGCGGCCCCTTGTATCAGTGTCTGTGCTGGTCAGGTAAAAGATCCCTTACATGGGGTAATGTGTAACATGTTGAGGACTCCTGCTCTCTCTCTCATCTCATCAATCAACCCTCGTGAGCGCCCAGAACTGGGCTTAGAGGGCTGCACTTACCATATCTATCTCTCTATCTATCTAATGCATGCCTTTTGAACCCCGAGCCACTGAAGTAAGTCAGTCCGATCTTGGGGACTGTCTCCTACAGGAAAATTGCCCAAGGTCTCCATGCCATAGCACCCTCCAGTGTTGGTGATCGCCATATTATCATGATCGATGAGAAGACTGTGAGTCTGGCTCACATCCTATTCATTCAGCGATGGCCATGGTTGTTCAGTTGCCCCAGCATAGTACACTGGATACAACCCGCCTCCATTTTATGTGCGTGGGTTCGGACTAAATTGAGTGCCGGGATTGGATTTGAACCCAGGCCCTGAGAGCCAATGGTTGCAAAAACAATCACTCTTAAACACTAGACCCAGGAGGAACTATAGAATGCTATGGACTTGTGCAATTTGAGAAAATGATCAGAAAGGCAAGGCCTCTGCAGGTTACTTGGGAATATTATTGCGGATCAAGTAGGAAGAGTTGTTATGAAGCACAAATTAAGCATAAGATTCATTTGATTTTAAACAATTTACTTGTTTTAAATGATCATTTGAAATATTTGATCATTGCTGTAGGAGATTAATTAATTTGGGGAGGGGGGTTGCCCAAAAATGTTGCCAAAATATCCAAAATAAATAAATACTATCCGAAACTGCATGAGAAAATCAATTTCCCAGCCTCCCCCCAAACCCCCTGCCTCTTACGCCTACCAGGTATTGTATTTGACATACTTTTTCTAAATCATGAATCCACTGCTGAGGTATACTGGACAATTTGTTGGGCGAGTAGTTTCACCAAGTTTATTTTGGATTGTGGACATATGGGAGACATCATCTCCAACCTGGTTCAGTTCAAAGATTTGAAAAAAGATCCACAATAATTTTTGACCAAGTGCTTCTAGAAACTGTCGCTCTTGTGCCCATTCTCTCAACAGCAATTTCGACTAAATGAGACGATGAGTTGCCAGGAAGCGGTATAGTGGCAAGATGTGATTCCAAATTTTTATAGGTATATATATTTGGTAGCAATAGATTCAAATTTGTAATTCAAATATTGTAAAATATTGTAAAAGCCATTGCAATAATAAGTAAATCTGTACAATATGTAAATTTATGAGTTTTTTTGCGGGTTGTCATTTCAGTGGGCGAATGAATGCTAAACATGCAGCTGCCAGCTGGAGGGTTCTGCAGTGCCTTGAGTGTCACATAAGGACACTAAGAGGTCATGGAAATGTTAAATCAGCAGCCCCTTGTTTCAATCTCTCTTTTTGGCAAGTAAAAGATTGCTCACATGTGGTAAATGTAATACATGTTGAGGGCATCAGATTCTGATCCCTCTCTCCCATTTCATTAATCAACCCTCGTGAGCACCCAGAACTGAGCTTGTCATATCTATCTGTCTGACCTCGCAGACCTTGGAGAAGGACAACGATTCCTCTGGGAGAGACCCTGGGTCCCGGGTACCTTGGAGAAGGATTCTTAGGCTTGCCTGAGGTACTGGAAGGCCCCTATTTTGTCAAAAAGTGCTTGGTCAATTTTGAACATGTTTGAGATGACAAAAAGTTAATCAGGTTCTTCAGTTGGAATTGACTGGTTTAATCTTTTACTTAGCAGTTTGGCTGCTACAGCTTGATTAAGGTTTAGGTCAGTATAGGTGGCATATAGATATAGATATATATATATGTATACCACTAGATGAGATCCACATGCATAATACATTTTGTTGTTGACTCTCTCTAGTTTAGCAATTTAAATTTGCTGTTTTCCAACATTCGAAGTCATTTTGATCTCTGTACCTACTGCCTTGGTGAGAACGTTTTGGCCTTAAACATATCAAGCATACATAATATTCAGTATGATTGACAATTAAATCATATCTGATCTACACTTTATTCATTCTAACTCATCCCTCACCTAAACCAGTTTTACATAGACATATTTCCCTTCACCAACAATGTGACAGCCTATCATGGTCATTGACACTATTTAATTAATTAAACAACAGTTGGTTGCTATGGCAACAAGTCAAAACAATTACAAATTTGACTTATATTGCCCATTGATTAAAATATATTTCCACCCTTCTGCAGTGACCAGTTTGCCCTAAAACCCTGAAATACTGATCGTTGCGGTATTGGTGTACTTGGTTGCCAAGGAAACGCATTTTTTAAATTAAACCGAAAATTCTAAATTCACTCAGATTAGTGTTCTGCCCCATGCATGAAATGACACCAAATTTGTTTGTTTAGATGAAATCAGCACCATTTGAAATCATGAGAATGAGATGAGAGGAACACCATAACAAAAAGGTCCGAAAATTGCCTTATTTTGACGTGACATCTTGTAACTGATGAGTTCATAACTTTGTCTCTATTCAAGTTTGCTGGTTCAAACATTTCAAATATTTTGAACATCCCTTGAAGCTTAAATACAAGAAATAACAATTCTCTTGCTCACTATTTTCATGCATTACTGAAACTCTCACAAAGCATAAGTGGGAATCATAATGAGCCATTTTATTAAATTTGTCGGCCATCTTGGATTTATGCTAATTAGCTGCATAAATTTACATATTTTCAAATTATGTAATATCTAGCATATATAGTCTTAGCAAGACAAAATATTCATATCGATAGTGGAAGTGGGATACACATATACTGTATGTGATTCATGTTCAAAGTCAGCATAACCTGGTTTTTTCTGTAATATTGGCTGAAAAGTGAATTTTGACGTTGCCGTAGTTATGGCCGTTTTATAAAAAATTGTCCAAATAAATTTTTCTAAAAATTCAATTTTCAAAAACTAGATAAAATTTGCTACAAGAGCCAATGGAAAACTCTCGCGGGACTAAAAAGTCAAATAAAAGTGCTCTGGCTCCTGGACTAGATATCTTGTCGAAGTTGCGCACCTTGAAGTTGATGTACACTTAAAGGCAGGAGTTGCGCATAACATCTTGCAAAAAAAGTTGTCTGCATATATATTCATGCTCATGCTCACTCGCTTGAAACCTGCAATTCTGCACGTATGCCTTTATATCTAAAAGATTAAATCAGAATTTTGAAGAGAAAATTGTTTATTACTTGACATTGAAAATCACCGTCCATGAAGTATAACTGAAATTGCGTCTCATTAAGAGGTGTTTTAACTCACTTTAAAAGCTCTTTTCATTGTATAACTCTGGGCGTATTGACAAAACAGGGAAATAAAATGCAAAAAATATCACCATGTATATTTATGTTAAATTACTTTGAAAGGATATATACAGACAAAAACGATTTGAAGAGCTCAAAAACTTCAGAAAGTACAACAGTTTACTTTTTAAAATATCTAAAAATAGATAGAGAGATAATATTTAATTTGCTGAAACTTAATCAAAAATTCATCCCTTGAAGTGTTTAGTTTATTACACTATTTTAATTATAAGTAGTGCAAGGATTTCTTATACAGTTTATTATAACTGCATGAGGAAAATTTTAATCTCTGTTCATCATTTTTATGAGACTTTAATGTGATGATTTTTCAATTCAATGAAATCATTTGTCTGACATATGAAAAGCCACTAATTTTTCCAAAATTCTTCGAACATAATAACTGGCACAATATATAAGGACATACCAAAACGTCAGTCTGGTGAAAATGAGAACTGCATGCTGCTGCCACCTGGCACAAAAGTTGATTTTGTATGCTACAGCATTGCTGTCCCAAGATATAGTTCCAATTTCATTGCACATTCACAAAATTTCTATTCAACATTGATGTATACCAGAGTCAGACTTGGCAATCACATTCTCTGAGGAAGTAGACAAGGCCATCAGCACACTCAGAAACAGCTCCGGTGTCTTCCAGACAAAATTGTGTGTGTTCCTTTGATTGAAATGGTGTGGACGCTCGCAGGAGCTCACGGAATAGCACACTAATCACTAGGCGGCAACACAAGACAGCATATGTTCTGATCTGTGACAATGCAAGAGCAGTCCACTCGTAGACAGCGAAAACTTCCAATAACAACAAGAGAAAGAATGCTTTGGTCTCTTAGTATTTACAAGAACACCAGCTCAATAGGTCTGTCTCCATATGGGGATTACGACAGGTATTATCAGTAGGTGGCTCTACAATAAGGGGGGAGAGCTATTTTGTCCTGGGGAGCCCACCAAATGACATGTTATCTGGTTTGTTTACAAAGTAAGTGAAATCCTGTGACCAACAGTTAATAATAATCTGGTTGTTAACAAGTTACAATTCCCCAATCTGTATGATAACAACATACTTTTCTGTTAAACTGCTGTTTTGAGAACATAATCAATACAGCGTAGCTGACCCAAACAATCAAACATTGAACAAACATACTCATTAAGTTAGACTCCTTGGCTTGGTCAACAGCACCAATCACCTTGTTGAAAGGCAAAGAGGGTTCCATCAGAGCTCGTACTGCTTGGAAGTCTCCTGTAGATAAATCTGGAACTACATGTACAAATGGAGACAGACCTAAGCTAGTGTTCAAGATATAATTTAGTAAAGCAACATAAGGCAAAATATAACTTATGTAGATATTTGCAGACATCACAGTGGATTTGACCTCTAACTTGGATGTTTGGTAAATTTTTTGCTTGCTTTTCATTTAGAAAAAATGCAACCCAATCACAATTTGTTGCTGCTGCCAGTAGGGCGCGGTAATTTTTGGTAATTACATGACTTCAAATGTATCGGTACAATCAGATAAAATGAATAATTTTTGGGTGACATATTGTACTCAGGTGATGTATGGTGCATACTGCATGCTATTGAGATTAAGATGGTCATGATCAGTCAGTCATGAAGTGGTCTCTGGTGGGGGTGCGGTCTCTCATCGGGGTGCAAAATGCATTTAAAATACTACTTAGTGCGTCACATAAGGCAAGTCTGTCTTACAACACTGTCTACAAGTGGACCGTCATTTGCTGCCACCTGGGGGGGCAAATTCGTGAGGTCCTGTGAGCGGTCAACAGAAACTGATTGTCTGGAACTCACAACACTTTGTCTGGAAGAAACCAGGACAGTCTCAGCACTTGCTGAAGGCCTAGTTTATTTCCAAAAACACTTTAAGCGTTTAGTCGGACTTTAAGTTGACTTTGATTTTAAGCAGAAAGCTTGTGAACACCGAATTAAGTTGGAACTATTTTTTAATCATGGAGGATGCATATATTGTTACCAACAAACAACAAAGTAAAGATGGCACCACTTGTGGCATAGACTCGACATTCTGTTGAGTGTTACTCAGTTTTTACAAAATTGTAAACTATTCTGTTGTCCTGCCTAATCTCCACAACTACATGTAAATGAATAAATACAAATGGGTATTTTTGGTTTCATCAAACAAAAAGAGCTACTTTGTATCGCCTTGTGAATAAGTGACAGTGCTTTCTTTTTGGGCATTTTTTTTGACAAAACTTTTACATGCACAATTGGTTTGAAGTAAGTTGAATAAAATCAAATTTATGATGAGTGAAATCATCCCTTTCTTTAGCAAAAGGCAAAGCTGTCGTTATAATGTTGTTTCCTTTTGTCTGCTGATGTCCAAAAATTTCTGGTCAAATTTAAGCATAATACTGAATCTTTTTGAAAGTAGTCTGGCTCGGTAATACAGACAGTTGTTGTGCGCCCTGATCTTGAATGTTAACCCAATTCAATTTTCCAGGAACTGACAGCCACTTGTCAGTCACAACAGAGACCAAACAGGGGTAGGGGTCCTTTAACGCTGTTACCTACACAAGCTTCAAAATGGGATGAAACCTGTTATATGGTATATATCTATGTAAACTCTTCAAAACAAGCTACAACATTGATTGTGCACACTCTAAAAAATTTCAGACAAAATTGGTTTTTTAGATTCAAAATGGTTTTTTGAAAAATCCATATTGGTTTTGCATTGAAATTTGGTTTTTCAAACAACCATTTTGAAACCAATTTTGTCCCGAAATTTTTTAGAGTGCATTGTAGGAATTAAGTGCAAGAAGGTAAAATGGAATTGTATCATTTGAATGGCGCTTTTTTTTCAACAGCCAAACATTGATACTATATATATGTAGATTTTGAATTTAGAACTATTTCCTTTATTAACCAACAATTATCTTTTAAAATATATTTTTATCATTCTCTTTTATAAAATATAGTAACTACTCAACGTAACTTCTTTGTTGTAATTTAAAGCATGTTATCAAGATACAACTTCAGTCTTATAACATTTTAAACTGTTTCATTTTACAAGATAACGTGACAAAAAAAATCTGAAGTGTTTATCCTAGACTGAATTTCAAAGTAATCTAATCAGAACTACTACACTCTTGCTCATAAATATGGATTGCTAAAGCATTTTCCTAGGCAATTGAAAAGTTTGGCAACTTATGCTGGAGCACAATAAGGTGGTCTGATTCAATTGTGACAATTACATTTATACCATTTGACACCTATGTCAGCCAATCACATGCCAGTATTGCAGGGAAATAATTCCCATATTCTTTGTTGTCCAGTTATCCTCTCATGTTTGACTGTTTGACTGGTTGTCTCATTGTATAAGCCGGTTATTCACTATGGGCTCAGGAATATGTGTTTATCACACCTCGGCCTAAAGCCCTCGGGTGATAAATCACATATTCCCTCTCCCGTGGTGAATATCCTATACGTATCTGTCACTGCTGTGAAACTTGAAAAGGAAGAACATAATACCATTAAAAAATCATGCGCGCTCGCCGCGCGGATACATCTGAAGCAGTTTTAATTACAGGGGCTTCTAAACCTATGTTCATGACGCTATCTTATTATAATGTATTCTATAATGTATGTGCATAAAATTGGTTCAGAAGCCCCTGTGGTTTTAATTACAGCAAATTGGTTGATTAATGACAGTGAGGCGCACCCAACCAAAGATTCAGAACGGTTGCTAAATATAATCGAGGCTTTCAAAAAAGTTGTTAGCAAAGATAACTTGACCTTATAGAGGACCTTGCCTGCTTTAAAACTCAAAATTTACATTGCGTGCCACCTTATCCTCCATAAAAGTATTCCATATTTATGAACAAGAGTGTATAGTCTTTTATTCCAAGGAAGTCTGACCTTCTTAGAAAGTACCTCTAGTGCCTTGATAATTTTAACACTACACTTTTCAGATATACAATAATTACTAGAATGAGAAAGTATGGTTGGTATCTTAATTGATGAGAAATTACAAGTGGTTCAAAGAATATCAAACAGATATGCTTATCATTGTCCTTTGTCATTGTGTCTTGACTATAAATTTTCAGTATATCATCAATAGTTTGTCACAGTTGATTTTTTTTAAACACTTTCTTATTGCATAGTATAAAGAACGTATGTAATACATAGGGGGGGGTGATAATTCCAAAATGTTTCTGTGTGGCATTTTTTGTGTGACCTGGACCTAGTTAGGCAACACGGTTGCCCCCGTTTGTCAATATAAGCCGAAAACCCATATGGACGGAGCCTTTGAAGGTTGACGCGAAGAAATAATGACGAAAATTACCCAAAAAAATCATATCTCGAGAACTGTTGGTCTTAGAGACTTGTGAATAGGCTCAAATTAACCGAAATCCTCACTTTTATATCAGTGTTTCATAGCAACTATAGGCCTAAGTGCAATACTTTTTTTGTTATTGGACAAAAACTGTTTTTCTTGCTCTTTTCCGACAGTATACAAGCGTAAATTCGCATTGTAGACTGTGTGTGTAGTGTTAGAGCCTAAATAATTGCAAAAATTGCTCAATCTATGTTTACATTTAATATATATATGCATTTGACAGTTCTATTCCATATTATGAATTACTGAATCATAGGGGAACGAGGGGCAAAACGGGCCACCTAACTTCGAAGGCTCACTGCACGAAGGTGGTATATCATGCGAATGCCAAATAAGGTCTGATCCATGAAGAAGTACCAATACCACTTGCTCAAACACAGAAAAGTGCTTTTTTAATAGTTCCAATTCAAATTTTCCCCTATTTTCAAAAATGCGACTTTATCCCGTTTTGCCCCATGCTTGGGGCAAAATGGAATTTCATGTGGGGCAAAATGGGAAGAAATAAAGTTTCAAAAGTTCTGCAATAAATCAGCTGTTTTGATAATAGCCCAACTAAAAAGCATGTTGACAAACAAAAATGCATTAATTCATGTCATTGCAATGTGAGAATATTGCAGAATACTAAGAGTAAACATAGCAATAAATTATAAAATCAATATCTCAATACAGGATGCAATTATAGCTGGGGAGTGATGCTAGTAATTCTACATTCCATGTAATTATTTGACAAATTATTTAACCATAAACATTAGGTTACAAAAGAAACAAAATTAGTTAAATTTTGTGGAAATATGACATTTTTATGAATATTCACATAACTCTGATTTCCGAGTTTTCTTAATAATTCAACGATTTAAACTGGTATTGGATTTGAATATGCTTTTTGAAAGGTAGTTACATTCATTTCAGTTTCAACAATACAGGGTTTTACCACTAAGCCTAAATCCTCAAGGTATTACTGATGACATGGATTAGATCCACAAATTGTGATTTTTAAAAATTTTGCCTGTTATATGACCAGAAAGTGGATCAGATGTCTCAAATGTCATGGTTGAACTGACCCAATATCAAGCTTCAACCTTTTCTAGGCTGGGATTGCTTTTTTGTGCTTCCCATTTTGCCCCCGCAGGAGGACTCCATCTTGCCCCAACCATGCAGGGTAGATTAATAATGACCTACTTACAAATGACTAAGCACCAGACTACATTTTTTTGCTTAATAAGCAAGCTAAGTAGTCCTCTTATAACACTGACTATGAATTATTCGGCTGGGAACGTCATTGGAGGTACTACACCATTTCCAAAAATTATGATTTTTTTAAGAAAATCGATCAAAAACTTCAAATTAACATAACTGCATTCCTGTAACGTTCTCATCAACGAAACTCTCAGGAAAAGTTGGTCATGTATCCTATTTTATTTTCCAACCGAAAAATTAGAAGACAGGTCAAAACGTTCCGAGAAAACTTAAAAAACCATTTTGCCCCGCCGGTCCGTTTTGCCCCTTGTTCCCCTACTATACCAAGTTGTTGTTTAGGTGGATAGATTATGCCTAAATTGATTTGATCAGAGAGATACTTGATTTACTTATGACAATAACATTAATATTTAGTTTCATATAACTGCGTGATACTCTGTGTGGAGCTCTCTTAAAAGACTTGAGGTTCACTGACAAGATCTTTGACAAGCTTATAAAACACGTGACATTCACAACACCATAATAATTCTATTTCACATGTGAGACAGCAGTAATGCCAGTAATGGCATGAAATTAACTTGAAGAGGATAGCATAAATAATGAATCTATTAATACTAAAAGTCCAATACTGGAAAATGACATCCCTGATGAACAAGTAACTCTAAAATTGATTGTTAATCACATTCATTTGTTTCCTATGCTCATCTTGCAGTAACAGGGGTGTCAGTTTCATTTTAATTTGGTGGGGCAAGTAGCCGTCACATCTTCGTGGAAGATGTCAGGGGAAAAATTATATATTTTTTTGATTCAGAAACATGTATAGAGTAGGTCGGGGCATGCGGCCCCCCTTAACTTCGAGGTGTGATTTGACCTACTTTTTATGGGCGATTATTTGAATGCTTTTGCTGTCAGGAAGGGATCACTTGACTCTACTAATAACTAGAGAAACAAATGTCTACCAATTTTAATAAAGGAGTTACGGCCATTTTTGTAAAAAAATTAAAATTGCCTTCTTACCCCACCCATCGGGCAAGAAGCCCCCCTATTATAATCCTATGGCAATTTATTTTGCGAGCACATTCAGCCTAAAAGTTATTTCTTAGGGTTCTTCTATCCTTTTTAAGGCATTCTATTCACTTTTTCTGAATTTCAGAATTTTTCTGTTCATACTTTTATTTTTTAATATTTTTTGCCCTGTTTCAATTTTGGACCCAATTTTTTCTATTTTAATTAGCTATTCTATCAAGTTTAAATGTAAAGTACACATTATTAATGGTTCCTGAAGCAGCTTCGACCCCCCAGTGAAGGGGGCCTCATGCCCCATACCATGTGGGGCTTCTCGCCCCAAACCAACATATTTTAATTTGACCTCTATATTTTGAACTAAAATGCAAAAAACATGATCCAAATCATATCGATGTGATAGTCATAAAGTGAAGCAATGCAGATATCCATTATACTTTAAAAAATTCCCAAAGTTATTTCTGACAACCCCTTTCAAAGAATTAGTCAAAGTTACAAAAACCATGCACATTTTTTTGTTTCTTTAATTTCTACTATAGTATGGTGCTGTTTGCCCTGAAAATTTGTGACGTCACCTAAAACGCCTCTAGCTTCAATCCTATCAATAGATAAACGCACCAAAAATGTAAATTTGGATATAAGCCTGGGGGGGCCTCTCACCTAACCCGGGCTTCTTGCCCCGACCTACTCTACTTTGGTCAAAAAGTGGTGGGGCAAATGCCCCACCAGGCCCACCTACAATGATGCCACTGTGCAGTAATGATATATTATAAGAAGAAATTAGAGGATTTTTCAAGAAGTCTTAAGAGAAACAAGAAGATGAGACAGGGTCTAATCATTTTTAACAGTAGTATGACTCTAGAAACAAAACAAGTTACAATATATTGACTGTGCCTGACATCTTAATGCACAAAATTGTTATTAGGAATATTGGTTCATACCCTCAAAGTTTGGGTTTGCCTATAGCTCTGAAAATAGAGTAAGCTGTATCTCTGAGGAGAAAAAGATTAAGCTGAAACATCTACCTAGAGCTGCCAAGTGACCTTGTTAAAAAAGGGACTTGTTAAAAAATACAGTTCTTTCTCCAACACCCCCTTGCTTAATTCTGTGGTGAATGCCTTCAGTGACATTGAATTCTCCAGCATCTTGTGACTGAGCACTTTGTTTTTAGCACTCTTTATCCCGTTGAACCAACTGACTTTTGACCAATGAACAGGTAACCAAAGAAAAGCAAAAGTTACACAGACAACATGTGACAAAAGATGACCAGGAAGTACTACTTGAGGAGAAAAAGTCAATCACTTTCTTGTTCAGAAACAATTTCAGGCATGAAACTGGGATGTTGAGAATCTTTCTTCTCTAACAAGTTAGCCATGCAAGTCAATAGAGATGTTGACAATCTCTGTAAATCGGCAAAAACTAAAAATTAAAAAAAAAAGTTTTATTTGTCAGGTTAGGTTATTCATTTAGTCAAATCAAGTCTGTTTGAAAAATGGCTACACTTTAAAGTGGATGTGGCTGCACAGTAAAGAGAAAAATGTTACACATATGTATAGAATTATAGACAGATTGTAAAATTTGAGATACAACTTGCCAAAAATACAAAATTTCTCAATTCCTAGAATTTGTGACATGTTTCTACAGAAGGTGGAATAAACATAAGCCTTTTTTTTGTGAACAGGAACTAAATATTTCTGCTTACCAATATTAGGTTGAAAATTCAAGATCACCTTTGTATATCAGAATATCTGATCCATCACCACCATAAGAAGACACAAATTCACAGCTTAACTTGATAATGCTGCTTCACTTTGCAAAATCTGCCAGTGTCCTCTCGATAAGAGAAGAAACAAATAAAAAAGTAAAATTACAAATATAGTGAAATGTGCTGTCCCTAGGAGACTCCTTACATTTTCTTACATGAAAATTGTTCAACAAAATTAGGCCTACATTTCTTCACCAAACACACACTTACTTTAATATATGAGACAATGTCTGAAGAAAAATAAATCCCAAGTCATTATAGTGCTGACGAGGATAAAACCAGAAAAAATAAATCACCTAAGACAAAGATAGACACTTTCACGCAGAAAGACTGATTTGGCTAAAACTGCAAAATGAATCTTCAATGTTTAGGATGATACTTTAATTTTTGGATGATAGAGCAAGTGGAGGAGAAATTTTTAAAGCTAACATTCTTCAAATTAGGCCTATAAAGTTCCTAAAAAATCGAAAATATATGATTTTGCACAAAATGAAGGTTTTTTGGCTATATCTTAAAAAATAAGGCAGATAGGCATATATTTACTATGAAAGACGAATATAAACTTAGGGATTGCGGATAATTGGAGCCTATTTTGAAGTCTGTATGTGCATTGGTTCTCGAGATATGGCATTTTCGGGCAATTTTGCAGTCGGCGCAAAAGCCGTTATCTTCAAAGCCTCCGTCCATATGGGTTTTTAAAACCAAATAATGCAATTGAGGTACCTTTGTGTTTCTTTTGACCTATATTTTCATATTCAATCCACACAGGTATGATTTTCTGAAATTTTTAAAATAACACCCCCCCCTATAATAGTAATAGCAATAATGAATTATTACTATAATAATTATACTGGGTGAGGAAGCAAATGCCTAAATCCTTACCATGTTTCGATATTCACTGAAGTTTGATTTTTGTAGTAATCAGAACTTATATGTGAGTGAAGTTTTTTGAAGTTTGTTTCAGTCAGTCCAGTCTACATGGGAAGTAATCTATTACTGGTGAAGGATCATACTGTCCAAAAAGTCCTGTCCAACACATTACTTCATTCATTAATAAAGACGTGCTTACGTGTGTCAAGGGAATGGGTAACAATCAGTGCCACAGCTATTTTTTACCAATAATATGCCTACATGATCAAAAAAATAATAATTTAGTTTAAATAAAAGATATATATATATATATATGTTGAAAAAGATATGAATGATTTGTGTTTGAATAAGGAGGTCACTATTTAATTTTAAGAGAGGGAGTTTTCCATGGCAAGAAATTATTTGTTTCATGTTGACGGAGATGGTAATTATTTGTTCTTTTATATTGGGTATGCGATGTCCAAAAATATTCAATCTTCATAATTCTTAATTCAAACAACATGACAGTCTAAAAGAATTTATTTCATCAAAAGGGAGAATGAAATCAGGTATTTCAAAAAACTCCACCCCCCCCCTCCCGAGATAAACTAACCGCTCCTAATTTTCTGTAGTCAGAAAACCTTTTTAGATTTCCAGAAAATTTCACAGAGATTAAAATACACAAATGTATTTTTTGGAATTGGTATGATTGGAACTACATATTCCACGAAAGAAATAATCAAACTCAAATTTTATCAATGGAAGCTTATCAATTATGCTTATCTATTTCAGTGGCGGATCCAGACGTTGTGGTCAGGGGTTATGGCATCATGTTTTGGCTTTTTCTTTTCTTCAAAATGCCACTTATCATTGTAGTGATCTGGGGGGGGGGGTAGTGAAGTTTTTCAGGATAAGGGAACTTGGCTGGCTACTAAGAACTTATGTGCATTAAGGCTTAGTGGAGGTCACTAAGACTTTTTTAAATAATCTTATTGATATGTGTCCAAACATATGTTTCGCTTGAGCAAACCTGCAGTGTGATTATTATGTAATGTATTACAGAAATCAAAACATAAGCATTTAAGGGGACATTCTTAGTAGCCACCTTAGTTCCCTTATCCTGAAAAAACTTCAGTAGCCCCCCTTGGTTCCCCCCTGGATCCGCCACTGTGATTCACAAGCTGTGTGGGTGACAGCAAATCAAAAAAGGTCATGCACTTCAGACACCTTCACTGGTAATTTCCCAGACATACTCTTATCATTGACCTTAATTCTAGATATGGACTATATCAAAGCTTGTAAGTAGACCTATATTACATTGTATTACAATCAACTAATACAGCAATACTAGTGGAATTCTGCCTAGGAAATCTACAAATATATTCAAAATGTTAAAGATTTTTGGATTAATCATAATTGGACTATGTATAAATGGTGAGTAGACAGACTGTCATTATTTAAGACAATATACCAGCTGCTTTACATAAGTATCATCATGATTTTACTAGACATTTTAAAATTGTCTGTCTCTCAATCTATAAACTTCCATTATCAAGAATATCCTACATAGTAGACATACGTTCAAGGTCATTTCAGGGGTGCCGGAAGGAATTGCGGGCGGCAGGGGCGGTCAGATGAATAAGGGCAAATCATACTCGCGCCAATTTCACGTGGCAAAATTTAAATAGAGAGTCATTCATAATTTTTAGTATATATTTACTAATTTGTGCCTAAAATTAATAAAATAAGGCCAAATAATTTTTTTTTCTTTTTTTTAAAAGGTCTAAAGGGCACCCTTAGCCCCCTGCCCTCCCTTGGACAAGGGCAGGAGGGGCAATTGCGCCCCTGCCCCCCTGTTCCGGCACCACTGGGTCATTTGTGCAAATTGAGCAAAATGTGAATTGGTCATAACAGAAATCTTAAGTTTCTAGAGATGCAAATTTTCAAGTAGTAACATACACTCTTGATCAAAATGCTGGAATGATTTGGATTTTCAAGGTGTCAGGATCTCAAAGTTCTAAAATTGGTGATTTTCTGTGTGGAATTGCAAAGATTTTGTCCTCATACATTAGATTTATGTATAAATGATATCAAAACCATTTTTTAGTTGCTGAGAGTTATTTGAAAACTTTCTCTTGGGGAGCCGGAAAAATTGATCATTTTTAGTAAAAAATCATCAAAAATCGCACAGTGGCTCAACAACACAGACATAAAATTTCAACATACGCATTATAAGCCAACTTAATCTTGATGTGTACAACCAAAAAACATAACAATATCATGTTGAATGTCACATTCATGACCTCAGCCTTCACTTAACTTGACATGGAGTCTGCCAACCTGTTTTTTAATTCTTTTTGACCAATATGGCCATTCTTCAGTGAAAGTCATCTGGACCTGGTCCAGAGTAGTTAGCTGGACTTCCATCTTGTATGCAGAATGGTCAGAGATGTCCCTATAATGTTATTTAGGTTCATATCAGGTGAAGTTGCCAATTATGGCAAATTCTCAATTTTCTCAATTTTTGAGGTTCAGAAGGATTTGTGGTGCCCTAAAAGCTTGTGTACTGCCATAAATGAATAAAATGTTTCAACTGAAGTGTTCTCCACATTGAGGTATCATTTCCGCTTCCAACAAGTGTACACTCTTGACAAAAATGCTGGAATATTTTGCGAATTTTTCAAGTAAATTCCATCTCAGTCAATATATCCTAGCACATGTTTCACAGAGCTTATGGAGAAATTTTTGTGTGATGGGAAGGTGACCAGATACTGTCCGAAAACTGCCTCATGGCTACAGGGGCTCAGGGTGTCGGGTTAATGCTTTTTTTGTGTGTCATCCTTTATGAGGGAAATTTGTGTCTGGTAGTGTGGTACAGAAACGTCCCGGCAATCACATACCTAAGTTTTCCGGAAGAGGAAATGGTACCTCAGTGTTGAGAACACTTCAGTTGAAACATTTTATTCATTTTCGGCAATGCTCAAGCTCGTAGGGCACCACAAATCTTTCTAAACCTTGAAAATTGAGAAAATTGAGAATTTGCCGTAACTGGCAACTTCACCTGATATGAACCTAAATAACATTATAGGGATATCTCTGACCATTCTACACACAAGATGGAGGTCCAGCTAACTACTCTGGACCAGGTGCGGATGACTTTCACTGAAGAATGGCCATATTGGTAAAAAAATTAGCAAAAAACAGATTGGTGGTATCCACGTCAAGTGGAGACGGAGGTCAATGAATGTGGCATTCAACATGATATTGTTATGTTTTTTGGTTGTACACATCAAGATTAAGTTGGCATTTAATGTGTATATTGAAATTTTATGTCTGTGTTGTTGAGCCACTATGCGATTTTTGATGACTTTTTACTAAAAATGATCAATTTTTCGAGGTCACCCAAAGAAAGTTTTAAAATAATTCTCAGCAGCTAAAAATGGTTTTTGACATCATTTATACATAAATCTAATGCCTGAAGAAAAAATACAGGGTGGGGAACCAAAATTTTCCATGAACTTCCTTGTGCTAAAAAAGAATCTCACATCTACAGGAAAATTGTGAAAACAATACAGCGTAATCATTAAGGTATCAGCCATACCTGTGGAAGGTTAGAATGAGCTGTGATTAAAAATGACTCCACAGGAGACAAAAAGGAAGAGGTGGTCAGATTTGCTTCAGTGCCAAATGGACTAAAAAACAATCCCTGACATAGTCAGACTGACCTCATAACCGGAATACAATATCATGAAGGCAATCAATGATGGGAAAGGAATAAGAGGGAAGTCTGGGAGTTTCTGGAGAGAATTAAAAGAGGAATGGAGCATTCCTGGAGTCACTGAAGACAAAACTGACAAGGTACCTGCAACCTCCATGAGAGAGGTGGTTGGAGAGCTTCAAATGGACCTCAAGGCTGCTAGAGCGCCTATGCAAAATGATTTTGGCCTGAAATCATATGTCAGGACCCCAAAGACACCATTCGGCCTATTCTATGAAGGCCAGAAGATAGAAATGGTGAAAAAATGATGGGTTACATTAGGAAACATGGTTTGATATTCAATTTTTTTTCAAACTATGAATGTTTGGTTGTGGATTCTATTGTCAACAAAAGAAATGGCAAATTCTATATAAAATCAATAGAAGATGTCAATGGGACATTCAGGGCAAAGTATCCAGCTCAGGCAATGGTTTTGGGAGTCATGACTTCAGATAGAAAAATTATGATTTATTTCTTTTTCATGCGAGTAAAGGGGGACGGACCTGATGCATACTAATAGGTCCAGTGATGTCATTTTTTGCCATGGGTGGATGTGAATTACCCCAATGGCATCTATAGGCAGACTCAGGATGGTTCCCCATGCCTTATGGCCAAGAAAGTTCAGGATTTCCACCTAAAGAAATTTCGGAGATTTCTGGGCGGCCAACTTCTGGCCCTTCTCCAGCTCGGACCTTAATTCCCCTTACTTTTCCGTGTGGGGCATCATAGAATAGTTGGTCAACAAGACCTGTCACCCCGATGTTGTTGTCCTCCTTACTGTCTTCATGGCTCACGGCCTCAAAATATGAAGGCGCTTTTTTTCAAAGCATCACCAAGTTTAGACGGCCATATTGAATTTTTGATTGGAGATAATACAAGTCAAATTTCACAAAAAGGATCCTTTTTGTCTTGTTTCTAAGGCCTGAAAATATGAATTTGTTATGACTTAGCAAAACCTTTCATTTCGACTGAAATTTGAAAAATTCCAAATTTTGAAAAATTTGCTTCCTCACCCTGTATTTGCAATTCCACACATTCAATCGCTAATTTTAGAACTTTGAAATCCTGATACCTTGAAAATCCAAATTATTCCAGCATTTTGATCAAGAGTGTAGTTCCCCCGTGGCCTAACTGGTAAGTGCACTAGTCAACTGGCTTAAATTTGAGGGCGTGGGTTCAAATCGCACCCCGGGAACTCACTTTAGTCCGAGCCCATGGGACGTTAAATGGAGGCGGGTTGTATCCAGTATTCTATGCTGGGGCAACTGAAAGACGCTGGGCATCCCAGAAGTAATAGGGTATGTGCCAGACTCACAGTCTTCTCATCTCATCATCATACGGAGGTCGCCTGCCTCGATATAGCCCACTGAAGTGCTGCAGAGGTGTAAAACACAAACAAACAAACAAACAAATCAAGTAGTAACAAGAAAAGATAGTAGATATTCTACTATGAAATAATCATGAAGAAGTAAGTAACCCCCCATTGGATTCCATGGAATTAAAACACAAGGACTTAAAATCAAATTGTGGAATGGGGTAATAATTGGTACCGTAGAACGGGGTGACTTTGAACAGTTTTCACCTCAATTCCCTTATCTTTAAAAATACATAAGACCTGTGTGGTGTTTCATGGGATAAAATGTTGGCCACTGGCATGTAGTTGACATGTGCATCGGAATTTTGAGATAGACATCATGTATATGCCCGTGTCAGTGGATAAATGGGCGTTCGAAGTCACCCTGAGATCCGGGGTGACTTTGAACAAAGTGAGTTTCAATGAAAGAAAACCATTAATTCTCAGAAAACAAATGTTTATCAGTATTTATGAATTTTGCAGGGCTTGATTGCCTTTCCCTAAAATGTTGTCACCGTTTTTTAAAATGTTTTGTGACTTTTTTATTCTTGATCTACTTCCCTGCCTTTGGAGCTAAATGATTGCCTAATATAGTGAAATATGCATTCAGACATTGAATTATATGCATTGTATTATGGTATATGATATATCTGTAAATGTAGTTTACAGGAAAATGTGATGATCTCTGTGCTCACCATCACAATGTGATGTTCAAAGTCACCCCGAAGTTTGTTACAATTCAACATCATCCACTTATATTATTTCTTGTCAGTCTTTCTGAATAGCCTCCAACAAGTTTCTGGTGGATTTTGGAAGTATTTGAGTGAAATTGTAATAAGGCAAGTATTTATAAGGCCAGGGTCATTCAGTACTTTTGTGGGCACAGAAGTTCACAGGCTATGGTATCTTGCAAAAATAAGTATGCTAAGTTTATTCATCAAAATCGTGAAAAAAAAATTCCAGTCAAAATGACTTCATGTAGAAAGAAACTAGGCTTTAGTAGAAAATAATCAGAAATCAAATACTTCCAGTATATTATTTGGCGTTGCATTCATAGAGGATCAATCTTTTTCAGAAAAATGTTAAAAGTCATCCCGGCTATTCAAAGTCACCCCGTTCTTCGGTATCAAAGATAAACTAAATATTTAGAACAGACGGTGTTGGGGTTGGTGTCCATTAATGCCTCACTATAATGTCTTAACGTAAATATGCTTTTTTTTTTTTGGAATTTTGTTTATTTGATTAACCATTTAATTATCAGGGGGGGAGGCTTGAAGTTTTCCACGACAAGAAATTATTATTTCAAGGTTACGGGGATAATAATAATTTTTTTTGAGTACATTTTATTGCAATATCCTTTTCAAAATCAAGCATCACCTTGTAAAGAAATACCTCAAAAAGAAATTATTTATTTATTTCAAGATTGCCCAAAACAGAGCAATACTTTTTTTTAAACTCCTGCCCCCCCCCCTCCTTTAGACTAAATCTAATCTTCTGTCTACTATTTTTTCCAGGTGGGGCTTCACTGGATATGCTAGCAAGAAACTGTCACACTGCAAGTATAAATATAAATAGTGCCAATGCTGGGGGCTCTTGCTATCATGAATGTGACGTGGTGGGTTTGAGAGATGACCAATACATTGCCATTACGAAAACAGTTATATACCATCATTATGACAAGACCAGGTAAGTTGACATGGTTTTTTTCTATTTTTGTGGTTTTTTTTAAAGGTAAGTTTGGCTCTGAATATGGTGAGGATGTAGGGGATAGGGAATTCAAAAGTAGATGGCCAACAAGAGACAGACATATGCCCCTATCTCACGGCGAGAACCGGAGAACTTTTTACGTCTGTTGGACAGCTTAAGATGATTTCTAGGAGAAAAATGGCTAACCCGGCGACACACAAATTCAGGGGTGCCGGAAGGAAATGATGGCAGCAGGGGCGGTTGTCGAGAAAGGGCAAATTGAATTCGCGTGACAAAAATTTAATGTAGCGCCAATAATGATTTTGAATAAAAAATTTTAAATGTTTGTCTAAATTCGCTTTCAATTAACACCTAATAATGCTTTTCTTTGAGATCAAAAGGGCAACCTTGCCCCTCCTGCCCCCCTGTTCTGGCACCCTTGCATGACACAATGATTATATGACGACTATATAATTAATTAGAGGCACATCACGGCGGAATAAGATCGTAATTCGGCAGAATAAGATTGTAAATCGGCGGGGCAAGATCATTTACATGTGGGGCAAGATCTAAATGCCTGTGGGTCGGCTAGATGTGAAAAATCGTCGGCGGGATGTCACAAAATCATCCAAATTTCCAGGAAATACCATCCCGCCGACGCCAAAAGACCTCCGTAACGTGCCGTGAGACTGAAGCAATAAATGGAATTCAAAAGGAAAATGGCCAAGGGATAGAGGGACATGAAACCTCATCTAGATCTGAGGGGCATGGAATTAAAAAGTACTATTAGCAAAATGGCCATGGCACAGGGAATTCAAAAGAATGACGGTCAAGGGACACGGGACAGGAAATTCAAAAGAATGACGGTCAAGGGACAAGGGACAGGAAATTCAAAAGAATGATGGTCAAGGGATAAGGGGACGTAAATTGACCAAGGGACAGAGAGATACAAAATCTCATCCATAGTATAATCTTTATGTAAGATTCAGTGTTTTAAAACGTGTATTCATGTTGATTGTGATTATGATTTAAGTAGTTTGACTGGCTGTAGTTATGCTCTCACTTGAACCAAAGACAGAAACCGTGGCTAACGTTTAGTGAAGAGACGTTCACAGCCAGTGACAATGAAATGTAACGTAACATTGAACATGTACGTATCATGGCTTGTCATTTCGAAAATAATGGATGAAACTCTGTTGACTTTATGTGTAACCTTAACACTTGTTTTGCTAATGTATATATTTTTAACTGAAAATTGATTCATCATAATAATTTATTTATCAACTCATCACCATACACCATTCTGTTCAGCATAAGCTAGTTAAAATCAAGCAGACACCCACCTATATGGCAATGAAATTTTATGCTTGGGTGCTCTCCTGTTATCATCCTTCATTTTAACTGTAAATATAATTTTTGTTCTTGGAAATTATTGTAACAAAGATTTTAATCAAATAAACAAAATTCAAATTCAAGTAAATCAATGATTTATTATTCTCAAAAATATAATATATCTGCAATTCCTGACTTTTTTTCTGCCATGTTTTGTTTCAGATCATATGGACCATCAAATTTCTTTTCAACTGAAACTGGTTTTGTAGAAGAAGTAAACAACACCGGTCGCTATGAAAATAGCACAACCAATCCATACGAAAATAAAGTTCTTGAAAGAATAACATTCACCAGTAAGTACTACATTACTTCAATATCTTTATTAAGACCAAAAATAATATGCAAGCACAAGCATGCAGGTCACGGATATATACAAATGTAAAGAAGAAGAATAAATGGTCGGCATTGACCTGTGGAAGCTAGTCCATTTAGTTTCCAAATTAATTTTTTCTTTCACAAAAGGGCACCAAACGTGACTGGTCGAAAGTTAGGTACCTACAGAGAATGTAAATAAGTGAAACGCATGATATTGTAATTACTAGGTATGGGTCAAAGTCTTCGACACACATAAGAGAACCACCCTTCCATATGAAACAACATTGGGCCTGTGTTTCAGTTACTTATCAAAGACTTTGACCCATACCTACGACTACAGCAAAGAAAACAAGCGCACTTTATAGTGGCACAACATCCCCCACGCCGTACTTTTTTTTTCAAAGCAGTAGGCCTATTGTAAATTGACAATAATAAAGTGGTCAAGGGCTAGAGACCGAAAAAATGTTTGGAATTTAGCCCAGTTGCATGGCCCAACAATGCATTCCCAGCTATCTAAATATCTATCTATCTCTCTATCTGTCGATCTATGTATGTCACACTACTATTCATAGTATTGAGAATGTATCTGTGTTGTGGTGTGACACAATGTGAGTGGCTTCTGTAGATCAGATTTGCAGATCCCAGGGTGCAGATAGTGAACTTCTCACCTGTCAATAAGAACTGCCACTTCTCTCGATTGCACTTCACCTGTCACACCTCTTTGTATTGGCTTATTTGATTATCCAAATTCCAATTCACACAGACAGCCTTCTTTAATGAAGATGGTGTTTTCCTTTGATTTGCAACTTATCTGAAGTTCTTTCAGAGAGCCTGCTTCACCTATTAAATGTTTTGCTGCTGTAGTACCATGATTATACCACCAGAGGCGCGATCATGCACATGGGATATGTGGCGACGCCTGTGGGTGGGTTGTTGATGAACTGAGAAATGGCGCGGCTGCCAAGTCAAGGAAATGTTGGAGAGAAGCATGTGTCGGAAACAATATTGGTTACGAGATTCAGTGACTTCAGGTCAGATTTGACAAGTTTAGGATGGTCTATGAGTGTTGGGAAATTATGAGCATTGTGCATGATGTGGTGGTTCAGATATTTGATGGATGCCATGCATGGAGACTAAAACCAGATCCTCCCATCGCATAGCGTGGGGGATAATTAGATGCCATTGTTATCCCACATGCCTCACATAGGCCTATCAGCCTTTATAACCCAATATGTTTTAATCTCAATGGATGCGAATTCATGGTTCCACAAGCAGTATGGTTGAGGATGTTTAGCATTGATGCAATGGTATGTCATTCGTTTCACTTATTTACAGGCGGCACTGTAGGCTATTGTCAATTTGAATGGGATTAATGAAGCAGAGCGACCTCCAGAGTTCTGATAAAATTGAATAAAATTCTTGGGGTAAGAGCAAAAATAGCATTTTGTTGCCACAATCATATCCTGAAGTATTGAAGACCACCATTTTGGAACACCCATTTGAAAATTATGGAACAGGATTGATCTGTACCGGTGCAGACACGTATGAAAGAAAAGGAAAAAGAAGCAAAAAAAAGGAAGCCTTTCCTTCTGACACCTTGCTTCTCCGTATAATTTAATCAATTTAAAAGCATATATGTCACACATTTTATTGCACTAAATTAGAGAGTTGCACAGGCTTGACCAGTCATTCTTGCATTCTCAATAGATGTGATAAGGTCTTTCTTTTTCTAACAATTTTACTCTGGATTGATTACTCTGGATCACTACAGATTATTACATGTCACTTCAAAACACATCATCAGATCATCACATTTCAATACATTTTGCCATTTTTTCATGGCGTTATACATACCCGCAACGAAACAACCAATTTTGCTTCATAAAAGGTGTTTTTCAATTTTAGATGCAATTCCTGGCGACTCCGGCAACTTTACCTGTGAAGTGCGTACCAAGGTTGGTGATACAGTCATCAACGGTACTGTTCCTCTTCCCTTGATAATCAAAGGTATGTTGAGTGTTTCTCCAATCATAACTCCATTGCATTTTAAAGCCTAATTCCGGCATAACAAAATCATTATGATGGGAGGCCGACTTCAAGCTCATTTTGATGGAGCAGATCACAGATATTGTTTTCGTTTCAGGTACTAACTTGGTGAAACTCCAATTTGGCAGGCTAAGGCAAGGAACAGAAGGAAGAAATATTGTCGTGGAAGAAATTTTTGAAACTGGAGAGGACGTTGAAGTTGATGATGAGCATTATAAAAACTTAGTGTACATTGTCAACATCACCGATGTGGTATCCACTGAGCCTATCTTCAAATTAACTGACAAGAAGGGTGCCGCAGACAATTGGTTCAACTTCACCAGCGAATGGCACAACTTCACCGACAATCCTGATACTTGTGAGTGATAATCGAGACATTTAATTTGTAGTTCTTTCAAAATCCTGGCTCATCGCCAGTGCTAGCGTCCAAAGGAAAAACCTAGTAAGTCACAAATTGGGTCAAATTGAGTTAAGGTCAAAATATAACTTCTGAGACATGTTTCTATATATTCTTTAAGTTTAGATTTTCAAGAAGTGGCCCGTTACCCCAGAATGACACTGACAAATCCCAGTAAGCCTATCTCTTACTATAAGAACTGGAACTTCAAAGTGGATTATCTCAGAAACTCCAAAATGTGACTTACTAGGTTTTCCCTTTGGATGCTACAGTGTCATATCTGGCCCGCAGGGCCGGCTCTAGCCTATTTTACGCCCCAGGCAGCATGATGCTGATGCGCTCCCCCCCCTTCTCGGGTGCAGAGGAAGGAGGGGGCACAGAGCAAGAAAGGGGCACAGAGCAAGGAGGGGTGCAGAGCAAGGAGGGGTGCAGAGCAAGGAGGGGGCACAGAGCAAGAAAGGTAGGCAGAGCAAGTAGGGAGCGCAGAACAAGAAGAAATGTTATGTTATGTTACGTTATGTAGGTTTATTTTTAAAAGCATACATTGCTTGAGGGCTCCAGGGAAGCTTGCATTTTGCTTATCGGGCTGGACATTACAATTTACAGTAATTCTGAAATTTACAAAACTGCATGAATTTTTGCAGATATTGAAGTCTTACTGATTTTCTTGCATAAATACTGTACACTATAAAATTAGAATCTTGAGTCATATCAGCTTAATTGATTAGTGAGACGGTTGCACAATTCCTTTGAGCTATCATAGCTTGTCGTTATAAGTTATAACAACGAAAAGATTATCATAACTCAAAACATCAAGCTGTGTTAGCTCAACCAAATTGTGCAACCATCTCACTCAATCATTTGAGCTGACTCAGAATTTCTAATTTTACAGTGTAGACCTACATACAGTGTCTCTCGGCATTCATGTAAGTGTTAAGGAAGACAATGCCAAGAAAAAGTGAGCGGGGCTGTGTGTACGCTTCCTTGCTCTGCGACCCCTCCTTTCTCTGCGCTCCAGGCTACCGCCTAGTTTGCCTAATAGTAGAGCAGGCCCTGTTAAACTGGGGGTTCACTAGCAGGGGTCAGGGTTGCATAAAAATCTGATTTAAATCAAAAAAATCAAAAAAATCGGATTTATTTGATTTAAATCAGATTTTTTTGATTTAAATCAGATTTAAATCACGCTATCGTATTTTTAAAAATATAATGGTTTTCAAGGAACTTGAAGTCATGATAAATGATAAACTGTCCTTAATTAGGTCTTCTGTAATGGGAAAATTTATTTCACCGCCCAAAAGTCACGTAATCAAGTTGAAATTCGAAGTTGTAGATCGCTCACATTTTTTACTTTTTTCAGCTGCAAAAAAATCCCTCAGAATATGAATTTTATGTTAATTCAAGTGTAAAATTTTGTCAACTTTTTGGAGCTACTATTGCTAGGAATGACCAATGACATATCAAAAGTTTTACCTGGCTTCCAAAAGAGACTTAACAGGGTTTGATCCTATTCAAAGTCCCAATTTTCCACAGAATATCATACTTTGGAGCAAAGGAATGATTGAAATTACTAATGATGACCAGAGAATCAGTATTTTTTAATTACTATTGTTTGTTATTGTTGTTTTCTTGTTTAATGAGTGCTACTTTTGGCATGAGATTAGGAATTTGGTGCATGACAGAGGAGATATTGAATTGCATCTTAAACTGGATTAAAGTAAGCCGAAAACCACCCTGGTATCTGAATTGTAGCTGTGATTCGTCACCAATTCAAGTGTGAAGGTGTCAACTGATACATTATAGCATTTATACGCAAACTATTTGCAGTTTTCTAACATATAGTGATTTTCAATAAAAATCATTGATTAAAATCACTGATTAAAATCATGATTTAAATCAAGTGATTTAAATCAAATGATTTAAATCATGCAACCCTGGCAGGGGTGCAAGTATGTGGAGTGGCTATAATTTGTTTCACTCTAAAAAATAAATCTCTTTCAAAAACCCTTATGAGGGGTTTTCCCAAAGTTCTGTCCGACTTGTCATAACTTTTACAATATTCAATACAGAATCATGATATTTGGGTCAGATAATATTTAATGATCCTGATACCTGAAAAAAATCAGATTACAGAAACAAAAATAAATGGTTAATTTGTTGCCATGGAAACCAAAAGTCATGAAATGCGGCCCAGGGCACTATCAGGGGCATATATTCATTATATCTTGTCAAAAAAAGCAATTTTTACCAGGCTTATAGGACAGGAAACATATTAAAATAATCTTTAACATTTCCCAAATTCTTGTTATAATAAACTTGACACTGAGTGCATTTACTATTACCTTATATCCCTTACAAAGTCAATGCCTCATAGTCCTTGTGTAAAGATCACAGTTGGTGTTTAGCAGACTTTTTGTTCTTTACGATGGGTTTTCCATAAGTTCTGTCCAGCCTATCACAACTTTTGCTAGATTTTTAATATAGAAATAATATTTGGGTCAGTTGATACTGAGATAATTTGCAAATGATCCCCAACAAATCTGATCTTAGACGTAAAAATAAATTGCTGATTTGTCGCTATGGAAACGAAAAGTCATGAAATGCGACCGAGAGCTTGTTAACAGACACATACTTGACTTGATATATGTAATTATTACAAGAGATATAGAACAGAATTTTTCCAAAACATTCATAGTCATTTCACAACTTCCAAAAATAATGACTGGGACCTTGTAAATACGTTTTCTCATACTTTCTATCCATTTTTGAGTATGATACCTCAGTCTTCATGTTAAGGTCACTTTTGGCATTTTCCAGTCTTCTTTTCTTAGGTTTTCCATTGTGTCTTCTCTTCATTCAGAAAAAGTTTGTACAATTTTCATTTGGTTCTGTCACTCATACTGTCTTTCTTGTATGAATGATAAAAGGTTCTTACACTCTCTGCTTGTTTTATCCAATTAAAATGAAAAAATGTAACAGGTACATGTGATGTCATCCATATCCAAAAAATTGCTCATCTCGTAAAAAACTGAGAAACTGCATGAGTGATGGTAAAGTAACTGAGATGTAACAAAAATACCAGTTTCCATTGTTATTAATGATTTTACAATTAACGTATTATATTTCATGAAAAATTTTTTGAATATACTTCAATTCAATATGTCAAGACACAGATAATGCAAGCAGGTGTTCAGTTCATTTTTAGTGAGCACTACAAAGTCTGGGCCGCATTTCATGACTTCTGGTTTCCATGACAACAGATTAAGCATTTATTTTTAATTTTATGATCTGATTTTTTAGGGGTTATTTGTAAATTACGTCAAAATTATCTGACTCAAATATCATGTTTCTACATCAAATCTAGCAAAAGTTATGACTAGTTGGACAGAACTTATGGAAAACCCCTCGTATTTGTTTTTTGGGATTGTCCTCAATATCATTCCAATTTACTAATCTATAGGAAACATATCTGTGATTATCCATGTTTGGTCCTAAATGACCAAAAATCTCAAATTTTACCAACTTGTGACACTGGACCAAAACTCTAGTTCATGTCTATAATTGTGCAGACATTCAGCTTTATGCGAGTCTTACCTGGTGTGAGATTCGGCAACGATAAATGACAACGTTGTATTGATGTTGAAAAATACGCCCATGACGGATTTATTTCATGACATGTGACAGTCCAGTTGGATGACAAACTTGTACAAAACGACACATGACGGTACAAAACGGGGTTTAACCTGTTGAAAACACACAAAAAACAGGGCTTGATATATACAGCAACATCTTTGTAACATTCTTATTCAATCTTGCTAACAAATTTGGAGTATTAACTGATTTAAATTGATTTTACTTACAACTATCAACCTTCGTGCCCAAATTCGCGCCAAAATCTGCTGTGGGCGGAAGTTTGTAGAAATTGGTAAATAATGCACCAACACAAAAAATTAGCAGTGTAAACTGACAAAACGACCGGGGCGCCACCTGGTGTAAATCGGAGTAAAAATGCAAGAAAACAAAGGCTATGAAGCAGCAAACCCACGACAAGTCGTCTTAAAAACTCTACACTCCCGCCAAAAAGGGGTCAACGCCTTTTACAATGACAATTTACACAAATTTACATTTACCATTTACATTTACCTTAAAGGTATTTTTACCATCAAAAAATTTACAATAGACTCGCATTGTAATTTTACAATACTTATAAACAATTTACAATTGACCAATAAACTTGTCTACTGATAATGATACGAATAATACTGACAATGAACTCAAAAATAATACTGATAATTGTGATAACTAAATATTCATCAAAAATTCTCACAATTGACTGAGTACCATGAAAAGTAATACTGAGATTATATACGAGAAAATACATCTCTCAACACAATGCGTTTAAAGCTCAAAATTTATGCTTCCTCGAGCATGCACAATTTAGTAACAGGTCTGACAAGTTCTGTGTTCTTGGTCCTAATTCTAACCTTCCTGACCTTGCCATCATCACCTGGATAGGTCTCGATGACCTTGGCGAGTGGCCACTGTGACCTTGGGGTCTCCTCCACCAAAATAACTAAGTCATTGACCTGGAGATTTCTCTGAATGACCTGCCACTTAGACCTTGACTGAAGAATAGGCATGTACTCACGCATCCACCTACGCCAAAAAACGTCTGCAATGTACTGCACCTGACGCCATCGACGTCTGACATAATTGTCTTCATGTCGAAATTCCCCTTCGGGATAACTGTAGGACAAAGTCCCAGGAATCAACAAGTGATTCGGTGTCAACGCTTCAAGATCATTAGAATCTTCTGATACCTTGGTTAAAGGTCTACTGTTAAGAATGGACTCAACAATGAACATCAACGAAGCAAGACCTTCGTCCTCTAAGCTCTGTTGGGACAACATGGGATTCAGAACCTTCTTGACCGACTTAACAAGCCTCTCCCAAACGCCGCCCATGTGCGAAGCACTGGGTGGGTTAAAGTTCCAACCAACTTTCTTTGGGACTAACGCTGCCTGAATCTTGCCCTGATCCAAACTGACCAACAAATCCTTAAGTTGACCTTCGGCACCGACAAAATTTGTACCATTGTCGCAAAAGATTTGCTTAGGACAACCACGACGAGACATGAACCTGTGCAAGCAATGAATGAACGAATCAGTGTCCAAACTAAAACTGACTTCAAGATGAATGGCTCGAACTGACATACATGTAAACAAACAACCATAACGTTTCTGCACACTCCTGCCTCGTTTGACCATGAATGGCCCAAAGAAGTCAATTCCCACATTAGTAAACGGTGGGCATGACTTGTCAATACGACCCTCTGGAAGGTCTCCCATCAGTTGGGTGGATGGCTTGGCATTCCATCTCTTGCAGACAGTGCACTTAGCCAAAACTCTTCTAACAGCTACTCTGCCTCTAATGACCCAATACCTCTCTCTAACAAGGGACAAGACATGTTCTCTGCCGACATGACCATTTTGCAAATGAGTCTCCCTAACAATGAGATCAGTAAGATGGTGATCCTTGGGTAAAATGACAGGATGTTTCATCTTTTCGGGTAGATCACCCTTTGACACACGACCACCTACGACCAGCAAACCATCTAAATTCACTCCAGGAGTAAGTGGTGACAAGGAACCCTTGACAGGCAATTCCTTTCCTAAGTGAGAGGGGAACTCTCTTCTCTGAACACACTGAACTAAAGCTATCTCAGCTAAGTCAAGCTCCTCTACTGAAACAGGCTTCCAAATGTCAGGACATTCTTTTCCTGCCGCCTTCTGCCTCAACCATTCTTTGACTCTAAGCAACAGCGCTATTCACCTTTTAACAACTAGCAATGACGAGTGATAACAAATGAAGTCATCTAGCACATCATTCTCAGCATTAAGAAATACTGGGTGGACCTTCTTGACTTCAGGGTCCTCACTGGAAGGAGCACACGTAGGCACAATGTGACCAGGCCAGTCCTCAACTGGTCCTTTGAGGAACGAAGGCCCATGCATCCACAATGAGCTCTGATTAAGCTCTCTAACTGGTATCCCTCTAGAGATCATATCGGCCGGATTATCCGCCGACGCAACGTGCCGCCACTGGTCCGACTCGGACCCTGCGTGGACAGCTGACACCCTATTGGCAACAAAAGTATGATATCTGACCATGGGATTACTAATATACCCCAACACAACCATACTATCTGACCAAAACACCGAACGTGTGACATTCAACCCTAACTCCCTGCGTAACATGCTATCCATCTTGACAGCTAACACAGCAGCTGACAATTCAAGTCTGGGAATGGAAAGTTCCTTCATTGGGGCGAGTCTAGATCTCGACATAACCAGAAAAGTGACAATTTGACCATCAGACAAAGTAACACGCAAATAAGAAACAGACCCGTAAGCCCTTGTCGACGCATCTCCAAAATGATGCAACTGAAATTCCGCTGAGCCCGTAGGCTTGATACAACGATCAATCTTGAAATCAGAAACAGCAGCTAGCTCACTGAGCCAATCACGCCACTGCTGAGCAATGTGGACTGGGATCTCTTCATCCCAACCAAGACTCAATCTTGTCAACTCTTGAACCAACATACGCCCTCTAACTGTAAAAGGACTAACTAATCCTAAAGGATCAAACAGTGAACTGACGCTACTTAAAAGACCTCTACGAGTGAAAGGTTTATCCTTGACTGATGCCAAGAATGTAAGAACATCCTCCTTCAGATCCCATGTCAAACCAAGAGCCTTCTCAAATGGCAAACTATCCGAACCTAAATTCAGGGGCCTAATCCCTTTAGCTCTTTCCTCTACAGGAACTGACTCTAACACCTGCTTGCTGTTACTAGCGAACTTAGTAATATGAAAGCCTCCATCTGCAAGCATTCCTCTAAGGTCCTTGATGAGAGTGATTGCTTCTTCAGGCGTATCAACCGCCTTCAAGCAGTCGTCGACATAGAAATTGTCTCGAACCGTATCCATAGCAACCTGACTGAAACCAGGCTTGTCAGCGACAAGTCGCAAAGCGAAACCACAACATGCTGGCGACCAAGTTCCACCAAACAAATGAGACGTCATACGAAATTCCATAATTTCACTATCTAGGTTGCCATCCTGATACCAAAGAAAGCGAAGTGCATCTCGGTCACGAGCTGGCACCTTCACCTGATGGAACATAGCCTCAATATCTCCCTGAACTGCAACTGGGCCTAACCTGAAACGATGAAGAACACCTGCCAAGTCATTTGTCATGTCAGGACCCTGCATGACACATTTGTTCAACGACACTCCATTCACCTGAGCTGCACAATCGAACACTATTCTGACTTTCTTCGGAGAAACCACCGGATGATGTGGGAGATACCAGACAGGACCATCAACAGAATCTTCAACCTTGACCTCTTCTGCATAACCCTTCTGCAGTAGGTCAGCCATGCCATCAACATAACTACCACAAAGAACTGGGTCCTTAACCAATCTGCTACGCAGTGACAACAACCTCTTTTCTGCCTGTGGCCTACTTTCTGGTAACTCAGCCTTACCTCGGAAAGGGATAGGCAAAACAAAATGACCTTCAGAATCTTGAGACACCGACTGATTCCACAGTGACAAAGTACGCTCATCTTCAACTGACATTGACAATTCTGGACCATTAAGGAGCTCCCAGCCTTCTACCTTCCAAAACTTCTCTAACTGCTCTTCTAAACCACAATCAACAAAGTTAACAAAAGAGCCATTGCAATTTTCACCTATCGCACCATTCACGACCCATCCTAACTTAGTCCGAACTGCATAAGGCATTCCCTTCTGTCGACCTCGCCGGACCTCAAGTGGCATAATCAAATCTGAATTGTCTTGACCAATCAAGACTGTGACCTGCTCCGCATCAACATCTGGAATGTGAACATCCTTCAAGTGATCAAAACCACTAATATCAGAACGATGAGGAATGTGAGACGTGCTACATGGTATAGTTGATCTCGTATAGACAGACGACAATTCACTAAATTCTGACCCATCCAGACTGGAAATCTCAAAAGCCACTGACCTAGTCTCAACATGCCTACCAGGGCGATCAATAGTACTAATGATAAGAGATTCCTCCTTGCCCTCAACTCCAATGTTGTCTACTAAACCATCAGTGCAAAAAGTGGTGGTTGAGCCGTTGTCTAATAAAGCATATGTCTGATACTCAAGACCACCACCAGGGGGCCTAACCTTCACTGAAACAATAGGCAAAGCAAGCCTCGAACCACCCCTAGATGTGGCATGACAGCTGACTGACGGACCACTTGACGGACCACTTGATTTAACTTCAGACCTGCCTACAGGGTGCAAGAATTTTGTGTGCTTCTTCTTGCAGCCATCTACAGAACACACCCTCTCTAACTTACAACTCGTTGAAATGTGACCACTCTTTAAACAGTTGAAGCACAACCTCTTCTCAAATGCATAAGTCCTTCTGTCGGACACACTCATCCCCTTGAATTTGTCACAACCAAACTAAGTGTGAAACCCTTCACATAAGTCACACTTAACAGCAGGTGACGCAGCACCCACAGGGGAATTGAATTTGACACTAGGTGGCGCAGCACCATCACGAGCATTGAATTTGACACTAGGTGGCGCAGCACCAACATTTGCATTATCGGACATAAAGGTACCATGGTGACGTTTAGAAGTTGGATTTGACTTAGTTTCACGTTTGCCCCCTAACAACTCAGAATACACAGGGTCATTCGACTCCTCAGCTGCAAACTCAATAAATCTGGCAAGATCAATCACATCATGTGGCCTATCGCCGCGACCTTTTCTAAGTTGCACTTCTCTGACCCATCTGGTCCTAAGGAACATGGGTAACCTAGACAAAATGGCAACCATCACCCGCTGTGTGCTAATCTCAGCGATATAACCCATGGCCTCCAAGGTATCAACACAACTGTTGAGGTCATCAGAAAATTCCCTCAATTTGACATAATCTTTAGGCAATATCTCTGGGCCTTCACTGACTTTCTTAACCCAAGCCTGAGAGATAGTATAGTCATCCCCAAATCTTTGTTTAAGCAATTCCCTTGCTCTACGGTAGCCCCTACCTGCTGGCATACAAATGCATGGCTCAATAAATTCCTTGGCATGCCATCACAATGTTTAACTAACAGTATCAATTTGGCATTTTCATCAGAGGTCGCAGCCTCAATTCTGCTCTCAAAAGCCCTGATGTCATGAATACCCAATACTTCAGCGGGGCACCGGTAAAATGTGTAAGTTCTGCCTGGGGCATGTGAACAGCATTCAACATTTGCTGTTGACTCAATCGGAGTGCATCAGAATTAGTATGCACAGAAATAGGCCTAACATCATGCATTGTCATAGAATCAACATTTTCATCTCTAGGCTCTTTAAGAAAGTCTCTAGGCGAAGTATCAACAATAACAATTTCATCTCTAGGCTTTGTAAGAAAGTCTCTAGGCTTATCACGACGTGAAACTTGCGACGTGGCCTTCGTAGGTTTAAACTCAGGCGCTGCTCCATTCAGGCCCAAAGTTTCTCGGGTAGACCTCAAACTGACACGTGACCTGCCGGACTCTTCTGCACGAGCCTGCGCCTCGGCGACTGCTAGTCTGGTTTTCACTTCCAGCGCCTCCTTTCGTTGCCGAATCCTCAGCTCTTCCAGCTCAAGCTGTTGCCGCTCTTCCAGGGAGTTAGCGATAATAGCGAGCGAAGCGGCCCGCGATGATGCCCTTGAACGAACACTGAAATTGGATGGCCCGGATACACCACTTTGACTGCCGACTTGACTATTGAATCCGCCAACTTGACTGGCTGAATCCTCAGGATGGACATTATCCTGACTCAGATCAGCCCCATCGTGTTCCACTTCATTGACATTATAGTCCATGAGCTGTGTCCTGATCTGCAGGTGCTCTGGATTTGACATTCTCACAATGTCGACATTGACAGTTCTCTAAGGGTTGCCAACTTCAGGGGTGTCATCGGATGAGTTAACCCAAACTCAAGACAAGTGGTTGAACTTCAGGAATGTCATGTTACACAACAGAGATGTCATCGAAATTGTCAAACTTTGGGGGTGTCATCAGTACAATTCTTCTGGAACTTAGGGATGTCAACGGAGAACTCAACCAGGGAAGAGTTGTTAAACTGTGAGATTCGGCAACGATAAATGACAACGTTGTATTGATGTTGAAAAATACGCCCATGACGGATTTATTTCATGACATGTGACAGTCCAGTTGGATGACAAACTTGTACAAAACGACACATGACGGTACAAAACGGGGTTTAACCTGTTGAAAACACACAAAAAACAGGGCTTTAGATATACAGCAACATCTTTGTAACATACTTATTTAATCTATGCTAACAAATTTGTGGTATAAACTGATTTAAATTGATTTTACTTACAACTATCAACCTTCGTGCCCAAATTCGCGCCAAAATCTGCTGTGGGCGGAAGTTTGTAGAAATTGGTAAATAATGCACCAACACAAAAAATTAGCAGTGTAAACTGACAAAACGACCGGGGCGCCACCTGGCGTAAATCGGAGTAAAAATGCAAGAAAACAAAGGCTACGAAGCAGCAAACCCACGACAAGTCGTCGTAAACTCTACACCTGGGTTGCAAAAAATATGCATGTCAATTTTCGGGATGTCCTATTTTCGAAAATTCATAGCAGAGGCATTATTTTCTGCATTTGTAGACTAGCATCTCTCTATTTTTTTGGTCCTCCAGAAACCTGTATAAAAACGTTTTTTCTATTTTTTGTAATTGTGCCGAATCTTCTTCACTAAAATCGAATCAGTTCTTCATGATGGCGATTTGCAAAATTCTGCATAATTTCATCAAGTAAAAGATCCCTCACATGGGGTAAATGTGTAACATGTTGAGGACTCCTGCTCATCTCATCAATCAACCCTCGTGAGCGCCCAGAACTGGGCTTAGAGAGCTGCACTTACCATATCTATCTATCTATCTATCTCCCATCTCATCAATCAACCCTCGTGAGCGCCCAGAACTGGGCTTAGAGGGCTGCACTTACCACATCTATCTATCTATCTATCTATCTATCTATCTATCTATCTATCTATCTATCTATCTATCTATCATCTGAAAGCATGCAGTGGTCTTTTCCAATTGTGGGAACAGCTAGACATGCAGCTAGATGGACAGACATAGACAGATATCCATGGTAAAAACATTATGCCTGTCCTACGTCGGGCCTAGAAATATACCAAATTCGGCTCCTGATTTGACCTCACTGAATTATTTGCTTTATATATCTGACAAGATTTTGGTATACTGCACCCACTATTATTTAAAATGCACATTGCATAATTTATGTACTTTGCTACTTCAGTGATTCCCATTAGGCCGACGGATGTCACCTATCTCTACCACCCCAAGTCTGCCTGTCAGGATGTGATGCATCTGGAAGGAAGATATGCTGTTGGTGATGACATACAAACTGTTGAGTTGATGATCGATGCTGATGAATGTAAGTAGGACTTACTTAAAATAGGGGAGAGCCGGGCACCATGAGCCACAGGGCACCATTAGCCATGGCCTCTATAAAACAAACGGCGTGATAGAACTGCTCGATAGAAAGACCATATATTCCTTTTTTGGTGTAGAATTAGGTACGGTAGCAATCATAATCTTTCTTTTTAATGTAGGACCAAAAATTGAAAAAAAAAACTTTTGACCAGTGAAAAGTAAAATATTGAGACATGGAAATTTTTCTTCTAGTACTTTAACTGTTTCCGGCATCTTCATAAAACTTGGTCTTCTTAGAAAAGGTAAGGCACGTGCGAGGATGATGTTGTAACATTGATGCTATTATAACTGGAATATAGATGAAACTTATAAATGGGGCAATTGGAAATGGGGTACCATGAGCCAGTATCAATAAATTTTTAATGCACCTCCTTCATGCAATTAAAGCTGAATTGTGGCAACAGCTCTACTATTGTAAGTCCAGAACTATCTTGCAAGACATCAGCAGCTGTTTAAGACACATTTGTGCTGTGGCGTCAGTGCAAGTGGGGCTGCTGGGGCATTTGGCCCACCACTTTTTGGCCAAAGCATATGTGACATGTAAAGAAAAATTGTGGTCATCTGAAGACCGCTTTCCACGAAGACTTTGTCCCAATTTGCCCCACCACTTTAAAATAAAATTGACGCCACTGCATTTGTGCCATTTTCATTATTACAAAATCAGCTAAATCTATCTGATCCATATTATGGTATGTGCCAAGGGGAAATTTCAAGTAAATCATCTGGTTTATGAAGTATCAGTTCTTTACAGTGGAATGAGAAGGATAATACATGTATGTAAACAGCTCCCATAGCACAGGGTCGGGGCACGATGAGCCGCTTGACAACATTTTTTAAAGACAATGTTTTGACTATTTAAAAATTAAGAATATAATGTAACAACACTGAATATTGTAGCCAAGAGGTCTTGCTATGATTATATAAAGCAACCAGCTATTTACCATTGAAACTTTAGGTTCAGGAGCTTAAAATGAGAAAAGCGGCTCATGGTGCCCCGCTCTCCCCTATGTCTCCATCACCATCCATGCAATCTGTGCATTTCTAACATAGTAACACGGTCCGAATGGTCTCCCAGTGTTCAAGTTTGGTCTCCCAGTTATTGATAAATTAGTGTCACTGGGTGATAATATCAATATTAAACTTATCAACTTTTTCCAGGGTCACTCACAGTGGCGTCACTAGAAATGAAAGCTTGGGGGGCTGAAGCCCCCAAAGTTTAGAAGCGCAGTGACAGAGGCCCGAAGGGTCGAAGCGTGACCTGCCACAAAACAGCTCAAAATCCAAAAATTTTACATATCTGCAGATCTATGCTAACCTAATAAACGGATAAACTAACAAATTTACCCCGCATAGTGCAAAACAAACAATTCAAACTTTTCGAACATTTCATTTTTGAACATTTCAACTCTTTGAACTTTTTGAACTTTTCAAACATTTTGAACATTTCAACTTTTCGAACATAGATGAATCAGCCAATGGGACAAAAGATAAATTGAAACTTTTCATTCTTTAGACATGGCCAATGAGCAATGAGAAAGCTGGTTTAATACAAGTCCCTCCCTACAATTTTGTTTGAAAGAATTTCTTATTGAGAACATTGCAGGTGCTGTCTGACTTTCATTATACGAATATTTTATGAACCTTCAACTGATCTGTTAAACCGTCTTAAACGGATGTCAGATCACATTGCTACTAATAATGTTCTACGGTTGATCCGGTGGTCTCCCATTCGAAAATACTTTAAAAACAATGCTCTGCCTGCAAAAATATATTGTTGAGGTGGACAAGAATACAATGAATTCAATTATTATACATACTAGCACAGTATCCATTAAAGGGAAATGAGAAAAGGATGAACGATAAATGGTGATTGAAAAAATGTATATTTTATGATGAGCCTTGAATATCAAGGGCCAGTGATCGACAGTGGCCCATCCCTCCCTCTTCGGAGTCCAGGGAGAATCATCAATCAACCAGCACTATTGGAGAATAGCCTATTGATAGTTGTGCATAAATGAGTAATAAGTGCAGTGGTACAGGCCTAATATGATCAGTTTGAGATAGCAGACCAACTTATGGTTGTTGTATGGCATGAAATAATGTTGCTTGCAAATTTTTAGCTATGGGCAATGAGTAGTTTAGGAGGAGTAGCGTAAAGCATCCATGAATTAAGGGTATGATGATATACATTCATTTATTCAAATATGTGATACAAATTGTATTTAAATTGGTTCACATACCAAATATGACTAGAGTTAATTGTGCTTCTATAGTTGACGTCAGCTAGCCCTTTCCAGACTGTGGAGAAAATTGCAAATTTGGGGTTTTTAACCCTTAAACCTAAATTTTCTCAATGAAGCCTTGTGAATTCACATAGATAACCATATATCAATATAAAGCTGGGATGGTGAGCTTTACGATGACATGATAAAGAAGACACCTGAGCACATATGAAAAGCACACCTGCCTTAATTACAGGTGAGATGATTAAAAAAGATCAAAGGCAGTTAAGCATGTTTCTTACAATGAAGCCTATAACATGAAAAATAAGCAAGACTTTTGATGCAATCCAGCACCAAAATATCACTAAATATGTTTGCAACAAATTAGTGATAATTCCATTTGGTTATAAAGCTCAGGTATGTACAGGTAAGTCAATTATGATTACCTTTTGACCATTTGGCTAGCGGCCGAAAATCGGACTAGTTTCTCAGGCTCACAGCAATTCATTGCATAGACCATTATTTCACTTGTGGGTGCCAGATTTTGTCAATACTTAGTGATCTTATATAGGTCAGGTTACTGCATCAATACATCCAACCTGAATCACAGTACCCCTTTACCTGGCCTGATTACTGTGCCATGGGGTGTTATTTAGTGATAATTGGCAAAATATGCGCAAAATCAAACATTTCTTACAATACTAACCTCTGTGGGTCCAACAGAAGAGTATAAATATCAGGTTATGAACTAAAACCTTCTTAAAACATTTCAAAGAAGCAAAGAATAAATAAAACATAGTATGATCAAAATCTGGCAACTACTAGTGAAATAATGGTCCATGCAATGAATTGCTGTCAGCCTGAGAAATTAGTGCGATTTTCGGCCGCTGGTCAACTGGTCCTGTGGTAATTATAAATGATTTACCTGTACATACCTGAGCTTCATAACTAAGGGAAACCATTTCTAAGTTATTCTAAACTTTTTTGACATGTTCAAAACAAAGTTTTAGTGTAATAAACTGATATTTATACTCTCCCATTGGGGTGTATTACCTGAAATGTTAGATTTTTGCAAATTTTGCTACATATTGCCAATTAACGCACCTGTAATTGAGCCGGGTAAATGGGTAAAGGGGTTCTGGTAGGATGTATAAATGCAGTAACCATACCTATATGCGATATTAATACTCCCCTAGTGTAAATGTTGGCAGGGAGTGTTTGATTGTGTGCCCTAAATGCTCAAAAACAAAGCCTAAGGTTGTTTTGCTCTGAGATGACATGTTCAGGGAATTCCCCCGGGAATCCCCTTATCAGATCCCACTTGGATTCCCCATTCTCACGGGATGAATTTTTGAGAAACAAAAATGGTGATGGGCTGAATGGAAAGCTTATTTCCTGAGGCACATTCTGTGTGAATTTCATGTTAATATTTCCATTCTAAGGTACTGTACAGGGGGCTAGAGATCGTGGCCCAAATTTGGGCCACGATCCTGGGCACAGTCTGGAAAGGGCTAGGGCTTTGGAGTCGGGTAGCAAGTTAACTAACTCCGACTCATTTGACTCCCTAAAAAACGACTCTGACTCAGACTCCCTAGGTCTCCTGAATTTCGACTTCCGCTCCCATGCAACTCCTCTTATCGGAACAGTTATCGGTGTTATTGGACACAAGTATCATGTGGCTAGCAGAAAGAAAATATTAAGTCCAGTGAAGAATATTTTTTAAAGAGAAGAAGCAGCCTTTCAAATGCACCCATTGACTACAATCACACTAACATTTGAGCTAAACCTCAGGTCACATGATCAACCCAGTTGCCAGCTATATATACGCCTCCAACAGGCATGTCACTCAACAAAACTATCCACCTATCCTTCTTTTTTGTTCTCATACTTCAGATGGGAGCCCACAATTGTGTCACTCCCCTCTCATTTCTGTTTCCCTGCTCCACCACTGATCTCCCACCAGGAGTGCATGCAACAGCATCTGCTCATATTTTACTCCTCCACAGAGGGAGCTACTTCTCATAACCATTTCCAAACAGGTGGCAGCACCTATCTTCATCTGTTTTTGCAACGTGTCAACAATTAGCCACTTTTCAACTTTAAACGCCTACACGTCACTCCAAATATCAGGTGTCCCTAAAATATTTCTTTGTAATACTACACCATCACTTCAAAATAATGCATTGTCTGACTTTTTTCACTAATGGGCATTTTCTAGTTTAATACAACTAAATGAGGAATCTTTCGGAGTATTGGTTTTTCCAAAGACTTTAAACGATTCCTCATAAATTGATATAGTTGTACTATTAAAATTGTAGTTAATGGATTTGAAAGGCTTCTTATCCTCATCAAAAGTTTTTGGAAAAATCTGCTCCCAGAGATGACAATTTGGCAATGAGTGGGAGACCAAATCTCTCCACCAAATTGGTCCATTGGGAGACCATTTGGACTCCCACTATGTTTAAAAGAAGTCACTGCTGAATAGGCACGGCTCAATGCGTAGATATGGGATGTGCACATAGGCCACCCGACTATCTATTCTCGAAGCAGTATTGCGAATGTATATCATTTAATTTTGTTTTACATTAATTTTTGCAGGTAACTCAGCTCTGAAGGCATCTGGTTCTGCCATCTTGATGATCAGCGCATTCGCCTTCCTCATCAATTTGTATAAATCTATGTAAAACCGTAACAAATAAATTAACCTTTTTTGTATGAGTCTGGTTTTCTTTCTTGCTTCACAATTTATACAAAGCTATATTCGCTTAAAAAAATATAAATTTTAACAACACAGTGTAGGAGGGTCTAGGACATATACGCTACAGTGTGTTGTTAAAATTTATATTCAACTACAATAACTACATTCAAGAATAAATGGTTTCCTAATTCAGAGAAAAAATGGTTTCCATGCATGAATGAGCCAACGTTTCAACCGATGACTAGCAAATGACAGGCAATATAATTACTGAGTAACCGGTCTAAGACCAAACTGCACGAGTGGTCCAAGACTGGCGTGAAATTTATTGTACAACTGGCGCCACCATTTGGCTGTGGTGAGTTTGCCAAGCAGTGTCATGTGACCGTGACGTCACTAGGAAAAGAACTTCGTCTGCTGCGAGTTGAAGTTTGCCAAAAGTAAAACGACTGAAAATTCCACAGAAAAGCGAAAATAGATCCTGAATTTGGGCAAACTTTGGAAAGAACAGTTTGAGAAGTTGGTCAAGATCACGAGTAAGCCACAAAAATGGCTGGAATGGTTGAGGTAAGAGCCAGAATTTGGTGTCATGCAATTTTGGTCAGAGAGGAAGCCGATTTTGGTGCACTAAGTTTTAGACTAGGTTTTGTAACGAATTGCGTAATATTGTCGCGGTAACCAATTGGGGGGGGGGGGGTTGTGGGTACTGTAGGGGCGGCATTCCCCGCCACAAAAAAACAATCAGTTTCAGTTGCCAAATAGGCCTATGGTCACTCATATTGACGGCCCGCTAAAGTGAATTTTTTTTTCTCGACATTATCGGGTTGGTCAAGTCTGGTAGCGTGCTAGGCTGCCAATCGCTGGGTCCAGGGTTTGAATCCAGCACTTGCCGGGTCACCTGGACCTATGTTGGACGGCTGTTTCAATCATCCTTCACTTCATTGCAGTGTCCTCCTCCTGTCCTAATTAGCCTACCAAGTGCATAAATACAGGACGTAAAGCCCCAATCATCCATCCATCGTCATATCGGGGAGGGGGGGGGTAATGGTGGTCACAATGAAGGGGGTATATATATGGAGACCCCACTGCTATTAAAATGCAGTGAAAATAATTGGGCATGATTGAACAGGGTCCCAGATTCGTTGTCAGATTTTGGGCATCCTTCTCCACATTGAGGACACCTAGCCTGTTATTTCATTGCAAAATACTGGTAAATCTTGGTCATCCTTTCCAAAATCTGGGCGTCAGGGGTGCCGGAAGGAATCGCGGGCGGCAGGGGCGGCCCGACGAAAAAGGGCAAATCTATTCGCGCCAATTTCGCGTGACAAAATGTAGATAGAAAATCAATAACAATTTTGATTATATACTTATTAATTTTTGCCTAAAATTAGTAAAATAAGGCCTAATAATATATTTTTCTTTAAGATCTTAAGGGCACCCTTGCCCCACCTGTCCCCCTTGGACAAAGGCAGGAGGGGCAACTGCCCCCCTGCCCCCCTGTTCCGGCACCCCTGCTGGGCGTCTCGGGCGATAGGACGACCAGAAATCTGGGACCCTGTATCATTTACTTTAGCGGTCCGAGAAAATGACCATATTTTGATAACAATGATTTTGTGACGTCATTAATTTAACCTCGGCGAAATGTTTACATGATGCCATCAACACATGATGATGTTCATATTTTGGCAATGCAACAAGCAGTAAAATACTCTAAAAGCGTAAGTTTTAGTCACATTTTACTAACCATGTTTACCACTAAAAAATACAACGTTTACAAAATTATGCTGCTAGAATCATAGAAAGAAATTTCGACTACATAAATATTCGAGGATTGAAACTAGTTCACAAATTAGGATGGATGGACGTAAGAGAAAGATACTACTACTTCCAAACCCTACTTATATTTAAATGTGTACATGGTCTAGCTCCTGATTATCTAATGAATAATTAGGCAATGGAAATTGATATTACTAATATAGAAACCAGAAAACATCAAATGAATTTGCATTTACCAATAGCTGACAATGAATTACATAAAACTATGTTATTTTATAGAGGTGCATCTGGTTGGAATAAGTTGCCTGCTAAGCTGAAAGATTGTTACAATATCAATGATTTTTAAAAATATCTAAAGTGCCATATCAAGGATCATAGAGTAAAGTGAAGAAATGTTATTGAAATATTGTTAGTTGTTAATAGTTCTTTTACATACTTCATATCTCACTTCATATTGTGAAACTCTTATTTTATCTGCTTTTATTATTGTTATTGCTTCATTGTTTTACTTGTTAAGGGCTTTGTTGAAAAATAGTTTTGCAAACTGAACATATACCCTTGTAAAATATTTTCCAAAAATAAAAAATAAAAACGATCGTTTTCACTTGCCAAATTTGGTCATTTTTACGGCCCGCAATAGTATATTTCCAATAATTTATTCGATACCAGTGGAAGTTGCGGTATTGTACAGTACGTTGTCGATGCGGGAAAACTTTTCCGATGCATCAATTTTGGCTGTATCGATGATAGTCCTATTTCTTGGTCTTCAGTCTTGTATTAAAACGGTTTTGGTTTGTTGGCAATTCTGATTAATTTGAATAGGCTTGAAAAGACAATTAAATGGTTAAAAAGCATAAGAATTAGATTGCCAACATTTTTACGGAAGGATTAAAAATTTTAAATGGTTTGTCAATTGTGGATTGGGCGTTGGTTTCCGTATAAAAATGGCTCCGTTTTTCAAAATTGCATCCATATGCACTATGAAAGAAGACTAAAGACTGAAGTAAAGTAAACCCTGCCCCTGGTTTCTAGGCCAGTGCCTGTACTTGGTGAAGGAATCTAGGCCTATTATTCTTTAAAAAATCTACCAACTAATGCTACACAATTTTGCATAGAAACTTGCACCGAAATGTAGGAAATAAATGTCCAAATGATTGATGTCATTTACGAGTTGGTGTGATCAATATTAAAAAATAGCATGCAATGCATGCATCGGGTCCTTGGTCTATTTCAACAAGTTGGGCCTCTTCAATATTCTACCAGCAATCTATCAAGTTAGGTATAAGAAAGCAGTATATTGTGACTATGCAAAAGAGGGCAGCACAGTCCAACTTTTGGTGTGTATACAGAAACAAGTTTTTATGTGAAGTGCTGACAGCTCAGAAGAAATATGTTTAATAGAAGAAAATTTGAGCACTGATAAACACAATATTGTAGCCAGGGGTGCATAAGCACCATCTTGATCACAAGGGCACATCTGTTGGGGTTGTCATTTTGTCTGTGAAATGTTTTAGTGAGTACACCAACTTTGCCTGTTCACAGGAAATGAAGCTGACGACAATGGTCTTGGAATGAATTCCAAGGACCCAAAAACTGCTACAATATTTTTGCTGAAAAAGCCAGGTGGCGTTCTCACTGTATGACACGAAAAATCCTGTATCACACGGTAGTGTTGTAACGATTCGACAAAAAGTCGCCGATATCGTCGCCGAAAGCAGATACTAGCGACATCGATGTAGGATCCTCCAACCTCGATTCTGTTGATGTCAGAACAAGGCCAATGAGCCCTAATATCGCCCAAGTGCAACTACGATATTTGCGTGTCAAAGAAGCGGATAGCAATCAGCTTTTGCAGTTGATGCAAGTGTTGGGGCAATCTGAGCATGCTTATTGCAATTTAGACAATTCTTGGGGTTTCTTTCACTCCTGCTGGGCTTAATTGCCATCAGTTGGAATGATTGGGGTGGAAGGAGAAGTGTCATGACTGATTACAATTAGCTGATTAGCTGTCACCCTTTGACTTAGGAAATAATGGTTATTTTGTTGTGGTGGCCCGTACCACCGCTTGGTGCCGCTGTACGTCATCTCGGGTCCTCTCGCGGTGCGGCGAGATCTGGCGAGGTTTGGCAGACGATACACTGATGCTGAAGCGATAGGACGCTCCTCCGCTCCCGCTCGTATCTCTCACCACAAGTGGTTAGGTAAGCAATACCACGATCACCACATTGGCGCAGTTGACCTCAGAACCTAATCGGGCAGAAGATTTGACTCATCAAGTGATTTTCTTGACGAATTTCGACGATTTCTGGCCTGTTGTGAAGGACGCCGGTCGGCCGCCATCTTGGATTTCGCCAAGAGGCGCCAGCTTCAAAGCACTCAAAGTGAGCTGAAAATCATCGTTTTTGCTTATATTTGCTGGTTAGTCAATATTGCAGTTCATTTGGCAGATATCAATGTGCATTTTGGATTATTTGGTGCGAGTTGTCACTGTTTCTGTTTGACACTGGTGGGGTAAGCCTTCTGGACCTCCACCTGTCAAATTTTGACAGCTCCATCATAACTGTCAACAACATCCTATATCCACTGCCAATGTATACAATATAAGCCTATTATATCACAGATTAGACACACTGCTGCCTGATTGTACTATTGGCCTATATCTGTGCATTTTATCTGTGTTACAGAAAAAATCCTGCAAATAAATGTATCTTAGCCTTAGCAGGCCTAATTGAAAAATCAAGGCCTACAAGCTATAGATATTTATATAACCAGCCATAGAAATTTTACGGCACAGCCTACTAGGTGTAGCAAATTGGGCTAAATTGCAAAAAATTAGTAGCCCACTTTCTACAAATTAGTTTGTGATTTCATATAGTGAATTAGTCTTGGGTTTAATTCACATTGAAGCCAATTCTACATTTGTTATTTATTTTTCTGTCATTTTGAAAGCGCCATCTATCTATTTATCTACCAGTAGTGCTGACGTCCATCTGTGGGCACTGCAGGAGATATCTACAATGGCAACAATTAACATCAATATTGCGGGAAAGGAAGACTTGATGAAAATACCTGGCATTGGACCCGTCAGAGCTGACAAATTGTTGGAGCAAAGGATGACTCATGTCATCACTTCTTGGAAGTTGTTCCATTCCATCACCAACATCGACTTTGAGACCACCCAGCTGATGCATGTTGAAAAGACCATCGCCTCGAGCATCAAGATCTTCGAAAACATAGACTGGGATGCCAATAATCCATTGGAAGTAAGGATGGCCAAGTTGAAAGATTTTGAGCATCATGAAGACCAACGGTATGAGACCATCCGATGTGCAATAAGCAGTGTGAAAGAAAATATTGAACGCCTTGAAGTGTCAACAACTGAGAGGTTCATCGGTCTAGAAGAGAAGATGTTGAAGAATCATGAGAGGTTACAAGTGAGCATCAGTGGTTTGTCAGATGGCTTGGATAAACTTACCACTAAGGTGGATACAATATTGTCAGACACCTTAGTGCAACTTAACACTAAAGTTGATACCCTTATGCTGGAACGGGGAAAAGGGAGGGACCCAGGAAGTCCCACGCATCCCCAATTTCCAGGTATCTCTGAGACCGGACCAAAGCTTCATCGGGGGTCACCGACAGAAACTCCCGATGAACCGCATAAAATGGAGGTGACAAGGACCCACACTGTGTCCTACTCTGAACAACGCAAGGACGACAGAGTAGACGCTGCAAGTACAAGTGGGGGCAGAGGGACTACCATTGAAGTTCCTACTGAATTGGGATCTAAGGGGTGTCCGAAAGGAAATGCCGCTTACTCCCAATCTGCTCCTAAGTTTGGTGGTATAGGCCGTGGACACACCGTGAAACCTGACAGACCACCTTCTATTTCAGCTATCTTGTCCAATTCCCTCAACAAGGGGCCCTTGGGGGCCGAAAAGAGAAAATCCTCCAAGGACTCCATGAAGAGCCAGTATAGGGAGTTGCATAGCTCCATGGGCTACTCTGCATCTGCTGATCCCGAAAGATACTATGATGAGGAGGCGCCTGTTGGGGACTTCAGCGATTTCTCCGCCGATGAGGAGGAGGATGAGCGGGGCCCCCAGGGTTACTCAATGGATGCCAGGAATATCCGGATTGAAACATTTTCTGGCAAAGTATTGGGTGAGTGGGACCCCTGGTTCCACCAGTTCAAATTTATTGCCAGGGCGTGCAAGTGGACCCCGAGAGAGAAGTTGTTTCGCTTAACAACTGCTCTCACCGGGTCTGCTCTTAATGCCCACATGAGTTTGCCACAGGAAACTAGGGCACGCTTTGAAACTCTCTGTGATTTCATGCAGAAAAGATATGGGAAAAGTCGGAAAAGTACGAAAGCCAATCTTCGCGCTCAACTGGAGAACCTCGTTCAGGAGGAAGGACAAGATTTGGAGGAATTTGCTGATAAAGTTATGACTATGGTTACGACAGCCTATCCTACAGAAACGCCAAAGCCAGTCCTGGAGACGTTGGCTATTGATAAATTCACCAAGGGTTGCAAGGATAAGGCTTCTGCTCTGCTGTCTTCAACTGTGGCCATGCCTGGGACAATGTTTGAAGCTGTTGAACATATGCGCTTGATCCAGGCCAACAAGCAAAGACTGGGCATAAAATCTGATGGGCAAACAACAAATGTTTTTACTAGCATGTGTTGACAAGGCCTACCCCCAGGGAATCCTTGGCAGCATTATAGCTATGGCTTTTATGAAGCCCAAGGGCAATGGCAACTCAGCATGTCCTTCGCTATTTTTAAATTTTTTACTTTTTGAGGGACTCTCCATTATTTTTGGAATTCCTCAGTATTTTAATGCCACCAATTTTGGTTAAGGGGCACACTCTAGCTGCATGCTCCTTAACAGTATCCGTAAGGCCCTAAGTGTTTCTGAAACATCGGCCTATGGATATTTTAATTTTTTTTTTGAGGAGGGAGAGGGGTGCTACACATTCAGCTCTTGCAGTGGACATATTTCAATAGGCCCACTCAAGAAGCTGTTCAATGGGCCCCCTCAGGAAGCTGAAAATATGACGGGGAGGAGTGTGGTGGCCCGTACCACCGCTTGGTGCCGCTGTACGTCATCTCGGGTCCTCTCGCGGTGCGGCGAGATCTGGCGAGGTTTGGCAGACGATACACTGATGCTGAAGCGATAGGACGCTCCTCCGCTCCCGCTCGTATCTCTCACCACAAGTGGTTAGGTAAGCAATACCATGATCACCACATTGTCTTGGGACATGCATTGGTCTGGGCTGATTGAAACAAAAATACTTCTTAAGAGGCAATGTACTGCTGCAGTAAAAGGTCTCTATAGGATTCCAGGCAGCAAACTTACATATTAAGCCTATAGGGCCTATTAAGCCTAGGGCCTATAAAATTTAGCACTCGATAATTAGTAATGCAAAATTGATAGGCCTATCAAAAAGTATTATTTAATCAATTTTGGATTTATATTTTCAATTAATCTAACCCCTAGGCCCCTTGAAGCCAGTTTTAATTGATTAATGAATTTATTGGCGATAACTGGCTATGTTCTCAAATTTACTATGTTGTCCTTTCCGATTAAAAATCGATTAATCGAATCAGCTGAGGCCTCCGATAATCGATTCTGGAATCCCCAGCCGATTCCAATCACTACCACACGGCAAATTTCTTGTATTACATGGCATGGTTTGTATCACATGGGCAGATAAAATTATAGACCACAGGCTTCTAAACCTATGTTTTTGACGATAGATATTTCACCGCCTTTTTGAATACAGGAAGCAATGTCAGAATTTCTTCATGTGACATTGTCTGTTTGTTTATTTTCTTTAAAGGAAACCAGAGAAGCTTTAATATAAAGTGAAAGTGCGAAACAGCAGTAGGGGAGTTTTTGTTATGATTTGGTGAGTCAGCTGACGCAAAAGTGTGAATGGTCATTGCCGTTAAATCACAAAAGTAACGTTCGTGACTGTCTAAGGGGCCGACCAGATGATTCTTTTGGGGGGGGGGAGGGGAGTTGGGCTATGCTTTTTGGTGAAAAAAGAGTGTTTCCCCTCTTGACACTGGAATAAAAGAAAAGTTTGTTCAGCACATGAAAAAACAAAAGAAGTTTGTTTCAACCTGTATATATCTTGGCTGCCGTAATATTAAAATTGCGATAAAAAAGTTTGTCGTGCGTTAACATTTGAAAAAAACTGTTCGTTGAGAACTTGACGCTTCTCCAGCGAAAAAAAAAAATCTTCTCGGGGGTAAAATCCATAGTGCCGCCCAACTGTTGTCTGGTTGGCCCCTTACTTCTAAGTGTCTAATAGAGGGCAGTGAGAAAGAAAGATTGGTATACATATTGTAAATCACCATATATCGTTCATATACAGGGTGGGGCTTGTGCTAAAAAGCATCTCACATCTACAGGAAAACAATACAGCACAGTCATTTAGGTACCAGCCATACATGTGGAAGGTTAGAATGAGCTGTGATTAAAAATGACACCACAGGAGACAAAAAGGAAGAGGTGGTCAGATTTGCTTCAGTGCCAAATGGACTAAAAAACAGTCCCTGACTTAGTCAGAGTGACCTCACAACTGGAATACAATATCATGAAGGCAATCAATGTTGGGAAAGGAATAAGAGGGAAGTTTGGGAGTTTGTGGAGAGAATCAAGAGAGGAATGGAGCATGCCTGGAGTCACTGACGACAAAACTGACAAGGTACCTGCAACATCCATGAGAGAGGTGGTTGAAGAGCTTCAGGTGGACCTTAAGGCTGCCAGAGCGGCTATGCAAAATGATTTTGGTCTGAAATCATATGTCAGGACCCCAAAGACACCATTCGGCCTATTCCATGAAGGCCAGAAGATAGAAATGGTGAAAAAATGATGGGCTCAATAATCAATTTTTTTTTCAAACTATAAACGTCTGGTTGTTGGTTCTATTGTCAACAAAAGAAGTGGCAAATTCTATATAAAATCAATAGAAGATGTCTATGGGACATTCAGGGCAAAGTATCCAGCTCAGGCAATGGTTTCGGGAGTCATGACTTCAGATAGAAAAATTATGCTTTATTTCTTTTTTATGCCAGTAAAGGGGGACGGAACTTGATGCATAAGTACTACTAGGTCCAGTGATGTCATGTTTTGCCATGGCTGGATGTGAATTACCCCAATGGCAACTATAGGCAGACTCAGGATGGTTCCCCATGCCTTATGGCCAAGAAAGCTCAGGATTTCCACTTAAAGAAATTTCGGAGACGTCTGGCCGGCCAACTTCTGGTCCTTCTCCAGCTCAGACCTTACTTTTCCGTGTGGGGCATCTTAGAAGAGTTGGTCGACAAGACCTGTCACCACAATTAGTGCAGTCTGCTGTGTAATTCCGTAGGATTTGTTTGCTAAAAATTGATTTTTTTGCAGATTTGGGTTCAATGGGCATCTAATAACAAAATGTTACGGGGGACGAATTTTCCCGACATTTTTACCCCTCCTTTGGGGGTATTTTCAAAATGGCCGCCAAAATCACAGACAAATCTGCTTTTTCTCATATTTCAGTCCCTAATTAAGATAAAGTAACAAGAAAAAGATCATTTTCAATGTTTCTTAGGTCAAGAAAGTCGTTCTGAAGGGTTTCAAAGCCATACATACAATATTTGGTGGGCTAAATCCAAGATGGCCGCCAAAATGGCTGCCCAAATGTCGATAACTTCTATATCAGCCCCTAATTGTCATAGATAAACAAATAAAAGGTCATTTTCTATGTTTCTTGGGTCAAGGAACTAATTTATGTACCTTTTAGAACCATAAATATGATACATGATCCAATTTATCCATGATGGCCAACAAAACTGGCCGAGCATATGACCAAATGCTTAGTAAAAATCAGGGCTTTGGAGTCGGAGTCGGGAGTCGGAGTCGTGGAGTCGGAGGTTTTTGGGTGGAGTCGGAGTCGGAGTGGGAGTCGAACTTTGATTTTCAGGTGGAGTCGGAGTCGGAGTCGGAGTCGAAAATTAAAATGGTGACTCCTGACTCCTAAAAATAATTAATATAATTTACAAAAACTCAGCATATTTGAGTTCCTTGACCCAAGAAACATAGAAAATGACCTTTTATTTGATAGTCTATGACAATTAGGAGCTAAAATACAGATTGTCGACATTTGGGCAGCCATTTTGGCGGCCATCTTGGATTTAGCCCACCAAATATTGCATGTATGGCTTTGAAACCCTTCAGAATGACTTCCTTGACCTAATAAACATTGAAAATGATCTTTTTCTTGTTACTTTATCTTAATTAGGGACTGAAATATGAGAAAAAGCATATTTGTCTGTGATTTTGGCGGCCATTTTGAAAATACACCCAAAGGAGGGGTAAAAATGGCGGGAAAATTCGTCCCCCGTAATATGTCGTTATTGGATGCCCATTGAACCCAAATCTGCAAAAAAATCAATTTTAGCAAAAAAATCCTACGGAATCCATGTATTGGGACATATCAAACCACACTAAATGTTGTTGTCACCCTTACTGTCTTCATTGCTCATGGCCTCGAAATATGAAGGAACTTTTTTTCAAAGAATCACCAAGGCCATATTGAATTTTTGATTGGAGATAATATAAGTCAAACTTCACAAAAAGGATCCTTTTTGTCTTGTTTTTAAGGCCTGAAAATATGAATTTGTTTTGACTTAGCAAAACCACAGAGGATTCCTCTGTGCCTTTCATTTTGACTGAAGTTTGAAATATTCAAAATTTTGAAGAATTTGATTTCCTCACCCTGCATATGTAGTGATATCTATGGTCGCAACGATACAATATTCAATGTTGAAGATATCGCGAATTCGCGATACTGCGACATGCGACATAAACGATTATCGTCCCATCCCTAATGACATTAATTTGCAGTGCTTTACCTAGGACCAAAATTCAATTAGCCACAAAGGCCAATTTTGAGTGAAATGAAAGGATGCATGACTAATTTGCATATGCAATTTTCATTAGCCACATGGAAGATGCATTAGCCAATGCTCATGTGGCTAATGGCTAGGAAAAGCACTGAAAATTTGGATATAATATTTTCATTATACATGTATTGACTTGTTCCGTGTGAGCTGCAATTTTTATGAAAAAAAAACCAGACCCGCACTGTTCAGCTTTCTGAAAAATAGTGTTTTGTCCAATATATCCCAGGTTCAGATGCATTTTCCAACTTTCATAATCAAAAGTGGCAGAACTGGGCTTACAGACCTCTCAACCAACCCTCAAAAATAGGGTCTTCCCCCTTTTTTAGCCCAAAGCCCTCATGCCCTTATTTTAATGCAAAAACCCTATTTTTTGACAACTTAAAAACCCGGGAAAAAAATTACCGCTAAATGGTTATTTCGTTACTTTCTGTCCTCCAAAATTGTTGAGCTGGTATGACAACCAGATCAAAACTGCCCAGAATAAAGCTTGAGGATGCTCACTGCTCAACTACTGTTATTGATCTGACGATGTAATTTAGCCTTGAATTTAAAAATTACAGGAAGTAAAACCGTATCAACCATAGGCGCTTCTAAGGATGTACTGATCCGATACTCTGGATCGGTATCGGTGCCGATCCAGCACCAAAAAGCAGTATCGGATCGGATCGGTAGCACTACTCTACATTCAACCAATGGTATCGGTATCGGAAATCGGTGGTATCGGCGAAAAACTACCAGGATCGATATCGGGTAAGAAGTGAAAAAGTGGTATCGGTGCAGCCCTGGGGGCTTCTAAGGCAAGGTCAATAAACATATAATTATAAACATGTTATACATGTAATATTATCTATAAGCTTAGAAGTCCCTTTGGATCAACTGGAAGTTTTGGCTATAATTGCGATTTTCTCAATACAGAAATTTTGTTGATCAGGACCCCAATTTTTTTGTAAAATCCTGTAAAAAGAATGCGGAACCCTGGAACCAATGTTCCTGAGGTTGGGAGGTCTGGGCTTAAAACATTTGCAAAAAGACATTTATTTAAATTTTAATATTGATGACAAGATTGACATCCCTATAAATTGTTGAAATGTTTATTATTATTTTAATTTTAATCCAGATGGTGCAGGTTCAGGGATGCCCAGACTTGGACTATGTCGAGTTATTTCGCAGACTTGCAGAAAGAGAAAGGGAAGAGATCAACCTCACTCCATATTTTACGACCCAAGAACTCAACGAAATGTGTGACCTGGAAAAAAGAAGATACTGGAATATGAAGCTCAACTACGAGATCATGAACGAGTTTGGTAAGGTTATGTTTGGCATAATTAAACTATTAGGCCTATATTTTATTATTTATTTCATGCGCTTACAAAATTTTTGTATTGAGAAATAATATCAAGATTGAAATTTGTGATTGGAGTTATGATATTGGTATAATTGTGTAGCCTATTTTGAAGAAATAATGGCAATTATTTATGGAATGGATTGGGTTATAATACTTGCTCTCTGAAAATAAAGGTCAAAAAATCTATATTGGTTTTTGAGCTTGTCTTTTATGTCATTCTAATCTGGTTACGTGGAAATACTGTACAGCCATTTTTCCATGAATGCTGTTAGGTTTTAGGAAAACCGAATTTCTATGCAAAATCTGCTATGGTTTAAAAAACCATTTGGTGTTTGAAAAACCTATTTTATTCCTGAATCTTTTTAGGGTGTAATAAATTTTTCATAAACCCGCCATTTTTTATATGTTGTGTATTTGTCTACGGACCTTGGGTTGCAGACGTTCCTCTTGGCCGGCCCGAGTTTATGGACAGCAAGAAGTCAAAGGCGAAGCAACGACAGGTGGATTACTCAAGCAGCGATTCTGACGAGGATTGGACTCCGAAAAAGGAAAGAGAGAAAGAAAGGCAGGAGGAGATGATGATCGAAAAAAGAAGGGGTAAGGCAAATAAGAGATACATGCACTTTATCAACAGTTTCAGGGGGGAGGGTTGGTTTGGTAGTAGCGTGCTGGGCTGCCAACCGCTGGATGCAGGGTCAGAATCCAGCTCTTGCGGGTCAGTGTCACCTGGTCCTATGTTGAATAGCTGTTTGAATCATCCTTCGCCTCCGAACTAGCCTACCACATGCATAAGGACGTAAAACCCCAATCATCCAGCCGTCCACATCAACAGATTCAACACTTAAAAAAATTTGAAGCAGTAGGCCTACAATGAAGCTGGCTAAACAGCTTCATCACCTAGCTATTAAAGCCTAGAATTATAATCCTATTTTGAGAAGTAATGGTAATTAGTTATGGATTGAATTAGGTTTAATGAACAGGTTTTCTCTCCAAAAAATAAGGCTCAAAAACCTTGATTGGGTTTTGGGCTAGTCCTCATATCATTCCAATTTCATTTTAAAAATCAAGAAGAAAATAGCCAAAATTTCTATCTTTGTGACCTAGTCTGTGACTTTAGGTTGGGGCCCGAACAACATTGTGAGTGGGCCCTGTACAGGTAAAGGGTCATTCCACCTTGAGGTAAATGGAGTAATGCCGAAAATAGTAATGTTGGGGCAGCAATGGGGCCCATAGACTTATTTTGCCACTGGGCCCAAAATGTTGCCAGTCCGCCCCTGGCCTTTTCTTACTTCATGCTATGTAGTATTTTTAATATAAGTAACTTGTTAGGAATTACTCTCCTTCAGAGACCACTTCACGAGACCACAGTGGTGTTGTATGTGGTCTTATAAAGCAAGGAGTCCATGCAGGACTGAGTTGTAATAAATTATTTATAACGAGTGCTACTTCTGTTACATCATTACTGTATATACTCGGGTATAAGTCGCCCTCGTGTATAAGACGTGTCCCTTCTTTGAGACCCAAAAACCCCCTTCCCAGTGAAACCAGTGTATAAGTCGCGAAAGACGCACCCGTTCTATAGGTCAAAATTCTGGGTATCAAAAGTGCGCCTTATACATAAGTACAGTAATTAAAAACACCAATTGTCTTTCAGCTCGAAAACAGAAATTTGAATTCCCACCTATCAAGAAAGTGAAAATTGACATCGCAAAGGCCAAGAGGGAAGGACATGAGCGTGCAGTGGCAGCCAGGAAGAAGAAACAGAAGGCAAAGAAGGTATGTAACGATATTAATTTAAAACGAGTATTGGCATATTGTTTGCAATTTTACCAATATTTGAATTGAATAGTGTCTTTTAGGAATGGACAGCGGGTCACGGTATATCGTACAGATTCGTACTGGTTCTTTCCGGCGGTTTGATAACCGGAATCGATATTAAACACTTTCGGTTCGATGCAATCCTACCCTCCACATGCTTAATTTCCATATAAACAGGTCAAAAATGACTTTATTTCGCCAAGAAATACGAAAAATCAGCTTGCGTTTTTTACCGAAAAATTTACTAAATTGCGGATAGGACTGCATTTGCGGATCGCGATACGTTTGCGACACAATATACTCTATCTAATTGGACAGGCAATTTTCCACTTTTCAAAAATGAATGTACAACACTGGTCCATGAGCCAGACCAGATATTGGTACCACCTGGGGTGGCAAAATCTAACAGTGTTTTTCTGAAAGACATAAGCCTATAGACTATAAAAACGTTTGGGCCAAAGATTGGCGCGGCAGCTTAGTGGTAGTAATCAGCCCTTAAACATGAGAATCTGTGTCGGATTTGAGCACATGAATTATGGGGCGGGGGAAACTAAAATTGCTATATCAGTGGACCAATTTCAACAAATTACCCCTCAAAATGTCTGGAATTTAGAGTTTTACAAATATAGGGCAATATATGACCAATATGCAAATTAAGTAGGTCGCCAAAGGTCAAAAGGTCACAAAAATTGACCATTGCTTAAAATCTGAACCGTTGTCCAAATGAACACCACAGCTGCCAACCCAATGACACTTGGTAGGTCATGGAGGGCTTAGATTATAGATAACAAGTATGAAAGTCCATTTTATGCCAATAAATGGATAATTCATGCATGTTTCGGCAGCGGCACATGTGAAATATGGTACATGTTTGAAAATGACCGTTTTAAGGGTGGAGGAAACTAAAGTTGCGGTATCTTCTGAACCAATGGTCATATCCCCACAAATTACCCCTCAAAATGTTCGGACTTGTAAGTTCTCCACATATAGGTCATTATATGACCAATATCCAAATTAATTAGGTCATCAGAGGTCAAAAGGTCACAAAAATTGACCGTTGCTTAAAATCTGAACCCTTATCCAAAAGCAAACTCCTTAGCTGCCAAACCAATGGGACTTGTTAAGTCATTTAGAGGTCAGATTATATATAAAAAGTGTCAAAGTAAATGTTATTTCTAAAATTGCAGAAATTATGTGTGTTTCAGCATTGGCACATTACAAAATATGTCAGATATTTGAAAATGACCGTTTTAAGGGCGGGGGAAACTAAAATCACTATATCTTCTGAACCATTTGTTCTATCCCAACATATTTCCCCATAAAATGTTCGGACTTGTTGGTTCTATAAATATCTCATTATATGACCAATATGCAAATTGATTAAGTCATCAGAGGTCAAAACGTCACAAAAATGACCACTGCCTGCAATCTGAACACCTCATCAAACAACAAACAACATAGCTGCCAAACCCATTGGACTTGTTGCGGTGTATAATTTGTTCATGAGAGCTCAGATTTTGAGCAAAGGTACATTTTTGCAACCTTTTGATCTCTGATTACGTAATTGATTTGCATGTTGGTCAAATAACATGTATAAAACTCCTACTTCCAGACACCTGCAGCAGACATTTTTTGAAATTGGACCACTGGTTAGGGAGATATTGCAATTATTTTTGTTTCGCCCGCCATTGAAACTGTCATTTTCAATACCTGCGATATTTTGTATTTTTGTTATGTCCCACTGTTGACACATACATAAACTCTGCATTTCAGACATAAAATTGACTTTCAAACTTGTTATCTATATTATCTTTTCCCTAAATGACTCAACAAGTCCAATGGGTTTGCAGCTATGGTATTTGTTGTTTGATAAGGTGTTCAGATTGCAGGCAGTGGTCATTTTTGCGAACTTTTGACCTCTAATGACCTAATTAATTTGCATATTGGTCATATAATGACCTATATTTATAGAACCCACAAGTCCGGACATTTTATGGGGAAATATGCAGTGACGTAACTAGGGGGTCTCGAGAGGGGGGCACCAGGGGGGCACGCGATTCTCTGGGGGGGGCACCTGTAATACTAATTGTATATTTTAGCCAAGGTAGAAAAGTCCATATGGGGGGCACCTGGGGGGGGGCACAGGTCCAATATGGGGGGCACGTGCCCCCCCGTGCCCCCCCATAGGGACGCCACTGGAAATATGTTGGGATAGAACAATTGGTTCAGGAGATATAGTGATTTTAGTTTCCCCCGCCCTTAAAACGGTCATTTTCAAATATCTGACATATTTTGTCATGTGCCATTTCTGATACATACATAAATTCTGCAATTTTAGACATAAAATTTATTTTGACACTTTTTATCTATAGTCTGACCCCTAAATGACTTAACAAGTCCCATTGGTTTGGCAGCTGAGGAGTTTGTTTTTGGATAAGGGTTCAGATTTTAAGCAACGGTCAATTTTCGTGACCTTTTAACCTCTGATGACCTAATTAATTTGCATATTGGTCATATAATGACTTATATGTGGAGAACTTACAAGTCGGAACATTTTGAGGGGTAATTTTTGGGGATAGGACCATTGGTTCAGCAGATTCAGCAATTTTAGTTTCCTCCACCCTTAAAACGGTCATTTTCAAATATTACCATATTTTATTATGTGCCGCTGCTGACACATGCATGAATTATTATTTATTGGCATATAATGGACTTTCACACTTGTTATCTTTAATCTGAGGCCTCCATGACCTACCAGTGTCATTGGGTTGGCAGCTGTGGTGTTCATTTGGACAATGGATAAGCAATAGTCAATTTTTGTGACCTTTTGAACTCTGACGACCTACTTAATTTGCATATTGGTCATATATTGATCTATATTTGTAAAACTCAAAATTCCAGACATTTTGAGCGGTAATCTGTTGAAATTGGTCCTCTGATTCAGGAGATATAGCAATTTTAGCTTCCTTCACCCCATAATTCATGTGCTCAAATCCGACACAGATTCCCATGTTTAAGGGCTGATTACTACCACTAAGCTGCCACGCCAATCTTGGGCCCCAACTTTTTTATAGTCTATAGGCATATGTCTTTCAGAAAAACACTGTTAGATTTTGCCACCCCAGGTGGTACCAATCTGTGAAAATTGGGTCTGGCTCATGGACTATGAACACACTTGCTCCTTTGTCGAATTTTCAATTACTGATTAATGGAGAGACAACATTATAATGAATGCAGTCTGATGGGAGATAATTCATGCATGTGTCGGCAGCGGCACATGGGCAAGGCTTCGGTGTCATGACATTTTTGGTTACATCATCAGACATCATGTTTTTGCTGATTTTAAGGGGTTTCTGATGTAACAACTTCCATGGTGTCAACTAACATACAATGTCTTCCCTCCATTTTATAATTTCATTGTGTTTTTCAGTGCATAGTATGTATGCGTACTGGGAAAAATGCAGTGAAAGTGTTCAGGTGGGTGGACATTCGTGGTGTCCTACTGCTACTTTTGGGTATTATTATTTTTATGCTAGCTGTAAAATAGGCCCTATAATGCAGTTCTGGCAGGTTTTAGTTACTGAACAATCATGAGATGATAATCATTGACTTTCCACAGCCCATTGGTGGTGATGTTGGTAATCAGAACGAAATGAATTTTTACCCACTTTTCGTATCTTTTCCGTTACATCATCAGTCACTGTCAATTGCTCCCAGATACCTTGGCACAATCCAAGCATGAACAAGTTCAGTTTTAGCACAATTAGCATGGTAATAACTGAAGTGACTTAAAATGGGACATACTCCCTTCAATAATCAAAATAACCCTTTCATATAGTTGATGTTGTAACTAAGCCAAAATGTTACATCATAAGACGGATATCAATTTTTGATATAATTTCATTCTCCAACATTTTACAAATAAATTTGAAGAAGTTTTGTGACATTTGATCATAATTGCTGACTTTTGATTTAGAATGGCTGTATTTGGATAGACGAGTAAGAGCCAGGGAATCAAAATTGTTACTGCCCAAGTGGCTCTTTTCTTTGGTTACATCATAAGATATTCTCATACTTGACGGTTTACAGTAGGTTTTTCTCAGTGCACACTATCAGACACAGTTCATTGTGTGCAATAATCAATGAAGAAAGGACAAATTTACCGGATTTCTCTACTTTTGTTGGAAAATGTTAAATGTGGATATTATAAAAACGCATTGAACGTTCAGTCTGTTACAATACTTTGGTGTCATGTTACATCATCAGATTAATATTCCTGTTTGTCTGTTATGGTCTGTTCCAATGTCGTTCCGCGTGAGGCACATAACAGAAATGGAAACAAGTATAGTGTATATCCGTTTTATCATTCATAAGTTAAATAACTTCCTTGATTTCTGGATATTCTTTCTTATTATGTAACATGGACACAACTCCATGATTGGCTGTTTTGTGTCATGGTTACATCATAAGGAAATATTACCGTTTTGATGGGAAGACTACACTTCCGGGAAGTAGTTAATTTTTCTAAGAGACGAGTTATGAGATTGATATCTGGCATAGCTTTTTCATAAAGCTCCTGGAGGCAGATACAGCTGAAATGTCTTTTATAAATTTTCTTATGAGGTAACAAAGACACCACAAACCAGGTTATGATCTACAGATTCTTCTTTGAGCATCATTGCCACAGCTAAATTATGATATAAGTTTTAAAATCAAAGCTCATCCCAATGCGGTACATGTCTTTTATTATCTGGACAAAATTCAGGCAGTTTCGATGGATTGTTTCTTTAAAAAAACTAAATTTGCGTTATACTTTCTGTGCTGATGATGTAACTTAGACACGAAAATTTTAAAATTGAAAATTAACCATGATGCTGTGACAATAAAAAGTCTGTTTCAAAATAGAAAATATCTGCAGGTGCTACTTTAATCAAAAACAGCAGTAGCAAGTCATATTCAGTCCTAGATGAAGACACAGAAGCAAAATAAAATGGGTTTCGTGTCCTCGTTACGCTTTGCAACTTCTAACCTTCTCATACAGAAGGATAATACAATTTTAATCAAACTTGGATGTTGCTTTCGTAAAAACTCCCATACCCTATCAATTCAGATGCTAATTTGTAATATTAAAATGGTATTTATACTAAAAAATATGGCTTTAAGTTGAAATTTGTGTCCTCGTTACATCATAAAAAATTTTGCTAAATTCTAATTTTACTTCTCTTCCAGTACATGTTCAGCCAAAGTGACGATGTGAAAAAATGCCCAATTCTATAATTATTGGCATCATGTAAAAACAAAATTGATATTTGCTACTTTAAATTGCAAAAATGTTGAATTTTGAGGTCTTATGATGTAACCAAAATGTCATGACACCGAAGCCTTGCCCACATGTGAAATATGGTACATGTTTGAAAATGACCGTTTTAAGGGTGGAGGAAACTAAAGTTGCTGTATCTTCTGAACCAATGGTCCTATCCCCACAAATTACCCCTCAAAATGTTCGGACTTGTAAGTTCCCCACATATAGGTCATTATATGACCAATATGCAAATTAATTAGGTCATCAGAGGTCAAAAGGTCACAAAAATTGACCGTTGCTTAAAATCTGAACCCTTATCCAAAAACAAACTCCTTGGCTGCCAAACCAATGGGACTTGTTAAGTCATTTAGAGGTCATATTATATATAAAAAGTGTCAAAGTAAATGTTACGTCTAAAATTGCAGAAATTATGTGTGTTTCAGCATTGGCACATGACAAAATATGTCAGATATTTGAAAATGACCGTTTTAAGGGCGGGGGAAACTAAAATCATTAAAATTGACTTTCAAACTTGTTTTCTATATTATCTTTTGCCTAAATGACTCAACAAGTCCAATGGGTTTGCAGCTATGGTATTTGTTGTTTGATAAGGTGTTAAGATTGCAGGCAGTGGTCATTTTTTTGAACTTTTGACCTCTGATGACCTAATTAATTTGCATATTGGTCATATAATGACCTATATTTATAGAACCCACAAGTCCGAGCATTTTATGGGGAAATATGCAGTGGCGTAACTAGGGGGTCTCGAGAGGGGGGCACCAGGGGGGGCACGCGATTCTCTGGGGGGCACCTGTAATATTAATTGTTATTTTAGCCAAGGTTGAAAAGTTCATATGGGGGGGCACCTGGGGGGGCACAGGTCCAATATGGGGGGGCATGTGCCCCCCCGTGCCCCCCTATAAGGACGCCACTGGAAATATGTTGGGATAGAACAATTGGCTCAGGAGATATTGTGATTTTAGTTTCCCCCGCCCTTAAAACGGTCATTTTCAAATATCTGACATATTTTGTCATGTGCCATTTCTGATACATACATAAATTCTGCAATTTTAGACATAAAATTTATTTTGACACTTTTTATCTATAGTCTGACCCCTAAATGACTTAACAAGTCCCATTGGTTTGGCAGCTGAGGAGTTTGTTTCTGGGTGAGGGTTCAGATTTTAAGCAACGGTCAATTTTTGTGACCTTTTGACCTCTGATGACCTAATTAATTTGCATATTGGTCATATAATGACGTATATGTGGAGAACTTACAAGTCGGAACATTTTGAGGGGTAATTTTTGGGGATAGGACCATTGGTTCAGAAGACCCTTAAAACGGTCATTTTCAAATATTACCATATTTTATTATGTGCCGCTGCTGACACATGCATGAATTATTATTTATTGGCATATAATGGACTTTCACACTTGTTAGCTTTAATCTGAGGCCTCCATGACCTACCAGTGTCATTTGGTTGGCAGCTGTGGTGTTCATTTGGACAATGGTTAAGCAATAGTAAATTTTTGTGACCTTTTGAACTCTGACGACCTACTTAACTTGCATATTGGTCATATATTGATCTATATTTGTAAAACTCAAAATTCCAGACATTTTGAGGGGTAATTTGTTGAAATTGGTCCACTGATTCAGGAGATATAGCAATTTTAGCTTCCCCACCCCATAATTCATGTACTCAAATCCGACACAGATTCCCATGTTTAAGGGCTGATTACTACCACTAAGCTGCCCGCCAATCTTGGGCCCCAACTTTTTTATAGTCTATAGGCATATGTCTTTCAGAAAAACATTGTTAGATTTTGCCACCCCATGTGGTACCAATCTGTGAAAATATTGGGTCTGGCTCATGGACTATGAACACACTTGCTCCTTTGTCGAATTTTCAATCTCTGATTAATGGAGAGACAACATTATAATGAATGCAGTCTGATGGGAGAGATTTGAGTGCTAATGAGTAGAGCTCAGTTACGACAGAAATTTGTGGATATTTTGCGCATATTGAAACATGACATTTAACCGTTCCCTAGGTTAGCCAATGAAATTTCATATCCATACAGGCCTAATACAACAAAGAGTAGGCCTCAGTATGACCTAATTTTCAAATGGAAGGAAGTAATTGCAGCACATGTTTGTAATTGACGGTGTCAAGATGATTTTTGGTGCTGTAATACTTCTTGTCTTTTTTATAAACATGTATGTATTGACTGCAAAGATGTCTAATAAATAAAATCAATCAATCAATCAATCAATTGAGGTGAAACTCAACCCCAATGAGTGAGCCATAGTCAGTAAGGCAATTTAATTGGTCATAGAAAATCCCAAATTTGGTCGTGGAAATTTGTGGAAAAGTCATGGAATTACACTCAGGGAAATAGACTCAGGCAAGACTGTAAAGAATAACATATTTTCATAATCCATGGGAAAATTTGAAATCAACACATTTTGATTGGATGGCCTGTAATCAGTCACTTTTGAGACATTCCCACAGGAGGAGTTATCTCTCAACAAAAGAACCTACTGGTTTAGGGGAAACAACTGGGCAGTCATAGAGTCTCAAAGACCAGCCTCTTCTGTTTCCTAATTACCACACTCAGCAACTTACTTGCATCTGATTGGTCTAGGATATGGCCATTCTCAACAAATGTGATAAGGTCTTTTTTTATAAGGTGTGGAGTAACCGTCGTAAAATCTTGTGGGTGTACCTCACCCTAATGAAATAATGCAAAAAATACCAAGCATCAGCAAATGGATAGGTCACTTTCATTCCAGTCTTCAAGGTCAAGACGTCTATGTGATGTTGAGGAATTATTCGCGGATGATGGAATCGTGGAGTTCTTTGGATTTAGTGGAGAGGAAATTCACCAGAGCGAGAAACGCTACAACAGAATACAGAAGAGGAACAAAAGCGTCATTCAAGGATGGGATTCAAGTCGGTCAAGACGTATCGCCAAAACTCAAGGTATGAAGTATTTTAGCTATTGCCAATTGGCCACTTCCAGAATGTGGCAGGCTATCTACATTGGGCAAGTAAACTCTTCCACGGGCATTTTCAGAGATATTCAATTTTAACTAATATATTAAATGCTCGAAATTAACAAATTGCAGTGCTGAAACTCAGAGATTATAAATTCTCTCACTTTTCAAAAATTATCTAATCGAATTGAATCTCATTATCTCCTTACAGAAAAACCAGCCCCTGATGAATCATCCCGTAGTAGTACACGCTACCCTCGAAGAAATATCCCCAAAACTGACTATGCAAAGATTGAAGTGCCCGATGATGATTGTTTCCTCTGTAAGTTGTTTGTTAATTCTCATAATAAGCTAAAGTGTTGATAATGTTAGCGTAGATGTTACATCTATAGGCTAAATTTATAGACTGAATTTATGGACTTCTTCAGGTTGTGGATGATCAATCTATTTTTGCCAACTGATTCACAATCAACTTTTAAGAAAAAATAATGAGATGATGCTCGCTTAGATCATCCCTCAGTAGGGTTGGGACGATATTGGGATTTTGATATCACAATATCAATTGATTGTGATACCGCGGTAACAGGATATATTGATCTCAGGGTTAATCAGCTATTTAATGCTATAAAACGTCTCAAATCGGAGAAAAATCAGAAATTCTGAATTTTGCGCTACCCTCGTCCGCAATTTTTTAAGCAGACGCTCTTGCCGAGAATCTCGTGCAGCCCGAGAACGAAGTGTCATGGCGCCCGAGGGACGAAAACAACGTGAATTAGAGTGGATTTCTTGCAATTTCTTTTTTTTGCCGGTTAATGACGTATATGAAGTAAAACCGGTAATACTGTATGTACTGTGGACCCTGACGTAGGACTGTCATCGATACGGCCAGAATCGATGCATCGGAAAAGTTGTCCGTATCGATACTGTATCGATACCATACCACAAGTATCGATACATTATATCCACCACATTTGTCGTATTTATTGTGAAATATTGCAAGAAATCCAGTAGAATCCACGTTGTTTACATGAAAATCGCGCCATCACTGCTCTGGTCTCGCTTGAAATCTCGCAAACGAGACCACGAGATTCAATATGGAGGACGTGGATGACGAAAATTCAGCAATTTTGTGATTTTTTGGTGATAACTCAACAATATAACTTGGATTTTGCCATTTCTCGGATGTGCTAAAAAGTATCGATACATTCGATGCATCGGAAAAGATTTTGTCAATTATCGCATCGGAAAAATTTTTTCGATGACATCCCTACCCTGACGGTACGATATTTGGCGGAAAAATCGGCATGAATACCGGTTGTCGTCCCAACCTATCCCTCGGCCTGTATGCAGAGAATCAGGCAGTTATAAAAAAGAGCACACCAGTCCTGTCCACAGTGATTGCCACCTCACTGAGTATGAATTGCTGTCTTGATATTAATAAGTTACACTTTTAATTGTTGACTTCTCAGATTGTGAAGATTGCAATATGGAGCATCTGGGGGACTGCCCAGTTCATGGACCGCTCATCGTTGTTGAAGATGCAAAGGTATGCATATCTTATGCAAAACAAACATTGTTATCATTATACTTGTCCACTACACTACAGGACCCCGACGAAACTGACGATTCAGTATGTTTCTGATTGGAATCAACTGAACCAATATAATTATGAGGTCATGTCCACCCGTGGGCCAGTCATTGAGTGGGTCGTCGCTCACTTCCGGAGCCCAGGGAAAACAATTGTACTTTAATATGCAATGGGAGTTAGGGCTGTGCAGCTGCACATAGGGGTGCCGGAAGAGGGGGGTGCGCACGGGGGGGGGGGACAATTGCCCCTTCTGCCCTAGTCCAAGGGGGGCAGGGGGGACAAGATGTGCCCTTTTGATCTTAATAAAAAAACCTAATTCTGCCTTATTTTAGTAATTTTAGACACATTAATCTGCCTTATTTTAGTAATTTTAGGCACAAATTACTAATTATATATTCAAAATTATTGACTCTCTATATGAATTTTTCATGCAAAATTGGTGCAAATTGGCGCGAATATGATTTGCCCTTTTTTGTGCGACCGCCCCTGCCCCCCGAATTTCCTTCTGGCACCCCTGGCTACACAGTGCCAAGCTACTAGCTGGGCACTGTGGAGCTATGATAATCACAGCAGCAGGAAAAGTAGTAGCCGTATAAAATTCGGATATAAAGTGGCACTGTCAAAAAAGCTGTGAAAAAGAGACTGTTTTATGGTGTGATAATTTGTAAGATTTGAATATGTGATTCTTTTGCTTCAGACCGAGCCAGATGACAAGTTGCGAGCAGACCACAGTTGCCCCGAAGGTCTCGTCATCAAGCAGTCGAAGATTCCTGGAGCTGGGTCAGGTGTGTGGTCGACAAAAGGCTTTCCAAAGGGAGTTCGATTCGGACCTTACCTGGGAGAGGTCCAGCACAGTGAAGATGACGTTCATGCATCTGGATATGGTTGGCAGGTGGGATACACTTCTTACTACAGCCTGTAAACTTGACATGCAAAAAAAGAGTGTTGCATCACACAAATTTTGCACTCTGTGAGTCATAATTACTGTTAAAAGCACATCCCTTAATAAAAGCCCACCCCCTCCATAAAGAGCCAATTTTAATCAAAATTCCATCAAATATAACTTCATCCAAGTTTTTAATGCAGAAAATGTTGCTTGCCCATTGTACGTTTAATGCAAGCAATAGGGTATGTGTGTCTTGATTTAATAGGGCTTAACAATGCATTTGTGTGCTTTCAGATCTTTAAAAACGACAAAGGCAGGCATTACATTGACGCCAAGGAAGTGAGTGCCTCCAACTGGATGCGTTACGTGAATTGCGCTCGTCATGACTCCGAGCAGAACTTGCTGGCTTTTCAATATATGGGAAATATCTACTATAAGACAATCACGCCAGTTCAGTCTTGTGAGGAACTGATGGTAAGCGTTACTGCTGTTAATTGCACTTTAGAACTGCTGCTATATCAGTAACTCTTCTAGGTCTTAACTGAGGTCACTTGTAGGTGTGTGAAGGTAAAGTTAAGTGGCTAGATATCTGTGTCACTTATTTGGTTTGTTGATTTTATTTTCTGGATTGTGTTCATATGTTTTACGCCTCTGCAGCACCTTAGTGGGCTATATCGAAATTTCTGGATTGAGTAGGGTTGGGACAATATTGGTATTTTGATGTCGCAACATCGATTGATAGTGATATCGCGATAATATGATATATCGATCTCAGGGTTATTCAGCTGTTTACTGCTAAAAATCGTTCAAAGTTGGCGAAAAATCCAAAATTCTTAATTTTGCGCTATTCAGACGCCCTGGCCGAGAATCTCGTCCAGCCCGAGAACCAAGTGTCATGGCGCCCGAGGGACCAAAACAATGTGGATTAGAGTTGATTTCTCACAATTTCTTCTTTTGACCGGTAAATGACGGTAGGAAGCTACACCGTTCATACCGGGATAACTGGCGCCTGAAAAATACTGTGGTATGGTATGCATGAATACCAGTTATCGTCCCAACCCTAGGATAGAGGATGGCGTTCTACTATTAGATGGTTCTTCAGCAATGTACAATATGATGATTTTTCTGATCAAATGCACAACTAGTGTTCTCAAAACAAATGGTGTTAAGCTTATGCGCCCTCGTGCGATACAACTCGGTTCCATGAAAACTGATATTGGACTCGATACTTTGCGATAACTGTACGTATATAATTAATGAGCTGTCTCTGAGAAAACCAGGCAGGATGGCTGTGTAAGTGGAGGATGGTCCGAGCCGGATCCGGATGAAATTTTCACCATGTGCCCTTCAAATACATTAATGAAGCACGGTGAAGTCCGTTTTTCCATAAATTCAAATTTTCCTTCATTTTAACCCCTTTTAAAAAAGCATGTCAAAAATGACTAAAATTCATTTAACATGGGCTTCAATGGGAAAAAAGCCCAACTTCAGCTCACTAAAAACCCATTTGCCAGCGGGTGGCTAGAAAAGCTGTCGATTGGTGATGCTTATATATGACTTGAATGTCTGAAATCCACTTTCCGTTCGCTGGGCATTTTCCTTATGTGCCTGATATGAGCATTTTAAGATATTTAAGGGTGGCAGATTTCATCGATTTTGTAGGAAAATGCAAAAATATGAAAAGGGCCATATCTCTGCTTAAAATTGACTTACTTTAACAATTTTGGTGTCCAAATATACATTTTTGCCAATTCCGCACTCATCTGAGAGGTTACTTTTATGATTAAAGGTCAAGGTCATTGTGAAATTTCAAGGTCAAATTCATTTTTTCCGTATTTTTTGTCCGATTTTGTAATACATGCTATGTTTACAAGCACAAAAGTCAAACTTAGACGCAACTTGATGGTACAGGGGGATGGGGAATTTTCTAAGCTACATTTTGGTACTTTATACTGTTCAGAAACTTGCAAATAAGACCACAATATGGGAATTTTTGTATTTACGGAAATTTATACATTTTGAAAATAAGAGTCAACATATTTTGTGCTGTTGTGTGCTGATGAGAGGTACACATTTTGAAACTGAACTTGATTTGTTAATGTGTCTTTGTCAACAATAAGACAACTTTTGTGAAAAAAATTTGCCATTTCAAGAAATATTGTATTTTCGGCTGCCATTATTGAAAATTTGATTTTTTGGAATATCTTTGGAACTAAGGCTGATAATGGAAAAATTATTTCACCAATACCCACATTTTCAGGGTCAAGGACTCTAATGAAGCCATTTTTGACATCATAGGTCATGTGACAATACTCTAGTTGAGGGTTTGAAAGATGCCGGTTTCGGAAGTTCATGCTTTTTTGGAATATCTCTGAAACTGACACAGATAATGGAAAAAGTATTTCACCCTTCACCATATTTTCAGAGTCAAGGACTATTGTAATACATTTTAGACATCACATATGAAGTAAAAATGCTATAACAGGTTTGACAAGCAGCATAAAGAACATCTTGTTATGTCCTTCAAAAATACCAGATTTTTTTTATTTTTTGTTTGCAAATCGTTTACTTAGCTAAGCCACTTATGTTATGATGTAGCCATGCATTTGCTATGCATGATGTCACATCAATCAACTGCAGCGAAACTCATAGGTTTACGCAAGACAAACTATCAATATTCAAAATAAGGTTTGGCCTGAAATTCAGAAGAATCAGGATGGTGTTTTCTGTCTGATTTCTTTTAAAATAATGTCTTATGTTTTTAATTGCCTCTCAATAGCCGAAGCTGGTGCTAATGGGGATGTAAAACAATAACTCACTTTGTCTGTTAAAGATTATGCTGTGCAATTTTTCGTTACCATTCATACGCTGTTTTCTTTGGCCGTTTCGCTGAATCTGTCATTGTGTTTTAAGGGAAACCATCATTTGAATGACAAGTTTTGTGTCAAAACACAGGTTATTCATAAAAGTTTTGCTCCTCCAAAGGTCATTCCAAATTCTGCCATGCACACATATTTTATTAGAGGATTGGCCAGTGTCACCCTAAAATTGAGTTGTGCTACTTTTTTTGCTTCAAGGCAATTGGCCTAAAAAATCATAGCTTTGTCACTCAATCTGATAGATATCAAAATACAATATATAGACTGGAATCGAAGTTTCAATGCAATCTGAACTATTAGAAACATGGTAGCATATATTTTTGATAAAGTAGGTCAATTGTATTACAGTTGTTCCACTTAGTTTATTGCAAGAAAAACCTCGTATTTTACCTTGTTTTTCAGATAGGTCTTGTGTTCCTGTTTTTGGTTTATGATAGATACTTTACATGGGACTTACTGAACGCTAATGACATAACTAAGGGGAGAAAATAAAAATGCCACAAAACTTGAATTATTTCTTTTTGGATGGTAGCATAAAACATATGTTCGTTATATCTAATTAATTTCTTCTTATATTCAGGAATGGCATAAAATAGTGACAAGAAGGGGCCTAGTTCCTGGGGGGGGATGGGGGGGATGATCAATCATATGATTATTCCTCCCCTCCCAAGAATTTCAAAATTATTACTACTTGGTGTTGACAATTATCAGTTATGTTTAGCAATTTTTTCCATGATGGCACTTGTATGTCATGGGGAATATATACAAGTCTCAAAGTCTCAGAACATACTTTAGGTTATCTAAAATATATTGGCTTTTGGCCTCTAAACTAAAGTGGCCCCCAAATCTACTGCAGAGACATTTGGCATGCTAGGCTTCGCGCAAAGTTTCGCGATCGCATTTACCGAAATCACCTTCCCCCTAAAAAAATGAAAAATCACCGCCCCTGCTGACAAGAATGTATAATCCCCGACAACATTGAACTTAATGCTAATGACATGCAAATGAGGTCACCCCATGTCACAGGATAGTTGTCAGCTAAAAACTCCCTACACAGGCTTGCCCTTTCCCTAAAGTCTTCACCTACCCTTCTTTCACCCTTTTCTTCCTCTGATGACATCACAAATTGATGTTTCCCTTGAGCACTGTTTATTGCCTCTGTCTCCACCAGACCTCCATTTATGCAAATGACCTGCTGGCTGAGAACTGTTTCTCATTTATTGTCGGCCATTTCCAAGTTCTAGTTATATAATTATTATGTATTCTAAATGAAAAATAAAATCCTATATCATACCCTTGCCACAACTGACCCCAATCCAAATGGCACAGCCACAAAATGATTTTACCAAAGAAAATTGGTCGTAAAAATCAATTAACTATGCTAAATTAAATCTAACACCACAAGTATTGGATATCCCTGCCAACCACTGTGAGCCAAAGGGAAATTATCTTACGGTCAACATGACGGAGGCAATAATATCGGGGGGGGGGGGGGGAGTTGGAGTTTTTTTTAGTAGTTTCTTGCAATGTTTTGGTGAAATAGATAAATTGTGCTTTAGCAGTCTTGCAACAAATAATTTATGGTGTTGCTTGAATATTGGGGGAACAGGAAGCTGAAAACAATTAACTATGCTTGCTTTTAAAGTGAAATAGATAATTTCTCCCTGAGGGCAACTCCAAGAATAGCGTGGTCACTCGATAAAAGATTGAGAAATACGTACAAATGTCAGTCCATAATGCATCATGTTTTCAACAATAATATTGAATATCTCAGTGCAGCTTTTCTCAGCATTAGATCTGGTCATGGTGCATATAATAATGAAGTTGGCACAATTTGTACACATGGGTGACATTACCTTCTTTACATTGTTCTTCATTTCATTTCACCCCAACACTAAGGCACAATTTAACACATGACACAACCCACCACAGTCTCTCCACATGTATGTATACAGTGAATTCAATTCGTTGAAAGTTTCTTTTTCTTCTTTTTTTATTTGGTGTAATGATATATCTCTGCCTTTGGGCCGCATGAAACGAAGATGTTATCCTATCTGAAAATCTGGAATTTGCAGCACCTTACAAGTTTCAATTTTGATCACAGTATTTTAAAGTCTTATTCTATTCTGGCCTTTATGATAAAATGAATTTTAATTAAGGCTAAATCATAAAGTAGTTAAGGCGCCTTAATTAACTTTTGATATTAATTATAAATATGACAAAATGTAGAGAAAAGTATGTGTCGACAATGGTCTGCAGCCTCCTCAGTAGACCAAATATCATCATTGAATTTCTGCTTGTAAAAGTCGAAGGACTACACCACAACACTGCCACCTTGGAGTTAATTATACTCAATGATAATGACATCACCAGTATTGTAGCTTACTGACGATTTAATTTAAAAAAAGGAGTAAAATATTCCTTATGCAATAATGGCTTCATAATGCACATGTATGTCTCCTTGCTGCTGATTACATCACAATTATCAGGGCTACATTGTTCTGTCTCACTCTGGTGAAAAAATTGAATTGGATTAGGCCTATAGCAGTGGTCATACTTCCAAAATGATCATTATGCAACCTGTTGATTAAAAAATTTCATTACCCTGTAGTGGGGTCCCTAATAGTTATCCTGAGACATCCAGATTTTTGGAAGGGAAATCAAAATTTGTAAGACCATTCAATTTATTTTCACAATGAAACAATTCACTAGCCATCCTGGTTGAAGTGAAGAATGCTAAATTCTGCCTACGAATCTGGAACACCCCCCTTCAGTGTATAGAGGGTCAGGTCAGTCAAGAGGTTAAATATTAACTGGAAATTGTCGCATATTCTAAAATTTAAAGATATATAAAAATTCATTGCTAATACTCCAGTGCCTAGACTAATCAAAGGTACAGGTGGAAGTTTATCCTCCAATAGGAATGTTTTTACCCCACACTGAATTTTTCAGGATGCACTTTTCTCAGAAATTAACAGATTGTGTGTTAGCACATAATTTTTACGTCCGTGTATTGCATTGTACAGGCTTCATAAGCTCTAGAAGACAGTTTAAGCTTTCAATACAAAAACAAATATGTTATGATTTGAATGCAGTTAAGATAGTCCCAATTTGGTTTCTTATATGCCCAGAGCTGGACCTGAGAATAATTCATGGACTCATTGAGTATTTTTGAACTGTCAATCACTGCCCGATTCACATTGTTTTCACAGCCCAATTCACATCGTTTTAAGAAATATTGGTCTCTCAAGGCTTTTCCATGTATCAGTTGTCAAGTGGTTGTCTCAATAGTAACCATCACAGTACAGTAACTGCAGAGTTGCACTGCAGTTCATTGATGTGACATCATGCACAGCAAATACTTACATCATAAAAAAAGTGGCTTTGCTTTGCTAAATACACGATTTGTAAAGAAAATCTGTCTTGCATTTTGGAAATGCCACATTTCAAGCCTGTTTTAGCATAGTATTTTTACTTGAGATGTGATGTCTAAAATGGTATCACAATAGTCTTGACTCTGAAAATATGGCAATGGGTGAAATATTTTTTCCATTATCTCTCTCAGTTCCAGAGATGTTCCAAAAACGTTGAATTCCTATAACGAGCACCTTTCAAACCATCTAATAGAGTATTGTCACATGACCTATGATGTCACAAATGGCTTCATGAGAGTCCTTGACCCTGAAAATGTGGGTATTGGTGAAATAATTTTTCCATTATCAGCCTTAGTTCCAAAGATATTCCAAAAAATCAAATTTTCAATAATGGCAGCCGAAAATATAACATTTCTTGAAATCACCAATTTTTTTCACAAAAGATGTCTTATTATTGTCAAAGACACATTAACAAATCAAGTTCAGTTTCAAAATGTGTACCTCTCATCAGCACACAACAGCACAATATATGTTGACTCTCATTTTCAAAATGCATAAATTTCCGTAAATACAAAAATTCCCATATTGAGGTCATATTTGCAAGTTTCTGAACTGTATAAAGTACCAAACTGTAGCTTAGAAAATTCCCCATCCCCCTGTACCATCACGTTGTGTCTAAATTTGCCTTTTGAGCTTGTAAACATAGCATGTATTACAAAATCAGACAAAAAATACGGAAAAAATGAATTTGACCTTGAAATTTCACAATGACCTTGACCTTTAATCATAAAAGTAACCACTCAGATGAGTGCGGAATTGGCAAAAATGTATATTTGGACACCAAAATTGTTAAAGTAAGTCAATTTTAAGCAGAGATATGGCCCTTTTCATATTTTTGCATTTTCCTACAAAATCGATGAAATCTGCCACCCTTAAATATCTTAAAATGCTCATATCAGGCACATAAGGAAAATGCCCAGCGAACGGAAAGTGGATTTCAGACATTCAAGTCATATATAAGCATCACCAATCGACAGCTTTTCTAGCCACCCGCTGGCAAATGGGTTTTTAGTGAGCTGAAGTTGGGCTTTTTTCCCATTGAAGCCCATGTTAAATGAATTTTAGTCATTTTTGACATGCTCTTTTAAAAGGGGTTAAAATGAAGGAAAATTTGAATTTATGGAAAAACGGACTTCACCGTGCTTCATTAATGTATTTGAAGGGCACATGGTGAAAATTTCATCCAGATCCGGCTCGGACCATCCTCCACCCCCCGCCTGGTTTTCTCAGAGACAGCTCATTAATGTTATCTGGTGCACTAGGTGTGGTATGGTGATGAGTACGCCCGGGAATTGGGAATTACGAAGTTGGCGAGTGAAGATCAAATGACGGACTTCCAGAAGGATGATAGGAAGCCCACTATCTACCAGCTGCTCAAGAATCCTGGTAAGACGGTGTTGTATTAACCTTACTGCACTGAGTTGTTTCTTCTCGTTTTGTCAAAAAATCTTTCAGTGGCCGAAGTTTATGAAGATGTTGGATAGATCTGTATCATTGGTCTTTCAGTTTCAGCTGCAAGAATGCCCAATGATAGTCTCCTACAGAAGGCACTACAGTGCCGCCTGTAAGTAAGTGAAATGCATGCAATGGTGCATTGCATCAATGCAAAACATCCTCAGCAAATGCCCAATGTTATTTAATAGGGAAGGGTGGTTCACTTGATTAACAAAACTTTGATCCATACCTAACTCCGACTACCGCAAAGAAAATTGGCTGACATTGTTATCCCACATGCTTCACATATCGGCCTTTATGACCCAATATGTCTTCCTCTCATCAGATGAAAATTCATGCTTCCACAGACAATTTGGTTGAGGATGTTTAGCATTGATGCAATGACACGATAGCAAGCGTTTCACTTATTTACAGGCGGCACTGTAAATGACGTATGAGAGGCTGACTGTGGCAGTATTAGTAATGAATTATGCATGGGCGGTTACGACTTCCTGTGTAAAAAAGTGTTACAAAAAGTTGCCAATGGGAGAAAAACAGATTTTTATAGCATCATATGTGATGGTGGGCCCAGAGAACTTCCATTCTATGCTCTGCGTTGAATATTTTCTCATGTTTGTTTCAGATATTGAGGGTTATGAATGCGAGCACTGTGGCATAATGTTTTCCAAAGAAGAGTATCTACTTGTTCACAAATGGAGAAAGCATGGTGTACGTCTCAGCATGGATTATGTTTGTGAGGTCTGTTCTTGGAGATTCCCTACAAATTCTAGACTCCAGGAGCATCGTTCTAGGGTTCACAAACCTAAGAGAAGTGACGATACATCTCTTCGGAATTCCAACAAACAGAACATTAAGGAAAACGTCAAATTAGGTTCCCCCAGCGAAAGCCTAAATTCTTCTCCAGACTCAGCGGGAGAACCCTTGGCGACGCAAAAGGATGTAGCTGGGCGACACACTTGCTGTATTTGTAGGAAATTATTTCTAAGTGAAAATACACTCACTGTACATATGCGGTCCCATACTGGAGAGAGACCATACATTTGCAAGGTCTGTGGAAAGGGATTTACGCGGCAGGGTGACCTGACCAGACATAAGATAATACACAGTGGAGAGAAACCATACATTTGCAATATCTGTGGGAAAGGATTTGCTCTGCAAGGTAACATGGAGAGACACCTACGGACACATAGTGGAGAGAGACTTTACAAATGCAATGTCTGTGGAAAGAGATTTAACAGTAAAGGCAATATGAAGAGACACATGCAGACACACAGCGGAGAGAAACCATACACTTGCAACATCTGTGGGAAAGGATTAACACAGCAACGTAACTTGACTCGACATATGAGGATTCACAGTGGAGAGAAGCCTTACATTTGCAGTGTCTGTGGAAAGGGATTTGCACAGCGAGGTGACCTTACCATACACATTAGGACACACAGTGGAGAAAAGCCCTACACATGCAACGTCTGTGGTCAGGGATTTACACAGCAAGCTCACTTGACAGCACACATTAGGACACATAGCGGAGAGAAACCATACAGCTGCAACATCTGTGGTAAAGGATTTGCACAGCGAGGTAGCCTAAGCACGCATATGCGGACACATAGCGGAGAGAAGCCGTACACTTGCAATATCTGTGGTAAGAGATTTGCATACTCAGGAGACCTGACCAAACACACGAGGACACATACTGGAGAGAGACCTTACATTTGCAATGTCTGTGGCAAGGGATTCATTAGTTCAAGCAATTTAAAGTCACACATCCGCACAAATCACGCAGAGCAGTGATACTCATCAACTTAATTAGAAAACGCTGACGCTCCAAAGCGTAGATACATCAGATATTGTTCTTGATAATCAAAGGATGGTCATACTATTCTCTGAACTGATGTATTGTATAATTCTCAGTGATTAAGATACATATTGCATGGGCTTCGTGTTAATATTGGCTCTCAATGGTACCTGCAAGGATGATCATATTTAATCCATGGATAATCAAATTCTGTCAAGTCATGTGTAATATGTGCTGTATTCCAATTCCCGGTGATAGTGATTAAAGATACTTGTTGCATGAACTCAAAAATTAAAGTGCCTCTTGAAAGAATATATTTTAAATTTGATGTCTCAATACATTGTCTCAGAAAAGGCCTAATAATTCACTTAGCTTCAGACATTTTATATTAAAGTAAAATTACAAGTTAGACCTTATTACCATTGTTATGATGAATTGACTATACCTTTTAACATATTTCTGTGCTCTTTTCTGTGGAATGAAGTAAAATTATCAACTCATCCTATGTTATAGCAGAAATATGACACGACCACATTCCCTATGTGTAAATTTGACTTCCATGTGGTATATACATTTATAGATTTATCTGTAGAATAACTTTTGATATAGTCAACTTTCCAAAGTAGAATATTAAATTTTACCTACACAGGCCTACTTTATTGAATTGAATTGAACAATTCTGCAGTAAATTGTACAGTACTGAATTTTGTATTCTCAGTATCTCATTCCGTTTCACCATTTACATTTTTAATCTTATTTGAGGTAAATGTCTGGAGTTGTTCTTAAACTAAAATGAAATTGAATCAACTGTAATTGGTGTGGTTTTCATAATGAAATGTTCGTATTTGATATTACAAATTAATTGTTAATTTGAATGGTTTGTTAAGGTGTACATGTCTGTCATGTAATATCTTATTGTTGAGTTGGTCTTTATGATATGTTATTACTGTTTATGTTACTTAAAAAATAATAAATGATATTGTTGTTCATTATACACATGTTTTTTTTAAATTTGTCATTTCAATGACAATTTTCCAGTCTTAGAAAATCAACTGTCAGTACTGGGCACATGAAAGGCGTAGCCAATTTTATTGAGTTCATTGTTATGCTGCTTGAAATATACCAGAAGATTTGCAATAACTGATTAACTTCTCAGTTTTGGAGGACTATTCAGCTCAATGGCAAAGTATACCATTACTTCTTTATTCAAACTCCAGCACTGCATGAGATTCATCTTGGAGCTTCTTGTGGCACAAAGATGCCGATTTGTAGGGGGGGATCCAGAAAATTCCGGTGGGGGGGTCTATCGGGCTATCGCAACATTCCGTGACGGCGCACGGATAAAATTAACATGTAAAAATATATAAATTTTGGTCTGGTGGGGGGGGGGGATGCATCCCCCCATCCCCCCCCTGCGTCCGTCCCTGCCGATTTGATCCCAAGTGCCTTGGAATTTCTCTGGTTTGCAGTCTATTAGGGCCTAAATGATCCTGGCTTTATCTGTCCTACTGATTGGTTTATTAGTGTCAGAGGATAGTGTTAGCTCAATGGCAAAGCACAATTGTTTTCAGAGGAAACTGCATCAATGCATGTGACTGTCATCTAACAATGCATCTCCGAAAAAGGAGTCTCAAATGGTTCAAACTGCAATGTTGTATGTGACTCTCATTGAACCAATAATGTTTCTTGGAAACAGTGGTCTCAAATGGGTAAAACTGCATTGTTGCATGTAACTCACCAAAGTAACAATGTCTCGTGGAACAAAGGGTCTCAGATGGTTCAAACTGCAATGTTGCATGTGATTCTCACCAAAGTAACAATGTCTCGTGGAACAAAGGGTCTCAGATGGTTCAAACTGCAATGTTGCATGTGATTCTCATCAAAGTAGCAATGTCTCGTGGAAACAAGGGTCTCAGATGGTTCAAATTGCAATGTTGCATGTGACTCTCACCAAAGTAACAATGTCTCGTTGAACAAAGGGTCTCAGTTGGTTCAAACTGCATTGTTGCATGTGAATCTCATCAAAGTAACAATGTCTCTTGGAACAAAGGGTCTCAGATGGTTCAAATTGCAATGTTGCATGTGATTCTCATCAAAGTAACAATGTCTCTTGGAAACAAGGGTCTCAGATGGTTCAAACTGCAATGTTGCATGTGAATCTCATCAAAGTAACAATGTCTCGTGGAACAAAGGGTCTCACTTGGTTCAAACTGCATTGCTGCATGTAACTCACCAAAGTTACAATGTCTCGTGGAACAAAGGGTCTCAGTTGGTTCAAACTGCAATGTTGCATGTGATTCTCATCAAAGTAACAATGTCTCGTGGAACAAAGAGTCTCAGTTGATTCAAACTGCAATGTTGCATGTGACTCTCATCAAAGTAACAATGTCTCTTGGAAACAAGGGTCTCAGATGGTTCAAACTGCAATGTTGCATGTGACTCATCAAAGTAACAATGTCTCGTGGAAACAGGGGTCTCAGATGGTTCAAACTGCAATGTTGCATGTGACTCTCATCAAAGTAACAATGTCTCGTGGAAACAAGGGTCTCAGTTGGTTCAAACTGCAATGTTGCATGTGACTCATCAAAGTAACAATGTCTCGTGGAACAAAGGGTCTCAGATGGTGCAAACTGCAATGCTGCATGTGACTCTCATCAAAGTAACAATGTATCGTGGAACAATGGGTCTCAGTTGATTCAAACTGCAATGTTGTATGTGACTCTCATCAAAGTAGTATCGTGGAAACATGGGTCTCAGTTGATTCAAACTGCAATGTGGCATGTGACTCTCATCAAAGTAACAATGTCTCGTGGAAACAAGGGTCTCAGATGGTTCAAACTGCAATGTTGCATGTGACTTTCATCAAAGTAACAATGTCTCGTGGAACAAAGGGTCTCATTTGGTTCAAACTGCATTGTTGCATGTGAATCTCATTAAAGTAACAATGTCTCATGGGACAAAGGGTCTCAGTTGGTTCAAACTGCAATGTTGCATGTGACTCTCATCAAAGTAACAATGTCTCGTGGAACAAAGGGTCTCAGTTGGTTCAAACTGCAATGTTGCATGTAACTCTCATCAAAGTATCAATGTCTCGTGGAACAAAGGGTCTCAGATGGTTCAAACTGCAATGCTGCATGTGACTCTCATCAAAGTAACAATGTATCGTGGAACAATGGGTCTCGGTTCAAATTGCAATGTTGCATGTGATTCTCATCAAAGTAACAATGTCTCTCGGAAACAGAGATCTCACATGGTTCACACTGCGATGTTGCATGTGACTCTCATCAAAGTAACAATGTATCGTGGAACAATGGGTCTCAGTTGATTCAAACTGCAATGTTGCATCTGACTCTCATCAAAGTAACAATGTATCGTGGAACAATGGGTCTCAGTTGATTCAAACTGCAATGTGGCATGTGACTTTCATCAAAGTAACAATGTATCGTGGAACAAAGGGTCTCGGATGATTCAAACTGCAATGTTGCATGTGACTCTCATCAAAGTAACAATGTCTCGTGGAAACAAGGGTCTCAGATGGTTCAAACTGCAATGTTGCATGTGACTCTCATCAAAGTAACAATGTCTCTTGGAAACAAGGGTCTCAGATGGTTCAAACTGCAATGTTGCATGTGACTCTCATCAAAGTAACAATGTCTCATGGAAACAAGGGTCTCAGATGGTTCAAACTGCAATGTTGCATGTGACTCATCAAAGTAACAATGTCTCTTGGAAACAAGGGTCTCAGATGGTTCAAACTGCAATGTTGCATGTGACTCGCATCAAAGTAACAATGTCTCCTGGAACAAAAGGTCTCACTTGGTTCAAACTGCATTGCTGCATGTAACTCTCATCAAAGTAACAATGTCTCGTGGAACAAAGGGTCTCAGTTGGTTCAAACTGCAATGTTGCATGTGATTCTCATCAAAGTAACAATGTCTCGTGGAACAAAGGGTCTCAGTTGGTTCAAACTGCAATGTTGCATGTGACTCATCAAAGTAACAATGTCTCGTTGAACAAAGGGTCTCAGATGGTTCAAACTGCAATGTTGCATGTGATTCTCATCAAAGTAACAATTTCTCGTGGAACAAAGAGTCTCGGTTCAAACTGCAATGTTGCATGTGACTCATCAAAGTAACAATGTCTCGTGGAACAAAGGGTCTCAAATGGTTCAAACTGCAATGTTGCATGTTACTCTCATCAAAGCAACAATGTCTCGTGGAAGCAAGGGTCTCAGATGGTTCAAACTGCAATGTTGCATGTGACTCTCATCAAAGTAACAATGTCTCGTGGAACAATGGGTCTCAGTTGGTTCAAATTGCAATGTTGCATGTGACTCTCATCAAAGTAACAATGTCTCGTGGAAACAAGGGTCTCAGATGGTTCAAACTGCAATGTTGCATGTGACTCTCATCAAAGTAACAATGTCTCGTGGAAACAAGGGTCTCAGATGGTTCAAACTGCAATGTTGCATGTGACTCTCATCAAAGTAACAATGTCTCGTGGAAAAAGGGTCTCAGATGGTTCAAACTGCAATGTTGTATGTGACTCATCAAAGTAACAATGTCTCATGGAAACAAGGGTCTCAGATGATTCAAACTGCAATGTTGCATCTGACTCTCATCAGTAACAATGTCTTGTGGAAACAAGGGTCTCAGATGGTTCAAACTGCAATGTTGCATGTTACTCTCATCAAAGTAACAATGTCTCTTGGAAACAGTGGTCTCAGACGGTTCAAACTGCAATGTTGCATGTGATTCTCATCAAAGTAACAATGTCTCATGGAACAAAGGGTCTCAGTTGGTTCAACTTGCAATGTTGCATGTGATTCGCATCAAAGTAACAATGTCTCGTGGCAACAAGGGTCTCAGATGGTTCAAACTGCAATGTTGCATGTAACTCTCATCAAAGTAACAATGTCTCGTGGAACAAAGGGTCTCAGTTGGTTCAAACTGCAATGTTGCATGTGATTCTCATCAAAGTAACAATGTCTCGTGGAACAAAGGGTCTCAGTTGGTTCGAACTGCAGTGTTGTATGTGACTCATCAAAGTAACAATGTCTCGTGGAACAAAGGGTCTCAGATGGTTCAAACTGCAATGTTGCATGTGATTCTCATCAAAGTAACAATGTCTCGTGGAACAAAGGGTCTCGGTTCAAACTGCAATGTTGCATGTGACTCATCAAAGTAACAATGTCTCGTGGAACAAAGGGTCTCAGATGGTTCAAGCTGCAATGCTGCATGTGACTCTCATCAAAGTAACAATGTCTCGTGGAACAAAGGGTCTCACATGGTTCAAACTGCAATGTTGCATGTGACTCTCATCAAAGTAACAATGTATCGTGGAACAATGAGTCTCAGTTGGTTCAAACTGCAATGTTGCATGTGATTCTCATCAAAGTAACAATGTCTCGTGGAAACAAGGGTCTCAGATGGTTCAAACTGCAATGTTGCATGTGACTCTCATCAAAGTAACAATATCTCGTGGAAACAAGGGTCTCTGATGGTTCAAACTGCAATGTTGTATGTGACTCATCAAAGTAACAATGTCTCTTGGAAACAAGGATCTCAAATGATTCAAACTGCAATGTTGCATGTGACTCATCAAAGTAACAATGTCTCTTGGAAACATAGGTCTCAGTTGGTTCAAACTGCAATGTTGTATATGACTCATCAAAGTAACAATGTCTCGTGGAAACAAGGGTCTCAGATGGTTCAAACTGCAATGTTGCATGTGACTCTCATCAAAGTAACAATGTCTCGTGGAACAAAGGGTCTCAGTTGGTTCAAACTGCAATGTTGCATGTGACTCTCATCAAAGTAACAATGTCTCATGGAACAAAGGGTCTCAGTTGGTTCAACTTGCAATGTTGCATGTGATTCTCATCAAAGTAACAATGTCTCGTGGCAACAAGGTTCTCAGATGGTTCCAACTGCAAAGTTGTATGAAACTCATCAAAGTAACAATGTCTCTTGGAACAAAGGGTCTCAGTTGGTTCAAACTGCAATGTTGCATGTGATTCTCATCAAAGTAACAATGTCTCGTGGAACAAAGGGTCTCAGTTGGTTCAAACTGCAATGTTGCATATGACTCATCAAAGTAACAATGTCTCGTGGAACAAAGGGTCTCAGACGGTTCAAACTGCAATGTTGCATGTGACTCTCATCAAAGTAACAATGTCTCGTGGAACAAAGGGTCTCAGATGGTTCAAACTGCAATGTTGCATGTGACTCTCATCAAAGTAACTGTCTGTTGGAAACAAGGGTCTCAAATGGTTCAAACTGCAATGTTGTATGAAACTCATCAAAGTAACAATGTCTCTTGGAAACAAGGTTCTCTGATGGTATAAACTGCAATATTGCATGTGACTCTCATCAAAGTAACAATGTCTCCTGGAAACAGAGGTCTCAGATGGTTCAAACTGCAATGTTGTATGTGACTCGTCAAAGTAACAATGTCTCTTGGAAACAAGGGTCTCAGATAGTTCAAACAGTTAAACTGCAATGTTGCATGTGACTCTTCCTTGAAGTAACAATGTCTCTTGGAAACAGGGATCTCAAATAGGTCAAACTGCATTTTTGCGTGTGACCCTGACTGAAGTAACAATGTCTCTTGGAAAAGCTGTTCTCTCTGATTATAACTCCACCTTTACTTATCCTTACCTGATTGTATGCTTCAATTTTAAGCTTTAGTGATTTTGGTATTTTGTTTTAAGGAGACAAACGTAATATTGTTGATGACTGACTAACAAAAGGATTATACTTGCAAGTGGTTCTTACACCAAATAAAATGGCCTTGTTTTGATCATCATTAATCAAACAGATTTCTGCTGTTTTCAGTGGCGTCCCTATGGGGGGGCACAGCCCCTCCCCCATATTGGACCTGTGCCCCCACCAGGTGCCCCCCGTATGAACTTTCCAACCTTGGCAAAAATATACACAATTAGTATACTGGGTGCCCCCCCCAGAGAATCGCGTGCCCCCCCCCCAGGTGCCCCCCCCCCGTCCGAGACGCCCCAGTTACGCCACTGGCTGTTTTATCCAGTGGGCCTATAGAGAAGTGGAGACCTAGAAGTTCTTGTATGAAGAGAAAAATTCCCTGAGATTATATATTGTCTGGATTTAGATGTATTACAAGCAATCTTAAAGCTGTTTTAATTGTGCCAACTTTCAAGATCTACTTTCAAATACAAGACAGTGCAATATTATACCAAGTCCAAGTTCTAACGCGGGGTGAAAGTAGGGGTCGACTGAATAATTTTTCATACATTGCTACATTTATAGACAGACTAGGTATTGATTTGCCCCTTCCAGAATGCTTTATTCTCAATTTATAAGCAGAGAGCATTATAAGTCCCCCCCTGGGAGCCTGATGATTGTGGGGACCATAACTCTCCCATATCTTTAGCTTGCCAAACCACAGGAGTCTATTCAACTCACAACAGAAGATTTATTCCAATAGCGAAGTTGGTCCACTACTTCTGGATGACTTCAGTCATTCACGTATGGTGAATTTTGGTTCTTGGTTCTTGGCAGGCATTGGCCTAAATCTGATCTTTGTGTGAATTTGGTGTTGCATTTGTTGTTCATTTTTAAAAGGATAGTTGTCTCATGGGGTATTTATTTAATAGCGAAGTTGGTCCAATACTTATTTCTTTTCTTCATATCATATTTCATTGTGATATTTTTCTTTCTTACCTTCATATCATGTCTTATTCTTATTTTATCAATACTGGACCACAATAGAAACTGCATTGTAGGTGTCATCTAGAATAAACATATACTAGAGTGAATAAACTGATCTGGTATTGTGTAGTTTTGTTTATTTGAAAGATTTTCAAGATATATCTAAACCATAGAAATGCATCCACATATGTCTAAGTTCAGAAAATTTGATATGTTGTTTTAGGCCGAGATTTCAAAGAAAATAAAGGCTTTAGGCTACGTTTGGTTCTCTGTCAATTCAACTCACTTTCTCACTCTCATCTGTCAGAAACAAATCACAAATTGTCAAATGAAAAGATGATTATGAATTTGTGCATGCGGTTGATCAAAAATTCACATAAAGAAGGATCAGGATTGCAATTAAATGTTTCTGTTTAATCCTGTTTTAATTTTAGAAATGCCTGGGAAATAATTCCTTTTTAATTCCTCAGATGTTTTATCATTCCTCATCCTCATATTTAACCTGAGAAGAGTTTATTAACCATCCAAAATTTGGAAAGCGATGACACACTCTCCACATTTTTGAAAGTGTTATCGCTGTATGTGTTGTATTTTTGATGCCATTACTAATTAATTGCTGTACCTCAAGAATGTTTATGTGAATTGAGACACTCTGTTCAGGAAAGCATGATTGTTAAGTCATTGTTTAGTCGGAATTAGTACACTTTATCAGTTTAGGGGAGACCGGGCCTTGTTGTCACAGGGGTAGGTTCAGGGGCGGACTGGCCTATGTGGCATATTACGTAAGCACAAACTGGTCTGCATATCTAGCATATCTGTGCCTTATTTCTTGCATATTGAACTTATGAATTTGGCTATATTATGGTCAATTCACCAAATCCCTTCAAAAAATATACAGCATTAATCTGCGCATTGTCCAAACTTGATAGGTCAAAAATTTGCATACACTCCCCATGGTAGTATTATACAATAGTTATGTCTGTACTTATGAATCCTTGAGTGTGGTATCCTAACTAGTTTGATAAAACGAAGCTCCAGATAAATTATTCAAACTATGTACAAGCTCTTCCCCTCAGATCTAAAGATTTTAGTGTAAGAAGGAAAAATATCCTCATGATAAATTTAGAGCCATTCATTCCTTGAAACTCCTGTCCCCCTTCTCCATTTCTTGATCCCCCCCCCCCCCCGACAATGCTATTAATTGTCTAAAAAATAAATACAAATATAATCCATGAAACCAGGCTCATAGGGGAGGGAACAATGAAAGAAATTACCCTCACTGACATGGGAGGAACAATGAAAGAAATGAATTACACTGACATGGGACTGGGAGGAAACAATAGAAGAAATGAACTTCACTGACATGGGAGGAACAATGAAAAAATTGACCTTCACTGACATTGGAAGAACAGTGAAATAATTGACCTTCACTTGCATGGGATGAACAATCAAAGAAATGACCTTCACTGACATGGGAGGAACAATGAAAGAAATGACCTTCACTGACATGGGAGGAACAATGAAAGAAATGACCTTCACTGACATGGGAGGAACAATGAAAGAAATGACCTTCACTGACATGGGAGGGAACAATGAAAGAAATGACCTTCAGTGACATGAAAGGGAACAATGAAAGAAATGACCTTCAGTGACGTGACACTGATTGTGTGGACTCTAACTCCTGCTCAAATATAAACCTGAAATATGTTGTTGAAGTGTGCAAATCTTTCTCATGTTGTCTTCATAATTTTTTTGCTATTTACTGTCAACATTTCATAACATTTAAAATAAAATAACTGTCATGTAGTGATCTTCTTGCTTTAGTGTATTGATTTTTGCACATCTAAGACTTCTTCACCTGTTAAAACTCCTTAGCAACCAGAACGTTAACCTTAAACAAAGTTCCAATGGGAATAAGACTTTTAAATTATGAACACACACTGAAAAAAAGGTTTGTGTGAAACAGACAAAACGAACGTTAGCTGGTGTCCGTCCAAAATTTTGTATAAATTCAGACAAAAGGTATGTGTATTTTTGACATTTCATTGATCAAATCACACAAAAAATTGATCAAGATTGACAATGAAATGTCAAAAATACACATGCCTTTTGTCTGAATTTACACAAAATTTTGGACGGACACCAGCTAACGTTCGTTTTGTCTGTTTCACACAAACCTTTTTTGCAAGGCAATAACTGTTCTCTTTCATGTTACAAACACACCCATTTTAAATTCATGACATATTTCTTAGTGCATTTTTAGTGCAATCCATTTCGTCTTTGCTTATATATATTGTTAATTCGTATTGATTATAATAAAAGACACTAAGGGGGAGGTCATTTAATGTCTGGGGGGGGGGGGTTAGAGTTTTTTTTAAATAGATAATTTCTTGCTTAATTTTTGGTGAAATAAATTCTTTTTGGGCAGTCTTGAAATAAATAATTTCTGCCAGGGGTGTTTCTTAATAAGGCACTGTTTGATTTAGGAATGGATATTTCGGGACCACTTGCTCTTGAAATAAATAAATACAGCCGCCGTCTCGTTAAAATAAATAATTTCCCGCCGAGGAAGACTCCAAACCCCCCCCCCCAAAATTAAATGGCCATCCCCTAAAACTCTTACTTCCAAGATGAACAGAAGGCAATAATTCTACACTTTTGTCCTTCAATAACACACCCATTTTAAATTCATGACATATTTCTTAGTGCATTTTTAGTGCAATTCGTTTCGTCTTTCAAATTACATATATATGTATTGTTGATTTGCATTGATTATAGAATACACTAAACTGGAAAACACCACTCCTCTCCCTGTTCCCTTCCTGTTGGGCTTTAGCTTTGCAGCTTTTTGTGGCCATTAGGCCCATTACTAACTTTGTCAGGCGATTCGCAAAAGGAAATGTTAAATTTTTTTTGCATTAAATCTAAAGGAGGAAGGGATGGAGTATTTTAACTCCCTTAACCCCCCCCCTCCCCATCCTTTCTTGATCTGTTACTGATTGTTAATATAGGTCTACTGCAGGCTATGTGTGTATTGGACTTTTCGTAAACACCAGAAACAAGAAATTCTTTAAAAAAAGAATTGTAGGGACCTGAGGTTTCTTCAAACACATATTTTATTTTCCAAATATTCAAATAATGTTTTATGTATGTGTAGTTGCATCTATACCTCCAATGCACCACTGTGAGTGTGTGATTTAACAAACCTAATACATGTTACATCATGATTAGGCATGCCTAATTACAGGTGTTATTAACATAGACAGCAAACCAAGCAATGAGAAGCCCTTTTAAATTCTTTGTCATGAACATGAAATTTCTATTTCCATTACAATAAACTAATTGTGGCTTGCATAATATTTGGATTATTACACTTTTAGACTGACCAGTTTGTGAGAAGTTGAATATCTAATGTTCTCATACAGTGTTTTCTTTTATCACTTGTCTTATGTCATCTCAAATGTTTATACACTAAGGCTATATAATTTTTTGAAGGAAATCTCTATGGGATAATATTATGCTCCAGGTGTGCTTTGGAGATGGTCCCCAATCACTCAAACATGACAGCTCCCAAGGTCATGCAGTGAAGGAGCTACTGAGCATAAAGAGGGGCAAATATATACTTGATTTGTAATTTGTAGTCACAGTTACCTTTGCTGTAGCATGAATATCCTCCTAATATTGGAGGTAAATTTGGAGGGTACTCCTGCTATAGGGAAAGTATATCTGCAAGGCCAACTTCCTAGTGCCCCCCTCCAGAAACTCAAGAAGCTCCACCACTGCAGTACACATAAATTGATGACAAATAGCACTTGGCTGATTATTTTTGCCCCTTTAGTTAGGGACCTCCACTGTAAAATCTTTCCTCATTTGGAGCTTATAACACAGATCTGAGATGGTCCCTACAAAAAATCAATCCTTATAAATGTATTGTTGCGTTAAAGCTGGAGAAGCTGGTGAGATTTCAGAACTCAGTTTCGTAACTTTAGAACGATGATGGCTGATTTACGAAAGAATATTGACCAGGCCCATAAAACTACTCATACAAAGAAATCCAAGAGATCAACAGAAGACATAAATGATTAAAAGAAAACTTGTTGACATGGCGCCTTGTCTGCCCCTTTTCCTATAAATTATGCACTTTTGCTGTACTGTTCCTTTGAACCATAAAAGATAACAAGTATATTCAATAGTAGGCCTATGATGACATATGATAAAAAATAATAAACTGAGCATAGAATCTGATGCACAAAGATCAATAAAAGGAAAAGATGATCACCTCATGATTTGTAAAATGTTGATTTATGTATATTCAGGTTGTTTGGTTATAAATCATTGTAAAGAAGATACTCAAGGATTAAAATGGAGAACCATGAATATTCTGATGATTAGTATCATAAAGAAGGTTTCTGAATCTTCTGAAAATAATTCTTAACATATCCTCAGGACTTGTAACAACATCTTTAAATGCAATACTCCAACTTCTAAATTGTATTCAATGGCCAGCAAGGAAAAACACTTTTCCCTTTGATAAGTCCAAAAGTTCAAAATATGGCCCTATCTATCTCCAATATGCTAAACAATCTGAAAAAAGTGAAGTAACGATAAGAACTATCCTTTGGATCAGTTCTAAATGTCAATATATCTGACCTCATCTTTATATGATATGCAAAACAATCTAAACAAGTAAAGTACCCTTTAAAAAAGGGTACTATAGCGACTTTGGTTATGATTGGCTGTAAGTTTTGAACAAAATGGCTTTGGACATTCAAAGCAAAGTCTGGACTGGATATGGTAAAACTCCAGATATTAATGTAGTACTTGATGCATGGTTAGTCAAGGCAGTACTGTTGTGGTATCTGCTGTTTGATCATAACATTGTCTTTTGAAAAGCACATGTTTGGGGACTGTTGGTGAAGCAGCAGCTTGCACGGAAATATTTAAAATAAATAAAGATGTGTGCCAAGGGTTAGCTGCTGCGCATTGCTCATGTTTGTCACAAGGAAAAAACCGGGGAAAAGCCTATGTATAGCACTATGTGGTAGAATGTGTCTACTTCTTCAGCACTCATGCAATAGCTGTCTTCTAAAAGCACAAAACAGCGTGAAAGATCTAGTCAAGATTTTGTTTGGTAATTAATTGAAAACATAGGCCTACTGCTAAACGACATCTATAATCTATGTGGATTCAATATTTGGGGCAGGATATATAATTATACGCTCTGCCAGTCCTCTCATTCATATTGGCATCACATAGAATACTAGTCAGTAGTCAAGATCTACTAATAATGTAATGCCCCGATTTCATGGCGAGACCGGAGGACTTTTAACCCCTGAGGGATAGCTTAAAATGATTTCTAGGAAAAAAAAGGCTAACCCGACGACACACAATGTTTATATATATATAACGATTATATAATTAATTAAACGCATATCACGGCGGGATAAGTTCGTAAATCGGCGGGATACGATCGTAAATCAGGGGACAAGATCACATCCCTGTGGGAAAGATCAAAATACCTGTGGGACAAGATCTAAATGCCTGTGGGATGTCAAAAACCGTCGGCGGGATGTCTAAAACCATCGGCGGGATGTCAAAAACTGCTGGCAGGATGTCAAAAACTGCCGGCAGGATGTCAAAAACTGCCGGCAAGATGTCAGATGTCCCACAGGGGCAGTACAAATATCCCACAGGGGCAGGGGATGTCCTTATATCCCGCTGGAGATGTTTTTTACTCATTCTCACTGAAAAAATGCCCGTCGGACATCCAAAATATGAGAAAAATGTGGCCTTTATCCCGGCGACCTGGAAAAAAAGTTTCAGCATGTTGAATCTTTTTTTACATCCACGGCAGAGTTCTCTCCATTTCTAGGAACCCTGTGGGATACAAAAAGTACCTCTGTGGGATGTGAAAAATTGTTGGCGGGATGTCACAAAATCACCCAAATTCATCCAAATTTCCAGGAAATACCATCCCGACGATGCCTAAAGTGCTCCGTAACGTGCCGTGAGACCAAGGCTTAAGTAGCGAAGTAGTTTTTGTCAAAGTAGATTTCTGTAAAATTCAGTCGATTTTGACAAAAAAAATACATTTTGTGCAAAGTAGATTTTGTCAGATGTAGATTTTGGAAAAGTAGATTTTGGAAAAAGGAGATTTTGACTGGCCCGCATCCACTGCAGCACTGAGGTGCCACCTGTTGTCTTTCTCTCGGTGCTTCTTTGCACTCATGAGTTTTCAGGCACAGCAACAAATTGAACCCCTCTCCAGAATTTTCACACTGTGAACCACTCAGGGGTGGACTGGCCACATAACGGGCCCCTTGGCGGGCCCCTGTTATTGCAAAAGCGGCATTTAAGAGTTTGCGTATTGAATTCATTCCATCAAAAACCACGGCAACTGCAGAATTTACATTATCTGTCCAGGTCTGCATGATATTCATTTGAAATTTAAAAATAGGGTTTATACTCTAAAATTAAGCAAAACGTCTGCATAAAACGTTGGGACGCCCGGAGCGCCTTGCTTGTCTGACGCAACAAATTAGAAATTTATTACCTTGTGCAAAAAATCTCATGGTAAAACACATCTCCATTCCTACTCTACACCGTATATGAAAGGGCAGAAAATGGTGGATTCATAAAGTGGCTTGCATTGGGCTAACGTCCTCCAAGACAACCGAGAAAAAGACATTTTGAAGCCAACTATGCTCGGGGGAGGGCCCATGAATACTCAAGCATATCTGGGCCTCTCCTGGCCTGGTGTAGGATATAAATTATGAAATCTGAAACTGGGCGAGGGGCCCCATTTCTTATTTTCTGGTTATGCTTATCAAATTTTGGACTAAGTAATGAATCGTTTGATATTCTTATCCAGTCCGAAAGTCGATTTTGATTTTTTTAAAAGCGTCATTTTTGATATTCTAGATTTTTTAGAGGTTGCTGGTGGGCCCCCCAAAGTGGTGGGCCGCAGGGCATTGCTCTCTGGCCCATATCCTTTCCCTGCCCATAGTGTGTCAATGTGTGTTCCTTTTGCAGAGATGAAAATTGTGAAATTTTAGGCATGACTTTGGCCGTAGTGTGTCAATGTTGCTTGAAATTTCCTCACTCAGAAAGGAAAGGAATGTGGGCAAAAACCTTACTCTGGTGGCCAGGCACATTTTTGAAACCAGCAAGCCGTAGTGTGTTATGTTGGTTTTACTGCCATAGATGCTCCCAGGCCAATGTGTGTTTTGATGATTCTGGCCATCAGAGGCTAAATTAGTGCCATGGATGCTCCCAGGCCATTGTGTGTTTTGTTGATTTTACTGCCATAGATGCTCCCCAGCCATTGTGTGTTTTGTTGATTCTACTGCCATAGATGCTCCCAGGCCAATGTGTGTTTTGTTGATTCTCTACATCAGAAGGCTGAATCAGTGCCATGGACGCTTCAAAGCCATTGTGTGTTTTGTTGATTTTACTGTCATAGATGCTCCCAAGCCATTGTGTGTTTTGTTGATTTTACTGCCATAGATGCTCCGAGGCCATTGTGTGTTTTGTTGATTTTACTGCCATAGATGCTCCAAGGCCATTGTGTGTCTTGTTGATTTTCAACTTTTGGGTACTAAACAAGTGTCACGTATGCTTCCAGGCAATTGTGTGTTTATGTTAATTTTTTCTCCCGACCTAGGGGATGAGGCAATTTACAAGAAGGGGTTTATTAGGATATATTACTTGTATTATAAGGATGTTGCTTTTTACCGACTAATGTATTCTACATTTTTTCACAACAAACTAAAATTATTTCCTGCCAGTTCTTATTTTTCAGACGGTTAAAAATCAGTTTTATTTTAAAATTAAACTGCCTAAATTGATACATTTATTGCAAAAACTGTGTGCGTGTGTTGTTTTTTTTTTTGAAGAAAGTGGGTTCAATCGCCTTTATAACATTTTCAAAAAAGTTTTTCTTTATATATCTCACTTAGCATGGCAATTACGTAAATGCATCAGTCAAAATAATGTTAAATGTGACTGAAGCCTTTCTGTAGGTCATCTTTTAAATCTGTAGATTGACACTTTCTTAATTAAAATTCAGATTATACTCCGGCTTTTCCAGAAAGGAACTTTCTACATAATATGAATAATGACAGTATTACTAATTGTTAATACTAGGAAACAATCATTTTCAAAACATCTCTTTCAATAAAGAAATAAAAGGAAATAAACGGGTTTAAACACTTAAGGGGCAACCATTCAGTTTCCAGTTGGAATTTTCCTCAGCAGGAAGTTATTTATTTTTCAGTAGAGTGCCAGGGCAGTAATATTTTTTCTTGAACACATAAAGTTCCTAATTATTCATTCCTTGCTCAAGCAACACCTTTTTAAGAATTACCTCTGGCAGAAATTATTTATTTCAATATTGCCAAAAAATAATTTATTTATTTCACCAAAAGTTAGCAAAAAATTATTTTTTTTATTAAAAAAATCCCCCCCCATCTTGGATATCAAATGTTCATCCGCTAATTACCCCCCCCCCCCACCCCCCACAAACACCCACCAGTTACACTACTGGAGCACTACAGTTTGGCATAGACTTACTGAATTAAGATCATGCATAGCAATACACTGTCAATAGAAAATAAATGAAATACAACGGAGAAACATGTTTTACTTTCTTGCCGATATTAATATACAATGTAATTTGTTCTCCCCCATTTCATCCAATGTTAAGTTATTTCATAAGAGAAATGGTAATAAAGATAATATAGACATATCTATAGAAGGTAGATGATATGTTAGGGCAATTGGGCACCTACCCATTGTGTGTTATCAATAAGTTATTTAATTAAAGAGATGATTAATACAGTCTGATTTTAACTTATTGGATGGTAATTAGACATTACAAACCAACATCAAATGATGAGTAAGAACATAATGAAGAAGTGTGTTTTACTTATCCAAGTAAACTCAAGCATGAAAGAAACAGACCCGCAAAAGGTTTATCAGCAACTGGGGCAAGCCATGTAGGTTAGTCTGCCCATAAATCTGAAATGCCTTGCATTTCAGAAAAAACACATGTGTTAATGATATTTGACACCACTCTACCCTTTCCCTAAACTATAGATTTTATTTTGTATTCTTAAAGTTATTAATCAATGCACAACATCATGAGCAATATGAACTTGTACATGATTTGCGAAGCTGGTGATTTCTGCAATCAACAAAACACACATAGGACAAAGTCAGACCCAGCAGCATAGACACACTATGGCTGGCCGTTTGAGCAGCTGGGAAGAAATTCCTGGCCCTGCACAGACAATCAACATTGACACACAATGGCTGCCAGGTTCAGAATGAGTCTGGCTGTGGAAAGGATATCTGGCCCATATAGGGCCAGTCCACCCCTGGAACCACTCAACCACACACCATGATTTGCAGTTATTAGATCCATCTGGGCAGATAGTCAGAAAGATTATAAGATAGAAGGATTAAAATTGAAAGACTAAAATGGACAGATTAAGATAGGTAGTTAAATAGACAGATAGACTGATAGATAGATAGATAGATAGATAGATAGATAGACAGATAGATTGACAGATTGATTGATAGAGAGATACAGAGGTAGATAGAGAGGTGAATAGAGAGGTAGATAGATAAGTAGATAGATAGATCAAGGGATAGATCAAGGGAAATAGATAGATCAATAGGAGGATCAACCTCTATATGGCTAATTGCTTTAACAAAAATTACATAATGCGGTCTGGCATGGTCATTTGTGATCCAATTCAATCACTATTCACGAAGATATGAATGCTGACCAATGATTGGCACCTCTGTGTGACTTGCACATTTGATAATTGGCATAGGATTACAAGACTGCCTTGTTCCTAAGTTGTGGAATACAAGTCCTTGCAGTTTCGAGTTTGCAAGTGAGTGAAATATATTGGTCAAAATGATTCATATTTCACATCTACTTTGAGCACAGAAAGTGAATGGATTTGATCACAACTGAGTGGTTTTCGTCATGTGCAGCCACATTGCTTGGCCCCAGTGGCTGAGAAGTCTACTACAACTGTAGTACAACCCGCATTTCTGTAACAATACACAAACAAAATTTATTTTTGAATAAATTGAGCCCTGAATCTTTTATATTTTTGATTTGAAACATACATATATATCAGTCTTCTAGTGTAATATTAAGTATTCATGATGCTTTGTGTTGCCTGGGGGGGGGGGGGGTTGACCACTGACCTTCCTGCAAGGTCAGACCCGGTGCCCTGACTGTCCCCGAAGAGGTACCCTGGTAGAAGGAGGGGGGGGGGTCTATATAGGTGCACTGAAGCTACTGGAACTTATTCTAAATTTCAAATGAATTGGAACAGAATCAATCTGTTCATATCCTCAACTCGGATTTGCTCTAAAGGAGTGTTCAAGTAATTTGAAGTGCAATCTTCATTCACACCTTTGTATCTGCATTAATCAAGTGTAATTTAGATCAGAATTATTCTTTGCTCTATTTAATTGATTTTGTTCAATAAAAACCTATTGGAGGTGCCGAAATTAATAACACTTACATTGATTGATCCCAATTGAAGTAGCTGTAGTTTTACCAGAGCAATACACACTTTTTGATGACGTTTCACACGCATTTTGTTTCGCGCTAGGGATCTGGTAACCTCCCTATAGCTGATATTGTAATAAAATTGAGCCCTGAATCTTTTATATTTTTAATGTGAAACATACATTTTTATCAGTCTTCTAGTGTAACATTAAGTATTCATGATGCTTTGTGTTGCCACCACTGCCTTCCTGCAACCGGTGCCCTGACTGTCCCCGAAGAGGTACCCTGGAAGAAGGGGGGGGTCTATATAGGTGCAATGAAGCTACTGGAACTTATTCTAAATTTCAAATGAATTGGAACAGAATCAATCTGTTCATATCCTCAACTCGGATTTGCTCTAAAGGAGTGTTCAAGTAATTTGAAGTGCAATCTTCATTCACACCTTTGTATCTGCATTAATCAAGTGTAATTTAGATCAGAATTATTCTTTGCTCTATTCAATTAATTTTGTTCCATAAAAACCTATTGGAGGTGCCGAAATTAATAACACTTACATTGATTGATCCCAATTGAAGTAGCTGTAGTTTTTCCAGAGCAATACACACTTTTTGATGACGTTTCACACGCATTTTGTTTCGCGCTAGGGATCTGGTAATCTCCCTATAGCTGATATTGTAATAAAACTTTTTTATAAGAAAGTATTCCTTACAGGTTGCTATCTAAAATAAAAATCTTCAAATTGAATATATGTTGAGAGACTGATAAGCAGGAATGCCTTCAGGATAAAATTGGGATGTTTCAGGATTAAGAAGATTGGCTTGCAATCAAAGATAGGGAACCCTATGGCATAAATCAATATGGTATTAAAATGCTCCAGTATGGCATTATACTGTATAAAATAATGTCAAGTTTATAATAGCAGTGCTTTCAGTTTCAGCTTTTTGCACATTCAATATGGTATTAAGTTACTTCAGAGTATGTCTGAAATACTTTAAGTTGGAGCTATCTCATATAAGCATTCAGGTAAAGAATATGCTCATATATATGAATATCAGCAGTTTCAATCAAATGGTATTTATGAACAAATTGGATGCTCTACCAATTTTGTTCCTATGGGGCCACACAGGAGGGGGGTACGTGGCCCCATATTGAACCTGTGCCCCCAGGGTGCCCCCAGGTTCCCCCCATATGAACTTTTCAACCTTGGCTAAAACATACAATTACAATTTTTAGTGCCCCTCAAGAGAATCACGTACACCCCCTCCCCCTGGTGCCCCCTGCTCAAGACCCCATAGTTACTCCACTGGATATACGTTGTGGTTTCTTGACCTTATGGGGGCAAAGAATTACATGTGGCGAATGTTGTTGATGTTCTTAGGTTAAAATCATTGAAGAATCAATAAATCAGCAGAATAAAGAAGGAGGTAATTCCCAGGCCATTTATAACAAGATCAGGAAGCAATTTAAAAATTAAATTACAAATTTGATCCTTCTTTGTCTTGCAGTGAAGTGTTTGCTAAGAAGCGCAAGTTCATAATCCTTTCATAACCATTTCCCAATGTTCTTTTTACAATTGGTTGCTTTTTGATAATAGGTAGACTAAAAAAAGACAAATGAAAAACAAACTTTTACAAATGGAATACAAAGACTAAAAAATGATAATAATTGTGCTGTTGACAACATTAGATTTCTGTAAAATGTTGATTCATGTATATGAAAACAGCTTCCCAAATCATTTCAAATCTTCCATTCAACGGAATTGTCGATAATTACAATTTCTCCAGGTTTTACAATAATTATTGTGAAAGTGACAGTAATTGCCCTCAAAACTATCTGTAACCAAGTTTTGAAACGTTTGTGAAGACATGCAGAAATATTGATGTTTAAGGGGGACCTATACGGTTGTGACCTCCCTCAATTCTTTAAAAGCCAAAATGCACGCCTCAGACGATATGGCAAGGATGTGGCTAAAAGCAATAGCTCGATCACCATGTTTTGCAAAACCGACTTTTACAGTTGTGCAATCTTCAGAAATAAAGCAGATTCTGGTCGAACCTCTTTTGAAGCTTTTACAATCGTAATATGCTTCAGTTGTGACAGCAATGCAGCTAAAAGCAATTTATTGGTTACCAAACCTTGCAAAACCAACTTAAACAGTTGTACAGAAGTGAAGAAATGTTGATGTTAAAGGTCAAACCACAAGGTTGTGATCTCTTTTGATTATTTTAAGATTGAACCAGTTTATCTTGGATGAGAGGTAGCAATGTGGCAAAAGCTCTCCCTGGATAATATTATGGTAAAGATGTTTCTTTGTTTTCTGTGATTATACATAACATTAAACTATTTAAATTTCTATTCATTGGTTAATGCCTATAAATAAGTGGAAATGGCTGTAAAGATTACTGAGGTTTGCCAATTGCAGAGCTCTACATAATTATATAATAGTTTGGTCAATCTTAGACATTATTTTGTCTTTTTGTGTTACATGAACAGCACTTTGTCTGTTCCAATTCTCATTTTCTACAACTTTCTACTACGTCAGCTAAATATAAAGACTCCACCCAAGCCTATTTTCTTCACTATTACTTGGAGGCAAGATTCACAAAAAGTGTTAATAACTGACTGTCCCAAGGCAAATGCAGGATTGTCAAGGTCAGCCTTGTCATGTCATGTGGAGTTTAAAACATCTGTCTATTCCGTCACAAATGGCATTGAATATTTGAGAAGCACAAAATAATATCAGGTCTTACTTATACTTGAAGGTTGCATTTTGATCAACCAGACCAGATCTTGTTGACAGACATATGTTGCCATCTATCTATCTATCTGTCTATCTATCTATCTATCTGTCTATCTATCTATCTATCTATCTATCTATCTATCTATCTATCTATCTATCTATCTATCTATCTGTCTATCTGTCTATCTATCTATAGCCAGCATATCTACACATTTTATCTATTTATGTAACTATCTATATATTTATCTATCTATCGCTATCTATCTGTATACATCTCAATATTTCAACTTCTTTCTGTCCGTCCTTCCACAGGCCAAGTAAAGCTCTTCTCAGCCCTAATTGCCAAGCCACATCAGGAACGCAGGTCGGTAACAAGCTTCTGAGATAGCTACCCGTTTACAGCAACATGAGATGTGTGGAGACATTTCCAATCCAGGCTGGGATAGACATTTCTGAAAGTAGTCCTATAAGAGCTGGTTCTGGGACTCCTAACTGAGTTTGCTAGCCACTAAATCTTTCACAAACGACATCTCCAATCTGGGCTGGGATAGATTACTGCCATGACAGCAGGTTTTGCTGAGCTATTTGGTCGTACAAGTCAGCATGAAATGTATTAGCTCAACATCTTATTTGTTTTCCACAAGATAGAAAAGATAAATAGTTAAATATAAAGAAACTCCTAAACTAATACCAGAGGCAAGCAATTTCATTTTTCCTTTGAATTAAAAGGATATGCAACTGTAATTTTGTTCTTGAATGATGGTGCACCGAAATTTTTCTGAATTCAAAGATTTGTTGTAATATCATAAAAGAGCTACACGAGGTTCATGTGTAAGATATCCTGTGTCATATTCACACATTTTGGTTTTTTGGGATAATTTATAAGAATGTCATTTTATACTGTGGGCCATCTGGAACATGTGAAAAGGCAGAGCAGACTTTGACAGTATAGTGACAACCTTATCACACACTCTAAAAAAATTCATGTTGGTTTTGCATTGAAATTTGGTTTTTCAAAAAACCATTTTGAATCTAAAAAAACAATTTTGTCCCGACATTTTTTAGAGTGCAGATTCATGGAAGTATCTATGGAAGTAGAATTGATGGTCATTGATCATAGAAATTTTCACAGAATCATCACTGAAAGTAAAAAATGTTACTTCTTGGAGTAATACTATCAACTCATATAGTGATTTATCATCTTGATGATCAAAGACACTAACATTTTTATTGAAACCAGATGGTGTCATCAGTTGACTAACTATACTCTATTCCAGTCTGTCACTTTGATATAGAAAAAGAGTGGACTATTGCTCTGTGAAAATGGCACTTCGTGTGTCATCATGCTGATGAGTTGTCATCATCATACCAAATACTTTCAATGTTGATTTGATTTAAGCAGACTTACATTGTATCCCGCTTGTTGGTGACAGCCAAAACGAAAGGATCATGTGTCTGGTTTTCACTCTAAAATCAGTTATGACAAGTCAAATGGTCTTCTCTTGATTATGACTTATTAAACTGCCTCTATATTTTCCATGTTGAAAGAGAGAATACACTTCAAAGACTATCATGAGTCACAAAGTGCATTTTTCACAGAGAACTGGACCCCATTTTTTCTACATCAAAGTGACAGACTGTAATGCTGCAGTAGTTTCAATCGTCTACTGAGGAATTTGAATATGTCTTCGCTACTTGTGGCTCTCTCCATACTCAGAATTTAGTAACTTTGAAGATGTTGTATAAGGCTAATGGTCGCTCATCATGTATCTTGAACTGAACGTGCAGTTGCACATTATAGTGAAATAAAGGAATTCATTGTGAAGATTATTTACAATTTAGAGTGATTGACAGTAAAAATTTATTTCTTGAAAACAGTCCACCCCTATATGTATATATAGCGTAGATCAATAAATTTTCACCTTTTTAAAGTCAACAATACCTCACTATTTTTGATGATGAATCACTCTTGAAAAAGGACGGCAATGTCAAAAAGATTTTTCTTCAGTTTTTTTCAAATGCACAGTTAAATATCACATATATAGAAATCTGGCGCTAAAAGGTATTTCTTAAGCTCTTTGCCAATTAGTAAATGTGGATGCCACATGTGCTATGACATACTAAGTTGAACATGGATGACACTTGTTTGGGTGAGAATCTATGGGTAAAGCATTACAGCACTTGACTGATTGGCACTCAGGCGATTCAGCAAGAAGCATGAGCCCCAGGATTTCTCTGCATCTTCTCTGCTGTCAGTCATCTGACTTTTTGGTCAGTGGAGATTTAATTTCAGCAAAAGTATAATCAATTCACCTTAAAGGTTGATATGACTCACATGATCTTTCTATTATCACAAGTTTATTGGTAAAAACACACAAGCTGTAACTGCCAGACCATGATGTTCATTTGCATTCTTGATCTACATGTGCAATATTTCTACTTTCACTGCTCATTCACAATATATCTGTAAGCTTGTTGCATGCCTGTAACTTGTTGTAACTTGTTGCATGCCTGTAACTTGCATGACAATGAATGAGTCTACAAACTTTCACCATCAACTTGTAGAAAAGCCTGTCAACATGGGAGCCATCTTTGTTTCGAAAATGAGGCTGAAGTTGATGAGATGGTTGCTATGGGAACAATAAGCCACACACAAGAAAATCGTTCTAAGTTACGGAAACTACCACAGACGGACATTGTGAGGAATAGGTGTCATTTGTAGGACTGTTAAGTTGGTTAGTGGATGATACCAATTGCACAAAGTGTTTCTGCACATGCTCAGATAGATAAATTGGGATTCTACACGATAGAAACTACAGGAAATGGTGTAGGCTAGAACACCTGATGCCAATAAATGTGTCCCAATCCTAATAGAATGTTGCATTTACTTATCATTAGTATATACAAAGGCATGCTGAATTTGTGCCTGTTGATTTCTACCCTAAAAATACCATTTAGTGCGGGAGGAAGGTGATCACATATGGCAAGTCAGTCTTACAACAGGGGGTCTTACAACCCAGTTAGGGGCCGACCAGACGTTGGGGGGGCTATTGACTTTACCCCGGGACGAACTTTTTTTTTCGTTCGCGACGCGTCGACGAACAATTTTTTTCACATGCGCACTCGCGACAAACTTTTTTATCGGAATTTTAACATTACGGTACTCTAGCTACTGGTGGAAACAAACTTTTTTTTTATTTCCATGTGCTGAAGAAACTTTATTTTTCAGTGTCAAGTGGGAAACAATCTTTTTTTTTCACTAAATATCCATAGCCCCCCCCCAAAGATCATCTGGTCGGCTCCTTACCACTGTATATCCAATTCAGAATGCCTCTAGCTAACAGAAAATCATGCTTAATCTCATGACCAGTAAATACCTTGCCCCCAAGCAAATGCCAGTCATGCGACATCTTCTTACTGGAGGAGACAATTACCCAAAAGCCATCGGTGTCTCATCATGTGAAATGAGAAATCTGCCACTTAATGCAAACCGGGGTCTGATCCTGACAGACTCAGTGACAGTGCATGCTAAGGCAAGGATTGGTGCTGTGTATCTGGGTCAAAATTTGAAAACGGTGAAATTTCAGTCAGGAAAAAGTTGATTTGAAATCAGGTTTAAAGGAGCTCCTTTTGATTTATTTTGGTTGGTAAAACAGTCATCTTTCATTGTACTTTGATGTCCAAGGGTCAGGAAGTACAGTTTTTATGTGCAGTGAAAGTAAATACCGGGGTACTGCTTTTAGGCGTCATTAACATCACGCAGTAAAAACCCCCTATATTTCTCAAAATTAACACAATCGTATCATCTGGACTAATGGAGAGGGAGTATGAGGTACTGACAGAACAATAATATCAAAAAAGAGAGCACTGCTATCTGTCTGACAGCAACCACAATGAAAATAAATGGTGAATATTTACATTTTTTATATTTTCTACTGTTTCATTAAGTTTTTCTTTCACACTCCTTGATTTCAGTGCAACAAATTCTATTTATTAACTAAATTGTACACATGCCAAATGATTCCAGTGAAAAAAGATCCCGTGTAACAATTTTTAAACTTCAAATCAAGCAATAAACGCCCCAAAATTAGCAATTTCTGGTCTGTTAATCGTGACGTTAATGACAAAATTTGACGCCTATGATACTAATGGCTGGTAAATTACTCCTGAGCCTCTTACTTGTTCATATAAGTTAGTAAAATATCATAAGTGCAAAAATTATTGGAAAAATGTAAGAAATTGTATTGTTTTTATTTGTATGCTGCACCAAGGATGCTTACTGAAATGGTATACTGCTGAACGGTGCAAATGAATCAGGACTTCCAAAATGCATGTGACATCACATTTGCCAATGACTAGTGTCACTTCCATTGGGATTTTAGAGTGATAACACCAAAACTGCCATTAAAATCACACACAGTTTATTAAAACCACGTTTGTTAATGACATGTGACATTAATGACAATTTTAAACTAATATTTCCTTGAACCAGTGAATACATTATATGATGCCAATCTTGGCTTACAATAAGACTTGTGTACACCAAAGCAAGTTCCACAGTGACTTCTGTCCAGATATACATTGCCAAAATTAACCAGGACGACGTTTGTTAATGACAAATCAAGGTAGGACAACTGACATTTTGGTATAAATAGTGTAATTATCTATATTCTGTGCAGTTTATGGACTTGCAGACGATTCAGTCAGCTGCTAGGGTTCCTAAGGATCATCAAAATTAAAGTGGTATAAAAAAATGTTTGTCGGTTGATTTTTTATGAGAAAAATCACTGGGTGTGACGTTAATGACATGAAATTGGAGACAAAGACATAAGAGCCCCCTGTTGTTGGGCAACAATATTAGTCAAGCCACTGGTTTTTAGAATTTGAAAGGGTGTTAACTAGTCAAGGTTCAATCTGAGGTGCAAATGAGGTGGGTTAAGGTAACAATTTTAATTATTTGAGGTGATTTGTCAAGGAAAATGCTAGTGGAGACAGGCCGTTTTCAGGGGGGTAGGGCACTTTCATTCAAATTTTGGAAGGGATAAAAGTTGTCTGCCACACACTTCCTGTGCCAACTTTTTTGCTGATATGTTGATCTAAAACAAATGACCAACGTGAACCTTGCATGTACATTCATGTCCGTGTGAATTGCTTCAAGACGCTGCAGATAAGAATTTCAGCTTTACCAAATTTTGACCCATCTTGTAAACCTCGTCTGACAAAGCCTGGCTGATAACACGGAAAGGGTTGATATGCTATTTGAATAAGATTCTTAAACGATTTGCAATTTATACAATGAAAAGGTTGCCATGCTACTTAAACGATATAGAATTATTCTATCTTGTGCTAAATTATAGCTAATTACACAATGGAGAATATTAAGAAAGATTGGTGCATGTAGTTTAGGTGGTCCAAAAACACTTTCTTCTAAATCTCTCCGATTTGAATCTTGCATTGTGATCTTATATCGATAGAAGGTATTGAGTAAAAATTTCACCAAAATCAATTAATATTTAGAGCTGGCACAAAGCCGTTGAAGTTTAACATGTGATTGCCCTCCAGCAGACCTCAAAATCATCAGTATTTGCAAATCTTGCAATAATTGCCAATTATTTTGATCAACCGATTTGGCTGAAATTTTGTATACGTTTGTTTTACTTATGCGGTCATCAATTTCTAATTTCAAATTGGGGGTTTTTGGAGATTTGATTTTTCCCATAGGAATGTGAACCACCCTAATGTAGTTGTTGGTATGTAGTATAAAAGTGCAAGGATCGGGTGCTGTGTAGCTTATAAACTTCAAATGACAACACCTGGCTAAAAACAATGAAGTTCTATTGGAAGAAATATAATTTTTCTATTTTATGATAACTTAAGTTGTTTACTTTATTTTTGGTGAACAAGAAAATTGTGGTAAATGAGAGAGAAGACAGAAAGACGTCCGACACTTACAGTTGCTTGAATCCAAGAGGCAGAAATCTCGGGGCTTCTCGCTGACCACGTGGTTCCAGCGGTTCCACCGCAGCGCCGCCTCGCGGACTTCTCGTCATTCACCACACTCTCCCCTCTTTTATTGATGGCAGCTGGTGGCGGGGGTCCAGGTCCAGGTCCGGGGGGTGAATGAAAGATCGCTGCCTCAAAGGGTATAGTTGAAAAGTGGTTAGGGACATCTTCTCCACCAGCTTGTCACTCCAGCTGCTGACGTCTATCCTCAGGGGACATAGTTGAAAAATGGGTAAGGACATTTTCTCCACCAGCTTGTCACTCCAGCTGTTGACATCTGCCTTCAGGGGACATAGTTGAAAAATGGTTAGCGCCGTCCTCTTGATGACCCGATGCCCGTTGTTCTCATTAGGGCGACTTGACATTTGACATTCATTAAACATTCGTCCTCAGTGGGGTGCCAAGGAGACCAGCCCAGTAATTTACTGGTGGTACACCGTTGGCCCCCCGACTGCTACTCCACTTCAGTTCCGTTCTGGAATTCAATGATATGGGTCAATCCAGTGTTAAAGGAACAACATTACAAAATATGGAAATTTGTAACTTGTCCTATTAGCCGGCTAAGGGTTCTTGTCAAGAATACGGCGCAGTCCCTGAAAGGAACCTTAATGATATAGGCAATTCCGTGTCGTCATCGTTGATCAGGCCGGTTAAGGGTGGGGCGCTACGGTGTTACATACCTGGAAGGGAGAACCCCCGCAGCGCATTTAACCGGGCTGCCTCGAGGATCACCGATGGGCAAAGCCCATGCTGATGACCAATCCACCTCGCAACAAGGAACAAGTCCATTTGAGGGGACATGGGTTCGGTGACCTCTCGGCGAAGAGTATCCAAACGGTCCAGGTACGGGGCGTCGGATTCAACCAGGATTTGGTCCATGCAGAGACCTCTCGCCGCGAGGCGATGGTGCTCTGCAGCTCCCCAGTCATCGTTACCGACCGGTGGCCGAAGCTAAACAGACACTTGGGGAAGTATTGAATCCAACGCTCCACTTCTCCACGGCCGCCGGTGAAGCAGTGCACTTGGATGACGGTCTCGGTGTGCACCCGACGTACCAGGATCTCAAGGCAGTCGTCAAGGGCGCCTTCCCCACGGCAGTGCACCACTACCGGCAGATCCGCTGGTCGGAGACGTAACTGCTCTTCCAAGCCGCGCAGCTGGGCCCGGCGCTGCCGAGGGCTGGTACGATGGTGGTAATCCACACCGACCTCGCCCAAGGCAACACATTTGGGCGACAGTAAGCGACGCCGCAGCTCCGGAATCCACCGGTCAATCGGTCCCTCAGCACAGACACGGGGATGAATACCGAAGGTAGCATAGGCGTCCGCAAACTGCCTCGCGCCCTGGTCCCACTTGCACCACCGAGTCGGGAAGACAAAATTGCAGATGAGGTACTCGTATCGCATCTCCCATTCTCGTACCTCTCCCAATCGGCGATGAAAGTTGCCATCCCAGCAATCAACATGGATGTGGGCATCCACTATCCGCTGAGCATGGCAGGGGCCAGGCGTGCGATCCTCGCTGGTTGGCTCCCTCAGTCGGTTAATGTCCATGACTGTACCTGGCCGAAGATAAAACATAATACATGCCAACACTTTGGCATGCAGAAGGGCAGCGACGGCGTTGGGCGGCTGCACGCTGAATTCCTCGAGGGGGGTGATCTGCACCTGGTTACGCCGTTCCCACACTCTCATCAACAGTCTTTGCCCCATCGACAGATGAAAGGGGGACGCGTCCGAGGGATACCAGTGATGGTGACGGATGTATTGGAGCAGCTCCTCGTTCGACTGTAGACGCAAATCCTCACGGATTAAACGGAGGAGTGCATTACAGAGCCGTACCCACTCATCTGCTATCTCCTCGGACATGGCTGCCGGAGGGCAGCTCAGGCCGTGCCGGGACTTCAGGTGGGAGATGGATGACTCTTGTACTCGGCATGTCCAACAGGCTCTGTCCGGCACGAACCACCAGGGGAGATGAATCGCCTCGATATGGCGGCGTAAACGTCCGTCAAGAACCCTGAACCGACAGACAGGGCAATATGGTCCATCTGAGGACGGTGGTACAGCTCTACGGCTGACCTCCCGCTCCTCATGCTGGGATTTCGACTCACCCTGCCGTCGTCCTCGTCCCTTGTTCGGCCCCTTGTTCTTCTGTCGGGAGCGCTTAGGGGACTGCCTCCTCTCTTCCTCCTCAGAGTCAACGGCCACGCTGGAGGTCCCTGGCTGAGGATCCGCGCCTCCACGGACTGCCGGATCGGTTGTCATCGGCCGAGGGTCGGGAACCGAGGGCGGTGGTACGGTCTGTGACCGACCCCCCGCTACCTCGGCTGCCCTCTCCCGCCTATCCCGATGGATCTTCCTGAGCTTCTTTCGGCGAAGGTTTCTGTCATGAGTCCGTTTCCTCTTCGCCGCTCCTTGACGCTCGTCCTGGTCCATCACGGTGGCGGTCTCGGAGGGGGCCGGCGAACCTCGAAGAGTCTCCTCCTCCGATGACACGATGTCGTCCGCTTCCGGATATAAAAGCAGGTCCGTGGCACGGTCGTCCTCATCCAGTTCCTCCCCTCCAGCCTCCAAACCAAACCCCGGTGGAGGGTGGTTCCGGGCGTATCCGGCTGGATAACGCGGCGCACTCTCTTCCAGCTCTTGTAACTTGTCCTATTAGCCGGCTAAGGGTTCTTGTCAAGAATACGGCGCAGTCCCTGAAAGGAACCTTAATGATATAGGCAATTCCGTGTCGTCATCGTTGATCAGGCCGGTTAAGGGTGGGGCGCTACGGTGTTACATACCTGGAAGGGAGAACCCCCGCAGCGCATTTAACCGGGCTGCCTCGAGGATCACCGATGGGCAAAGCCCATGCTGATGACCAATCCACCTCGCAACAAGGAACAAGTCCATTTGAGGGGACATGGGTTCGGTGACCTCTCGGCGAAGAGTATCCAAACGGTCCAGGTACGGGGCGTCGGATTCAACCAGGATTTGGTCCATGCAGAGACCTCTCGCCGCGAGGCGATGGTGCTCTGCAGCTTCCCCAGTCATCGTTACCGACCGGTGGCCGAAGCTAAACAGACACTTGGGGAAGTATTGAATCCAACGCTCCACTTCTCCACGGCCGCCGGTGAAGCAGTGCACTTGGATGACGGTCTCGGTGTGCACCCGACGTACCAGGATCTCAAGGCAGTCGTCAAGGGCGCCTTCCCCACGGCAGTGCACCACTACCGGCAGATCCGCTGGTCGGAGACGTAACTGCTCTTCCAAGCCGCGCAGCTGGGCCCGGCGCTGCCGAGGGCTGGTACGATGGTGGTAATCCACACCGACCTCGCCCAAGGCAACACATTTGGGCGACAGTAAGCGACGCCGCAGCTCCGGAATCCACCGGTCAATCGGTCCCTCAGCACAGACACGGGGATGAATACCGAAGGTAGCATAGGCGTCCGCAAACTGCCTCGCGCCCTGGTCCCACTTGCACCACCGAGTCGGGAAGACAAAATTGCAGATGAGGTACTCGTATCGCATCTCCCATTCTCGTACCTCTCCCAATCGGCGATGAAAGTTGCCATCCCAGCGATCAACGTGGATGTGGGCATCCACGATCCTCTGAGCATGACGGGGGCCAGGCGTGCGATCCTCGCTGGTTGGCTCCCTCAGTCGGTTAATGTCCATGACTGTACCTGGCCGAAGATAAAACATAATACATGCCAACACTTTGGCATGCAGAAGGGCAGCGACGGCGTTGGGCGGCTGCACGCTGAATTCCTCGAGGGGGGTGATCTGCACCTGGTTACGCCGTTCCCACACTCTCATCAACAGTCTTTGCCCCATCGACAGATGAAAGGGGGACGCGTCCGAGGGATACCAGTGATGGTGACGGATGTATTGGAGCAGCTCCTCGTTCGACTGTAGACGCAAATCCTCACGGATTAAACGGAGGAGTGCATTACAGAGCCGTACCCACTCATCTGCTATCTCCTCGGACATGGCTGCCGGAGGGCAGCTCAGGCCGTGCCGGGACTTCAGGTGGGAGATGGATGACTCTTGTACTCGGCATGTCCAACAGGCTCTGTCCGGCACGAACCACCAGGGGAGATGAATCGCCTCGATATGGCGGCGTAAACGTCCGTCAAGAACCCTGAACCGACAGACAGGGCAATATGGTCCATCTGAGGACGGTGGTACAGCTCTACGGCTGACCTCCCGCTCCTCATGCTGGGATTTCGACTCACCCTGCCGTCGTCCTCGTCCCTTGTTCGGCCCCTTGTTCTTCTGTCGGGAGCGCTTAGGGGACTGCCTCCTCTCTTCCTCCTCAGAGTCAACGGCCACGCTGGAGGTCCCTGGCTGAGGATCCGCGCCTCCACGGACTGCCGGATCGGTTGTCATCGGCCGAGGGTCGGGAACCGAGGGCGGTGGTACGGTCTGTGACCGACCCCCCGCTACCTCGGCTGCCCTCTCCCGCCTATCCCGATGGATCTTCCTGAGCTTCTTTCGGCGAAGGTTTCTGTCATGAGTCCGTTTCCTCTTCGCCGCTCCTTGACGCTCGTCCTGGTCCATCACGGTGGCGGTCTCGGAGGGGGCCGGCGAACCTCGAAGAGTCTCCTCCTCCGATGACACGATGTCGTCCGCTTCCGGATATAAAAGCAGGTCCGTGGCACGGTCGTCCTCATCCAGTTCCTCCCCTCCAGCCTCCAAACCAAACCCCGGTGGAGGGTGGTTCCGGGCGTATCCGGCTGGATAACGCGGCGCACTCTCTTCCAGCTCTTCCAGGCTAACAGTGGGGCGATGGATTGTCACAGCCAGGGCTGTACTCTGGCCATCCCCCAATTCCACGGTCCGGTCCTCTTCGTCATCCTCCAATTCCATGATCTGTGGGCCGGCGTGACCCCCGAAGTAGTCCGGAGGGAGCCCAAATTCTTCTAAGTCTTCGGCAGTGGCCCGATGGCGGTCTCGGAACCATGCCGGTCCATAGGGTGTGTCTGCCCTCACCATTTCATACACCCATCCATCTAATCCAATGTGTTTGCCGGCCACACCCGGCAAACCAAGGTTGTAGAAATCGATGTTCTCCATCACTAATTACCAACTTCTTCACTCCTGAAAGCCTCTGTCAATCTGCAACACACACACCACATAAAGCGTCTCCTGACAGGAGTCATAACACATTAATCTAACATTGAAAGCTATTAATATTCTACAAGCAACGACAAGCAAGACACACACCAAGCGAGCTATATACTACAATCCCTGAAAGGGACACACAAACTACGCCACACACTTAATTTTACGGACTATCCGTGACGTAGTCCCGCAGCCATGAAGGAACCCGTCGTTGACGACCCGAGCGGCTGGGTGGAAGACCAGTGGTGACCTCTGAATCCGATATTGGATCGGGTACATCCTGCTGGCTTCCAACCCCCGCCGCCTCAGGGGCTCTGTCGTCACCCTGGCTGCTGTGGCTCGATGGTATCTCAGTAGTTGCCTCCTCAGCTAGGTCATCATGGGCAGGTGTTGCTTCTGTTGCCTCCTCTTCGTCAAAGAGGATCGAAAGATTAATTTCCTCTTCCGCCTCATCCTCCCCCCCTCCTTGCAAATCTGGGACCGGCATTCCTAATCTCCTCCGTTCTCGTCTAGCCCACAGGGGAATGTTGTCGTCAGAACACCTCCGAAGTCTATCGTGGTGCATGACTTGTCTTTTACCCCTGCGGTTGATGGTGACAAAGAGACTATCCGATACCTTCCCAACCAGAAGATAGGGTCCGACATAGATGGGTTGCAACTTCTTGGATTGGCCCTTCTTGGTGACAGAATTCAACACATAGACTAAGTCACCTACATCATAGGGCTGACAGAAGGTCTTTCGATCATACGTCTTCTTTCGAGTTTCCATGACTTCATGGAGTTTGTCTCGGGCGCACTGATGGACACTAGATAATCTATCCCTCAATTCTTGGACATAACCAGGAGGGCCAGAGTCCTCCTCTGAAGATTGTGATGGAAATAACAGGTCCACAGGCATGGTGACCTCCCTCCCCAGCATCATCATATTGGGGGAGAATCCAGTGGATCTATTGACTGTTGCCCTCATGGCCATTCCGACAAATGGCAAATACTGGTCCCAGACAGACTGTTTCCCGTCGATATGGGTCCTTAACTTGGCCAAGATGTCCCTGTTCATCCTTTCTACCTGGCCGTTGGCGCTTGGTCGATACGGAGTTGTCCTGGATTTAGCCATTTGGAGGAGATTACAGGCCTCTCGGAAAAGCTGACTGTCGAAATTCCGACCTTGATCGGTATGGACTTCAAGGGCGCAGCCCATCCTGCAGATGAAATCCTCAATGAAGCTGCGTGCCACCGTCTCAGCCGTCTGCTCCGCAAGGGCTTTCAACTCTATCCATTTGGTAAATTGATCAATCATCACCAACACGTAACGGTTCCCACGTGATGTATCCGCCAAGGGTCCCAGGATGTCTAGATGGATACGTTCCATGGGCTCTCCCGCATGGTATTTAACCATGGGAGCTTTGGGATTCTGACGAGGCCGTTTGTGACGAGTACAGGAATCGCAACTTGCGACAAATAGCCGCAAATCCACTCGCATTCCAGGCCAAAAGAAACGGTGCATTAGCATCTGAAGGGTCTTCTCTACGCCCGGATGTCCTACACAAACATGACTGTGACCGGTTTGCATGACTTCTTGCTGGAGACTCTTGGGGACAAGGACAAGGAGACGGTCCAATTCAGGAGTTGGTCCACTCCATTTATACATCAGCACTCCGTCATCTCGATGAACGAGCTGGCTTCGCATCCGCCACAGATGTTTCACGGTAGCGCTCATGGCGAACAGGGTTCGATCGTCTGGTTCTTCTCCTGTCGTTATCCAATTCAATATCATGGAGAGATCGGGGTCACGGGCCTGCTCATGAACCCACTCGATGGGAGGACGCAAGTCAACACTAGGACCGCCATCACCATCGATGGTATCAAGAGCATTAGCCCGGACGGACAACGGGACGACATCGTCGACAAAATTATCAAATCTCTCCCACTGATCATGCATTCTCCGGCAGTAAGAGCAACCTCCACAGGGTAGTTGTAGAACTGACGTCCCTGACTGATAATACGGGCATTCTTCAACGGTCGATCGACTAAGGCCATCCGCGTTACAGTGTTGCTTTCCCGGCCGATGGGTGATTTGAAAATCAAATTGGGAAATCGCCTCCAACCAGCGAGCCAACTGTCCCTCCACATTTCGGAACCTCATCAACCAAATCAGGCTGTTATGATCCGTACGGACCCTAAAGAATCTTCCGAGCAGATAGAACCGGAAATGATTGAGAAACGTCACCAATGACAGCAGCTCCTTCCGGGTCACACAATACCGACGTTGAGCGGGTGACAAAGATTGACTGGCATAGGCGATGACTCGTTCCTCATCATTTTGCACTTGGGAGAGCTCCGCGCCGATGGCTACATCGCTGGCATCCACGTCAAGGATGAAGGTTCCCGTCGAATTTGGGTACGCCAACACAGGCGCAGTAATCACTGCCTGTCGCAGATGGTCCACGGCCTGCTGATGCTGCTCTGTCCATTCCAAACGACCTCCGGTCGGAGTAGACTTCACCAGATGATACAGAGGGGCACAAACCTGGGCCATGTGCGGAATAAAATCCCGATGGTAATTTACGAAGCCCAGGAATGATTCCAGCTCAGTACGGGTTTTCGGTACCACCCAGTCGACCACACTCTTCACTTTTGCCTCGGGTATGCTGATGCCTTCTCTTCCCACACGCCGACCCAGAAAATCCACTTCTGTACGAAAGAGGTCACACTTCTTGGGCTTAAATTTCAGATTGTGGGCCCGAAACCGTTTTAAAACTTCTTCCAGAGTTTCGAGATGCTCGTTGAAGGATCGACCCAGGATGATGATATCGTCCAAGTACACGAGGACGTTCTCCCAGAGCATGTTCTGCAAAACCAGGGTCATAATACGCTGATAGGTAGCTGGCGAATTGCATAACCCCATAGCTAGTCTGACATGCTCAAATAGGCCGTATTTCGTAATGAACGCCGTCTTGTGTCGGTCGTCTGGATGGATAACAATCTGCCAATAGCCACTGGCCATATCCAACGTACTAAAATAGAGATTTTCCGCCAGGGCATCCAAGCACTCCTCGATGAGGGGAAGGGGAAAACGGTCCCTGCGGGTGGCCCCATTTAGGTCACGGTAGTCCACACAATATCTGTATTTTCCGTCCTTTTTTTTCACTATGACAGGAGCGGCTGCCCACTCGGATGCGGACGGCTGAATGATGCCATTATCCAGCATCTTCTGCAGATGTTGTTGCTCCTCTCCCTGGAATCCTAGCGGTGTCCTTCGCAGTCCATGCTTCACCGGTGCAGCGTCCCCTGTATCAATCCGATGCATGATTGTTGCAAATTCTCCAAGATCGAAATCATGTTTGGCAAAAACATCGGCATACTGGATGAGCAATTTCCGCAACTTCCTCGGCTCCTCCCCTTCCAAAATATTGAGGCTGTTGTCATACATTTTCCGAAGATGTTCAGGCAGATCCTCCTCTCCGGAGGGGGACTCAATGGACTCAGAAGTCTTCTCAACACTTGGTTCCTGCTGTGACCCTTCTCCTTCTGCCTCCATCACTTTCTCCATTGCCTGGGCTGTGCCAACAACCATGCCCGCCGGAAAAGGAATCGAAGTAGCTGAGAGGTTAGCAACGGTGACAGACACATGAGGTGACGCTCGCAACACTGTGGGGAAGAATAGCACGGGACGCTCAAGGGGAATTGGTTCAAAGATGACATCCATTCCATCGCTGAATCTTTCTGGTACAGCACATATGATGGATTGCCCGGTCATGCTGGGAACGCTGGCTTTTTCATTTACAACGACAGGTACGACTGCCACCTGTTTCCCTGTTGGGGTGGTCACAAATTCCGCAATGACAACAGCATCGTTGATCTTCAGATAGCCTTGACGGAAGTCAAGCACGGCCCCAACTTCATACAGGAAATCCAGGCCTAAGATGACATCATCACGGATCTCTCCCACGAGTAGGGTCCAATAATATTGGCCATTTCCAATCGTCAGGGGCACCTGGTGAGCAACTTGAGCAACCATTCCCATGTCTGTTCCCACGCCGAATAGACGAATCTGGTCAGCTGGATTTGTTGGAATTCCGGCCCGTTCCCACAAGGAGGTACTAACAAGGGTGGCTTGGGAACCGGTGTCGACAGTAGCCAGAGTACGCACATTGCAAATCACAATAGGAATCATCATTGTCAAATTGCGCGGCCCATGGCTAAATTCAGGTTCCGTCGATTCGCGCGGAAATTGGTTCGGAGGACTGGTTCCGACGTGGGGCAACCCCCCAGAGTTCTCTGGTGGTACGCCTCCCTGCCGGCAAGCAGACAGTTCCGCGCCGCAATCGTGGAAATCAATCAGTCTGTCACCCATGGATGACCTCCCAGGTTTCACTGGTGGTTCATCCCTAAATTCCATATCTTTCATTCCTAATGTAGTTTGCACAGCCTTGCTAATAATTCCTTTATTGACGTCGAGGCAGGGTAACCTTCCCATTTCTGGTGGTCTACCTCTGCCCACACCCCCGAAAGACTGAATTAGTCCCATACCCCTAACTGGTACAGGAATCTTAAGCGGAGGGGGACGGTCGGTGTTTAGTTGGACGGTAGTCTGACCGGCGACTGCCGTCCGTTGGCTTTTGGGCTCAATGGTCGCGACGGGCAATCAGCTTTAAAATGACCAGGCTGGTCACAATAGTAGCAACGATCGTGTTCAGGTTGCCGACGACGAGGTGAAGCCGGGGGACTGTTCGCCTTGTAGGACGGACGATCTGCTGTCTGGCTGGCTTTACTGACCATTTTGGAGTCTCGGCTCGTGGAGCGACTGGTAACAGGACTCGGCGGCGGCGATGACCTCCAATGATCTTGGTGATGGATGTGGCGCACTTCAAAAGGATCGTCCAAGAAGGAAACATGTCGTCCAGTAGAGTGTGCCCGTCCGGCCGCTTTTTGGATAGCGTCAGCGTCCTTTATGGCTTCGAGGGCAGATTCGATGTTTGGAAATCGGCCTCTTACAGAGGCCAGGATGACCGAACTTTTATCTCGAACACCACGAGTAAAGGCCTCCGTGCCTAAGTCATCCAATAACTCCGGTCCATATCCCTGGTATGCAACAGAAACCATACCTCGAATTCTATCGGCAAATTGGTCCAGGGTCTCATCGACTCTCTGCTTCGTATCAGGTAACTGTCGTCGTATCAAATCTGGTCGTTCGGTCCCATGAAAACGATTGCGCAGCAAGTTCCGCAATTCTTCATAGTCGCGATGAACTCCACGGGGCCAAGTCCGCAAATAACTGACAGCCTCATCTTGCAAACAGGTAGTAAGATGTTCCAGCTTTTCCTGCTCGTTCCATCGACATATCCTAGCCAAGGATTGAAACTGGAAATCAAAGTTTTCCCACTCGCCTGACCGACCATGAAAATGTGGCATCTTCGGTCCCTGCACCCTCGTGGGCTGAGGTCCCAAGGGTCGTCGCCTTCGCCCAAAGCGGTCATCAGCAGCTGGCCATCGTACATCATCGTCTATCTCCTGATTCTCATCTTCTTCCTCCTCCTCCAAAAATTCAGGTGGTGGTGGTGGGGGAGGGCGATTCCTAGGCTGTCGTGATCCTGGACGATGGGATGCATCACTCTGCGCAGACTGAGGCGGGGGCCGAGGTGCCACTTGTCCGGTGGACGCCAATCTTGAATTATCTGCAGGAGTGATGGGCACAGCAGTCGGAGGACCCACATTCGGTTGTGGCCCTGGATACGGTACATACTCATATGCTGCAGCCGGAAACGCAGAGGATGGAGCAGGATAATTAAATGGTATATTTACCAAGCGCTGTGGTGTCTGGTCCGAATAAGACTGATTGAATACTGGCGGTGGGACAAACCCCCGTACTGTGTGCCTGGCTGCGGTACCGTTCCTGCAGGATACACATAATGGGCTGTCGATGGATGTCCATATTCCGCAGGGTGAATCGAAGCGGCCTTTACTCCTGGATTATGCGGTACCCCAGAATATCCTGGAGTCGGTTGAGAGACCATATACCCTGGAGTGGCATATCCTGCCACAGACTGGAAGGATGGTGGTTTTGGTATTGGCCGGCTTGACGCTGGCTGGATTAAAGCAGGCTGCGCGGTAGAAATACCCTCCCGTCCTGCGGTCGGCAAGTAAGCAGATGGCAGCTTTTGATCAATCAATTTTTCGGGACGGCTTGATTCTCCAAAATCTTCATAATAATCATAATCCAGGGGATGATCTTCAGTTATTGGTACAGATGTCTGGTTGCAACTCCCTCCTCTTACCGAAGGTTTAGTCGGCGTGGCCATTGTTTTAACTTCGCCAGGGTTTTCGTGTCGCAGGGCAAATTCTTTAGGATGATGGGGGTTCTGATGCATTTTGGGTATGCTTTTACTCGCCCGCATATGATCACTTGATTTCCCTGAAGTCTCCTGGCCAACAGATGAAAGACGAGCTTGCGATGGTGGGAAGTCTGACGGACATCTGGCAGGATTTTGGTGATCCAATTGCTGATTCTGCAATTTCTTGACTGCAGCTTGGTCCTGGGACTGTATTCTGACGGCAGGCAGCGTAGAAGGTGGGACTTTGCCAGATGATGATGGTCTTGAATCCACGTCCCTTCTAAGATGACGAATATCCTCCTCAGGAATTGGAGTAAGCCCAAGGGATCCCGCTCCAATTTTGTCAATATTTCGACAAGAGAGAGGTGGAAGAATTGCGTTCGCCTGACCTGCAGTTGACCGATTGCTCGCCAAATGAGCCTCCAAAACAGCTCTGAGTTGATCCTCAACCATTCCGCCAACTTCAGTATCCAACTCTCTCGTCATTGTAGGTCTTACATTTGTTACAGATGATATATACTTCTGGGACGGCACTCTGTCACTCATTTTCCTCAGCAAGGTCGTTCCAGTCGGAGTCCGTTCGGAACTATCTTGACGACCTCGAAATCCAGTTCCCTGACGTACAGTACCATTAGCGACATTCTCCGATCCCCCACGATATATTCCATCACTAGGCAGACAATCGATAATAGACCCAAAATACTGCTTACTGTACTCCTCAAGACTTTGACGTGCAGATTGTGATGACTTTGAAGGGTCGATATTCCTTGCAGTTCCTTCCAACTTTGCACTTCCATCCGATTTGGTCAGCTGGCTTGCAAGACCCTGATCCACGCCTCCATTTTCCACATCCGGAGACTCACCAAACTCTTCCATAGATGCTTGTTGATGGTTAATACCGTCCCCATGATCATCTTCATCCTGATCAACAGCCTCCAGATAGTGTTGCACTATTTGCGTGGAGGACAATGGCGCACCCATGACAGATTGAAGTCGTGCCAAGGAATCCGCATCATGAAGGCTGAGCTGGTCTACTGCTTGTTGGCTCGACGCGGCAGCAGGAGGAGTCTGTGGCCGATGGGAACCCTGCGAACGGCCAGTATTAGACACCTGCGAGTGTCGGGATCTCCTTGAACCACTGGAACGGCCAGAGCTCGGCGTACCATGCTGAGACCGCTCCTCCAGTTGTCTCATCAGGACAACATTTCGCTCTTCTGTGGCAGCCATCCGCAGACGAAATTCATCCATTTGTGCATCCCGCAAACGCAATTCCTCAATATGTTGCTGCTGTGACTGTTTTAGTTGCTCCATCAGCTGTTCTACCCGACTGGTTCGGCTGGCTGAAGATCGCACTGAAGATGCGTCGTCCTCATGGCCATGGTCGAGAGGCCTAGGTTGGTGGTCCGGATTTCCTTGAACGTTTGTTCCCTGGGGGTTGTGCTGGTCACCAATTTTTTCCACCCCAGTTTTTGTACCGTCCTCGGTCCTGGCTCCTAAGGCATGGGCACCATCCTGTCCCTCCCCCGGAGCCACAAATTCAGCAGCAGCGGCTTCTCTCTGTTGAGGCATCTCTTTTGACGCGGCATCATCCCCATGTTGATCCATCCCATGGCCATCCTTGGGCTGCTGATCTGTTACTTGGTCATCCTTCGGCTGATGATCCATCACTTGGTCATCCCTTGGCTGCTGATCCGCCCATTTGACATCTAATCCAGGTGGCTGCTCCGGTCCGATACCAGGTTGAGGCAAACCAAGTGTAACAACACCCGCGAGAATCCACTGCTTCCATTGGTCCTCTCCCAGCTTTGTTACCCTGGCTAAGTCCAGTACTGTCAATGGTCCATGGGTCCTGGCTTCCAGAAGAGCAGTTGCCTTGGCTGTTCCAATTCCCGGCAAAGCGAGTAGCTCTTTCAGGTCGGCAGTGGATAGGTCAATAGGCCCACTCATCGTGTTATACCACAATGTATAGTTAGAAATAGAAATGTTGGCGCTAATTAATCACGCTACAAAATTTATATTCCAATGGCTGGTTAGCCAACCTTCACAATGAAGTGGCACAACTCTCACCAATTGAAATATACTCAGCTGTTTTCTGTACTCGGGGTGACGTCGTATTAACTTATGGACGAAAGGACATTCACTGTCGCCAAATGACAACTATATGTGCGATAACTCCAGAATTCTGTGAAATGACCTACTTCTGTATATGTAAGGGATCTAATTCAAACCAGCCAAAAGACCAACCTCCTATTTATGAGGAGTGGTACAGTCCACTGTATGAATAGACCTCCCCTATCATATCAGAATGGTCTATCACCAATAGTCGAGCTGCACGCGAGTCACGTCGAAGTTTACTCGGTCTGCCTACCAACCCTTCACAAGTGAAAGTGGTGCGACAATCCCCGTAGTAATAGCTGGTACGGTCGCAATCGCCACTGTAACTAGGTATGTAGCTCAACATTTGGGTATACTAGCTGCAACCACTAACTAAGAGCTCAACCAAATGTTCAGTGCAGAATACTACGACGCACGCGAACTACGGCGGCGCCGAGGTTCAGACCCAACACTTGTATATTCAAATAAATTGACTCATAAATGGCTAGAACACAAATTGGAAGATTTGTTAACTCAACTGGTAACAGAAACTAACTGGATTGTGAAATTATTCACCCCACAAAACAATCAAGTCAATTGAATTGATATTTATGAATTATGAAGTAGGAATTAACCAATTAGACAACTTTCAACAACTTAGCTGGCTAACGATACACGCTGCCCCGCTATAGCAGTCGAATAATTACCAATTGGTCAATTAATAAATTGAATATTTAAATTGTCAGAATTCAAAGTAATAGGAGCACAAATTCCAAATTGCCCGGCGGACTCTGCAAACTTTGCCGCCCAGCCGCTGCAACTAAGTCAATGGCAACCACTCACAAAGTTCTGGCAAATAAATAAAACAATTTAGTAATTACTAAGCTAAGCTCTAAAGCCTATCTGTTTAATTGATAACCTCAGTGGCTGATCACAATGTTTGTTAAACTATTGCACTATCCAACAAGATAATCAAATCACTGTGCTAATTGGATGAAGTTATTTAACTTGAAATTATTTGTAGTATTAACCAAGAGCTCAGCTGGTACGTCAAAAGACAACCTCGCAAAAGCAACTGGCTAGCACTATTTTGCAAAAAATTGAAAAACAACTGGCTAATAAATTTACACCAAATTTGTTGCAGAAATATTCAAACTTCCAAGTCACCAGGCGGGTACTGCAATCTGCAAACCCAGCACAAGCAACTCAAATGTTCAAAACTGCCACAAAATAAGATATCTGCATAAGTGTATAATTGATTGTAACTACACCAGGATAACACCAGTTTAATTTAATTAGATGTAATTGGTCAATAATTGGAGCCCTGACCTCTCTCCCCTTCGCAAAAAGGAGATGGTACAAGAAACCAAAAATATTCCAAATTACAACTAAATTTATGGGAATACACCCCAATCTAACTAGATGAAAATAGTTAATGAATGGAACCCTAACCTCTCTCCCTTCCAAGAAAAGGAAATGGTACAGGGAACCAGGAAAAAAATTAACTAATACTGAAGTCCCAAAAAATTTAAAATTATATAAGTTGTCCTAAAATTTCAAAAGACAATTAACTAACTCCCAAAAATAAATGAAAACTAATTAAACAGGGGACTACTAAAAAAAAATAAAAGCCTACCCCAATAATTAATTAAATATTTGAGAAAATTTTCTACAAAAGCAATATGGCTGCTCTGCTGTCAAATTTTTTGACAGTCTTGCAGACACTCACATGTAACACACAAAAATAAGCTATATCAAGCGTAAGACGCAAGTGTCTGCCTAATTCACCTGCTTAAATTTCCATGTGAAATATAACACACACAAACACAAGACTTAAAGCATTATCAAGCGTGAGACACAAGTGACTTGCCTAATCTACCTGCCTAAGTGACTTGTGTGAAATATCTCAAGAACAGAAACAGACGCTAAGACAGGCTCTTAATTAGAAACTACAGCCCTTATTCCCTACCAAAAACGATAGCTAAGATATTTAACTAAATAGCACGATACCTGTCTAGGTCTGTCCCTCGGCTAACCGCCGAAAATCGCTATTTTCGTCGAGTAATTTGCGACGAAAATACCAGCAAAACAGCTGGGCTCTTGGATCCCAACGAAGTGCCGGTTGGAGCCTTCAATATATTCTGAACGCAGCAATGACAACTGCTGATACTTGTCAAGATGATGTCGAGCAATATGCAGAATATTCCAAGTACCAAGTCGATTCTGACACCAATGTGGTAAATGAGAGAGAAGACAGAAAGACGTCCGACACTTACAGTTGCTTGAATCCAAGAGGCAGAAATCTCGGGGCTTCTCGCTGACCACGTGGTTCCAGCGGTTCCACCGCAGCGCCGCCTCGCGGACTTCTCGTCATTCACCACAATAACAACGCCCAAAGAAATCTAGCAGGTATAAAGTGATAGCAGTGCCCTACTGGCTACAAAATTGCAAACAAAAAATGAGATTTTTGTATACGCAGTGTGTCGCATGACTAGAGAAAAAAGGACAAATACAATCCACAGAACTAACATTGCAAAGACTAATTTCCCCTCTGTGGAGAAAAGTGTATAGGGCACAAATTGTGGCAAACAGTTCTAAATCCGTTTTTGGAATGAGGAAATTACTTTTTGGAAGAAAAAATACTGAAAAATGTTATTTCATCCTTGCTCTGTAAGCAGCTACATTTATTCATTCCAGTGTCAAAGAAGACACATTTAGTCCTCTACCACATGCAAATTTATGGGATGTAAAGCCCAGCCCAAAATTAATCACTCATCTGGACATTAATTCTTCCTTTGAAAAGTTCACAATCTGGCCGTATTTTCCTCTGATATGAGACTGACTTTGTCGCGGTGTAATGGATTATAATATCTTAATTCTAAATTTACATTTGAGAAGTCAGTAACGATAACAGCTGTCCTTTGGATGATTGGATCAGTTCTAAATTTCAAAATATGACCTTATCTTTCCCTACAATGCTAAACAGTCTAAAAAAGGGAATTGTGGATGTTTGTGAGACTGATAAGCAGAAATACCTTGTGGAGGAGAAACTGGAATCTCTTTTTTGATTAGCTATGGGACTAAGGTTGCCTTGCAACCCAAAGATAGGGAGCATAGTACTACAGCTGGAATACTCATATTATTAAATAAGCCAAAATATGGTTTGTTACACTATCTCAAATAGATCACCAGTTTATGTGGTTTCAATAATTTCGGCACCAACTTCTGACCAGCATAAGATCTCACTATGAGACATAGACAAACAATTCTTTTCAATATTTTACATTACAGTCCTTGTCATACTTACGTGGATCTCAAGTTTTTTTTCTATGCTGTTGAACTCTGATGTCAGAGATGACTCTATTCTAGCATTGCAATATATGTAAATTAACTACAAGCTGTGATGTCATTTCAAACTGGGTCAGATTCCCCAGCTTCTAGCCAATGTTGATCCTCCTGAACTGAGCGTCACAGTTTCAACACAGTGGCAGAGTAGGAGTTTTATCAGGGATAGCCCCTACAACTATGTCATCACAGCTTGATAGCCAATGGGCTGACAGTAAACTGTGCATCACAGTTCAAACATTGATATATTGAAGGAAGCATTACATTTGTGATCCCAATGATTTATCACAGCAATCACCAGTCTAATCCTACCAAACGGTAGCTTTATGAGCATTCACAGCAGACAACTGTTATAATCCCCACAGAGTTGTTTGATTAATCTACAAACTTGCTAAATTACAACTTTAAACTTTGATGGAAGTTGGTATAAACAGAAGGCTTTGACAATTTGTTTGTAAACACATGGCTTATCTTATGTATATTTGTTCTGGCAGCCCATTGGCTGAGAGGTTGTGATGTTAAAATTGCATGGGTTTTCCCAGACCCAATTCTCACTCTGGCACTTAGTTGAAACTGTGATGCTCAGTTTGGTGGATTCGCATTGGTTAGAAGTTGGGGAATCTGACCCAGTTTGAAATGACATCACAGCTTGTAGTTAATTTACATATGGGCATGAGCACAGAGCTCGCACCTGTTTTGATCCTGGAGGACTGAAATTTCAAGTCGATTTAAAATAGTTCTCTTCAAATAAATTTTGAAAAGTGAGTCCCTGGGGCCCTTACACAGTGATTTTTTTTTTTTTTCTTAAGGATTTGGGAGTAAGAACGGCCTTTAAACATTTTACCCCCAAAGTGTAACAGATTTTTGGAAGTGAAGTTTCAATGTTCTTTTTTAGTTAATGAAACTTTCTTTTTGGAGATATTTAGATATTAAGACATAAAAATCCAGGTTTTTGAATAATTAGCACTTGTGTCTACAAATTTTCCTTTCCAGAGGAAAATGTGAAAATTGACGTGTAACTGTGACCACAAGGCATTTACGTTAAAAAGTCTGCTATAAATTTTTTTTAATTATATTTTTCAATACACTGGTAGTTTCCTTTGAGTATGAAATTTTGTCATGCATTGTTTCAAACTCAATTTAGGCCCTAATTTTCATACTTTTGGTAGTCAGGGTAACCATGATTTTTGCTGTAAATAACAATAAATGTAAGAGACAGTTAAAATGATAACCAGTCTGGTTCATTCTGTCTCAGAATGGATCTTATTTAATGTTAGAGTAAGAAAAACGTGGCACTCGTATTTACATTCTTCCGTCTACTGGCTGCCATTTTGAATTTTGTCGGCCATCTTGGATTTTTTTGGCCATCTTGGATTTTTATTATTTTCACTATTATTCCAGATGTCAATCTAACTGGGATGCCAGATTTTATAGCTGTAAAGTATGTCTATGTCATGTCACTAATCCATAAAAATAGCTTGTAAGGATCTCTTTGGCAACAAATTTTCCAAAATGAAAAAAAACTTTCATTCACATTTTGCCAAATTTCACCAATTTTCGGCAGGATTTCATCTTAGACACTATCAAAAATGAAATCTACACAAAATTTGCTACAAAATGGTGTAAAGAAAGTGGGCGAAACCGGGGGGTGCAACGAAAATGCATTTATATACCCTTTATGAGGCCCTAAATTGAGTTTGAAACAATGCATGACAAAATTTCATACTTCATCACATTTTCTGATTTGTAATGATTCATATGTGTACTTTGTTAAAGATGCTTGACTTTGAAATTCCTTTGTTTATAATCCAACAAATAATAATAAATAGTGGAGAATATTCCCACTCAGACGAACGCCCTGCCCTGTATAGCCCCATTATCTTGTGGGAACTGTTGGAGTACCAAGCTTTCAGCAGAAAACGCAAATCCTTGTTACGGAAAAACAAAACCCTCAAATTACGAGTAACTATGAAGAAGAGAAGTTGTAATTTTGAACCCTTTCCTCGGCTGATCATTTAGCTAAAATAAGGAATTTGAAAATTAAATGTCAAAAGTTAGATATAACTTGATGGAGAATGGTGGGGATGCATCCCCTTCAGAAATTTCTCTGAGAATGAATGAAACCAGGAAACCCTGGAAAAGGACCAAAACGAATAAAAGTTCACTTAGTTCCTAGCAATCCTGTTCCCCCTTAGAAAAAATAATCATCATCACTTCATAAGGCCTGTCAACTTCAAGAAAGAACTAAAAGTTGTTCGTAAATAGGGAATTTGACATAAAACCATCAGCAACACATCCATTAAATAAGTATGAATAGCGATATTCAGTGGAACTGCTGTGGATTCAGAGCCAGATCTAATCTTGATGAATTCACCATTTTAGCTGCAGACCTCCATCCGAATATCTGATGTCTCTGAGAAACTATCAAGTTTGTAACATCCGTGGAAATTTTGTCCATTGTGGAGCCATCACAGGTGTCTACTCCATCCTGGTAAGAGAGAGAATTACCAATTTGTGTGTCAATATTATTATCAACCTCCAAGCAGTATGTATATAATTGCAGCAACTTTCTTTTACTCATTTATGAAGTAAAAAAACTGCGTAGAGATTTTGCACGCCCAAATATAGTCACTCACTCACAAATATTCACAAAAAACATGGAATGATTCAGCAATAACAAAACGATTGTGCCCAAATCAATCATAGTCTTTTGGAGACATTAGGGCTTATTTGCAAATAGCATCAATAGTCAATGAGTGAAAATATAAAATTTTGACACAAAATATAAGTTGCCTGGTTAACTCATCATCATTTGCTGTGCTAAACATATAGAGCAATAAAAAAAATATGGCTAGGTACAAAATATTTTTTGTCCATTTCACTTATTATTGCCCACCATGATAACATCTATCATTTAAATGATGGAGTCTAAATCCAAAATAGTTAGAATTGGTGATAATGGCTAATTCGGGCTTATACCAAAAGGATCTATGTTTTGCCAAATGGACTCATGGATATTTGAAAAGTGAAGCCATATGGGCAGTAACATTTATCAAAGATTTGTTTGACTCCCCCAATAAAACAGGATATGTGTTTATGTATGCAAGCTTTGTGCTCTTGAGAACTCCTCACCCAGGGTCAGGGCCGGACTGAGAGCCCCATGGTTGAGGGGGGTGTAGCCATGCCGAAAAAAAAAATTGGGTGCACGGGAGCACGCGTCTTTCAATACCAATGATGCCCCCCCCCTGAAAAGACTAATTGTGGGATGCACATTAAAATATGTATGCCCCGCAAAATGGTGTTCCCCCGGGCAGAGAATTGTTTGCTTCCAAGGTGCTCCCCCACTGGAGACTCCCCTAGTTCATATATAAACAGGGCTCATTTTGTAGCCTCTACAGATGTCTAGAGGGTCTGTAGGTAGCCTGTTTAGGGTCCTCTGAGACGTCTGTAAGGGCTCATTTTATTGGATATCCAGACTGTCTGTAGGCAAAAGATAAATCAGTGATACAGACTGAAATCTAGATACTAATAACAATTTTCTGTGGTCTAGAGATGTCTGTTTATTATTATTTGGAAAGAGGAGATCTTAAGCTTTCTTTTGGTGTATAATAGGTATGTAAAGGAGGAAAATTGCAAGAAAAATTGGATAAAAGTGTTTCTACGACACAGAAGCTAACTAATGCATATCTTCCTCTGTTTGAAAAATATGGGCCTAAATTCCGACATAGTGATTTTTCAACAGGGCTCCTCGACTGATATCATCAGAAATTGCCTATGAGACATATCTGGGAACTTTGGTGCTTTTATCACATTTGTAGCGATTGACCCAAAAATTGTCCCTAAGCTACCGGACTAGTATGTTATGTCAACCCAATTTCATTTTCCACTGGTTTCCATGGACTGACAGCAAACTGCTTCCAACTTGTCGGTCACGAACAGAGACGAACAGCATTTCCTTTTTAAACTTAGACATACAGTGTACTATAAAATCTAAGGGAAAGTAACCTAGGACAAATTAATAACACCCTAGCCAGCCTTGATAAAGCGCAGTATTGTGCTGCGCAGCCGCAGAGATGTAAAACACACTCACCATCAGAGAAGGATTTTTACATTTATCACATATTCAGTCTTTAGATTTTTAGAAATCAGGAATCTCCCATCCCTCTAATGCAGCTTTGTGTGCATCTGACCTTTCATATTGGTCTCATGCTTTCCAAATATCCTTATAGGGTAATGTACTTTAAGTCGGACACTTAGAGGGTGTTACCTTGAGTAGGACACTTTTGTTGGGCTGTATTGCCAATTGAGAGCTCCTATACCTATGTATTTAGGACCAATTTTTAGCTTACGACTTCCTCTATTTGTTCAGAAAGTATCCGCATTATACTAACAAATAAAGTTGGTTTTTATGGCCCTATAAATGGGATAAAAAACCCGTTTTTCTCTCAATTTTGTGTGAGAAATTTGTGAATTTTAGTAGAATTTTGTCTGGTTTCAGGCATCTTTTGCTGGCCTATGGTATTGATCTGACTTCAGTTTCTTTGTAATTCACTAAGGAGTAAGCTTAACCTCTTCTGTGCTCTAATATGGGCTTTTTTAATTGAAAGGAAGACTCTAAAGCAACTGTATCTTTGATGTCATGTTTTTAGAACACAGGTGTCCGACTCAAAGATGCCCTGTGTCATTTTTTATTTCAGAAATGTAACCGCTAATTTAGTTCTTCTGTTGTGCAAGTTCTCAATTTTCTGTTAGATTTAGTAAAAACGTTTAATTTGAGGCCTTGGTTGACAATAATTAACTCATAAGCCAAGCTAGATATCACTTTTTTAAAATATACAGAATATAGAGTAGGTCGGGGCAAGAAGCCCGGGTTAGGTGAGAGGCCCCCCCAGGCTTATATCCAAACTTACATTTTTGGTGCATTTATCTATTGATAGGATTGAAGCTTGAGGCGTTTTAGGTGACGTCACAAATTTTCAGGGCAAACAGCACCAAACCATAGTAGAAATTAAAGGAAGAAAAAAATGTGCATGGTTTTTGTAACTTTGACTAATTCTTTGAAAGGGGTTGTCAGAAATAACTTACGAAATTTGTTAAAGTATAATGGATATCTACATTGCTTCACTTTATGACTATCATATCGATATGATTTGGATCATGTTTTTTGCATTTTAGTTCAAAATATAGAGGTCAAATTAAAATATGTGGATTTGGGGCGAGAGGACCCCCTTGATATGGGGCATGACGCCCCCTTCACTGGGGGGTCAAAACTGCTTCAGGAACCATTATTAATGTGTACTTTACCTTAAAACTTGATAGAATAGCTAATTGAAATAGAAAAAAATTGGGTCAAAAATTGAAACAGGGCAAAAAATATTAAAAAATAAATGTATGAACAGAAAAATTCTGAAATTCAGAAAAAGTGAATAGAATGCCTTAAAAAGAATAGAAGAACCCTAAGAAATAACTTTTAGGTTGAATGCTCTCGCAAAAAAAATTGCCATAGGATTATAATAGGGGGGCTTCTTGCCCGATGGGTGGGGTAAGAAGGCAATTTTAATTTTTTTACAAAAATGGCCGTAACTCCTTTATTAAAATTGGTAGACATTTGTTTCTCTAGTTATTAGTAGAGTCAAGTGATCCCTTCCTGACAGCATAAGCATTCAAATAATCGCCCATAAAAAGTAGGTCAAATCGCACCTCGAAGTTAAGGGGGGTCGCATGCCCCGACCTACTCTAAGTGTCCGACTGAAGGAACCTTACCCTAACACAATGAAAACTTTTATCGCAATAGTGTCAAAATATCAGCCGTTAAACACCAAAGTCACAGATTTTTCGTAAAATGAGACACATCAAACTAGATGATATTAATCAAATATGTTCACCTTATATCAGATGGCAGATTTACAATACTTGAATAGCTACATTAAATAGTAGGCAGTTTCCTTTCATACATTGAAAGAACTAATATTCCATCCTTGTTAAACTCAAGTTATGCCAGTTCCGTTAAAAAAATGAGAAAGTGGCGTCTGAGCTTAGGATTGCCTTGAAGACATTTTTTGATCAGAACTCATCATTCAAACTCCATAAAAACCAGAGATATAATCAAAAGAGGGTTTCTTGGTCAATTCTGAAACTTTTGCAAGATTAATTATACTCTATGTAGATGTTTCATGATTGTCAACTAAAATGTCACCCAAAAACAATCTTTCCTGGCTAAATTGCAAAGATTGGCACAGTTCGGGGAGCTTTTTCAACCACCTTGGTATCTTGGCAGCCATCTTGGAATTTGGCAGCCATCTTGGATATACAGCAGCCATCTTCAAAACAATTTTGTTATGGGTTCCATTGGTATACAAGTTTTGGCAAATTATGTATTTGCAGTAAGATTTCTCTCTTTTTATGATATTTTTAACGCAAAATCTTGGAAAAAACTGATTTTGAGTGCCAACAATCTCGGTTTGGCCGCCATCTTGGAAATTAAGCCATCACCTTAAAAAATTAACCTTTACTTTAGAAAAGCATTCTAGAAAACGAAATTGGCCCCTCCCAACAGAAATATTGATACAAATAAACATATGTTTGAAGTCTAATATAGTCTGTCCACAGTAATTTGAGTAAAAAAGTTGAGCGTCGACCGATTTTTGGCGGCCATCTTGAAAAATGGCTGCCATTGTGTTTAAATACCCATTGGCTGCATATAAATATTTCAAAATGACAGGTAGGTATCTCATCTACATTTCATATGTGCAACAACATTTATATGAATATTGCATGATAAAATAGTTGATTCTTATCTGTTACTTCACTATTTTTTACCTTATTTTTGCTCAAAAATTGATTCACATACTCTTTGAAAACCCCCTTTTTTCGCACAGTTGCGGCAGAAATTCGTATAAAACATTATCAGAAATGAAAACTAGACAAAATTTGCTTTAATTTGGTATCAAGAAAGTGGGTGAAACCGGGGGTGCAACAAAATCATTTTCTGAGGGGCTTGGGGGTTGGACTAAACCAAATTTTGCAACGTTTGTGAAGATATGTTGACATTTAATATCGAACCTAGCGGTTGTGACCTCTTCCAATTCTTTTTATTCACAATGCACGCCTCAAAATATATGACAAGGATGCGACAGAAAGCAATTGCTCAGTAACCGTATTTTGTAAAACCAACTTTTGCACTTGTGCAGACTTGCAGAAATAAAGCTCTGTTCCTGGTCGAACCTCTTTTGAAGGCTATACAGTAAGAATGCACGCTTCAGGTGTGATAGCAATGCACTAAAGTGGTTTTATTGCCAACTTTGGAAAGTAAACTTAAGTAAATAGCATGGATGTGAAGAAATGTTGATGCTAAAGGTCAAACCACAAGGTTGAACAAGTTTATCTTGGATGAGAGGCAACAATGTGGCACAAAGCTCTCCCTGAATAATTCTATATATAGTAATACATTCTTCGTTTTCTAAAATTATCCATGAAATAAACATTATAGAATTTTTATTCATTGGTCAATGCCGATAAATAAATGGAAATAACTCAAAACCCTACTGAGTTTTGCCAATTGTAGAGCTCTACATTTATAATAGGGTGGTCTATCTTAGATATTATTTTGTCTTTTGTGTTACAGTACTTTACAGATGATTTCATCATTGTAGACACAAACACTGAATATATGATATTTTTTTTCTAGAACAAGCATTCGAAAGAGAAAAGTGATATAAAGAATATTATGACATCAATTTTTTCAATAGAATAACATGTCCTAGAAAAAAATTACATTTAGTCTCAGTGTCTTCAAATATGAAATCATCTGTAACAGTTCCTCACCGGCTCAAATTCTCACATTTTAGAATCTTCGGTGCAGGTCGACCAAAATGAAGACATTACGAAAGCCAATTTTTTACCTATGACTTCGAGGCCAGATTCACAAAAATGTCTTAATAGCTGAGTGTCCCCAGGCAAATACTAGACTCACAACAACACTGAAGGAGAAATATTTCTCATCAAGGCCGGCCTTGTCATGTCATGTGGAGTTGACATCTGTCTATTCCGTGACAAATGGCATTGAATGTTTGAAAAGCACAAAATCATGATAGGTCTTATATTTGAAGGTTGCATTTTGATCTACCAGACCTGATCATGTCGACAGACATTCATTGCTAGATATGTAGGATCCATCTATCTATCTATCTATCTATCTATCTATCTATCTATCTATCTATCTATCTATCTATCTATCTATCTATCTATCTATCTATCTGTCTATTTATCTATCTATCTATCTGTCTATCTATCTATCTATCTATCTATCTATCTATTTTTTATCTGTCTGTCTGTCTATGTCCCAATATTTCAACTACTTTTTCTTTTCCCAATTCTCATCCATGCATCCATCCATCTTCCCCAGGCCGATCTCTTCTCAGCCCTAATAGTCCAGCTATTTCCTTAACGTAGGTCAGTAACAAGCCTCTGAGATAGCAACCAGTTTACAGCAACGTGAGATGTGCAGAGACATTCCAATCGGAACTGGGATAGACATTCCTGGAAAGTAGTCCTATAAGAGCTGGTTGTAAGACTCGTAACTGAGTTTGCTAGCCACTAAATCTTTCACAAACGACATCTCCAAGCTGGGCTGGGATAGATTACTGCCATGACAGCAGGTTTTGCTGGGCTATTTGGTTGTACAAGTCAGTTGGCATGAAGAATTTACCGTAACTTATTTTTTCACAGAAATGAGAAGGCATACCAAAAGTATTCTCAGTATCTTTTTACTCTGTCCTAGCCACTGAAATTAAGAATTCAAGGTATGATAATGCCTTTTTCACACTTACAGACAGTAAAGAGAAACAAGACAGACATTCTGATGGTGAATCAGTAAATAATATTCCTTTTCCTCTATTCAGATGTGAAAATACCAGAATCACATAAATCTATTAAAAAAAATGAGAGTATTCCCACGTTGTATACATATTCGGATAGATAGACAGATAGATAGATAGTAATATACATAAGCACAGACAACAATATGAAATTGTATATTTTAATAAGTAAGTTAAATAATATAAGTAAGCATACTTCGTCTGTGGCCTAATGGTTAAGAGTGCTTGTTTGCGCAACCACTGGCTCTGAGGGCGTGGGTTCGAATCCCACCCCGGAACTAAATTTAGTTCGAGCCCTTGGGACATTAAATGGAGGCAGGTTGTATCAAGTGCTCAGTGCTGGGGTAACTGGAAGACCCTGGGCATCTCTAGATTATAAGGATATGTGCCAGACTCCCAGTCTTCTCATGAATCATGAGACATTTGAACGTCTATGCTTGCAAGTTTGGCTAAGTAAAAATACATTAGGGCCTGTATCAGGGTTTTACTGAAAGTTTTGTCCACTTTTACATAAATTTAGTGAGAATTAATGCAGAAGCGTGATATCTGGGGAAGAAATCATTGAGGCAGTTTACAAATAATCCAAAAAAATTTTATCATAGCGATAAAAATAAATGGCTGATTTGTTACCATGGACACCAAAAGTTATAAATTTTGGCCCAGATTTTCCAATGCTCATTTGCTACTAGTTTTGCCCTGTACTAGCCCCAGTGTGACTCCAATTCCTGCATTGGAGTCACACCATACCTCGTGGTGTGACAAAATAAACATTTTAGTGAGGAAAAAACATCAACACAATACCGCAGCATTTCTCATTTCTCAAACAATTGTGAGGTCATCACTTCAGGTCATTCATCCAAGAGTTAAGCAGGATGGCCATGATCAGAAATATGTTCTCCAATGCAAAGGAGCATGTTTTTTCTGTCTTTCTTTCCACTTATCTGTCCTTTTGCCTTTTTATCCTTTAACTACCTATTATTTTCTGTCTGTCATCAATTACGTTTCGTCATCATCCAAACAAAAGCCTGACTCTTCACTTCGTCCCATATCCAGAGCTCATCCACATGTCCAAAACTGGATGCAACGGTTGTTCCATTTGTCACTTTGCACCCAAGGAACGCCTGTAAACATAAATGGAAGGGGAGGATTAAGTTACCAAGCACCGTAAATGCTGAAAAAGTCTACATTAGAGAAACAGGAAAAAAGTTAGAGACCAGAATGAAGGAACAGAAAAGATGTCAAGACAGCATAGGAAGAATCTAGATTCAGAGAAATAGGAAGAAAGTTAATGACCAGAATCCAACAACACAGATATAGGATGTTAAAACAGCAGAACAAGGAGTCTACATTGGAGAAGAAAGTTAGAGACCAGAATCCAACAACACAGAAGGGACGTTGAGACAGCAGAACAAGGAGTCTACATTGGAGAAGAAAGTTAGAGACCAGAATCCAACGACACAGAAGGGACGTTGAGACAGCAGAACAAGGAGTCTACATTGGAGAAGAAAGTCAGAGACCAGAATCCAACAACACAGAAGGGACGTTGAGACAGCAGAACAAGGAGTCTACATTGGAGAAGAAAGTTAGAGACCAGAATCCAACAACACAGAAGGGACGTTGAGACAGCAGAACAAGGAGTCTACATTGGAGAAGAAAGTCAGAGACCAGAATCCAACAACACAGAAGGGACGTTGAGACAGCAGAACAAGGAGTCTACATTGGAGAAGAAAGTCAGAGACCAGAATCCAACAACACAGAAGGGACGTTGAGACAGCAGAACAAGGAGTCTACATTGGAGAAGAAAGTCAGAGACCAGAATCCAACAACACAGAAGGGACGTTGAGACAGCAGAACAAGGAGTCTACATTGGAGAAGAAAGTTAGAGACCAGAATCCAACAACACAGAAGGGACGTTGAGACAGCATAACAAGGAGTCTACATTGGAGAAGAAAGTTAGAGACCAGAATCCAACAACACAGAAGGGACGTTGAGACAGCAGAACAAGGAGTCTACATTGGAGAAGAAAGTTAGAGACCAGAATCCAACAACACAGAAGGGACGTTGAGACAGCAGAACAAGGAGTCTACATTGGAGAAGAAAGTCAGAGACCAGAATCCAACAACACAGAAGGGACGTTGAGACAGCAGAACAAGGAGTCTACATTGGAGAAGAAAGTCAGAGACCAGAATCCAACAACACAGAAGGGACGTTGAGACAGCAGAACAAGGAGTCTACATTGGAGAAGAAAGTCAGAGACCAGAATCCAACAACACAGAAGGGACGTTGAGACAGCAGAACAAGGAGTCTACATTGGAGAAGAAAGTCAGAGACCAGAATCCAACAACACAGAAGGGACGTTGAGACAGCAGAACAAGGAGACTACATTGGAGAAGAAAGTCAGAGACCAGAATCCAACAACACAGAAGGGACGTTGAGACAGCAGAACAAGGAGTCTACATTGGAGAAGAAAGTTAGAGACCAGAATCCAACGACACAGAAGGGACGTTGAGACAGCAGAACAAGGAGTCTACATTGGAGAAGAAAGTCAGAGACCAGAATCCAACAACACAGAAGGGACGTTGAGACAGCAGAACAAGGAGTCTACATTGGAGAAGAAAGTTAGAGACCAGAATCCAACAACACAGAAGGGACGTTGAGACAGCAGAACAAGGAGTCTACATTGGAGAAGAAAGTTAGAGACCAGAATCCAACAACACAGAAGGGACGTTGAGACAGCAGAACAAGGAGTCTACATTGGAGAAGAAAGTTAGAGACCAGAATCCAAAAACACAGAAGGGACGTTGAGACAGCAGAACAAGGAGTCTACATTGGAGAAGAAAGTCAGAGACCAGAATCCAACAACACAGAAGGGACGTTGAGACAGCAGAACAAGGAGTCTACATTGGAGAAGAAAGTTAGAGACCAGAATCCAACAACACAGAAGGGACGTTGAGACAGCAGAACAAGGAGTCTACATTGGAGAAGAAAGTCAGAGACCAGAATCCAACAACACAGAAGGGACGTTGAGACAGCAGAACAAGGAGTCTACATTGGAGAAGAAAGTCAGAGACCAGAATCCAACAACACAGAAGGGACGTTGAGACAGCAGAACAAGGAGTCTACATTGGAGAAGAAAGTTAGAGACCAGAATCCAACAACACAGAAGGGACGTTGAGACAGCAGAACAAGGAGTCTACATTGGAGAAGAAAGTCAGAGACCAGAATCCAACAACACAGTAAGGGATTGCGAAACTGGCGAGATAGCAGAACAAGGAGTCATCAGAAGAAACTCAAGGTGTCACCTTATACCTTATCTTGCATTGAAGTTCCGTAGGACGGAAGATATGCTTCACTGGGAGAATAAACTGACAGTTGTGTTGACGCAACCTGGCATCCATCGACCAGTAAGGACAGAGTATTGGCCTTTGATGGGTCAAAGATGACAGCTACATGGATCCAGTGTGACATTTGCACGTTGCTTTCCAAGATCCATCTCTTTGAGGTACGATCATCCATCGCAACCACCAATCTGGATGCATTAGATGGAACAAAGAGCTCAAGTCTGTTGCTGTTGAAGACGTATCTTATGACACTTGCACTCGGCAAGTACATCCACAATGAAAAGGTGAAACCAGTTGTGCAGTTGATGAAGTCGTTGATGCAGGGCGATTGCAATTGGGACAACTCCACACAATCGCGCCCTGTTTTATGAAAAAATAGATTAGGAGCTGGTCGTCCATGAGCATGATGAGGCATAACATCATGTATGAATGCAAATGTCACTCCCAAAGATTGCACTTGCAGGGGATGGGAAGTTATTACTGAGAACGATGAATGCACAGTCACACCTGTAGAAAAGAAATGAAACATCTGTTCGTATATTATTAACATAGGTTGCACGGCAGCATACCCTCGGCCTTCAGCAGCTACTCTGCCAACGGGTAAATCTGCGTGTTTTGTAAAAAGGTAATTTCCCATGCATCTGAATATGATATATGACAAATATATATATACTTGGAAATCATAAAATACACTCTTCGGTGTTTTCGTCCCTATTTACTATAGCATAGCATGACATCAATTGGATCCTCGGGAGGCAAAGTGAACCAACCCTGAATTTTGATGTTTCCATGGTTTTGGGCATAAAATTGTGTCCTCTATCTGATGGTTAGGTGACCTACCTTAATTTCTAATAGCAAGGCTATTTTTGTGGGGCGTTGAACCAACCCAATGTGGCCAAAATTCAGTTTAGTTGCAAGGCAAAGTGAACCAAACCACACATCTCAAGGCAAAGTGAACCAACCCATACATTTCAAGGCAAAGTGAACCAACCCAAGTTTTGATTATTATTGCAGCAATTCCAATCCCCAGAATGAGGTTGATTAATTAATTTTCAATCAAGACTTTAAGTACCCTCCCTGAGTGGTATTACGTCATTTCAACCATCTGGCTGACCAGCATTGCCTTTCAGTATTATTACAGTTAATTGAACCAACCCAAACAACATCATTTTGCGGCAAAGTGAACCAACCCATATTTTGAACTTTCTCTGAAGAATACGCTCTCCAGAGTGAGGCTAATTATTTAATTTGCAGTCCTGAAGTTGTGATGGTCATGAAAGATCTTAACTAAGTGCAATTATTTATCTATTTGGCCAATTTGACCAAAAATCATCAGTCGTTTCAAGCAAAATATGGGTTGGTTCACTTTGCCTTGCGATTGATGTAAATAATATTCCTTTGCCTCTATTCAGATGTGAAAATACCGGAATCACATAAATCTATTTTTAAAAAATTAGAGTATTCCCATGTTGTATATATATTTGGATAGATACCCAGATAGATAGATAGTAATATAACCCCAAATAATGTCTGATTGATGTCATTGAGCTAAATATACCATAAACAACAGTAGTTCCAAAGAAAAAATTGAGTATCATCATTAAAAATTCAGTTTTTGGCAGTTGGCTGAAGCGTGCAAATATTTTTTGGTTTTCAAAATTCAGTTTTTTCACATTTTCCAAGAAAATGAATTTTGGTAAAAAATGAAATGCATGGGAACCTAACCTACTAACACTACTCTAAAACATAGGGCAGTTCTTTTTATCATACTACCCTTTTTCTGTGAAATATGATGAAAAATCAAAGCATGCAAATAATTTCTGTGTTGACTGTAGGTAATTTCAAAAGCCCTAATGAGGTTGTTATCATTGTAAAACATGTAACTGAAATAGCTTCAAAACTATGAGCATTACAAATATGGTCAAAACTGTTTTTGCCATTTCCCAAAATTTTGAATTTCAGGGTTGGTTCACTTTGCCTCCCGGAGATCCAATTGAGTTTTTTTCATATCTGAGAGTTTTGCTTGCTTGAGACATGTTTATGCTAATCAATAAATATTACTATCTGACATACGGGCTAGATTCACTGAGCCAGAATACTGGCACCAATAGCCGTTATTTGTAATTATGAATTCCCCGTAGGGGAATTCATCTTGTTATTGCTGGTTTTGTTATTATTATTTTTCTACGGATTTGCAATTTTTCAATGTTGAATTACTCGTAACCTAATTGAGATATCTTGATTAAAGGGGAATTCATCTTGTTATTGCTGGTTTTGTTATTATTATTTTTCTACGGATTTGCAATTTTTCAATGTTGAATTACTCGTAACCTAATTGAGATATCTTACAGTCCTTGTCATACTTACGTGGAATCTCAAGTTTTTTTTCTATGCTGTTGAACTGTGATGTCAGAGTTGACTCTATTCTAGCATTGCAATATATGTAAATTAACTACAAGCTGTGATGTCATTTCAAACTGGGACAGATTCCCCAGCTTCTAGCCAATGTTGATCCTCCTGAACTGAGCATCACAGTTTCAACACAGTGTCAGAGTAAGAATTTTATCAGGGATAGCCCCTAAAACTACGTCATCACAGCTTGATAGCCAATGGGCTGACCGTAAACCATGTCATCACAGTTCAAACATTGATATATTGAAGGAAGCATTGCATTTTTGATCCCAATGATTTATCACAGCAATCACCAGTCTAATCCTACCAAATGGCAGCTTTATGAGCATTCACAGTAGACAACTGCTATAATCCCCACAGAGTTGTTTGATAAATCTACGAACTTTCTAACTTACAACTTTAAACTTTGATTGAAGTTGGTATAAACAGAAGGCTTTGAAAATTTATTTGTAAAACATGGCTCATGTTATGTATATTTGTTCTGGCAGCCCATTGGCTGAGAGGCTGTGATGTCAAACTTGCATGGGTTTTTCCCAGACCCAATTTTAACTCTGACACTGAGTTGAAACTGTGATGCTCAGTTTGGTGGATTCGCATTGGTTAGAAGCTGGGGAATCTGACCCAGTTTGAAATGACATCACAGCTTGTAGTTAATTTACATATATTGCAATGCTAGAATAGAGCCATCTCTGACATCACAGTTCAACAGCATAGAAAAAAAACTTGAGATTCCACGTAAGTATGACAAGGACTATAATTAAACTGCCACAAGATGAAAACACTATGAAAGAATTCATATGTCTGGAATTACACATGGGAATTCTGATCGACACCGGAATTACAGGCAATTCGCATAAAAAACTTTTGTTCGCCGATTTGAGAAAACCAGTGGTTGGTTTGTCGTGAAATTTTTTTAGCATGTTGTCCAAGGAAGTGCGCAGTGCGGAAAGGAGCCTAAAGGAATTCCGTTAAAAAAATTCCAAGTTATGATTTTTTTTAAAAGTGGAATTCCGAAAAATGACATTCAAATCTCGAGAAAACAAGGAACAAATGCTCAAATTAAGCTGAATTTATATGTGTATACAGCCCTACCCTAGTCTAACACACTCACACAATTTTGGCCTCCCAGGTCTAATACTTTTTGTGCCACAGGGCCGCAAAAGTTGATTTTTTGAAGGCCTATATCTCCCTTAATATTAATCCTACAAAACAAAAAAGGACATTTCTGAAAACCTGAGAATGTCAGCTTTCCAATGGTGTATAGCAATATCTTCTACGACGTACGGTATAGAATCGCGTCAGACATTGAAAATTTCATGTCACTTTTCGTGCCAAAACACATTTTGCCCAAAAAAACTATGAAGCTCTTCATGGATGTTCGTGATTAATTTTTAGGTGGTACCCACTGTTGGCCTGCATAATGTCTCCAAAGGAGATTTCTCTACTTCAAATACTTTTTGCTTGAGAATTTTTTTAATTTCAAAATTAAAACGTAGATTGCTCTGGTTCTACTTACTCAAATTTCATGAAATTGACACCAAAAAATGCGTAAATTTATAGCCTTTTATGTGCTCCAAGGGCATATACCTATTACGAATAGCCTATTTTACATAAGTAATTTCACATATTTAATTATAACTCATTAATTATTCATTAAAATCAATTAGAACTCATTTGACCTATTGCTAATTTTTTGCCCTATTTTTCCATGTAAGCACATCCCCCTACCATGAATTTTATAATCCAAATAAAACTCTTATAATAATGTTTCAAATTAGTTAAAATTGATATGATATGTTGCTTATATGTTGCCCTATTGTTTGCAAATAATCCCATATTTTTTCCATTAAATTTATAATTCAATTATAATTTGTGAAATAGTGCTGCAAATCACTTAAAACTAATTTGACATGTTGCTGACTGCTTGCCTTCTGTGTATATGTAAGCACATCTTCCTAGCTCTTATGGTTTGTCCATAACAAGTCATTAGGGTTAGGGTTTCATGAAAGTTAGGGTTTACGGTTAAGTCAAATTGTATTGCTTTGAGGGTGGTATCATTTGTCACAACACACCTGGCTGCATGCTAAGCGCTACATGAGTCTGTGCAACTCTACACTCGCATGGACTACATAGCGTCCAAAAGAGGCCTGGGAATGGCAGATGAGGGAATGGAAGGGAATGCAAGAGGAGGGAGTGGAAAGGAAGGAAGGGAATGGAAGGAAAGGAAAGGGAGGTTAAATAGGGAGGGAATACGGGGAGGGGAATTCATATCTTAAAATTGCTGTGCAATTTTAATTATTCTCTAGTTGATATTAGTTTTTAAACACATTGTTGACATAAATGACCAATCAAATGATACTTGGCTCTGGATTTTGTCCCCAGGACAACCTTCTTTTGTGCAAAGCAACTATACAGACATTCAAAAATTCACGTGCAACATTATGATACCCATTATAATGATGGACTTTCTATATTTCATGAGCTGAACACATTGTTTTTCATCTTGCAAAATCCAACAGCTCTAAAACAAAATCTATTGAGCATGTTATGGACTGTGGTCACACTGCTCATGGTCCTCTCACCAAACTGAAGCAGTAATAATTATATTTCTTTGAGATACATATTCAGTTCACAGTTATAAATTTTATTCTTTACCTTTAGTTCTGTCTGAAATGCTGGCCTTCACTTTGGCATAAGGAAGAAGTTTGTCCTGCACCACAGGGGATACACTCGAACATGCCGGGGGGTCAAGGCTGTAGAGATAACATGTTTCATTGACATACGCCGTGGCCAAACAAGAATCCAAGGCGCAATCAACTACACAGGACATCATGCCCCGATTGTCTGTTTCCACTTTTACTTTACCGTAATGTATCCTGGTCAAATTGTGGTTTCCAATCAGCGTAGCTGTGTTGAACTTTGCCTCAATATTACGAATACTCGTTGTCACGACGATGTTTAAAACTATAATCCATGTGAGATTTGCCATGAATGTCTTATGTCCTCTTTCTACTGCAAGTTAAAAGTTGTTGATCCTTCTATATATAGATATAAAAATATATATATTATATATATTTATATATCATTTGTAATGTACTGGAGTATTGATGTCATCAGCTAAGTTTAACGACCGTTGAATGACTAGCCTTCCGATAATTATAGTTTGCCAGAAAAAACTGACACAATGTGGCTCGGCGTCTTGACATGGTAGATGCATTTATTGACCAGCCGGTAGTGGCGTAACTGGGGGATCTCGAAGGGAGGGGACAATGAATTCTCTGGAGAGCAGTGGAAGACCATTTGTCTCACAGTGGACAGACTTGGTCTCACAGTCACTGCTAAATTGGTATCACAGGGAGAAATTTTTTTTCAGACACTCCCATTGATTTCCCATTTTGTAATTATAATTTGTAGAACTTTCCTTTTCACTGTCTTCACAATTTTTGATTTCCAGTTTTAATATATAAATGCAACATTTTTCAAAAGCAGTTTTGTGGGGAAATCCGCCCAACTGATGTATATGTGGGGGGGGGGGGGGTATTAAAATCTATATTGACCATGAGGGGGCATAATAAAAGCTGCCTGAAACCTAGGGGGGAGGGTGTCAAGTTCTCATGGGAACTTCCCACAAAACTACCACCCCTAACCCCCCGTTATAAATTATGAAAGGTCCCTTACTGACCCTTAGCATTAAGTTCTGTTCTACATTTTGCAAATCTCATTAATATTGATGAGTATGCATGGCTCGTTTGGCATAAACAACTTTTTTAGAAGTTTAATTTTGTTATAGCTGTTGCAATTGATTTTAAGAAATCTCTTCTTAAATTGACAATGCGGACCAATGAAATAAATGGCACCAGCCATCTTACAGCTGGTCGTCCTACTGACCCAGGCAATATCGAATTTCCCAAAACTCATTTTACGCAGATTTTAAGAATTTTGACAGCTTCTGGAAGCTTGGCAAATGGAGTTTTTCAAAAAAGAAGGACAGATTTGAATTGCCCTCCCAAAACTTACTCAGAAAGTATGGATTGAGAAAAAAAAAAGATTCCATCATTTATTTTTGGAATATCTTCGGTTTTTGCACCTTCACTAATGGGGAATTACATTATAAACTTCAAGTGCATTCTGGTAAAGGCAGATATTTCTAGATTGAGCCACAATTTTGCAGGTGACTTCTGCTTTGTATACTGCAATACAAGAACAAGGTCAAGCTGGATCAGAAAATATTGGAGGCACTTGAAACACCCTAGGGACCATTATATATGATTATGTTGATTGTGAATTTTAGAATATTTGCAAGGGTTGATTTTGGAGCTCTGTTTGGTGTACAGCTAAAGAGCATGACGGCATACTGACAAGCAGATCAAAGTGGCTGCTGTAATTAGCAAAAACAAACAATTGAAGCAGATGCTTGATAGATGCTAGACAGCTTCATGTCAGTTAAATGTTGCTGGTTTTGTTAAAACATTATTGTCAAAATGTACTGCAGTGGTACTGATTAATTTTATACTTTTATTCATTTGTCACAATTTAAGGAATCATCACATCCCATATCCATACCCATTCTCATTTTCATTCTTTTGATATACATTGTAATATAATTTATTTAAATTGGTTGCAGCAATTATATAGTTACGTTGTTTATCGTTGATGCCAGTCTGGTGAAACTGAGAACTGCATGCTGCTGCTACCTGGCACAAAAGTTGATTTCCTATGCTACAGGATTGCTGTCCCAAGAAATAGTTCCAATTTCATTGCACATTCACAAATTTCTATCCAACATTGATGTATACCAGAGTAAGACTCGGCAATCACATTCTCTAAGGAAGTAGACAAGGCAATCAGCACACTCAGAAACAGCCCCGGTGTCTTCCAGACAAAATTGTGTGTCTTCTTCTGGTCGAAAGTATGTGGACGCTCGCAGGAGCTCGCTGAATAGCACACTAGTCACTAGGTGGCAACACAAGACAGCATATGTTCTGATCTGTGGCAATGCAAGAGCAGTCCACTTGTAGACAGCGTTGATGCTATTTTTGTCCTAAACTGTCTTGCTAATTATCTTGTTATTCTGTTACTATCTTATGAAAATTGTATGTGCCCAATGCATCAATAAATAAACTATCTATCTAGTTGTTATTCATTGTGCCTTAGAATGAGTATTCAAGTACAGTATTGGAGCTGACAAAACTTTAGTCAATGTCAAGACCTTGTCAAAATAAGAGCGAATAGGTGCTAAGGTGTAACATTTTTTCATGCAGTTTCTTGCCTTTGGATCTAGCGCATTGTGCAACTAAGTTATTTTACAAGTTCCCTTTTTATGCAAAATTCTAGTATTAATGTTGAATCATGTTCGTGCTATTCAAAGCTTGACATCTACTTGCAGTAGAAGAAAAATGAGTGCGTGCAGAAGAGCTGTTGGTAGCCAACAATGACCTCAGAACATGGCTAATCACATACATTGAAATTAAGTGTTAATTTGTCATTCAGTATCTTGCGACCTCATTGATGGGCGGTGTGACACGTCAAATGACTTACCTAGTAGCATTGCAAGCATAGCATATGACCTCATAAATTGCTTGCGACTCATAGAGAATAACATGACATTGATGACCTCACAAGAAACATTCCAGTTCTTTTCTGTAAGCACTCATTTTTCATCTACTGTAATATTTAATATGAATATAGAACATTACAGGCCTTTTATAGATCTATTTATTTTCATACTCAGTTGTAGTTGTTAGTAAGTCTTTCCATGATAAAACCAATAGTATTATAAGTAATAATTAATTTATGGAGCAACAAGCTATACACTGACCTTTCTTAAAATGTCTGCTATTGATTTACTCAATAAATAACAAACTGAAATATTTCAATAAACAAGATGAATGTTTTCAAAATATAATCCATTTCCGCTGTCATATTTGTTGCAAAAATGTATATACATTTCAATTCTACATACAGTGCCGCCTGTAAATAAGTGAAACGCATGACATTGTGCCATTTGCATCTATGCTAAACATCCTCAGCCAAACTGCTTGTGGAAGCATCAATTTTCATCTGATGAGAGGAAAACAAACTTGTAATGGGTCATAAAGGCTGATATGTGATGCATGTGGGATAACAATGGTAGCCAATTTTGTCTGCTTTAGTAGGAGTTAGGTTCGATGTGTGTCTTCAGCTCAGCGACCTTGATGCCACTATGTGACTTGTGCCACCGCTGAGGTTTTCACCTCAGAGGTGTCCTCTTTCTTTGGGTAGCGCACCTGCTTACTTATGAACCTGCCTGTATCTGTTATCCAGTTTGGATCATATGGTTGCCCATTCACCTGCCTCAAATAGTCTCATTTAAGTTAAGTAATATGATTTAATATGTAATATTGTTTGCTAACTATCATTCATTGTATCATTATATAAAGTATTATTGTGTAAATTGTTAAGATAACTAGAATAATAGCAATGGGGTAGAACTCACCCCATGTTTCCATGGCAACAGTTACCCTGGTGTCTTTGCGCAGCCGCAAAGCACCCTAACGTGTCGGGACTCAGCTCCTCCACACTCCTAGCACGTGATCATCTGCAGTCGTGGCCTACTACGATTGGCTGATTGCAGGTAGCCACATCACCCCATCTATGTTGCCCCCGCTCAGATCAGAAGGGCAGAAGCAGGCAAACGGGGAAGCTGCTGTACTGCTCACTCCTATGCATGCATGGAGAGGCCAGTCTTCTGCTTTATGAAGACTGGCCTCCAAATAACTCATCGGAGTATGTCTTTATTATGAAATTGTTATCACGATGCGGATTACTTATTAAAGATGATGAGTTGACATATACGTGCGTTGTGTTGTAATTGGTCACTAGGGTGGATGTCAGGTGGGATCAGAGGGCCCTACGGTCACCGGTCCTCAAACCACCACGGCCATGTGAGGGCCTTATCATCTGTAGCTACTGTCTCCCCGGAGGGATAAACAATCGATCGGTGGCATGGTAGAGCATGCCGGGTCTCTGTGAAAGCCTGACCACCCTGACCATTATGCGCACAACGGCAATAAATGAATGGAAACATGCATAAATGAAGAAGAGCATGCCGTTACTCAAGAAAACAATGATGGGATGACAATCAGTATGTGATAATCAAAATCTCCAGAGTGTTCGTTGGACGGGCAATAGCGAATTTGTCATTTTAAAGGTAATGAAATGTGGCATATTTAAGTTGCAGAGTGAGGAAAAAGGAAGGCAGAATAGCGTGGCCATGGGACCAGGCTATTAGACCTTAAGTGCCGTGTATATAAAATCTAAATAGTATGCTATGTGTTTGAAAACAGACAGACATATTGATAATGTAACGTTAAAATGCAAAAATTTAAAGTATAAGAGGAGATGACAGATAGCCTATGAAAACATAATAAATTAAGGAAATAAGAATCAAGTGCCTTTCCTATTAATGTGTGCAAAATGAGCTCCTACCGTATTGGAAGATGTGCTGTGTTGCCAGGAAGGCCTAATGATGCGAGAGATGCCCCAGAGACTTGAGTGCGCTGTCTGGTCCGGGTCTGGATGAGGTGTGTAGGTAAAGTTGTGAGAGGTGTGGAAGATGAGAGGCAGGCATGTCGAAGCTGAACATGAGCTAATAGGTAACCAAATAAAGATATGGGCGAAGCCCCTGAGCTACCTGATAAGAAAATTGCGCCCCCTATACTAGTAGGTGAATTAAGGTGGGATAACATGGCTCTGTAAAACTTCATGAATTTTAATTTTAGGCTTTGGGCTCTGCATGTTTAGTAGAGCATACTAATCAATTTAATTAACGATATAGCAGAACAATAGGTAATTAGGAGACCAAAACAGCGACTAATGGCATGGCGTTGAACCAATGCTCTCTAGCCATAGCTGGCGAACCCGCTATGCATGATATGAAGTTGTGACATAATCGAATTTCCACATCAAAGAAGTGGACTTTCTTCATGCGAAGAAACCGTAGGCCCATAGCCCATAGCATTGCAAGGCTAGTGTTTCGAGAAGAAACGTCACTAAATGTGAATCTTACATCGTACGAACATCAAACATTGAGTCGCTATGTATGATCATTTACAGATATAAAGAATTATTCCTATGCTATCTCAGAGAGTTCTGCTTCTACAGTTCAACGTGTGTTGTCGATGCCTACGTTACCGTTGATAAGTCAATACATGTAATGGTACAAGAACTGAATATGTTTGCTATTCCTTAAATTTGAAAAACGTAGTAAATCAAGAGACAGTGTGACACAGCAGACAAGCGCCAAGAAGCCGCAGACCGGTATTCTCTCACCATGCCATCTTTTAGCTAATTCCCCCCATATAATGTTAAGGCACGTATCCCTGTGAGAGGTAGCTAATTGAGTAGATGGACTCATCGCCGGGGATCCTGCGGGAGACACCTTAGCACTTGCCACCACGAAACACCTTACTCAAGAAATACCAGAGGCTCGACAGTTTAGTTTCACGTATCCATTTAATACACAATTCGTAAACAGTTACATTAAGAGTCATTCGAAGAACCGATGGTAACCAACTTATCAATAC